>CM070593.1:61932592-62532592 GCA_036346395.1 Hsuehochloa calcarea | reverse complement strand
TGGCGCGTTTCCAGCTCTTTCCATGTGTTCCACTGCTCATAGTCATAGATGGATGATCACGCACCAGTAGGGCTTCCATTGTACAGTGCACTGGTACTGCTTGCTAGTCTTGCCGGCTCTCCAGGGAGTTCTGAATCACCTGATCGAGCCGCAGGTACTACGTGCTCTTGCCTGCTGCCTCCTTGCCTTCCAAGTCCCAATTTCAGAAGCACAATCCGAATGCAGACATCCCCCGTTTCTGTAATTATCACCCAGAAATGCGAGTGCGTGCCGTCTGCCAACTTCCGTGGGGTAGTCTGGTCGAGGAATGCAGTGGCAGTGCCCGTGGTTTCTGTAGTACGTAAAGCAGCGCACTTGACCTGGCTTTGATCAGAGCTGCTAGCCTCGATTTTACATGTATTTGTTTGATTTAAGGGATCTTTTAAGATTGATCATGCAGAGAGAAGACACAATAATTTTATACAAGTTCGGATCTTCTGCTACGAGAATAACAACCCTACTTCTGTGTGGCATTGAATTGAATATAAGTGTGCAAGTAACAATCAAGAGGAAAACTAAAGTCTAAGTCCTCTACTCCCGATCGTGCTTCTCCCCCAGTCGTCTGCGGCGGTTTCTCCATTTCAAATGGCGCCTCAACGCTTCAGCTGATGAAGAAGTTACTGGAGATTATTGCTGGAGTAGTAGTGTCCCCACATCGCCAGGTGTTTATCATCAAGATAGAGAGATTAATCATGCAGTTATTTCAGGGAATAACAATATAAATAACTACACCATATCTTTAAACATGGCATAGAAGACACCCTAATCGACTAGGCTTACATGTCTGTAGGCTCCATCGACTAGAGACTGGTCATAGAAGAACTTATGACCAGATAGTGGTCGTAGTAAAGCTTACAACTAGAGACTGGTCATAGAGGAACTTACGACCAATGGATAGTTGTAGAAAAGCTTACGACCTTCTCCCTTATGGACAATTGGTATACTTACGAGATGTGTAAGAATATTGTTATCTATAATAAGAATTATAGATAAATGAATAAAATGTGGATTATTAGATCCTCGTCATCTAGCCCCCGGCTTCAAGTGGAAATAATTTACTTGGAAAGAGGATCATAGAAAACCTTACGACTACAAGATGACCATAGAAAATCTTACGACTACAAGGTGGTCGTAGTATGGTGATCTGAAGTAAAACCTTTCCGACTGGTATTTCATTTGACCGAAAAAGACTTGGTCAAGAAGGTAGTTTCACTTGAGGTGTAAAGGCATACTCGTTTTTCTCGAACAGGCATATTTAAGAATTCTAATCGACTCTCACAGAGCTTTCGTTAGGGTGGTTCCCAAAGAGGTGGCAACTGTTGATTTCGAGCTTTGCTATTGAAAGTTTATTTACCCATACAGATCTCCCACATTAGAAAATCGACGCTCGAGTCAAGCTCGTTTGTGATCCCCACCACCCAATGTGGTGGCTCCTCAAATCCTGGTAGTCTTGTCTGCAGAGGATAAGATGGAACGTCTAAAGATAATAAAAGATTGATTTCTTCTTTAGGATCTCATAGTCGTATAAATACTTACGACTAGGGGATTATTGTAAAAATACTTACAACTAAAGACTGGTCGTAAAGGACTACGACCAGGGGGTGGTCGTAGAAAACGACCACTTAGTGATATTTCTTTCTCTGACTCTAGCAGAAGGTAGGCATGGAAGACCGTCAAGACGACGAAGATGTCGAATTGATGGTTGTCGGAACAGGCGAGGAAAGCAAGGCTCCTCCGGCCAACAGACGTCGCCTTGTCAGGGTCGCTGACAAGGGAGGAACAGGCTCAAGCTCTACTACTTCGACCAGGCCCTTTGAGAAATTCGTTGTAGATATGGCTGCAGCAGAGAAAGCAGAGGCGGTCAAAGCGACCGACGCTCTCAAACATAAAGCCCCCAAGACCCTCGTCGTCAACGAGCTTACCCGTATCGATAAAGAAAAAGAAAAGAGTATTGAGTCGTGGGAAGAGCAGTGCGCAAAGAGTGCTGCCTCCCATAGTGACAAAGTTAAAAAGCTTGACATTCGACTAGCAGGTAAGAAAATCCTTACCTAAGACCAGTTTGGCTGATTAACATTTGGAAGGTATTGTCCTGACTAGTCTTACTCTTTGCAGGGCAAGCAGTCGAACTAAAACAACTCCAGGGAAACTTGCAAGAGTTAATAACCACTCTAAGGACCAATAAGGCTGACTTAATCAAGGAGGTGGTCGAAAGTGCAGTGAGCTATGCCTTGACAAAGCTCAAAGCTCATGACCATAATCTCGATATTCAAGCAATCGAGGCCGATTTCGACTGCTCTGCAGCAGAGGCCACTCAGCTAATTGCTGAAGTCAAGCTAGATAGCCGAAAAGTCATAGAGGAGATGCAGATTGGATCTCCTTCCTCATAGTAGTTTGCAGTAGGAAACTTGTAAAGACAAACTTTTCGAGTATGAATATATATATCCATTTATTTCTGCAAATCATCTTGTCTAGTAGTTAATAACTCATAAGATAATGAATGGAAAAGAAATTAAGACTAAGAATTGAAGTCATATTAATAACTTTGTCCTAGCCCCCGACTATTTGCTTAGCTTATTTACATAAACTAAGTAAATAATTTGAAAAGTGTTTTATCAAAAAAATAGGTTTGGCTAAGTTATAGTTTTCGATCACGATTATCATGTACTAATCGTAAGAGTAGGAACGAGTCGACACTAGAAAGTTCCTTCTAGTGAGCAGGACCACATATAGAAAGGAAAAGCTTTGACTAGGTAATGTTACCCTCTCCACCAGATTAATCAAATCAAGAGCGGCAACTTGAGTTAGACAAATGTCCTTAAAAATTCATTCGACCTTTTCCAGTGGACTCGATAGGTTTGTCTTGGTAGGAAGAGTTAGAAACGGGACGACGCTAGGAAGTTCCTTCTAGTGGGCAGGACCACGTGCAGAGATGAAAGACTTCGACTAGGTGTTGTGTCTTTCTCCGACCAGTTGTAATGAACCGAGTTTACCAAAAGTAGTCGAACAAATTACAAAAGTTTACTCTACTTAGAGTATTTTTCAAAATGAATGAGAAAATAAACTAAGGTGAAAAGAGTTGACTTGAAAATATTTTGACCATGTTTGTTGAACCCAAGCTCTTTGTGTTGGCAGCAAAAGTGAGGAACAAGTCGACACTAGAAAGTTTCTTATAGTGGGCAAGACCACGTGCAGTGAGGAAAGAATTCGACTAGGTGATGTTACCATCCTTTTGACTAGTGCAAAGAAAGATTGGGTGTTTTAAAAAATTATCAAAGCACTACTCAAAATAAGACAATAAAGATAGAAAGAACATGGTACTTTATTATGGGGATGGTTAGTTACACATAAAATTTATGTAACTGTTCGATGTTCTAAGAATTGGAGAGAACACGGCCGTCTTCCATTGCTAGTCGTATTGAACATGGTCGCGTAACTTCGACCACTGTGTAAGGACCTACCCACTTGGGGAAAAGTTTATTCTGATTAGAGTGGGATTGAATCTTCTTCAATAATAAGTTACCTACAGTAAGACTACGGGGTTGGACCTTACGATCGTAGTATTTGCATAGGACTTATTGGTTGACTGTTGAACAAATTAAGGCTTGATTTCTCTTCTTTCGAGTAGGTTGATGTCATATGCTCGAAATTATTCCTGGATAGAGTCGTTGCAAGTTTCGACCCGTGTCGGCCTTATATTTAGTTCTGGTGGAAGCACAACTTCGACACCAAAAACTAGGAAAAAAAGGGCAATCTACCTCAAGATCCCCATCGGGTATTGTACCCTTATGAAGATACTCGTAGATGGGATTCATCTAGGTGTCCTCGTATTCTAAAGAGGTTGTCTCAATAGGAGGTGTCTCTAGTGCTTCGACCAGAGACGACTTCTGAAGCTGCTCCAAGAAGATTATTTTTGCTACTTGTGATTGGGAAAAAGCCATACGAGCAAGCTAGTCTGCGAGAAAAATATTATTTCGAGGGATAAATTGTGTCTCGAAACTAAAAAATGCCTCTCAAGTTTTTGAACTTTAGATAATTACAAAGACATGGTCGGGTTAGAGCGTTGTTACTCTTTTCTGACCTGATTCACGACTAGTTGAGAGTCTCTTTTCACGAGTAGTCGTCAAATCCTGCGCGCTTTCGCTGCTCGTATGCTAGCCAATAAACCTTCATATTCTGCCATGTTATTAGTGGCAAGAAAGTGTAATTAAATAGCATACTTTAAGGTCTCTCTTTAGGAGATTGGAGGACCACCCCAACCTCGAGCCACTTAACGTAAGTGACCCGTCAAAGTACATCGTCCACTCTTAAGGGAAACTCAAACGACATAATTATCTTGTGCGTCTGAAGATAATACTACAGTTTCCTCAAAGACATGAGGAGGACATGTAGAAGTTTTTGAACCTGATGGTAGAACTCCTTAGGCCCGTATAAAACTTTACTTGCGTAGTAAACTGGTTGTTGGACATTTTCATGTTCTACAACCAGTACTGCGCTCACTGCCTATGGTGTGGCAACTAGATAAATTAAGAGCGTCTCTTCTGGTTTCTGAGAAATCAAAAGAGGAACACTCGTAATATACCTCTTGACATCCTCAAAGGCAGTGTTTTCCTCTTCTGGCCACTCGAAACCCTCGTGCTTCCTTAGAAGTTTGAAGAAAGCTAGTCATTTTTCTCCCAATCATGTGATAAAATGACTTAAAGCCGCCATGCACACTGTGAGTTTTTGGACTTTTTCTTCGTGGTCGGGCGCATATGCACAATGGCCTTTATCTTTTAGGATTTGCTTCAATTCCTCGAACAGAGACAAGAAATCCAAATAATTTTTCTAAAGAGACTCCAAACACACACTTCTCATGATTGAGTTTTAAGCGGTGTTTTATGTGGTTGTCGAATGTTTCTTACAAGTCCAAAATATGATTAAGTTGCTTGATGCTTTTTATGATTAGATCGTCAACATAGTCTTCCAAAAAAAAGTCGATGGCATCAAGCGTTAAAAAGAACCGCCAGCTGTTTTTAGGCCAAATGACATTTTGATATAGCAAAATATGCCAAATGATGTAATAAATATGTTTTTTTTCTTCATCTTCTGGACATATACTAATCTAATGGTAACCAGAATATGCATCTAGAAAACTTAATACTTCACAACTAGCAGTAGAATCAACCAACTGATCGATAAGAGGTATGTGGATATCGATCTTATGTGCACAAACTTTATTGAGAGTCAATTGAATAGTCTGTAGGTTTACAAAATCTTGCCATTAGACTTTCTAACCATTACGCCCGAGGTTGGCCAACCACTGGGTGGTCGACTTCTCTCATAAAGCTAACCTAAAAGTGGTTTTGGTAGCTTGTCCAATTTCTAATATGATCATTTTGCTCCCTATCTTCTATTGAGTTGAAAATTCAAATTTCGGTGCAAATTTCCTAAGTCTTTTTTTACGGTTTCTTGTCCGGCCATAAAGGCAGTTGTAGGATCGGTCAAGCCAGCCTGAAATCGGTCGAGCCAAGCCTTGTGGGGCGGTCAGACCGCCGATGACTTGGAGGGTAGCCAAGTTGGCATTGAGTTGATTTGAATATGTTTTAAGTATGGAGTTCAATGCTTTATTGTTGCATATTGCATTGCGGAACTAACGTGGGTCAAGTTGTGAAGAACTTGTTCTGGAAACGATTTGTTTGTCTATTGCTGTGCAGGTGGCTTGCAGGTCAACGACGTCAACGGTGAGGTGGATCGGGACTACGCTTGGAGAGCTGAGGTCCAGAACGATCATGGATGTCGGGTAAGGTCGTGTGACTCAAGCATGGTGCAGAATGGGCAAGATGGATCGAACGGGTAGTTCGGTGCAGCTGGTTGGATCAGGCGGTGTGGAAGTCGGTGCAAGTCTCTAGGAGTTTCCGATGGGATTGGACGGAGAGTCTTGCCGAAGCGGGATGAGAGGATGATCAACCTACGTGGTGAAGCGGCGATTGCTTCAACAGTTGTATATGTGTGTGGGTCCCATGTGTGTGTGGATCCCAAAAGTGAAACCCTAGGCTTCTCCTATAAATAGAAAGGGGGAGATGTAAAACCCCAAAAAAAGCATTTGGAGCCCTCTTCCTTTTTCTAGGGTTACGAGAGGAGAGGAGAGGAGAGCTAGGGTTTGGAGAAATTGTGTGCTCCTTGTGTGAGCTCTTGTCCTCCTTGTTAGAGTGGCTTTGTAAGCATCTTGCGAGATCAATCAATCTTGTGATGCTTGCTTGAGAGATCATTTGTCTCCCTTTGTGTTCTTCTCTCTTTTGGATGTTTTTGGTGCTTCCTTGATTCAAGTGGTTAAGCGTGGTCTCTTGACCTATTTTGTCTTGCTTTGATGTGTGGGAATACTCCTTGAATCATCTAGATCATCAACCCCCACAAGCAAGTCTTGAATCAAAGATTTTCGTATTTCTAGGGTTTGTGCACTTCTTTGGTAAAACCTTGAGAGATCGTTTCTACGAAGTGGATCTGAAGGATCGTCGCTAGAAATAGCTCTCTAATATCATTAGGGAGGTGTGCTCAAAATTTGGTCAAGTTTCATTGGTTGAATCAAAAGTTGGATAAATTTTCGTTTTGGATTTGGGCTTGGTTTTTCGGTTCGGACTAAATCGGTCGACCGGTTTGTAACAGTGATCCGACCGCCGCGCTTCGATCCGCTCGATCTTTGCCGGTCGAACCGATATCCAACGGTCCGACCGCCGATTAGTAGCCGATCGGCCGGTCGTTGAACGTCGGTCCGGCCGCTAGTCTCCAAATGGTCGACCTTTGTCTACGATCGAGCGTTGAATTCAATTCTCCACTTTTGTGTCGTGTGGTTGACGGGTTATCGAATTGACATAAGGCTCCATCGTGCCTTGGCCGATCTTCTTAGCTTTCATAGCTAAAGGAGTAAAGTTCGTGTTGAATGTGATTAAGGCGAGAAAGTTGAGAAGCGCCTATTCACCCCCTAGTCGCCTTTACGGTCCTAAATTGGTATCGAGCCAACTAGCTCTTCTCATAGATCTTAACCGGTCTTTGGAGCCATCTTTTATTCAATCGGGCCACATGTTTTTGATGGAGTTAATTTTGCTTATTGGAAGGCGAATGCGGGCCTTCATCGAGGCTCAAGGGCACGCAATTTGGCTTAAGGTGAAAAACCCTTATGTCGTGCGGTGATGACAATTTGATCACTCGGATGTGGAGAACAACGGCCGCGGCTCGAAATTTCTTGATTCAAGGTCTTAGTCGATCCGAGTTTGAGCGTGTTGCTCATTTGTTGTCTGCTCATGAGATCTGGCGGACTTTTATGATTATCACGAGGGTCCACTGCGATCAAGGAAGTGAGACGAAACCGGTGAAAAAGCATACTCTAAGATCGAGCAAAGGCACGGTGAATCTTTAGATGAGCTGTGGGAGATTTTCTAAAATTCTTCATGATCTCCGTATTTGTTGATCTTGTCTTCATGAGTCGAAAATGCACGCCAACTTTTGGGTGCTTTGGATGTGAAGGTGGGGATGAAGATCATTGCCATCAATAACAACATTGATGACCTTACCATGGATAAGCATTAAAGACGCATGAATTTTGCCAATAGTTGGTCGATGGTCGCTGAGTATGGCATTATATGTCGTATGGAAATCGACCACATCAAAGGAGATTTTTCTCTGTCTTGAAATTACTTGGAGAACCAAACGTTAAAGAGAAACTTGACTAGTAGGTTTGGCCGAAGACCTCGGTATAATCCCATGAAAAGAGTATCATACCAGTCTTGCCTTGGTCCTGGGTAGGGATGGCAATTGTGCCCGATTACCCACGTACCCGCGGGCGAATACCCTAATGGAGGCGGGTATGGGCGTCTTTCTTTGCCCACGGGTATGAAAACGGGCACAATTCCTTACCCATCTGCAAACGGGTATGGGCATGGGTAAGCTCCACCCGTACCCGCTTCGCCCAATTACCCGTAATCTACCCACATGTGTAAGAAACTATATCAATTTGTATTTGTATTTTGTTTTGTTAAACTTGATTAGTTGTCTTGTCGAACATGATATGTGAATTGTGATGAACTTTATTAGTTGTTGAAGGTGTGATGTACCATTGATGTGTGAATTATGATGAACTTGATGTATGTATTGCTCGTGGGTAACGAGCATGTACGCAAGGCGATGGGTACCACAGGCGGTGATGCATTATTCATGGTAACGGGTATGCCCGCGGGCGACGGGTACCCGCGGGCGACGGGTATGGGCGAGGTTTTTCGCCCGTCGTCCTTCGCGGGTATACCCGTGGGGGGAATTCGGGGTCGCGGGTACGGGTATAGGCAAGCACTACCCGTACCCGCCGCACCCGATTGCCATCCCTAGTCCTGGGTACTTGCATCTCGTCAAGGGCACTCATAAACAAGATGTTTAATGAGCTGTCACCATCAAATAACACCCGATTTACTCTACAGTTATTGATGGTGGGCTCGGCCACAATCAGAAATCGACTTGGTCGAGTAGAATGGATCGGGCAGTCACTCTTCTCGAAAGAGATTGTGACTTTCGACTACTTCGTAATTTATTGATAAGACGAGGGTCAATAGAGTTTACCTCGCGTTGGCAGCCTTAAGCTGTCGTTTTGACTCATATGCTGATGATCCCCCATAGATATGCTCGATGGTATGCTTCGGATCCTGGAATGGCATCTCCTCCTCCTCGTCCGACTGCTTACGACCACTCGTTTGCCCTACCTCCTCGAGTGTAGGGAGTGATCCTTTGCTAGTATAGTAGCCCTAAAGTTTTCATTGAAAAACCCAACAATTGTGAATGTCGTGTCATTCCTTTTTATGGAAAGGGCATCATCTAGGCTTATCGTTCTTCCGCTCGGGGCGCTTACCTTTGCTCCGGTCGAAGTACGGCTTGGAACTTCATGGTTCCTTATCGCTAATGGCCAAAACTTCCTTGAAACTGTTGGCTTGAGGTTTTTGACCCTTCGCCTTGTTATTAGATTTCTTGACCTTCTTATCCTTCTTTTTGCTACTTTCACCTACATCTTGAGGATTTTTATCGTCCCATTCGATGGTTTTGTTCCACTTGACTGCTTTAGTGGCAGTCACATATCGATCAGCCATCTTGAAGAGCTCAGCGACAATAGTCGGGGGATTCAAAGCGATGTCCTCCGTAATCCTTCTACTGCGGACTCCCTGCTTAAAGGCTCTGATAACAGATGTGCCATAAACATCTGGAATCGAATTACGAACCTGACTGAAATGCCTGATGAATTGGCGTAAGGTCTTGTGGCCATTTTATCTCAACCTGTGCAGGTCGTCCTCCTTTCTAGGGCGATTGTAGGTGCCCTAGAAATTGACCAGCAGAAAGTCGTAGAGATGTTGCTACAAAATGATCGACTCAAGTGGTTGGTTTAGCAGCCACGATCGAGCGGACCCTTCGAGCACAGTTGGGAGGTAATTCGCCATGACGTGCTCTCCTCCTCCTGCTTCTCGGATGGCTGTTGTGTAGATTTGAAGGAAGTCTAAGTCCTCTACTCCTAATCGCCCCCCCTGTCGTCTGTTGATTCTACCCTTTATATAGTGCACGAAGAGGGCATCGGTTTCTCTGTCCAAAGGGTGCATCAACGCTTCAGCTGATGAATGGGTTACTGGAAATTATTGCTGGAGTGGTAACGTCCCCACGTCGCCAGGTGGTTTTCATCAGGATAGAGAGATTAATCATGCAGTTATTCCAGAGAATAACAACGTAATTAACTACCACATATCTTTAAACATGGTGTAGAAGACTCCCTAATCGACCAGGCCTATATGTCTGTAAGCTCCATCGACTGGAGACTGCTCGTAGAAGATGTTACGACAAGGTGGTGGTTATAGTAAAGCTTACGACTAGATATTAGTCGTAAATGAACTTATGACCCGATGATGGTCGTAGAAAAGATTACGACCTTCTCCCTTATGGATAAAGGGTATACTTACAAGAAGTACAAAGATATTACTATTTATAATAAAAATTATAGGTAAATAAAATAAAATAAAAATTATTAGATCCTTTCACCTCAATTTGTATATAGTTTCATACTCAGTTCACGAATCACAACACTGTGCTTAGCACATCCTTAATCAGACAACACCTGCCGCAATAATAATAGTAAAAGTCGCACAATCCTGCTGTTCCGGCAAGTAGTACGTACGTGCTGGCTGATGCTCTTGCTTCAATTCGTCGTCAGGAAACAGTACGAAAAACCGCAAAACCATCGCGGATTTCTTATTCGTGTTCCATGTATCCTGTGGGCTAACGGCGGGCTGGTAAAGCACTAAAGCTGTAAATGATCGGTGTCGATCGTCGCCGTGGATTTCGGCTGCCGTGGGCGCAGCGATCAAATTGACTCTACTGGACTCAAATCATCACGTACAATCACACAATCAAGCAGCTTGCCCTGCCGAGGCTGCGAAAGGCGGATGCATCAACATCAGCAGCAATGCACGCGTAATATATGCCTGCTTCTTCAAACCTCTCGTGCTGAATCGAACTTCTTGCTTCCTTTCCAAGATCCATGGTAAGTCATAATGAGCCTGGACTTTGGAGGGGTAAGAATATCACTGATCGATAGCGAAATGTGTGCTGTACTTGCGCCAATTGGTGGCATCAGTCTGCCTATCAGCGATGAGTGACGGCTCTATCACCTGTTGTTGGCATAGTGCTTTTCACATTCAGAATATGACAAATCACCTGCGGCTCTGTGCAATCGCAGATCGATCATTCATTCAGAATGACACATCACCTGCGGCTATGTGCAATCGCAGATCGATCATTCCTGTGGCTGTGATCCCGTACACGTACGCTTTGCATGCTGTTGCTTCGTCTTCCTAAATTTCTTCGTGCCTCTTATCCACTTCTGTTTCCAACCAACAAGATACTAATTAAGTCAGAACGACATGTTATTCGTTGCAGAAAAATGAAAAGTCAGAACACTGTGGATAAGAAACAGAGCTCAGAAAAATGGAACAAAGAGGTACAAATTAGTGGATCGAGTAATTGGCCACTACTAGTATATATCGCCTATATATCCTGGAGATGGATGGAAACCGGAAGCAACACAACTCACGTGTTACGTATTTGCATGTGTCACATTCAAGGAGACCAACACAGCACATATCACATAAAAACATACAATAGTAATATACTATACTATACTATACAGGCATTGCGAACATAAGGCAATCTATGCCAATAGGTAGCAACGCTAATTGAGTTTTTTCAGAGTCAAAAGTTGGGTGACTTACTCACTAGCTACGTCCATTTAATTAATTCCGGCCATGCATGCAGAGATCTCCTATATACACCAGCTGCTGGTTATATTACTGCTGGCCTAAGTGCTTGTGCATAAACAAGTTTACCTGTCTCTGTAGCCCAGACGCATGCACTCCGATCCAAGCAGTAGGATTCGATGGAGATCATTTGAGGGTGGTTTGGTTACTAGCTAACTTAGCTAGCTAGAGGAAGTAGCCTTCTGTGTAGTGGTTAGTTGGTACAAATCTCGCGTGCGATGCAGTCATCTTTCATGCATGCATCATCGCCTTAATTGTTTAGAGTATTCTAGCTTGCGTGATTATTCTTGAACACTGCAGCTGATCCCATTTTCTTCTTGTAAACAGCCAGTGATTTGGATCGCGGTATGGTTTTTCTGGCGCGGTTCGTTGCGCTGATTAATTTTACGTGTAAATAATGCGTGAGCTAGACCCAGCTCGATCGTTTCCAAATATTTAACCATGCATGCAGTGACGACGCTCCTTGCACTGCAACGTGTAGGTGAACCACTTGCAGTGATGTGGCAGAACGCGATGAGAGGGGCTGCAAATGAATGCGATTACTGGGGCCATGATCTGATGGAAGTGAGAAATAACTTGCTCTAGCAACTATAGGCGCTACAGGCTACCAGAAATAGGAAAAATGCGACCCAACCTACTCACCAACCATCACAAATCTACGCGACATATCATATCTGCTACAAAAAAATGCGTAAGCACACCCTAGATCGAGAATCTGGAATATCTTACACCTAGTTTTATTTAGGAATTCTATAGTCAAACGCTTGATCTAGCAAGGAAAGCGAGACGTTGATTTGACAAACGCACATGATCCCAATTAATTGGATGGTGACACAAGTGAACCCCTCCTCCGTATGGGCATTGCAGGCTGTTATAGCTGGGCCTTCTATTGCGAGAAGGGGTTGGGACTGGAACACACAGGCCTGAAATCTGATCGCGTCTAATCGAGTCGATATTATATAGGACTATATGGGCTTAGTCAATATTATATAGGACTACATGGGCTGGTAGCCCAATACTACATGGAAATTTACCCCCGTGTCAGGCCCACGAAAGAAAGAATGCGGGCCGTAAATGTGAGCCCGACATTGGCAAGTAAGTATTTTACTGTTTTTTTATGTTTGCGATCAGGCAAGCAAGTATTTACAAAACCATAATGTTACAGCAGTCACGTCATCAAAGCAGGGCCCAGCCAGAGGCAAAACCACCCATCAGGCACGGAACTCCACGGGTGAGCTCGAGGCCTCGAGCTAGGTAGATAGGCTGTCTGACACGAAGCTGTACGGAAGCATAAGCAGACGCATGGGTCGGCGCGGCGGAAAGCGACCCGACGACGTTGTTGCTCTGCCGTCCGTGCGTGCCCGCGCCCGGCAAACTGCGGCGAGACGTGCTCCATTCGATGGCCCGCGAGTCGCAGGCCGGGGGCAGAGAGACAGCGCAGCGCCGGCCGTGCAGGGAGCACGCTGCCCAAAGCGTCGTCGTCTCGTCGGCATGGGCGAACCAACGGATAATATGGTGGTCAGTCGCTGGTGCTCTGCCCACTGCCAGCCGATCCGCGCCACCGGTAGTAACGGCACCGAGAGCGCTGTTGTTCACAAATCACAGCCTGCTCGGGGGTGCTACGCTGCCGGCCGTTCTGCTCAGACAGCAATAGCGAGTGGCACGTTATTTTCTGAGGAGGAGATGACAAAGTGTTTTTACTTGACCTCTCATGAGCTTAAAAGAGAAGATTCAAAGGCAAAGGACGCAGTCGCTGCAGTTAGCTCCATGACGCGACTGACTGACTCTCGTTTGACCCACGGCCGTAGGAGAGTTACGGGCTAAAATGACACGGTTGTGCGATAAAATAGTTACGACGAGCGAATTGATAAAAATAACACCGGTTCCTTCACTCTGAGCGTACGTAGGTGGGATCCGGCGGTGGGCCGTGTTGCTTATCGGCACGTTATTTTTACACTTTCACTGGCGAGAAGTTACTTTTACTGTCTCGTCGCGCACATGCGCCAATTAAGCGAAAGCTCACCGTTGGAGAGTTCGGAATCCGAGGCCAGGCGGTGGAATGATCGGTGGTTGGGTGGGTAACTGGGTTGGGTTGGGTCGGGCTTAAGCTAAAGCTGGGCGCCACCACGTGATCCGCTCACCCTCCCCTCATCTCCGCTTCCCAGTGCGCGTCATTCGGATTCAATTCCGCCCGGCCGGCTACGTACCACTGCTACTATACCCCGCCCGTCTCATTCACCCACCCACCGATCAAACGACGACGACGACGTTTCCCGGCAGCTTCCCGCCTCGTTCGAGCAACGCTGCGATTCCATTCCGAGCATATAGCTAGCCGCAGCTGGTCCCAAGAACCCCCCATGGCGCTAAGCCGCTAAGCTCGCGTCCCGTCCGTACACCTATTATTGATGCGGTTGTCGTACGTCTTGACACGCCATTAGGAAGAAGAAATTATACAATCGGGTGCCAGCTAATTATAACTGGCCTTGTATTATGCGTTAGGCACGGCTTGCGTGGCCTGGCTCTCCAGGCATCAGCTGCGATGGCCCGCCGCTCACTGTAGCCGGCACATGAGTTGCAGCTAACCGTACTATAGTACACGTCGTTAACTGATATACAGCCACACAGCCAGGAAATGCTGTTTACATGCTAGCTAGCTAGATTTTTTTTGTTGTTGTTCATTTGACAGACTCAAATAGACGGTAATAAGGATACATTTAAAAGGAAAAAAAATTTCTAGATTCGTAAGAGAATTAAAATGTTTCTCGTGAACGAGAAATTCATGTGTTCCAAATAGACGCTAAGTGTTAGTGATATGCCATAAGAGGCAATCACAGAGATGATTATATCGCATTTATGTTTATGAATTATACGATAAATATCATTATGTTCCTTGGATTAATTATCATTTATAAATATTAGAAAATATGTGACTTGTTGGTGAAACTATTTATTTGTTGTATGATATATTATAAAAGTATCTCTGATAGGATGTCACTCGTCGGGACACTACTGACTTATATATATGTACATGTATTGATTGATGATCATGTCTCACCGATCGTAGATATGAGGATATCGAATCAATAACGTGAGCACATGCTAGAAAACATGATGTTGGATTGGTCCACCTTGAGACACTATTGAGATTGTTATGTTTCTATTTGCCATCAGTTGGTCTCAAACAATGATAATGTATAATTATTAGACCTGAAATCAGCATAGTTTCGTACATGAGTAACAACACACTTAAGGGTTACCAAACGTTACCCCGTAACTAGGTAGTTATAAAGGTAATTTTTCTGGTGTGCTATGAAACATACAGAGAGATGTGACTGGTCGAATATGAGAATTGCCTCTCTTAGCATAACAAGATAAATATCTTTGGGTCCCTCGATATGCTCGGATAAAGAAAGTGCATGGTCGTGCCACAAGTGGTTGAAGAGTCGACCACACAAAGTTGTCCAACACTAGATCGAGAAAAGATTTAATAATCCATGAATGACATATATCTCGCCTTGAGTCCGATCAAATATCGTGAGGCAAAAGGACAATACACAAGAAGATGGCTTAGTCTAATCAGATACGAAGATACAAGTTGGTCGTGAGTTGGTCGTACGTGCTCACAAACTGGTTGGCAAACTAGTCGTAAAGTGTTACGAACGGGTCGTGACTAGATGGAACTGATTGTAAGGAGTTACGTGTTGGTCGTGATTAGATGCGAACTGGTCGTAAGGAGTTATAAACTGGTCGTGAGTAATAAGGATCTGGTCGCATATCATATTGCATAAGGTTCGTCCAATATAATCTTTTTGTGTATTCGAGAGTTGCTATGTCCTGCTGGGAATCGCTACCAACTTTTAGATCGGAAAGGAGTTTTCGGGTCACGACCGATTATGCATGAACCTATAAGGTCACACACTTAAGGGGTTAGAACAAACTAGTTTGGATTGTATATATCCATTGTGGGCTATTTATAAGGGGAGCGTGTGGGGGTTTTTGGGATCAGAGTTGTACCACTCACCGAAACCTTAGCCATCACCTCTCCAAAGGCTCTACCAAGCGCATTGGTGCTCCATTGGCGCACGACGCTCCACATTGGACATGTGGACACCGTAGAGGCGCTGCTGCGCTAATCGAGAATGATTCGCGACTTTCATAGGGAACGCGAGAGGCTGCTGGAGGAAATAATCGGTGGCCAAGGACGTGGGACGATCGACTACAACCACTACGTCTACGCGCGTGATGTTAGACTAGGCTACTCCAACTGTTATTTTGTTGCACTGTGCGCTTAGTGGTAACGATGTATAATCCCTTACTCACATGCTCGTGCCGTGAGGGTGTGCAGGATGATCAACCGCGCAGGGCCCTCACTAATTAAGGGGCCCATTTTCAGCCTAATCTTTTTATTATTAATTGGTTAATTATGATATTATTTAAAGTTGTCCCCTCAAGTTTCTCTTCCTCCCTTCATTTCTTTTGTTGTCGTAGAAGTACGGCTACTACTGTCTCCTAATTATTGTAAGCAAAATTAATTCTTCCCACTGAAATCTCATTCTGACGTTGGTGTCACTTATTGTAAGTTTCTTTGTGAGTTCAAGACCATAAGCACATAATTTTTCATCTCAAACTTGTGTTATTGTCTTGTACTTTTGATCTTCGTGCATCACCGTCATTGGGCCCTATTGTTGCATCAATTATTCGCCGCAATGGACCATTTGTGTTGCGTCGGGGCCATTTGGAACTATATGTGCATGGTTTTTGTTACGCCTAGAGAATTTTCTTAATTTTTTAATATTACTCTACTTATTATTGTAATTCTTTCTTGTATTTGTGCATCTACGTGGTATTCTATTTTTTAAGAATGTTTTATAAAAATTAACTTTGATAATAATATTGGTGGGACCACGTTAACAGTTTTAATGTTGAGCGTGCTACCTTAATGGTAACAACGATAATATTAATATTTATTTTTTCTATATACAGTGTTTGATAATAATTTTTAGCACATAATGCCTAAAATATCATGTACGACACTACTTACTCGAATGACTTAATAGTTTCCGTGGTATAATTTTTAATTAGATGCTAATGCAGCGTATCGGTATCCTTCACTGAGCTCGGTCACCTTTGGTTCTCCGCGACATTAACAGCTTAAACCTGATGGTTTACGCTGTGGACTGTGTATGCCTCTTTTTTTTAGATTGACTGTGTATGCCTCCCTGACTAAATAATTTTTGGAATTGCTAAACAGCTATCGTGTATATATATATATATTGATAAAAAACAATCGATTTTCTGATCTTATAATTTTGCTTGGAGATTTGTGCTTCGATCAGCAATATCGTCTTCTCCGGAGATTTGCTAAATAACATTCGACTATTTTCTTTTGTCAAAATAGTCGAATTTTCATCCATCCGATATGCTTTGAGATTTGCACTTCTTCTCGTACGATGAATCATATCCGAATTTATTATGATTTTTAGACCATAATGGGTTCACCACATTGCCGTATTTTGTTGGTATAGAATTTTATTTTTGTCTTTATTTTTGTATTTGTTTTTGCTAAATATCTCAAATTATATGGTAGATTTTGAATCATGTGATGGAAATAAGAGTTGTTAAGATTTTTGATAATAATTATAGTGATCAAGAAAAGAAATTATTACATAAATTCTTGTAATTATGTATAATAAAATTGTTAATAACTAAAATTTAACTGTTTTGAATTGACAAAATAGCCCAATGTTGTATGAACACACCCAGTAAGTTTCAACTGCGGCTAACGTGACTCGACTGATCTGTTGTTTACACAGTGCGGTGCAGCGCAGTGTAAACAGTTATTTTACTGCATCGCGTCGTTCCTTGCCACGCTTCACTCGAATTGAGGCAGCGGTAAGTAAACGTGGAAAGCGGACGGGGGTGGGGGTCGTCCCCAGAAACGGGCGGGGGCGAATAAAGAAGCGCATCAGCAGACAAAGATTTCAGAGCGCATATGCAATTCTGCGTTTCTCTTTCCCTTCCCTTCCCTTCCCACTTGATGTGATTGATAAATACGCGTCAAGTCGCTGCCTACGCCTCCCTTTCTTTTTCCCTCTTTCTCTTTCTCTTTCCCTTCCCTTCCCCTGCTCGGCTGCCCGCGTGAGATGTGCTTCTGCTAAATCCTTCCAGCTCCTCCTCCTGTTTGGATACTGTGTCCAAGGCACAATCACACAAGTACTCAAGTCGCTCCGACCTCTACTAGTGACGCTGCATTGCTTGGCAATGGACGTCGTCGAGCCGGCGCCTCCTCCAGAATGCGGCTCCTTCGAGTCCGGGCTGTCCTCGCCGTCCCCGGCCGCGTCGCCGGAGTTCGAATTCTGGATGGTGGGCAAGAACCCGTCTTCGTTCCCGTCCCTCGCTCTGCTCACCGCGGACGAGCTCTTCTCCGACGGCATTGTGCTCCCGCTCCACACCCTCCAGGTGCCTCCCCCTGATGGCGACGGCAGCGGGGACGCTGAGGCCGGCGCCGACGCCGACGTCGTCAAGGAGTCCTCTGAGTCGCCGGAGGCCGCGCAGCCGCTCGCGGAGTCCGGTCCCGCGCCGACGCCGGACCTCCCGGCGGTGACGTTCAAGTGGAAGGACATCTTCAAGGGGGCCGGTGGCGGCGAGCAGAAGGACCGCAAGAAGATGGAGCGTCGCGTCAGCAGCGTCGGCGGGAACGCCGAGCTGATCAACATCAACATATGGCCCTTCTCCAGGAGCCGCTCCGCCGGCCATTCTGCCGGCGCGGGCGCCTTGAGCAGGGCCAAGGCAAATCCCAATGCCAACGCTAATGCCGCTGCCGCCGCCAGCGCACCGGCGGCCGCAGCGCCGCCCGGGCGTATGGTGAGCAGCGCTCCATGTTCCCGGAGCAACTCCCGCGGAGAGTCCTCCGGGCCGGGACCAGCCATTGCCACCACGGCAGCGGCGGCGGTGGCCGCCCCGGCGGGTCCATTGCCCGCGACCTCCATGTTGAGGAGGTGGGTGCCTGGGCAAGGCCGAACAGGCCTCGGCGTCACCGGCATCCGCCTCGGCCGGGCCAGCCCCGTCTGGCAGCTCAGGCGCAACAAGCTGCAACAACAAACCGCCGCCGAGCAGAAGCAGAACGGCAACACCGCGATCAGTGCCAAGAAGAAGGCCGTCCCCGAGGTCGCCACCAGCCAAGACGGCGACGGCGAAGACAAGGCGGCGCCGAGCGTGAGCGCGCCAACCGCCGGGTGCCGGAACAACGCGAGCTGTTCGGAAGGCGGCGAGGAAGGCAACCCGCCGCAGGGGCTGTTCGGCCTCCGGACCTTCTTCTCCAAGAAGGTGTACTGATCACCAGACCACGGCGTTCACTGTACATACAATTCGAGCTATGTCTGGCTCATTTCTTCCATATCTTCTCCTCCCCTCGCTTTAATTCAAGTAGCTTCTTCTTCTTCTTCTTGTTCTCTTGTACTGTACTCTCAAGCAGCCGTCCAATGGTGAATCACCCGTGTAACGGTAACATGCATCCATGTCGTCGTGTAACAAAACTGTCCCTTGCATGGTGAAACATTAGTTAATGGGGTTGGTTGGTGACCTTGAGTGAGTGAAAGCACAGCTCAGTGATGAGATGAGATGAGATGCCAAATGATTCGGGGCAAAAGGCTTGAAAAGTCAGGGAGGCAGGCAGGCAGGCAAGCCCGTTGGGTGGCTTCTGCAGCGTTTGTCCCATCGAGCGGGATGCGGATGCGGATGCGGATGCGGATGCGGATGGGATGGGCAAGTAGCGTAGATAGAGCAGAGAGAGACAGAAGCACGCGGCAGCTAGGTTAGCAACAAGCATATGCCATTGCCTTTGCACATGCATACGCTTGCTTGCATGCTAAAACTGCTGGGGTTGGGGTTGGGGTTGGGATCTTGTATTAGCTGTCGGTATTATTATACAACTGTCCGGGTCGTGCCGTGTCGATACTGTTTTCTGGGCAGCATTTGCCGTGACAATCATCCTGTTGAGTTTTGGGTATGGACCATGCATGCCCTGCCATCTGCGACAAGATAACGAATTACTTATGGGATCAAATTAAAGTATCAATAAAACTGGAGTTGATGAATAAATGGCACTAACAGTGGTACCACAGCACGATGTAGAAGAAACGAGCATGTACGGTAGCGGCGTTAAAGACTCGCTCTCTCGTTCTTGACCGTCCAACTAATAAAGTGAGTGGTAGTAATAACCCAGTACTGCATGCAAGGTTACTCTTTTGCACAAGCCACAAGGAGTCAAGGACTAGCGGGTAGGAGCAGAAGGTAAGATGGATTAATTGTAGAAGTACTAATCCGGATCAAGCTCGCTTTAAGTTCAAGATTGATCACTTCTGTCGTAGTAAAACAAGTTTAAACAGTAAGAGAGACCACTGATACACTCGAAGGAACCAAAAATTTTCAGAAGAAGGGATCAGCTGTCAAAAAATATGTGTATTGATTGTTTCCAAAACTGAATCTAATCTTTACAGGAGATGCCTATTTATAGCCCCCTTAAAACAGGGTACTCATATTACCATTCTAACCCTAAAAAGTAGTGTACGCGTAGGGGCTGCATGGACCTTTCCCTGTCGACGCGTAGGCATCGGCTCACGGTGGGGATCCCTGGGCCCGGTCGATTTGGCTGGTTCACCAGCTCCCGAAGTGCTTCACCTTCAGGCTTTTCCTGGTGTGGTACCGGAGGATCTGCTATTTCGGGCCTCGTGGGCTCCCCTGAGGTGGTCCCTTAGGACCCACTGCTTTGGCCTCGCGGGGCTCCCAAGACCCTTTCGGAGGGCTCCAGTCCTTCTCCGAGGTGACTCTGGAGGACCCAGTGCTTCGATGTAACATCTTGATTTTCAAGGTTTTTTTGAAAATTTTCAAAAAAATTATCATTTGATTTTATTGAATTAATAAAGCTTAAACTTGAAATTTTAGAAAATAAAAACATTTAACATGAGTCAATCAAACTTCAATTAATTCAAAATTTGGTTTATTTGAAGTTCTTAGGTTTTCTGGTATTTAAAGTTAAAAATATTATTTTAAGTATTTTCTTGTATTTTCTAGAATTTAAAAATGCTTTTTCCCTTTTTTTTCCCAAAAATGAAAAATAATTTATTTGCAAAATTAAATAGATAAATTAAATTTGTAAATAATTTTATTCAGTTCAAAATAATTCAAGGAATTTTTATGTATTTTTTAATAGAATTTTTGGACTTTGTTTACTATTTTCTAAAAAGCCTTTTTGATTTGTTGTATTTTCTAAAATTCAAAATTCATTTAAAAATCGTTCTCATGTTCACGGGCCAAATCTTCTTCGGCTCGTTCCTATTCCCGTTCCTGCTTCCCGTCCCCGGCCCACTTCTGCGTGGCCCAGCTCCCCGCGCCAGCCCAGCCGCGTGCCTCCCTAGCCCTCTCTCCCCGACAGGTGGCCCCACCTGTCGGCGTCTTCCTCCCCGTCTTCTTCCTGTTGCCACCCCATGGCTCCCTCTCGCGCACGCCCGCGTCACCGCCGCAAAAGTCGTCGCCTCGCCCGCGAATCACTCCCCTTTCCTACCCATTTCAACGAGCATTAAGTGCCGGGTCTTTCGCCGCCCCCGCTCCTCCCATTTTCTTCCCCTCCACCTGCTCCCATCCCCTCCTCACCTACCCTCGTCACGTCGGCCAGAGCTTCGCCATGCCACACCCATGCCGCTCCGTCCTCTGGCCATCCCCGAGCCCTTTAAAGGCGAGCACCCGGAGCGCTTTCTCCTCTTCTCTCTTCCCCAACCCTCTTCCTCTCTCTAGCCCCCATTCACCAGGATTTTGAGCTTCGAGAGCCGCGGCCGAAGCTTGCGCAACCGGAGTTTGCACCGCCATCAAGGATCTTCAGTCGCCTCCGCCTCCTTCTCCGCCGTCGTCTTCGCACGGTCGTGCGCCACCTCGTGCACGCACCCACTCCACCGGACCATCACCGGAACGTCGTCGCCACCTTTCTACCGTGTCGCCTCTGCTTCCTCCGCTCGCCACTAGCCACCTCCTTTCGCGTTGTCGCCAAAACCCCCCGCGCTAGGTTCGCCGTTCCTCCCTATCCCTCTCAGTGCCCTCACCGAGGCTCGCCGTGGCACGTAGCGCCGGTGAGCCTGCGCTCCCGAGCCGCCGGCGTCCTCGCGTCGACGTGGCTGCCACATCGACACCACCTCATTGCTACGTCTTATCCATCTGGCACCACCTCAACCGACTCCGCTTGCATGGCGCCGCATGGCCAGGCACGCGTGGCACGGCCCTATGCCACGAGCTGGGTCCACCGTGGATCGGCGCACGTCCGTGGACCCAGTCCACCGGCGTAGGGCCCGTATATCAGTCACTGAAGCATTTTTCTTTAGGAAAATAAATCGGTCAAAAATTCCAAAAATCACTTTTTCACCATTTCATGTATTTTCAACCTTCCGAAGGCCCATTCTCCTCCGTTCGAACTCCGATTCGAGCGATTCAAATTTCTAAATTCATCTAAATTCAAGATATAGCTATCTACATTAATAATTATTTAATTTGGAGTTGATTTGAATTTTATTTGAATTTACCTCGTCTTCACGTGTAGATTTCGACGACTCTGGGAACTCGAATATTGTGAAGAAATAGATCCTCAAGCATTTGAGCAAGGCAAGTTACATCTTTGATCATATTGAATCCTAATATTTCAAATTATTTAAATTATATTTTAAATTATTATTGCATGCATATTTAAATTCAAATAATTTAAATCCATGTTTTAACTTTATAGTTATTCCTAATTTCATCGTACATCCAAACTTGAATGTTGATGCATCCACCCCTTGACACTATAGTAAAAGCTAGTTGGTACATCGGTATGAACTAGAACATGTTGCAAACTCTATACTTAGTCGAAACTTAGCTCAAAAATATTAAATTTGGGAAAGTTGGCCAAAGTTCAACTATGATTTGAAATGATACTATGGTACGGTCTATACCATATAAATTTATGAAATGTGTTGACTTGTTGAAGAAAATGAAAATTGGTTTGGACTTGGGCGAAATGGATGTTTGGATGGTGCACATTGATACACGGGATCGAGTCATTTGTATGATCGAGGCCCACAGGTTTTATGGAAAGTCGCCCAAGTCAAATAAGGACCAGTCTTCGAGCGCATTTTGCTAAGCCCTATCGTACTACCATATATTCTGAATGGGTAGGACATGTCTAACTAATTTGCAATGTTTCACCATGTTCGTGCCATCCGGTTGCGTGGGTGCTTTCTGACCTACTTTTATGTATTCCCACCTGACACAAGAGGGGGCATGAACCCGGTGGGTTTCTATCCGAAGGGGGCGAAACCTTAGCGAGGCGGGACTACGGTCCGACTTCAAAACCTATTTTATATAACAAGAAAAATAATATGTTCTCTCCTCATCTTGGTCATCTATATATCCTTAGCTTCTTTTAGCAATTCTTTCTTACCTAATTCTCTCTTCACCATTTTATAACGTTAAATGGATCCTCTTTCCCTTACAAATTCCTATAGATGGTCTCACGATTAACCATGGTGTTCAAGACCTCAAGACACAAAGTTGTCAAAGGAGCATTGCCATGCAAGAATCACCGAAAAACCGTGAGCATCGAGTAGAACGTTGTATAAAGCTATTAAAGTTATTTGGAAAGGCTTTTGAGTTGGTTGTCTTGTTTGAGTTGTTTGTTTCACTCTATCCCCCTTAGTTTCTCATTTGTTTCCTAAGTCTTTGGAGACCTAGTAGATGGTGATACTCGCAATGGCAGTGGGAGCACCAACAGTTAGGACAGAGGAAATGGGGGTGATCAAGAGAACCCAATTCCACCACCACCACCCCCTCCAGCTGAAGGACCCGACTGGAACCGGATGATGGCCAACCAAGCTGAAAGCACCTAGGCACCTAAAAATGTGTTTTGGTAATTAATGACAATATGTGAATATGGGACTAACATGTGTGTTAAGTGATTACAAGGTTTAGTCCTAATGACAATTTCAACAACATGGAGATGCATACTAAAGGATATCATGAGGATGGATTTGTTTCAAAGGCAATGTATAAAATAGTCTAGGATTCCTTTTAAATTTTACCGATCTTAGGAGAATGTTGGAAGACCGGGCTTTAGGATAAATGTTGTACTATTAAGAGGGATTACGACTAGTTGCTTGAAAGTATTTCTTTGTGCCTTTGGATCAATCTAGGATCATGCATGCACTCAAAACTTGTTTAAAAAAATCAAACATGCTCTCTGTACAAAATCGGTAGTACTGGCGTGTTAACTGCGGAACTACCGCATTCCGGTTGTGCCAAAAATGTGGTGGCACATTTTTTCCAGAGAGACACCCTTTTGGATTTCCTTGATTTTTTGGCAGTGCGGTAGTACCGGTATTGTCAATGCGGAACTACCGCACATCGGGAGTACAATTTTTGGGCGGAATGTTTTTTCCGAATGATGCATTTTTGAGTCATTTTGCCCATTTGCAAGAGCGAAACTACTACCATTGTTTTCGCGGAACTACCACTCTGCGGCACCTTTCAAAAAAGTGTTGTACGTTTTTTCCAAAAGGGGTGCATTTGTGCTTCAACGAAGAACGGTAGTACCGTAAGTTATTTGCGGAACTACCGATAATCGAAACTACCACATGATAGTTGGCGATAGTACTGCACCAAATTCTCAACGGCTATATCAGACGCATTTAATACCTCTGTTATAGCCGTTACTGTGCTGACGCTGGAGGTGCGGTAGTACCGCCATTACATGGCGCTACTACCGATTATCCTTAAAAACTCTGATTTCTTCCTCCAACGGTCGTATTTGGTTGGGGGTATAAATACACCTCCACAAGCTCCACGACAGGTTGTTGAGCACTTATTGAACACTCTTGAGCTTAGAGCATTCATATCACACCTCATTCTCTTTTGTTGCATTCTTTGTGAGGTTGTTGAGCAAAATCAAGTGCATTCATTCTAGTTTGATCCATAGCACTTGAGTGCCGTCAAGCGAAGGTCAAGGTATATTACTCTTGGTGTTTGTCGACACTTATACGGCTTGGCGAGAGTTTGCGTGGTGATCTCTTCAAGAATATTGTGAAGAGGCCCGGCGCCGATTATGATTAGTTCGGTGTTCACCAACTCCGGAGGTAGGAAGAACAACCACAAGTGAAATCGAGGAAGGTTTAATTCATGGAGCCGGCTTGATTGGGTCAAGCTTCCTCAACGTGGACTAGTGAAGTTCGACAAATCTTCGATACCACAGAAAACCCCTTGTCTTCATTTTGGTTATCTTGTGTCCTTACTTATTGTATTTAAATTTGTAGCATATATCTTGTGATAGGTTGTCTTGTTATAGTTTATCTTGCCTAGTTGTATAGATTGGTTAAGAATTTTAAAACCTCTTATTCACCCCCTCTAGTCGGTTATCCTTGATCCTACAAGTGGTATCAGAGTTTGGTCTCTCTAATTTTAGATTTAACTGTCTAAGAGAGAAAGAATGGCTAGTGAGGGAATGTCAATAGGCAAGGCTCCTTTTTTTATGGAACAAATTATGCATATTGAAAAATTAGAATATCCATTTATTTAAAGGCCATGAGCCCAAGCATATGGAGAATTGTTAGTGAGGGTTTCATTATAGCTCTTGATCCTACCTCAATGCTCAAGCGATGAACGCTATATTTGGAGCTTTTAACGCGGATGAGTTCAATCGAGTGAGCAACCTTGAAACCACTCATGAGATATGGACTACGCTCTCCGAAATTCATGAGGGCACATACACGGTTAAAGAAGCCAAATTGCATAGGTTTCGGATCAAATATGAGACATTTACAATGTTGCCTTAAAACATCACTGAGATGTATTCTAGACTCAACAACCTTGTAAATGAGCTCAAAGGTCTTGGCACTAACTTGCTTGATATTGATATTATGCGCAAGATGTTTAGGGCTCTACCCGACAAGTATGAGATGTTAGTGACATTCTCTAGGCTCGAAAATGAGGATTAGTTCCCTATGTCCAAATCTTACCTTGGAAATATCAAGAGTACCTTTCTTGGCACAATAGTCTTGCAATTCCAAGGATTAGATGTGATTATCGGAATGGATTGGCTAGCCAAAAATCAAGGTCAGATAGACTGTGTCAATAGGTCTATCACCCTCACCAATGAACAAGGAATTGAAGTAGAATTGTTGATTATGAGAAAAGTACTACGAGGAGAATGAGAACTTGGACGACTAGGCTACGCCCTCCAGACGATTGCTTGTAGCAAATCGTGTGGTCTACCTAATTGCTTTTGCTTGTTGGCTTTATGCCCATTTGGTAATGAACTTTAACTATTATTAAGGAATGTCGTTTTATGGTTATGCTATCTACTTTTGTTGACTGTATACACTAGCTGTTCCTGGACTAGTGTATGAAACACAGAGAATATGGAATCCTTCGCTCTCGGGTTCGACAATCGGGCCTCGCGGGGCTTCGAAGACCCTTCGGGGAGGCCCCGGATTATCTTCGAAAAATCCCCGAAGGGACACCTGACGCCCCCTAGGGAGGGGGACGTTCATGCTCGTGGGTTGCGGGGTCTGCCCTGCGGGCTTCGCTGGGTCGTTGGGGTCGGTGGGGCCACCCCTACGATAAGCCCCTCGCTGTCGAGGTCTTGCTTTGTCAAGGTTGAAACCACGCCATTTCCCAGGGGGTCCAGGCACACTGTTCCCTTCGGCTTGGCGAAGCGTGTTTCCACCGTTCCCCAAGGCGGGTGCTTCTTGGGGCTATTTTGATAGCGTTTGCTTGGGTGCTATGTGGTGTAATGGTATATAATCATTGCTCCATTTAGGGTACACATGTCAATGGTTGATTGGTGCGTGGCTCTTCAGGTTCCACACCTTGTCGTTTCGCGTGTACCTAGTGCGGCTATAAATAGGGGGGTAGTGCGCCCCCTCCTGGCACTTTGCCCTTCTTTGAAAACCCTAACCTCCTTTGTTTGTGTGCGCTTATTCTTCGAGGGTGTTCGACGCCCTTGTCTTGTGCGCGGTCTCATGATGAAGTGACCCCGAGATGGTGGAGGGGCGGTGGCTTACACCAACAAACTTGGCCGCTCGTCGGTGACTCCGCTAGTCTTGCACACGCTGCGGGACGATGGCAAGCTGTCTGATGTTTCCCTGGCGTGAGCCCCTAGCTCGGAGACGGTGCCTGAGTCCCGAGAGGCGAGGTCGTCGTGTTTGTGGCTTTCCTTGACACCGGTCTCTGCTTCCTCTGTGTGGAGCTAGTGGCCTGCGTGCTCCAGTTGTACTGGGTGGTGCTGGCACAGCTGACGCCCAACTCCATTGTGAAGCTCAGCGTGTGTTGAGTGGTTGATGTGGTCCGCCGGGGCGAGCGGGGAGGGTCGGCTCTTTGCGTACATTCACGGTGAGCGGTGCCAACCGAAGAAGAAGAAGGACACCGGTGAGATGCTCAACTTTGGTAGCGTCAATTTCCAACTCAAGACGCATTATCTTTGGTACTTGCCAGCGTCCGCGTTCCGGAATAGGTGGGAGATGGAGCGGACACGACGGTGGTTTTACCACAGGTCCCCACCGGGCGATGGCTTGCGGTCGACGGGAGGGCCTATCCAGCTCACTCCTTCCCTAGAGATTGAGCTGACGTTAAGGGATGAGGCGCTTCTCCAGCTGCTGCTGACTGCAATATGACGACTCTTCATAAGGGATCTTGTGGAAGAATTTTGCGCACTTCGGTTGTGGCCGCTTGCGCAGGGCTAGAATGTGAAGGTCGGTGCGGCGAAGGGTGGCGTCCCTTCCTTCGATATTTTCGACGATGGTGAGGGTAAGCTGTACAAATACATATATATACATAGTATATTTATCTCCTTTCATTTTTTTTCATATATTTATTTTGTGTAAATGGGGTGGCGCAGTGCTGCCCATCAACGAGGTTGTGCGGGCTGCGGAGCAGCTTCTAGGTCCCTACACCGGGAAGAGCATGTGATGCAGGGGCTAGTGGTGCGCGAGCCCCGTCTGATCCGGGCGTACTCGGACCCAGCTATTCGCTTGGCGGAGCGGTCGACGCGGTGCATTTGCAGTGTGCTGGGGCTGCAGATGCCAGCGGCTCGTGCTGCGCGAGGGTAGATGCGGCGGGGCATCCGCCAAAGTCGGCTCTGGGTCCCGTGGGGCACGTCGAGCATGTGGGTTCGACGGGCTCTTCTTCTGGAGCGTGCGCGGTCTCTCCAGTGGCTGCTACCAAGGCGACATGGGTGGGGGAAAGGGTGGCTGGCTCATGTCGTGTGGCAAGTCTTGCCCTCGAAGTGTCTTCGGCCGAGACGCCCTCACACGTTTATGGTCGAGGGTTCGAAGATACCCTGGTTGGGGAACCCGCCGTTGCACAGGACACGCTTGGTGATATACTTGTACTTTTGTTTTTGTTTTCACGACCGTGCTAACTTTTGCGTTGCAGTGGTGAGCGGGGGGGGGGGGATACCGAGGGTCGCGGCTGTGGTGCTTGGGGTCTGAAGGTGACCCTGGTGCCGGTGGGGCCATGGAAGGTTCCGGCATCAGGGGGTCTGGGGAGGCCTCCTCGGTTGCTGGTGCTTGCGGTACCGTGGGTACCGCTGATCTTGGGACGTTGCGTACTAACGACTTCAAGATCAGTCCTGGGGCGGCCATTGTTTGTGAGGAGGTGGCTCGCTTTGCCGCCCTGTCGTGCGTGGAGCAGCTCTTCGAGACCATGCCCACGCAGCGGATGTTCAGGTCGATCGAGGCGAACGCCGCGAGGGTAAGCTCAGCCGAATGTTTCTTCTTTTTTATATTATTTTTTTTGAACAAGGTGTGCTTCTCGTAGACCCTGATACTATCCTGTGCGCTCGAGGGGGATATTCGTCACGGTTACGCAGAGATCCAAGAGCTGGCCAACTCGTAGCATGTGCGAAATGAGTCGTTTTGCTCCGAGCGCCTAGCTCTTATTAAATGGACGAAGGAGCTAGAGGAGCGGGTTGTCGAGCTAGAGGGAGAGCACCACGACCTTTGCGAGGAGGTGCGAACGCTTCAGGGCACTCGCAAGGACCTCGAGGCGGAGATCGAGGCTGAGCATCAATTCTTGAACGGTGTCACGCATTACATGGGAAGCCATAGAACCACTGGAAGGCATTGTGACCGAGCTCAAAGTAGTGCCGCCGCCTCAGCAGCATACCGCTGTGTAGGTGGATCTTATGCTTGACCGTCTCCAGTGCGCCGGGGAGGTATACCTGCCAGCCGCGCGAGCCTAAGGCGACCATTGCGCGAAAGCGGCTTGGGCGGCGGCCTTTGTGTCGGTGCAAAGGGCCGACTGTGGGCATGTTGATGCCCTCAGCGCGCGTTGTTTGCCCGCGGCCTCTGTGGTGGAGATTGCTGCTGATCATCGGCATGCACGGAGGCGCCAAGGTCTTCACCCAGGACTTCTAGGTGCCGCATAGCCGTGAGGTCGTGATGGACTCCTTGCGCCTAGTGTTGTAGCAGCAGTTGAGGGGCAATGCTCTGGTAGTGGACGAAGGCGCCGGTCGGCGGGGCTACCACCAGGGATAAGGTGTGACCCTCCGCCCTTCTCCAACAATTCCAGGCGTAGACTTTTTGTAGGCTCCCCCTTTTTGTTTCGCCTTTGCGGCCAGGCGGAGTGGGTGGGTGGGTGGGGTTGCTATTTTTATAATGATCTCTGATTTTGAATGAAATTACAGTTACAAGCCTTATTGCACTAGAGTCTCTGGTTACGTTGTGATTATGTGCTTGCTTGTTGGTTTGCTTAGGCCAGGCCGGTTCTATTCCATCGCGCCACTTGGCGGGGGCCTCGCCCTCCCGGTGGGCGAATGATGAAGGTCACTGTGCCCCCGCGAGGTACGAAGGATAAGCGGACTCTTCTCTCCATCTGGCCTTTGCAACTATGCTATCGCGGGGTTGTGTATCACGGTGCGAAGTGGCGCCCTGCATGGCCTCCGAGATGTAATATACCGGGCGTTGCCCGTTGTCTTCCTGGATGAGAACCGCGCTGACGGCGGTAGAGGAAGCTGCGAGGTATAGCAAGAGCTTTGCAGTTGGCTTCGTACTTGTTAGGCTTAGCAGCTGTGTGAGGCATTACTTGAGTTCCAGAAGTGCACGCTTATACTTCTCTATCCGTCGGAATGGCTCGGCCCCTCGGAGTGTCTTGAAGAACCGCAAGGCCTGTTCCGCCGAGTGGGACAAGAATCGGCTGAGGGCCACGAGGCACCCTGTCAGCTTTTGGACCTCCCGGCTGGTGCGGGGAGGTGTCATCTCTTGGGTGGCTTTTATTTTCTCTAGGTGGGCCTCAATGCCTCTCTCGAACACGAGGAAACCCAGGAGTTTGAATTCTTTTACGCCACATGCGCACTTCTCCAGGTTAAGCTTGATTCCTTCTGCTCGCAGGTTGGTAAATATTTCCTGCAAGTCCATCATGTGCGAGGCTCCAAGTCTGCTCTTGACCACGATGTCGTCCACGTATGTTTCTACGTTGCGACTGAGCTGGTCGGCCAGGACCTTTGTGATGAGCCGGGTAAAGGTGGTGCCCGCATTCTTCAAGCCGAAGGGCATGCGTGTGTAGCAATAAGTACCGGGGTGATGAAGGCCGTTTTGAGTTTGTCTTCTTTCGCCATGAATATCTAATGATACCCGAAGCATGCATCGAGGAAGCTCATCAGCTCACAACCCAAAGTGGCGTCGACGAGTTGGTTGATGCGGGGTAGAGGGAAATTGTCTTTTGGTGACGCGTTGTTAGGTCGGTGAAGTCAACACACATTTGCCAGTTGGTTGTGATTTTCTGCACGAGGACCGTGTTGGCCAGCCACTCGGAGTGCTTGATTTCGCAGATCACTCCTGCTTTCAAGAGCTTGACGATTTCTTTCTTTGCTGCTTCTAATCGCTCTGCCGACATGCGGCGCAACTTCTGCTTTTTGGGTGATACGTCGCTCTGCAGGGCGAGGCGATGTTCGATAGTTTCTCTTGCAACGTCGGGGATGTCCTCTGGGCCCCAGGAGAAGACATACGCATTGTCACGGAGGACCTGGAGGATGACGTCGCATGTCGTGGCAGGGAAGCCGGCTCCGAGGGCCACCGTCTTCTCCGGGGTGGCTTCCGTGCGGGGGACTCGTTGGGCTGCCCTTCCAGCTAGGCCTTGGGTGCCCATTTTGTCGAGGCACTGCCGACCCGGGAGCCATTGTCCGCTTCCACTGTGTGGACGTGGCGAGCCTGTGATAGTTCCTCGAGATCTATTTGCCTTGCTAGGTCTTGACCCCCCGCATTGTGACTATGCCCTCGGGTGCGGGTATCTTCATGCACAAGTAGTTGTGGTGTGCTATAGTGCTGAAGGAGTTCAGCGTGGCTCGACCAAGAATGGTGTTGTACTGATAAGGCATCTAACGACGTCGAATGTGACGATTTTGGTCCAGGAAGCGAAGTTGTCACTGAATGTGACGGCCAGGTTGATTTGACATAGGGCGGTCATCGGTCTACCCCCGAAGCCTATCAAGGGGATGCTCGGGGGTGACAGGCGGACCCTAGGGATCATCATCTTGTCAAAGGCCTCCGTGAACAACAGGTCCGTGGAGTTTCCTCTGTCCACGAGGACACGTCGGACATGAAAATCCGCGATGCTGGCCGAGATGACGAGGGGGTCCTGATGTGGGAAGTAGACACCTCGAGCATCCTTGGGGCCAAGGTGATGGGTATTTCAGCGTAGCGAGGTGGTTGAAACACGGTATGTCGCGACATGGTGAATTTGCCGAGCGTAGGCATGCTATTGTCTTTTTGATGATATGCCCGATGACGAGCCTCTGGCGATCATGTTTATGACCCTTTAATAGTGCTCGGTTGGGCTCCTTCTATGTGGGGTTATGGTGGTGGTGGGTAGCTCGTTGCCACGGCCCCTCCTGTCTTCGCCCCTAACTGGTTGCTAGGATCGGCTCATGTAATCCCGCATGTCCGCGATTGTGCAGCACTGCTAGGTCGTGTGAGACCCTTCCTCGTGCAAATCGTAAAATAGCAAGGCACCCCCGACGCCGCCTCGGGCAGTGCGACATTCTTGGATCGTACGGGACCCTTCGCCGTGTAGGTCGCAAAATAGCGGGATTCCTCTGGGACCGCGTCGGGCGTTCTATTGCCTCCTGCCATTCCGTCCGCGACCGCGACTATGGCTGCGACCCGTTCGGCCTCCTCGCTTCGCTTCTTCCGAGAGCTGCCCTCAGTCCACATGGTGGATGTTCCGCCCTTTCTGGTGCTAATCGTTGGCCCACAGCTTGGCTAGTGCCTCCACCGTGGTTGTCGTGGGTCCTGCCACGGGTGGCTCCTTGGTGTTGCTGCCGAGGTGGCAGGGGTCGGAACCCCCGCTCACCGGGCGATGTCTTCTTCTGCCCGGGTGTAGTCCTCCATCTTGTCAAAGAGTTATGCTACCGAACCGATGGGCTTGCGGCTAGTCTTTCCGACAGGGGCCTTGCTGGAGTCTGCAGGTGGCTGCGTTTATGATGGTTGTTTCGTTAACCCCCTTCACTTGACATTTTACCTCCGCGAACTTTTTGAAGAAGTTGCGGAGGGACTCGCCCGGGGCCTGCTTTATTGCAAACAAGTGTTCCATATCCTTCGGCTCCGTGTAGTTCCCCTGGAAGTTGTTACGCACCAGGTCCCGCAGTTGTTCCCACGTGTACACGGAGCGGGGCAGGATGGTGAAGAACCACGTCATCGCTACGCCATTGAGTGCCAGTGTGATGCCTTTTGCTTTCGTGGTGTCGTCTCCCCCGGCGGCCTTAATGGCCATTTCGTATACGCGAAGGAACTTCGAGGGGTCCGTGCACCCCTCGAAGGGTCTGACCTCCGGCATCTTGAAGCCTTAGGGCCAATAGGATGTCTCTAGCCCAACGCTCAAGGGGGAGTTGGGATCTCCCCGAAGCACTGGCACTGGACAAGTGGCGGCTGGTGCCCGATGGGCGATTCTCTCGGCATCGGGTTGCGCAAGCCAGAGAGGAGCCGCGAGGGGGCCGACCGTCGGCTACCAGAGCTCGAGCATCTCCTGGCAGAGGTCTGCTAGCTCCCGCTGGAGGGCTTCATATGCTTCCAGCGTTATGCCTGCCGCTCCGTGCGATTGGTCAGTCGGGGCGTTGTGCTGGGCGTCGCCCCTGATGATGTTTCCCTGTGTGGAGTTGTTTGCTTCTTCCTCCGGGGCTCGGGTCGTGGCCGTCGCTGCCCCGAAAGTCTTGCTTCGCTTAGCCCTCAGGGTGCTTGGCGCGGCAGCCGCGGCGGCGATCTCGGCCATGGAGGCTTTGGGCGCAGCTTTTCGAGGAGCTATGCTATTACGTCAGAACTGTGCTTGACTTTCCTGCCAATCCACACGGGCAACACCAACTATCATAGCAAAAGAAGGCTACAAAGTAGGAGAGAGGGACCCCCGATACATTTGGAGGGACCAAAGAGTCCTTAGGAGAAGGGACCAGCTGTTAGAAAATATGTGTATTGATTGTTCCAAAAAACTTGATCTAATCTTTACATGGGAAGATGTCTATTTATAATCCCTTAAAACAAGGTACTCACATTACCATTCTAACCCTAAAAGGTATTGTACGCGTCGGGGCAGCAGAGACTTTTCCCTGTCTACGCGTAGGCTTTGGCTCACGGTGGGGCTCCTTGAGCCCGGTCTATCAGGCTGATGCACCTGGTTCACCAGCTTCCAAAGTGCTCAATCTTCGGGCTTCTCCTGGTGTGGTCTCGGAGGACCTGCTGCTTTGGGCTTGGGGACCCGAAGATCCTTTAGAGGGCTCCGGGTCTTCCCCGAGGTGACCCCGAGGACCCACTACTTTATGACTTGTGGGGCTCCGAAGACCCTTTGGAGGGGTTCTAGGCCTTCTCCGAGGTGGCCCCGTAGGATCCACTGCTTTGGACCTCGCAGGGCTCCGAAGATCCTTCGGAGGGGCTCTAGTCTTCTCCGAGGTGGCCCGGAGGATCCAGTGCTTTGGGCTTAGCGGGGCTTCGGAGACCTTTCGGAGAGGCTCCGAATTATCTCCGAAACATCCCCGAAGGGGCACCTGACGCCCCCGGAGGGGCCTTTCGTGCTCGTGGATTACGGAGTCTGTCCTACGAACTTCGTCATGTTGTTGGGGCCGAGGGGCCGTCCATACGATAACTTGGAAGGAGAGAGAGAGAGAGATTAATTAAAGCGTACGATATCTAATGGGGTATCCAATCTAACTTAATGTAATGTTTGATGCAGTAGAAGTCAGCACGGGCGTGAGCCCATGGATTTGCAGGCAAGTGGCCCGGCGGCGAGTTGATTTATGCAGAGCCTTCGAGGTTGCTCACGACGCGTAGGTGTAATGCATGCGATGCATCTCTTGATCTTTTTCTGGTTTGCCTTGCCTTTTTTTCGTTGGACAAAAAGCACAACCAGCCGAGAGCGAGAGGGGAGAGGGGGAATCAACCGAGACGCATCAGCTTTGACGTATCATAAGCCTTTGAGATTTGGGGAGAAGCGAGCAGAGCAGGCAGGCAAGCGCCCATCCCGGGCCGAGCAGAGCTGGGCCAACCCAGTAACCCGACCCGTGCGCCGAGTGGCACCGCACTTAAGAATCGGTCGAGATCAGTTGGTGGTTGCAGACGGACGGAGGAGGGCAGTGGTGGTGGGGGAGGCGGCAGCGGCAGCATAGCAGAGCAGAGCAGAGAGCACATGCCATGTCGATCAATGAAGGGAATCCATCCGATCGTCGTAGTTCCAGTGGTTGGATGAACAACCCTAATTTCCCGTTGGAAGTTCGGAACAGGACAAATTACTGCCGTATATTTGTGGTTAATTTTGTTTTAACAGAGCTAGTAGTTAACAAGTCTGCTTGACTAATGGATCAAGGTTGGAGAGGAGGTGCAAGGTTACAAGGCTTGTGGATGCATGTTAATTTACATGCGAGAATTGATAATCGATTCTCGGTTGCTAAGGATTTATAGCATACTGTATGAATGTTTTGTGGATGCATTCGTACAAGCGCAAGTTATTCGTACATGTAACGCTGCTGCATTGCATCATGGTAAACGCATTGCATCATGGACATGTGGACCCCACATTCCAGTAACAGGCATTTCGTTGGCGTTTGCCGTAAACGCTATCCCGGGCAAAGCATTTTGCATGCCAGAGATGAGTTTGCAGCAACCTTTGCCTTCCTGATCGATGAGAAGCGAAGAATAGATAGATAGAGTGAGGATGACGGATCTCGAGAAGAGAAAGCGTATGGGAGCCGAGCCGTACAAGGCCGGCGCACTAGCTTATGGGGTTTTTGGTTTGAGGATCAGGTGCTGAATCGGCTATTCAATCTTAGCTCCGGACCTAACTTACTTGTTTGACTTGAGAAATAGAATGGGTTGGTTCATCACCACCTCGTTCTTTACAAACACAAGATTAGTTTAACATGAGCGATGGTGTCATCCTATCAAATTTCATAGGATGATCCTATATATGACATACCAACTCATCCAACCCATCCTTGGATGAGTTGATCCCTCCAACCAAACACTCCATTAGCTACCTCCATGTGCTCCCTCACTCAGCACTGCCTGCTGCCCGCTTTGCCCCGTCCAATCAGGCGCCTAAAAATGTTTATGACCAGTAGCTAACAGTACTTGCTCACATAGTTACCACTGTACTCAGCCTCACTACACAGACGAAGACGATCGTATGGTTAAAACTGCGAAACTAGTAGGTGCCGGCAATTAATATTGGATTTCTTCACGCAGATTTTGCTAATAGACACGCAGTAAGATGTACTCGATCGTTTGCCACGGGTTTTCAGTAAAATCGATGAACAGAGGCTTCTGTTCCAGGATAGATAGATCGATGTGCATATAATTGGCCGTGTGTTGCTCCGGAAAGAAGGGAGCAACCAATGCCCATGCGTCGTCCAGCCGGTCAAACGGCACGAGAAATCAGCGCAACTGCGCAAGGAAACCTCAACTGATCATGCATATGTCCGAACACGAACAGCATATAAAACCCAGAGACGCGTTCTTCAGTTTCTAATATTCTTGGATGATGTGATAGGCGTATATATAACCGCATAAGCCGTGATAAATCGAAGACTTGTTGACAAGATGGTGCAAGTTGCAGCGGCTCGAAATGGTGGTAGTACTAGAGCACTTACACACCCATCGTGCCTAAGACCTGCAAAGACAGTAGTAAATAACAGCAGCTGCGACGCGATCGACCGAGAGGCCGGCACTGTTGGACGATGTGAAGCTTACTCGTCTCTCCATCTGGGCTAGCTAGGTGGGCATGGGCTAGTACGCACGTACGTGCTGGCCTGCTAGCTGCTGCAGCGCAGTGCGGCGCCGAGCGTAATGTGCCGGCCGATGCGGGAACAGCGGCAGGTCCTCGCCCTGCAAGTCTCCACGCCACCCCGTGACTCGCCCTATCAGCAGTTTTGCTCCTCCGCCCTTCATTTCACCTCCCCCTCCTCCCTCTCTCTCTCTCTCTCTCTCTGAAATCTGAATCCTGACGCGACTACGAGCTTTGAATTGCAGCAGCAGCAGCCCCCTCTGATCTGATGAGAGTGACGAGAGAGCATGAGCTAGCGCTCAGAAGCCGTGCGCAGCGGGCCAGACCAAGCACTGTCTGTGTGGTGTATGTGTCAACATGTATGCTGCCACTGGCGCGCGTTTGAGTGGTGGATCTCTGTGGCTAGCTTCTTAATCGGCTGCTCGTATGGCTCCGGCGGCCCGTATCTTTTGCAACTGTTCTGCTGATTTCTTGTCTTCCATGTTGCTTGCGAACTCAGGTTCAGAAGTGAGGGCCCGTCCGTTTGCAACACAGGAGTTTCACGATGTGGATATCGTGGGGCTATGTGCGGCGGTTCGACCGGTCAGAATCTTTGGTGGAGTTTGGGACTAGGTCAAAAATAGAATGTGTAGGCACGAGAGGGGAGTCTCCTGCACTTGGTCTCATATTTTTTGGAACTTCCAGTCAAAAATTCTATTCAATTGAAAATTCCAGAGAGTTTCGGTTTTTCACGCTGGAATTTTGGCTAAGTCATTTTGGGCGGTCTGACCGGCGTTATAAAATCGGTCAGACCGGCCAGGTACGACGGTCAGACCGGATTCCACTTGTTCGTTAGCCTTCTTGGCGACGTTGTGTTTCGATTGTGTCTAGTGCATGAGATTCAATACTTTACTGTTGCATATTGCATGGTTTAACTAATGTGGGTCAAGTTGTGAAGAATTTGTTCCCGGAGACGATTTCTTTGTCTATTGCTGTGCAGGTGGCTTGCAGGTCAACGATGTCAACGGTGAGGAGGATCGGGACTAAGCTTGGAGAGCTGAGGTCTAGAACGATCAAGGATGCCGGGTGAGGTCGTGTGCTCAAGTATGGCGCAGAATGGACAAGATGTTTTGAACGGGCAGTTCGTTGCAACTGGTTGGATCAAGCGGCGTGGGGGTCGGTGCAAGTGCCTTGGAGGTTCCGATGTGATTCGGACGGGAGAGACTTGCCGACATGATGAGAGCCGCTGATCAACCTAGACGTGGTGAAGCAGGTGATTGCTTCGACTGTAATGTGTGTGTTTGTGTCCCGTGTGTTTTGGGCCTTAACGGGAGCCCATTAAGTGAACTCTCTCTAAACCCTAGGCCTCACTATAAATTGAAAGGGGGAGTTGGAAAACCCCCCAAGCACTTCATTTGTAAAAACCCTAGTTAGAGGAGTCCCTTCACCTGCTGTAGTCTCTAAAGCCAGACAACTTGTTTTTCGTTCTACACATAGGCCTAGATTCGTAGAGAACTTTGTTGACTCTTTTGGTGGGTCTAGGCAACTTTCTGGTTTTGGATATCGTGAGGAGAAACCATGAGTAACATCTAGACATGGGGAGTATCGATCTTTTGGTAGATCGTTTCGGAGAGGTCTAGGTGGTTCTCGTGTGTATTCTTATGATTGTGTTCCTGATCATTTTTCTGCTGCTCCTACTGTTGTTCCCAAGCATCGTGCGTCTCAGTACTGGATTCCTAGATCTTTTATCACTAACTCCAGTACTGAGGCACAAATATTTTCTGCTTGTGCTTTTTAGATCCGTCGTGCGAAGGAGGACATATGGCTTGTTGACTCTAGGTGTTCTCGACACATGACTGAAGATTCTAGATGGTTCTCCTCCCTCACACGTGCATCCGATAATGAATTGATTACCTTTGGGGATGCTTCTACCGGGACCCTGACAGCCAAGGGCACTGTTGTCGGGACCCAAATATGCAAATCTGGACCCTCTGTGTGTTCTGCACTAGTCCAGGATCACGCTAGTGCACACAGTGTCAATATTGATGAAATATCACATCCATACAACGAATATAAGAATAAACGAGTACTTTAAATAACAAATAACTGTTGGGACCTTATGGTCGAGTGTTACATTTATTAAGCCATGCAAGGCTGACAATAAAGAAATAAAGCTGCGTGAGCGAAATAAACTCGGTGGCTCCCATCAATTTACCACGAACAACCGATCGGGATCAAGACCCTAACGTTCAACCTTCGTAGAACTCTTCTTCAAAAGCAGGCGACGACTCCACTTCTGTTGATTTGTTTAGCAAGAGTGAGTACACACCGTACTCGCAAGTCATACCACAGAATGCATTTATAGATGATGGCTTATTCCAAAGGAATGGCTTCTGTGGTTATTTTGCAGAAATGCAACATTTGCAATTGAATACAAATAATAGATTGAAAGCATAATTCAAAACAAATAGACAATAATAAGTTAACAATTGATTTCACAAAGGACACACAGTCTAAATCAAGTTCTTTCACACAGCTGAACAAGTTATCTCACACAGCTGACCCTTCCCAATTGTTTTATGAAAAATCTACCCCTCGTGTGAAATTCCCGAGCATGTCCATAGCAGAGGGCGCGGCTATTGAATAGATTGGTTTAAACACTCTGCGAGTTTGTACACTTTACCCACACGATGAAACCAACCGGATCGAGTTGATCACAACAAAACCTTTCGAAACTTCATCTCAAACAATGACACTCCGATGTGCTTTCTGTAGTCAATTTGTACACACACCCTTGGAGCGACACACCTTTTTGGACGGGGATGCGTGAACAAATCCGCGATGTGACATATCACACCTCGACCCATCACACAGCTTAAATACAACTTTGAGTGGTCAATGTCAAGACTCCATAACTTACTAAGTCGAGGCCCGACCCATACTAGGCATGTGGTGCATGCAGTGAGCCAGTTCAATGGCGCACAAAGTGAAGTCCTTAATTGACCAAGGCAAGACTTCGAGCTTTAACCCAAATCACAAAGTTTAATAAGCACACAGCTCCACCATTCACACGAATCCACCACTTGCCTCGGTCTAAATCTTTTACCACCTGTTGGTTAAGTGCAACACATGCCATCAACGAGTAACGACACCACACACACACTGATTCATCACACAGTTCCATAATCACTTAGTCAAATTTATAATTGCAACTCTCACATGAAATGATGACTCGTGGCATGGCTAAGCAGTCTAATCGTATCTAACCAACCCACGTTGGTGCTACGATAATACCAACTAATTATTAACCAACCTAGGGTGACAAAAGATCATAGCATACAATAGACAAGGTGGCATAACAATTTGGATTAATAACTACACCCAAAAGCATTTAAATAAATACTTGAAATAGAATGCAATACATTGAAACAAAGTATTTTGAAAACTGGGTTCAAAATGATCAAAGGTATAACTTGCCTTGGAATAGATCTAGATATTGGTCTTGGTCTTGAGGTGCTCCTTCTTCTGCAAAATTCCCAAAGTATCGGCGTCTACTCATAAGCGAGACAAAAGAAATAAAACAAATAAATAACAGAGGCAAAACAAACTCCAAAAATCAAATAAAATTCACCATTAAATAGATCTTAATTTTATATGAATTTACAAATTTGAATGGGCTCAATCGGAGTTCGGATGCAAAAGATATGAGCTTTGGAAGATTTGAAAATCAATTAAACCCTAATTTGGATTTTCTTGAATTTCCCGAATTATTTTTATAAAGGAAAATCGGATTATTGCGCAATGCTTGCGTCGGTAGAATTTCGGAAAAAGAATTATATTTAAAAATAATTCTGACATGTAGGACCCACTGTCGATGGCACGGCTCACGCAGTGGACCAAATCCACCAAGCCTCGGATCGGGTCGGTCGAGGTGGCGCACCCACGCTGGGTGGCACCGACGCCTTGGCGCCAACAAGGTGACACGCACGCGCCTGGGGTGAGGTGGGCCAGCGGCCGCCACATCGGATCGGCGGCGATGGCTCGGGAACCAATGGCAGCGGCGAGCGGCGACTTCGCCGACGGTGAGTGGTACCAGCGTGTAGAGGAGGTTAATGCGCACACATGAGCCTGGTTTGAGCACACAGGGTTGATTGGAGATGGCGGCGGCGGAAGAAGCGGCGGAGAAACCACTGGTTTTGTCGGACGGGCGCTCGGCGATGCTCGGCGGCGAGGAGGCGCGCCGCGAGGTAGCTGAGACTTGCGATCCTGGCAGTGCGATCGGTGGAGCAAGAGCGGCGACGACGGCGGCGCAATCCACCGGAGAAGAAGCTCGGCCGAAAACCCTAAAGCTTGCAATGCGGCGACGCTAAAGCGATCAGGCGGCGAGTGGCGGTTTAGGGTTGCGGAGGCGGCGAGCTAAGGAGTACTTATAGGCTCGGAGGCGCGAGATTTGAAACCCCAATTGGTCGAAACAACGGGTTTTGAATTCCAAGATTTTCGAGAGATTGAAACCGATTCGGGGTTTGATTTGGTTTGAAACGGATAAGGAATAGCAGGAACACGATTTGGTGGGTTCGGCTCAAGAAATCGTGAGAAATCGCCGTTGTCGTCTGCGGGAGTGAAGCTCGGTAATGGCGAACTTCGGTAGCGCGAGGAAGAAGAAGACAGCCTGGAGCGACGACTCGGTGGCGGTCCCACTGGCGAGAGAGCGAGCGGCGGCGAAGCGAATGGCGGATCGGCCAAAAGGACACGCGGCGAAGATCCAGTGAGGCAAAGCGAGGCGAACTTCATGAGCGGCGGCAATGGGCGATCTTGATCCAACTACCGGGAGTGAGCGGGCTGGAATAGTGTTGGGCTTTGGCCCAGCACTGTTCCGAAGGATTTTAAATAGATTTTTCTTTTAAATAAATCCAGAAAATGCAAATAGCAATTAGAAAATAGCAAATAACTTTGGAAAAATTCCAGAAAATTCTATAAAATATAACCAAGCATATAGAATCTAAATAAAATAGTTTTGACAATTGTTGATGTTGGGATTAAGCACATTAAATCAATTTGTCCTTAAAGTCCATATTAAGCTTTTTAAATTAATATTCAATAAATCCAAATGGTGAATTTTCTTGCTACCATTATTTAAAAGATTTTTAAAACTCTGAAATTTGGGATGTTACAAACCTCCCCTTAAGCGAATCTCGTCCCGAGATTCCGCTAGCTAGAGAAAAGGCTAGGGAACTCGGTTTCAACTCTTCTTCACGTTCCCACGTTGCTTCTCCTTCGAATGGTTACTCCACCGAACTTTGCAAAAGCGAGCGGTCTTGCTTACAGTGCGGCTCTCTGCGACATCAAAATCTTGACAGTCGCTCTTTATGCGTGAGATCTTCCTTGATTCAATTGACTCAACGGTGCGCTCTTCCAGCACACGAAGGCACTTCTTGATTGAGAGACATGAAAGACATCATGCACTCCTGCTAACGACTGTGGTAACTCCAACTGGTAAGCAACTTCTCCACGGCGTTCCAAAACCTTGAATGGACCCACATATCTAGGAGCAAGCTTCCCTTTGGTGTGGAATCTCTTAACACCTCTGGCGGAGTAACTCGAAGATACACAAAATCTTACGGTTCAAAGCTAAGGTCACGGCAGCGATTATCGGCATAACTCTTTTGCTGGGTGGGCTATCTTTAGTCTTTCTCGATCATAGCAACTTGTTCTTGACTTCTGAATAATATCGGCACGAACACTACGCGTTCATTGTTTCGACCAATTCAATGGAGTTCTGAGGCACGACCATACAAAGCTTCAAATGGTGACATCGCAAAGCGGCTTGATAGGTGTTATTATCTGAGAATTACGCATACGGTAAACTCTTATCCCAATGGTAGCATTTGCTAAGGCACGGGCTCTCAACATATCTTCTAATATCGATTGACTCTTTCGATCTGTCCATCCATGCTGGGATGATAAGCGATCGAAATTCGGATGAGTTCGGGGCTTCATGTAGACTCGCGAAGCGAGAGGTAAATTGAGATCCTCGATCGACACTATCTTCCTAGGTACACCATGCGGTGACAATTTTGTCATATACAATTCCCAAGCGGTCTCTCGAGTAAGTGGTTTTGGTGGCAAGAAATGGGCAATCTTAGTCAAACGATCCACTATTACCCAAATCGAATCATAACTGATTGAGTCTTGGGTAGACCGGTAATGAAATCCATACCGATCTCTTCCCACTTCCATTACGGTATCTTCAATGTTGTAGCAATCCTGCGGCCTCGGTGTTCGCCTTTACTTTCGACACCGTCGCATAAGGCAACGAACTCTGCGACGTCTCGCTTTAAGTTTGGCCACCAAAACTTACTCTTAACATCTGATACATCTTAGTACTTCGGGTGAATCGAATACTTAGAGTCATGGGCTTCCTTGAATCGCTTGTCTTAAACCATCAATATCCGGTACGAGATCGTCCATTGATCCACAATATATCCCGATCATCCACGGTGAAGTCTTTAAATTTTCCTTACGCCATCTTCTTCTTGAGGTCGGCAAACTCGTAATCCTTGGGTTGGGCTTCACGAATCTGTTTCTCGAGTATTGCACTTCCAAGCCGCCACAAATCCTTAGGAACAACTTCTAGTTGTAGCTTCGAATTCCTCTGAGTTACGAACACAACTCTTTTGCTTCGAGCATTGCGGTAGCTCTTACGACTCGGTGCATCTGCAACTACATTGGCCTTACATGGTAATGGATTCCAAGATTATAATCCTTTATTAATTCCACCATCTTCTCTCTCATGTTCAAATCGGTGAGTGAATATGTACTTCAGCTCTTATGATCGTGTAGACTTCACGCTGAGATAATGGCGCCAAATCTTCAAAGCATGCACTACTGGTTCCAAATCATGGGTAGGATAGTTCTCTTCATGAGGCCTTAATTGCCTTGACGCATAAATTCCGGCATATAGAATCTAAATAAAATAGTTTTGACAATTGTTGATGTTGGGATTAAGCACATTAAATCAATTTGTCCTTAAAGTCCATATTAAGCTTTTTAAATTAATATTCAATAAATCCAAATGGTGAATTTTCTTGCTACCATTATTTTAAAGATTTTAAAACTCGGGGATGTTACAAGCGTAGAACAACAAGTTCATGCTTAGGGGCGTTTTGGTAAAAGGTATAATCTGGTGTCTTAGCTGCTTGATGAGGGTCTAGAAGTAAGGTTTAAAAGTGGTGAGTGTAGAGTTCTAGATTCCTCGGGTGAGCTTGTTTTTGAGATCTCTAGGTTTGAGAAGATTTTTTGTGCTAATTTCAGTATCTCCTCTACTTCTAGTCCTAGATGTCTTGTAGCTTCTGATTCTCATGATCTTGTCTTGTGGCATCGTAGACTTGGGTATATTGGTTTTGACCACTTGACTAGAGTCAGTTGCAAGGAGTTGATTAGAGGTTTGCCTATGCTGAAGGCTGTTAGAGACCTAGTGTGCTCACCCTGTAGACATAGTAAGATAGTTTCTGCTTCTCATCCACCTCTTACTTTAGTGATGACTGATGGACTAGGACAGTTTCTGCACTTAGACACTGTTGGTTCTTCGAGAGTTCAGTCGGCTGGTGGGAAATGGTATGTGCTAGTGATTGTGGATGATTACTCCAGGTATGGGTTTATTTTCTAGCTTCTAAGGACGAGGCATTTGGCTTCTTTAGATAATTGGTCCTTAGACTTGCTGTTGATCTTCCTGGAGCCTTGAGAGCCATTAGGAGTGACAATGTGACAGAATTCAAGAATTCTTCCTTTTCTACCTTCTGCACTGATAGGGGAATTGAGCACCCGTTTTCATCTCCTAGAGTTCCCCAGCAGAATGGTGTTGTAGAGAGGAAGAACATGAGCCTTGTAGAGATGGCTCGGACCATGTTAGATAAACATTCCACACCTAGGAGGTTTTGGGCTGAGGCGATCTCTATTGTTTGTTATATCTCTAATAGGGTTTTCTTGAGATCTGTGATTGGCAAGACTTCTTTTGAGCTTAGATTTGATCATAAGCCCAAAGTCTCTCATTTCAAGATTTTTGGTTGCAAGTGCTTTATTATTAAACATGGCAACCTTGATAAATTGGAATCCACATGTTCTGATGGTGTATTTCTTGGATATCCTGCTCATTCTCGTGGCTATCGTGTATTTAATTTTGACACTAACAAAATTGTTGAGACTTGTGAAGTCACTTTTGATGAGCCTAGTCCTGATACTAGACCCGATGCTACAGGTACACAGGTTCCTGATATTCGAGAAAACATTTTCGTCGACGATGACTCTGAGGATGAGGACCCGATCCATCCTCCAGTCACTTCTAAGATGGTTGGAGAGCCTGCTTCTACTACTCCAGGTTCAGCTGAGAAGCCTCCTCCTATCGTCACCGACGACCTGAGTGGCTCTGCTCCTACCTCCACAACACCTGAGGTAGAGGCCACTTCTACACCAGGAGCTCCTCTTCACATTCAGCGACGGCATCCACCTGAGCAGATGATTGAGGATCTTCAAGAGCGAGTCACTCGCTCCAGGTTTATTTCTTTTGACTCTGATGCACATTCTGCTTTTATCGCTTCTTTTGAACCCCGAGATATCACCCATACTTTGCCATGCATGAAGAGCTTAAAATTTTTGAAAGAAACAAAGTCTGGACCTTAGTTGAGCCTCCTTCTGATTCTCATGTTATTGGGACAAAATAGATTTTTAAAAATAAGCAAAGTGAGGATGGATTGGTTGTTCGCAATAAGGCTAGACTTGTAGCTCAAGGGTATTTCCAGGTAGAAGGCTTAGACTTTGAAGAGACATTGGCTCCTGTAGCTAGATTAGAAGCCATTCGTATTTTACTAGCATTTGCAACATCTAAGGGTTTCAAGCTTTTTCAAATGGATGTTAAAAGTGCTTTCTTAAATGGTTTCATAGAAGAAAAGGTCTTTGTCGAACAACCATCTGGTTTTGAAAATCATAAGTTCCCAACCATATTTTTAAACTCTCCAAAGCCTTGTATGGATTGAAGCAAGCTCCTAGAGCTTGGTATGATAGGCTTAAGAGTTTCTTGCTTGAAAATGATTTTAAAATGGGACTGGTTGATAAAACTTTGTTCACTCTTAGGCATGTCAGTGATTTCTTATTTGTTCAAATTTATATGGATGATATCATATTTGGTGGTTCCTCTCATGCTTTGGTGTCCAGATTTTCAGATTCTATGAGCAGGGAGTTCGAGATGAGCATGATAGGAGAATTGACATTCTTCCTTGGTCTTCAAGTCAAGCAACTGAAAGAAGGTACCTTCATTCACCAAAGTAAGTACACAAAGAACCTTCTTCGGCGTTTCGACATGGGAAGTAGTAGACCAATGTCTACTCCCATTGCCACAACCACCGTGCTGGACCCTGATGAGGATGGAGAGCCCGTGGACCAGAAGGAGTGCCGCAGTATGATAGGCTCCCTCCTCTACCTCACTGCGTCGAGACCGGACATACAATTTGCAGTATGTCTGTGCGCTCGCTTTCAGGCTTCCCCTCGTGCTTCTCATCGTCAAGCAGTACGTCGCATCTTCAGGTATCTCTAAGATACTCTTGACTTTGGACTCTGGTATTCTTCTTCTTCTGCTCTCACTATCCGAGCATTTTCTGATGCTGATTTTGCGGGGTGTAGAGTGGATAAGAAGAGTACCTCAGGCACATGTCATTTCTTAGGCACATCTCTTATCTCTTGGTCTTTTAGAAAACAATATTTTGTTGCACAGTCCACAGCCGAGGCCGAATATGTAGCTGCAGCCAGTAGTTGCTCTCAGGTTCTCTGGATCTTATCTACTCTTCGGGACTATGAGTTATTTTTGGGTAGTGTTCCTCTTTTCTGTGACATCACTTCTGCCATAAACATTGCTAAAAACCCAGTGCAATATTCTAGGACTAAGCACATTGACATTCGATATCATTTTCTTATAGACCATATTGAGAAGGGTGATGTTGTGCTTCACTTTGTTGAGTCTGAGCTATAGGTTGCGGATATTTTTACTAAAGCTCTTAATTCTTCTCGTTTTGCTTTCTTGCGGGGAGAGTTAGGAGTTGTTAGTCCTCTTGGCCTGTTTTGAGGGGGGAGTTTGCTCTTTTTGCATTCATTGTATCATAATGCATTTTAAAATTTTAAACATCTTGCATTGTAATATAATCTTGTGGAGCTTTGATTATTATCCTTGTATGACATATTTTCATACTTTATACCATGCCTTGTCTTGTGCTAATCTGCTAGAGTTCTTTGATGGCTCTTCGTGTTTAGCTTAACCTTTGTCATGCTAGCTCTATTATCTGTGAGCAAATTGAATCAAAACATGACTTGTTGGATCTTGTGATCAGTTTTGCTTTAGTGATCCTGTCATGTCTCTTACCATGTTTTATAGGATAAACTGGGTCTTGAACTTTTTGAGCTGAAAATTGAGCTATGTTAATTCTTAAGTCAAGAAAATGAAAAATGAGCTTTTCTGTGCGAAAAAATTGATCTTACCAATTCTTTCTCATGAGACTGCTTGCCATTGCACTAGGTATGAACTCAGGGGGAGTTTTGGATGACCTAGATCACTTTTTAAGCTTCTTGCTTGAGATGGTCGCGACAAGGCTTGAGATCTAGCACAATTCTAAGATAAAATTAATCTTTTTCTTCAAAATGCTCAAAGTGCTAATTGCTTGAACGTTTTGTTTCTTAATTGAAATCATAATGCCCTACATTGACTCAGTATAGCTTATAGACATGACTTGACTAATTTCTGGATACCTTTAGTGAAACTATAATTTTGAGTAACTTGTCATGCTATTAGTTCATTCAATCTCAGATTATTGCTATTTTGGTCTTAGCTTGGCTGTACAGGTTTTGCCATGATTGAACATAGCTTCTTCACATAATATGGCTTGGTGTAATACTTGTACTATCTTCATGGATAATCTTCATGGCTCCTTGTGCTAAAGTTCAAAAATAAAGCCATTCCTTCATGCTCTATCTTCTTCCATGCACCTTGATGAATTCATTATCAAAGGGGGAGAAAGATTGGTAAAAATATTGTTTTAGAGCTTTTTGGAGTCATAGGGGGAAAATGAATTTTCTAAAATTGGTGATCATAGTGAGTGAGTTCTTTTTATTTTACCGTCTTTTCTGATTTTATTTGCAAATCTAGGAGACTCACAATGATCAAAGGTCACATAGAACAATTATTCTTTTATATGGATCTAAGTGAGATTTTTGGCTATTATCTGAAAATTGAAGTTTTTTATGCTCTCTTTGCCTTATCTCTCTTGCCCTTGCTATTCTGAAGCCAGCTTGGTCATTTTCTAGGCTTTCTCTTGCTTATGGACCAAGTTGTGCCTTTGCGCGAAAACTGTGAGTTTTTTTACATTTCAAACCACAAACTTACATTTTCTGGAAGATTGCCAATGTGTTCATCAAAGGGGAGATTGTGGATATCGTGGGGATATGTGCATGATCTTAGGATGATGAGTCAATTGGCAATGGCGTTGTTGGTTTGACAAACTCGCGTTTTCAGAAAAGCTTCAAGTTGTTTCAGACCTCATGCGGTCGAGGCCGCGAGCAATCGGTCGACGCCGTGAATCGGTTCGGCCGTGGCATTGCCGTCCGACCGGCTATGTCGGCGATCGACCGGCGAGAACCTTTGGTGGAGTTTGGCGCTATGCCAAAAATAAAGTGTGTAGGCACGAGAGGGGAGTCTCCTGCACTTGGTCTCATGTTTTTTGGAGGTTCCAGTCAAAAGTTCTATTCAATTAAAAATTCCATAGAGTTTCGGTTTTTCACGATGAAATTTTGACTAAGTCATTTTGGGCGGTCTGACCGGTGTTATAAAATCGGTCAGACCGGCCAGGTACGGCGGTCAGACCGGATTCCACTTGTTCGTCGGCCTTCTTGGCGACGTTGTGTTTCGATTGTGTCTAGTGCATGAGATTCAATGCTTTACTGTTGCATATTGCATGGTTGAGCTAACGTGGGTCAAGTTGTGAAGAACTTGTTTCCGGAGACGATTTCTTTGTCTATTGTTGTGCAGGTGGCTTGCAGGTCAACGACGTCAACGGTGAGGAGGATCGGGACTAAGCTTAGAGAGCTGAGGTGCAGAACGATCATGGATGCCGGGTGAGGTCGTGTGACTCAAGCATGGCGCAGAATGAACAAGATGGTTCGAACGGGTAGTTCGTTACAGCTGGTTGGATCAAGCGGGGCGGGGGTCGGTGCAAGTGTCTTGGAGGTTCCGATGGAATTCGGACGGGAGATACTTGCCGACATGATGAGAGCCGCTGATCAACCTACACGTGGTGAAGCAGGCGATTGCTTCGACTGTAATGTGTGTGTTTGTGTCCCATGTGTTTTGGGCCTTAACGGGAGCCCGTTAAGTGAACTCTCTCTAAATCTTAGGCCTCACTATAAATAGAAGGGGGAGTTGGAAAACCCCCAAGCACTTCATTTGTAAAAACCCTCGTTTGTGTTAGGGTTTGGAGAGGAGAGGAGAGGCTAGGTTCTAGAGAGGACATTTATGTGTGTGCTCTTGGATTGAGCACTTGTTCTCCTTGAGGGAGTGGCTTTGTCAAGCTACATTTTGAATCAATCAATGGATGTTTGTTTAAAGATGAGGTCTCATGTGTTTTTCTCTCTTTTGATGATTTTGGTGCTTCCTTGATTCGGTTGTTTTTGGTTGGTCTCTTGACCTCTTTTACCTTGCCATGATGTGTGGGAATATTCCTAGGACCATTTAAATCATCAATCCCTCACGAGCAAGATTTGGATCAAGTTTTTCCTTTTGCTAGGTTTTGAACATTTCTTTGGTAAAACCTAAAAAGATCAAATCTTTGACGTGGATTTGGACGATCGTCGCTAGGAATAGGTTCCAAATATCCTTAGGGGGGTGTGTTCCAAATTTGGTCAAGTTTCCTCGGTTGAATCAAAGGTTGGACCAATTTTCATTTTGGTTTCGTGTGGTCTGCAGTGGTTCTGGACTAAATCGGTCCGACCGATTTCACAACGGCAGTTAGACCGCCGACTATTCAGACCGCCAGTTAGTCGTCGGTCAGACCGCCAATTGGCCGTCGGTCAGACCGATCCAGTGAGATCAAATCTTCATTCTTGAATCTTGTGTTTAAGGGGGTAATCGGATTCAGCACAAGGCTTTCTCTATGCATTTACCGATCTTCTTAGTTTTCATAGCTATTGAAGAGAAGTGCGTGTTGAATTTGATTAAAGTTAAAAATTAAAAAGCGTCTATTCACTCCCCTCTAATCGTCTTTTCGTCCTACACACGAGGATCTCAAGAGAATCACATGTAGTTAGTTTCGCAGGGACGGTGTTCATAGTACGATGAACCAGCTGAACTATTTCCGATGACGGTGCGATGATGCGTTATGTGAGAATTCGAAATCTCTAAACATATGCGGATGCAGCAGGCTATTAAGTGAGCAACTGTTGCAATACAGGATCTGAACACATGGTACGACAAGCGTGGCAAAAGAAATAACATTGAACCACTGTCTCAGGATCGCAGCATCTGGTGTATTCATGAGTAAACATCACGAACGATAGCGGCGAAACAAGACCGTGTAGATTACGAACAGCACGAGTCCAGCTGTAGCATATAAACATGTATTCATGGTAGGAAGAAACGAATGCAGACAAGAACGTGACCAAGGATTATGGTTGTCGGGATTATGCAGGCGAATGTGTTAACCAAAACGGAAGAAAAACCGAAAGCGAAAGCCTCTTTGAAAACGATATCAAAAGATGTTTTCTTTTTGCAGATATGGTGATTCTACAGGAATGGGAAATGAAAGTAGCAGAAACTAATATAAACATTTGGTAGTTCTTTTTTTTTTTGCAGGCGCAGTTTTGGCCTGAAGAACCAACAATAATGAGCATAGCAGAAAGCATGTATAGTTTGTCCTAGACATGCTGAAACTAATAATCTATGGGACGACAGGACAACTAATGAACCGAAGTAATGTTCTTTCAGGCATGTATGCCAGGCTAAAAAATGGTATATAACGTATCAACAGACGGCAGGAGAATATAATCCCTAATATAGTAGCGCAGCACGGAGATGTATGGAGATTGAAAAGATACGTTACTATTTTGTTACCGATTTGTATATTGACGTGTGTAATTTAGGGCAGGCAAGGAAAAATGTCAAAAAGATACGTTACTATTTTGTTACACTATTCGGTTGTGCAGTATGTACCCTTTTTTTTGCACAGGTGTGTCAAGGTCTAGCACAGAGATAAATCTAGTTGAACGGAATGGGTAAAACACTACTAAACCATTTTTTTTTTTGTGTAGACGCAGTACCTGATATGCTAGTAGTTGGCTGGCCCACCCATGTCTAGTTTCCTGACATCTGAGGATCTGTTGTTTTGAGCTGTGTGCAAGGGAAAGTAGCATGTGATGGGTTAAATACAGTAAAGTGTAATTGCTTGTTCTGAATGTAAATAGCAAGAACAGATACCCCACGGCGGCACGCGGAGGAAAGGTTTATTTTTATTTTTTTCTGGAGTTGCGCGTTTCTGACCGGGCAGCGGCAGGAAATGTTTCTTTACTTTTTGCGAACAAAGAACAAGGATGTTATATGTTAGGGTCTGAATGATGACGTTTTTGTGTGGCTAAATACGGTTAATGGTGTAAACATGGTCAGGTAAAAATAAAGCATATCACAGGATGTTATTTTGATACCTGAGAGTTAAATAGCATAATTGCTAGAGAGGACCCAATTTAATCTAGTTTAGGGAATGTTTACAAAAAATATAGCTGTGCTAATTGGTGGAATAAACGGTGCAATTATAGATGGGCAAAAAAGGCACTAAATGAGAACAAAACACGCTGAGGCTAAGAGAAAAGAAGAGATCGATCAATTCATTCAGAAAAATGAAAAGGCACAACTGTACTTGGGTGCATGTGTTGTTCTTTACTTTTAGCGAGCCTCTCATCATTTCAAAGTGTAGAAAAAATTCTACAAAAGTGCATATAAATGAGAACACACTGCTATCGAATATGCAAAGCGTAAGGGCGAAGCAGAAGTGCAAATATTAGAAACTCTGTATTATAAAAACGTATTTAAAATAAGATTAGAAGATGAGCAAGAGGGCATACCAACGTGATGTACCTCGACGTGAGGGTTGAAAGAGAGCACTACTCGCAGAGGGTGATTCATACAAAAGAAAAATTAATTGGAAGGATATGTATACTCTCGCCGTGAAGGTGCAAAGTGAGCGCTACTCACAGAAGGTGATTCGTACAAAAATATTAATAGGAAGAATATGAATACTTTAGTGGGCATACATTCAATGTTTACTGTAATAATAACCTAATGGAAACAAAAGAGCATTGAATTAGACTGAGATAATGAGCCCTCATATATCCTCAATAAACAAGCAAATTGTATGTCAATCTTATAAGAACAGGACATGAATCTGAAATGAAATTTGAGAACCACTCTATCAGGGAAATTTTATAAGGGGGCATACATCATGGTATATTGCATAACATTTTGGAGATTCGTTATGTGACCAAAGACTAACTGTTACATTATTGTGACTCCACGTCACCACCGACATTCACACAAAATATGACCACCTGTGATCTGAACACTAACAACTGCATGGATATGAAGCTATTAGCTACTTACCTGAGTTAATGACTCACTGAACAGCAGCTCCTATTACTAATCCTTTGGAAGAGAGTAGTGTTAGAGATATATTAGAGATATAATCTGTCTTTTGTATTTTCTTATCTGTATAGGGTATATCCCTTTGTACCATATATATATTGTCCATTGAGTCTCTTCAATATACACACAATATTTATAACATAGTATCAAAACAAAGGTTAGAGTTAGGGTTTCTTACCGCTGTCACTGCCTTCTAGCCTCCGGCCGCCACTGTCGCCACTGCCCCTAGGAGGAGCAATCTCCACTCCTAGGGGTGGCCTCTTAGGCGTCTTCCTAGTCGTCATCCAACCAGTACATGTATACCATACCGTGCATATCGAGGATAAGAAGTTTCATTGGACGTTGTCCATGGAGATGTTACGCAGCAACTAATGACTTCGATAGTGGCAATGTGATCGCCTGATCGGCATTGGTGGCTCTAGTTCCTATTGGGTTGGATTGGGATGGCTCGATTGTATTGATGCTGGATTGGGATGCTCGGTTGTGAGAAGGGGCGTGCTGTGTCTGCAGACCAAACAATGAGCGAGAGAAAGAGCAGGTGCAAGTACGTCAAATTCGACTACATGATAATGCTAGTTATCCTTAGGTTTTTCTTTCTTTATGTCGTTTTTTCCGTTGCGTTCATCCAAGTTCGTACCACTCTATCTGCGAGTTCATCTAAACCATGCGAGTCCATAAATTTATTGTCAGTCATAGAAGCATAGAAATTTCTTTTGCATGATAACAGCTGCTACTCTTTTCTTCGAGCCGCTACAGATCCACCTCCCAAAGCTTTTAAAGCCAACGCGCTTTTTCCGCATTGTGTCTCCATTGTACTTCTTGTGCATTGCGTCGCGCTTCTTCCGCACTGCGCCTCCGTTGTGCTTCTTGTGCATTGCGTCGTGCTTCTTTTGCACTGTGTATCTGTTGTGCTTCTTGTACACTGCGTCGTCACCGTCTTGGGCTATGATCTGCGACGCCATGCTTCTATTTATTCATATTAGGCTTGACTTGATAGCTTTCTCTATATTTGTTGGTTTCATCATCTTCTTCGTTCTATTGTTGCGGGCGACTTTGCTCCCGCACTTTGTGCTTTATGGGCTGCCGTACACCCTGGATGGGAGGAGATCTTTTATAGATATATTTTCCAAGAGCTACATGCTACGACGATATTACCAAGACTCGGACTTTGAATTTTCCATATTTTAGTGTTAACCATTTCCAAATGCAATGCTATTGCAGTCGCGTTGCATTTTTGGGGGTTAGAGATATGATCTGTCTTTTGTATTTTCTTATCTGTATATGGTATATACATTTGTACCCTATATATATTGCTCATTGAGTCTCTTCAATATACACGCAATATTCATAACAAGTAGTACCCACTGCCACAAGCCAACATGCACGACCAGATGATCTGATAAGAAAAAAATATACGAACAGTTCGTGCAATTTGATTCCAATAAGCTCATATAGAAACATGTGTGTGACAGAAGACAAGAATTCAATACTGTGTTGGATTACTGCATGCACACATATATGTTGCATGGATTCAAGCAAATTATGAGGAAGGACAAAATAGGAAAAAGGTATAATGGGAAACGACACTATTCGGTGTCTACCATTGACAGCCAAGCAGTTGGTGGGCACAAAATAGGGGCAAAACAAACCTAAGCAGTTCTTTATTTTTTTACTGAAAAAAGAGAAAGCTCTAGAGAATACCTACAGGTTACTCTTCCTTTTGCTTGAATGAGAACTCTGTAAATGTATTGTATTGTTTTAAGTCCCACAACACAGAAATCAGTTACCACATATGAAATAAGCTGCTTTTTTCTTGGGTACCCGATTTCCAATTGACTATAAGAAAGGACAGACCTGATATCAAATTGGTAACATAAACGAGATGAGTCAGCTGAGTTTGGAACACGCAAAACTCGTTGATCTCTGATGATTGTAGCACCGATGATAACACTTTTCACATTAGTGTATATGAGCATACACGGAAAAATATTGTTTAACCTACAGTAACTAATTAAAACCATCAGAAAGTAAAAATGCATTACTGCTGACCCAATGCATAGATTGGAAGAGATCAGCACCTTTAATTTGTGAACATTTCTTATCTCTCCAGTAGAAAGCTGTTATATTGTCACTTCTTCTCAGGAAGCGCACACATGAATTTCCTTAAGTGAAAAACAACGAAGAAGGTGTGCTGATCCTGCTGGCTGCGTTAATAAAGGAAGAGAATATATCGCTTAATATGAAGTGCAGTATAATAGCTTGCTTAAGCAATAAAATGTCAGTCATGTAAGCATAGCACCTCACAAATATGTTTTGTAAGCTTAGCACCTCAAAAATATGTTTATTGCGGATGTTATTCTACAACCTAACTTCCACATAAGTCCAGTTTATCTAATCTTTTTTTTTAAAAAAATAAAATACCCAAAGATAAAAAAACAACATAACATGTATCTTCTATTTAGGACCGCAATATTCATTTAGAAAAAATAATCAAAGATGGATCACGCACACAAGCACGAAAACATAAAAATAGGAATTGCTACACCAGCATGAAAAACATAAAAATGGGGGCTCTTAGCGAGTGTCTGGCACCAACGGTTGGTCTCGTCGGCGCAGGCAGCGTCGTCCTCTTGTGTTTGTGTACAACAACAAGAAGAGAAACTGAGAGAAGTGTATGCTTCCATCTTATCCATTCACAGGAAAAAAAATGACTTCATTCATGTATGAACGGAAGAAACAACACTTCACCGCCGAAACAAGTATGCATAAAAACGACAATATAGGCTCCCAAATCAGTACCAATTGGAGCAAAGCAGACTAAAGTGCGGAAGGTGGCAAGCGTGGGCGAAAGGGAGGGGGCGTCCGATGGGCGTGATGCTAGTGAAGAGGAGGAGGTGGGTGACGGGCGCGGTGTGGATGAAGGGGACGAGGCGGGTGGTGAGGGGGGAGGAGCAGGCAAAGGGGAGGAGGAGGGCGGCGTGGGTGAAGGAGAGGAGGGGGCAGTGGGGGCAACGCAGGCGAAGGGGAGTAGGCGGGCGACCAGGGGGACTAAGCATACGGGTAGCGTCTGGAGGCGGCAATTCCTTTGGCCATAGTAATAGGTAAGATCTGCAAACTTCTTGCAGAATTCCTACATTCAGAATAGGCAGGCCCCAAGGGAGGAAATAGTGAAGCTCTTGGTCAGTCAGTTGCAGCTCTCTCTCTCTCTCTCTCTCTCTCTCTCTCTCTCTGCAAAAGAGATACTACTACACTGCCAAGTGAGTTCTTTTTTTGTTTGTTTGTGTGTGTTGAGGGAGAGAGAGGTGAAGTTCAAGCAGAGAAACTATATATACGCTTGCAAATTCCGGGGTGGGAATGGACAAAATGGTACGCCTAAAATGGGTCTCTAATTGCTGCACTCTGTACATAGAAACGGCCCAACCCAATACATAGACGCAGACGAAGATACATGGGTTGAAAGAGACTAGCCCAAGGAAATTCATGTTGCAACCTACCTAGTACCTACTCTATTTCTCTATTCACTCGCCTGGGAACAAGGAGACGAAAAGCAACGACCACTTCGTTCAAGTTCGAAGTTTCCAACGCCACGGCCTTGCAATTTCCCGTCTCCTTCCCATCCCCATCGACAACATGGTGGCTCACTCCCATCAAAATCGCCAGCAAATACCAGCAGCGACGACACACACAGCCACAACCTTCACGAGCCCTCCACGTCCATCTCTTCGCGATCCGCATGGCTTCGTCGGCCATGGCAGGGGTGGCTGGTGTTTGAAATATGCGATAATATTTTAATTCTAAATTTTATTTTGAGACAGGTATTGTAGATAATTAGAGATGCATAAAACAATACTAATAATAGACAATATATTGTACTTCAAAATATATGCAAGAACAGGATTATAACAAAGTTGTTTGGTCACACAGACAACTTACACTCGGGCTTGATGAAAAACAGAAAGCAGTGCAGACTCGATGCAGTACAGAACGTGGACGAAGCAGTGAAGCGAGAGGTCGCGTAGATTCTCTACCCAGAAACCTTATTGTCACTATGTGCAGGTACTTTCTACAGCAACAACTCGAAGATAACCACTCTCCTTTCCTGGTACACATCAATAATAAAGGCCGGCGAGGTTTGGTCGCTCAACACTCAACACAATCCAACCAAAGATAGAAGAGGAAGTAGAGAGGAATGAAGGAATTCAGTCACTTCTGAACCTGGACGCCTCCAAATCCTTTTAAGGACACACGCAACACTGGCTCCAGTAACAGCCGCCATTAACACAAATTAAACTGATTTATTCCATGCGTCTGAAATCACATTCAAACAAAACTAAGAGAGTTAATTGCACAATTCAACAAAATAAAAGTTGAATTTTATATGTCAGGAACACCGCTATGACACGTCGCGGTCGTACGTCGTAAGTCACAAGTCACGCAAAAATCCACAAATACGCGTGTGCGTGCATGCGTGTATTTAGTTATAGTCATTCTCATACCACCCTATGTCATATGTCACATGCTTTAAGTAGTGGCAAGGACTCAATATTGCTCTCCTCCCACTTACCCAAACAATGTTGTACTAAACCATGTCACACTTTGGAATTAGGAATGAATGATCATTTAGATAATGGGCTCAATTCAAATCCCCCACTAATTCCGAAGCATGCAACAAGAATGGTAATAAAAATCATTGTATTGAAATGTTGTTAATATATCGATCTTTTGGTGTAAGTCTCGTACGAGTTGAACTTGCACCTAGATTAGCATGATTCATCTTCCCACAATTGATGAATGAACTATACATTGGATTCACATCTTTTCAGGATCAGACTTAACTTAAAATCTCAACTGATATACTAGGCTGCCAAAGAACAACGCCTAAACAGAGCGTTATATGGTCATGCCCTCTTATCTTCTCATGAGCTTTCTAGATAATGCCCTCTTCTCGTGAATTGTGACCTCACAGTTAGGCTCAAGTAGGTGTATTCATTTTAGGTATTATGTAGGCCAATACCTTTTTCATCACTTGGACACTAGAATACATTAAGGCTTTGTAACAGCCTAAATTTCAAATTTTAGTTGAAAATAAAATTTTAATTATTTTTGTGGATTTTCTAAAAAATTTAAAAGCTTTTTTCTTAATTGTTTTAAAGCTAAAATAATTTATTTGTAAAATATATAACCAATTGTAAATTGGGATTATTTTATTTAAATCCAGAATGCCCTAGAGAATTTATGTGAATTTTCTCACAATTTTTGGATTTTATTTGCTATTTTCTAAAGCCTTTTGAATTTTTGAAATTATTTAAATTAGCAAAGGAATTAAAATTCGCCAAGACAAGATCTTGGTAGAATCCTCCCGGCTTAGCATCAGCTTCATGCACGGCCACCTCCTCCCGCGCATCGTCGCTGCGGGCCGTCCGATTTTAATCGGACAACCATCGCTTATCCCTCTCTCGCCCTTCCGCCGACAAGTGGGCCAGCCTACAGTGTCATCTTCCCCCGCATCTTCTTCTTCTTCCGGCTTCTGCGCGTCGCTACCATTACTGTCGCACTGCCGCCTTCAATTCTGAGATTCTCTCCCCCATTTCCCTCGCAATCGTGTGCAATCAAGTCGACCATTTTCGCCGCACTCATTCCCGGCCTTTACCCCTCTTAAAAACGTGCATTCACACCGGGCGTTCGTCGTCGCCGCCATGACTCCCGCGCGCAATCTCCGCCTCTCGGCCTCCCCTTGCCCTATAAAAGCCAATCCCGATTGCGCCTCTCTCCACTCAACCCAACGCCCTAGCTCTCGTCGCTCCGATTCCCCTCTAGCGCCCGCAATTGAAGTTTCCTCGCCGCCGGCCGAAGTTTCGTCTTTCTCCAATTCCGGCGCCGTCAAGCCTCCTCCGGCCGCCTCGACTGTACCCTCGGCATCGTGACGTCGCTGCGATCCTTGTGCGCACCTTCGCTTCACCGGGATATCGCCGGAACCTCTTCGTTGCCGACGACCGAATCTCTCCGCCGACAACCATTCCGCCGCATTCCTCCACCGCAAGGTAGCGCGCCAGGTCTAGCACCACCCCATCTCTCTTTTGCGTGTCTCCGCACACCTCGCTGGGTAGCGTAGCGCCGACGACACCGTCACCGGAGCACCGCCGGCCTCGGGCCGACATGGCTCGGCCACGTCAGCACCATCTCGGCGCCACCTCAACACATTTTGTGTGCGTGGTGGCCGAGTCAGCGCCGCGTGGCGCCAGCGTGGCAGGCCGCGCCAGCACCCCCCCCTTCGTACTGTGTTGTGAGCTGAGTCCACAGTGGACTCGTACCTTCCCATGGATCTAGTCCATGACTGTGGGGCCCACATATCAGTGACACAATTCCATACGCTGACGCAATAAATTGAATTTTCTTTAGAAAAATAATTCAAAAATTCAAAATTTCTTATTTTGGGATTTAATTTAGATTTAAAACTTCGAGGAGCTCGTATTTCTTCATACGAACTCCGATTTTGGTGAATCAAGTTTTTAAATTTGTATAAAATCAAGATATGGCTAACTAAACTAAAATTATCTCAATTGGAGTTAATTTGAATGTTCATTTGAATTTATTTGTGTTTATTTGAATTCATTTTGAATTTAGCTTATTTTCGCGTATAGATTTTGACGACTCCGGAGAGATCGACCCTGTTGAAGAGGTAGAATACCAAGATTTTGAACAAAGCAAGTTACACCATTGATAATTTTGACCCCAGTATTTCAAATTATTTAATTATGTTTTAAATTATTATTGCATGCATAATTTTATACAGTTATTTTAAATTCCTGTTTTAAAATTCTAGTTAATCCAATTCCTTTGTATAGCCAAATTTGAATATTGAATCATCCATCCCTTGTCACCTTAGTCAAATAAAAATTTTAAAATAAAAAAATACTTAGAAATTGTTTAGACCACAAATATTTAATTTTGGGAAAATTTTAGCCAAAATAGTAAAAATTGATTAAAAACCTATGACATTGTTTTGTCATGGTGTATCTTTGCAAATACCTTTGAAAAATAAAAATGGATTTAGACTTGGGCGAGTTGGACAGTTGGTGGGTGCAGGTTCATGCACGGGCTCAATCCGGGTAGGATTGAGACCTAGGATTTATTAATGGAAGTTGTCCAAGTCAGTTAAGGACCGGCCTTTGAGCCGCATCTTGCAAAGCTCCACCGTACTACCACATGTTCTGTATGGGCAGAACTAAGCTTATTAACTTGTCATACCTCACTATTGTATGTGTCATTTTTGTTGTGTGGGTGTTGGTTAAATGTTATTCCCACTTGGCGCAAGAGGAGACTTCCGGCAGGTGGTTAGTCCAATGGAAGTGAAACCTTAGCGGACATATTAGTAGTCAGGTAGAACATTGAAAAAGCCTTGTGATAATTGCCTAGTCACACGCCTAAGGAAGCGTGCATTGGCCGACATAACGGGCAAATTATCTCGTGTGGGTAGAGTTGTACCCCTCTGCAGAGTGTAAATCTATTAGAATAGCCGTGTCCACGGTCATGGACATGCTGAGCAAAGCCACTCTAAGTTAGACTTTATTTTTGGTTTTAAAATAATTTTAGCGCATGATTTTAGGATGGTTAATCGTTGTGGTAAAATTGGACGGTTAGCCATGTGATAGGAGGATATCCATCACCATGTTTCATATGGAGGTTATTCACTATAAAATTATCAATTTAAAATCTGATTTTAAGCTATGGATTAAAAATATGCCTTGAAACTTAGTATGATTATTTAAAATTGAAAATGATGATTTATGCAAATAAACCCTTACAACCTTCCTTTGTTTACTTATGCATGCATTCTAAATTCTGTATTGGGTGTAATTTGCGAGCACGGTAGTTGTGCTCATCCTTACTAAATATATTATTCAGGAGAAGACTATTATCCAGACGGCGAGGATCTAGACATTTAGGCTACGCCTCCAGACGATTGCCTGTGGCGCATCGTGTGGTATACTACTTATTTGCTTCCGCTATGTTTTGTTATTTGGCTTCAGGCCCATTTTGTAATAAACTCTGTTCCTTATTAATAAAGCGCTAGATATGATTGTGATAACACTGTTTGTGAGATTGTGTACATTAGAAATCCTTGACTAGTGTGTAAACGCATTGAATTCGGGATCATTCGTTCCCGGGTTCGACAGGCTTTAAGTCAACCTTCCATATAGTTAAGTAATTTATCTATAAGGATATGAGTGCAATTAATTATATGTACTCTCTTGTTATAACAACAACTTGTTTTTTTCCATTACCTAAGTCACGAGATCCCAGCTTGCCAGTTTCTCCCATTCTTGGTCTCTAACAGCTACACCGTTGGCTTGGTGACCACAATACATTGTAAGACTAGCCAAGTGCCTGTGCGTTGCAACGGATCTCAAATAAACATATATAAATTCAAAATTTGAAAAACCAATATGCATAAGGTAATTATTTTGACATCTTAAAGTTGTTGCGAAGGACTGTACAAAACCATTTCATTATATTTGTATAGTGTTTGTATAATTATTATTCTATTGCAATTTACTAAATTCTTCATTTTAGATTCAAATGATAATTACGATAAAACCACATGTTTTAAAAATGACATATCAACAAACGTACGTGGATTACATGTATTAAATGCCGTGACAAACAACAAGCAACCCATCGAACCTTATAGTACTTCGCATAATAATAATTACTAAAATCCTCGGTTCAATTCTATTAGGCCATATAAATTAACAAGATAGTACTAACAGGAATACATGATATCTGTGATATTGTTGCCATACAAACTTCGTCAATATGAATATATATCTTCACATCGACTGCAAATCTTTGCTTGCATGGTTAATACATCACAGAGCTCCCGTGCATTTTAATCCAAACTAAGTTTCCAGTTAATCCAAAACCAACGGAATCGTCACCACGTTCCAAAATAACATTACAAAATGAAGGATTCAACTAAGCTCTTAAAACCCCATCCAGGCAAATATGGCACTGCCGCACTGGGCATCATGCGACCATTGGGAGCACACAAGGCAGCTTTCATGCAATCCACCACTTACTAATCCATATCAAAAGTACATAACCTTCCAGCACAACAAAAGGCAAATCCTACCCATTACTTATCAACTAATTCCAAACAGATAGGTTGGCCAGATATTATTCCAGTGTTCGTGTTTCCAAGACAATCATTTTTACATAACCTTGTTTTTTATTTTTTACTTTTGCAATGAAAGAACTACACATTTGAACAATAAAACTCAGCAACAGCAAGGGCAAATTAGTGTAGTCACTATCACTCTGCAACTATAAGCACAATTCTAAAAGTTTTTATTGGACTACTACGCTAGTCGGCATATACACAAACACCTTGCAGGCATCTTTGCTGCTACCTCCACCAAGTGAATCATAGCAGCAAGACGAAATTGTACCAAGGAAACTACCACGAGAAAACTCGTCCTGAACACATGGTTGTTTCTATGGCTCTCCATCAATTTGGAGATATGCTCGATTCCATTGGCCATCCCTCGTTTCAAACTTGATTGCTCTCATAGAATGCAATGAATTCCAGAAGACCAAAGTTCATTGTAGGTTGTTGAAGAAAAGCGGCATAGGAAAATATTCACGAACATCTGCCGCTTAGTTTGTGATTCACATATGAGTATTAAGAATCATTGTTTAAACACAAACTGCTCTGCCAGTACACACCTACACATATGTACACTTTTTCCCTGTTTATATCACATTTGGCTTGATCAATACTTGCAGTACAAAACAATATAGCCTGGCCTTAGAGTCAACTGCTATCGCACAATACAAACACACATGCATCTAATCTTCACGACAAGGATGTTGTGTTCAGTGCTTGTTTTGGTGAGGGATTGCTGTTTGAATTGGGCATTTGGGTAGAATACAGTAGCGGGGAAATGGGAGTAGTGTGGTACTCACCTGCACCCATGCAAACGAGCTAAATTGGGCCAGAGGTGCAAGATTGTGGGTTGTACACATGGTGGCCGACCTAATCCAGGTGCGGCCACCGTGCTCCAGTGCAGCCGCGAGCTCCCTCGTCACTGGTGTCGGCACGAAAACCTATCCAGGCCGCGACCATCGTGGGAGAGTGCAGGGTGGTAGTCAAGCGAGGCTGCACCAGGCTGGGAGGCATTTAGGGAGGACTCAAGGAGCAGTGTAGTAGAGACTATAGCCCGAGGGAGAGTCTGGTGATGCTCATCTGGGATTGTCACCATGGAGCCATAGAGGCCAGATCTGAGCCATGGAAGCCACCATCACGAGTCCCTCCTTCTCCATCACCCACAGGTCGCCAGCCATCTCCACAGCTTCGTTTGGTCGAATCCAAGCAATAGGCTTCTAAATCCATCCATATATTGACCGCGGTCACCGCCGTGTCCATGGTAGCGGCCGGGTCTAGCCGTGGCCACCGTCATGGGCCGGTGGAGTGAGGGCGGTGCAGCAGAGGACGAGCAACACAATTTTGTGTGGGTAACACCGGGGAAACTGAGTAGCACGACGGAGTGTGTCCGGCCAGTCATCATCATCTTCATCACTAGCTGGGGGAGGACAGCGGTGGCTTGCAACTGGAGGCCGAGGGGGACGACGGTGCACTAGAGAGGATAAAAGAAAAGGGTGGTCGCAGTGAGGCCAGATTGCGTGAGGTTGGTGAATTTTTAATACTGGTCCCACCTGGCAGGGTGGTGGGGTTACATACTCACCACCACCTCTAAGTGACTCTTTTAAGTAGCAGAGAAATACAGTTGCTTCTGCAGAAGATTCTTTTATAACACCTTGAATTTTTTAAAATATGAAAATACAAAAGATTTTTCCCCAATAAAAATCCCAGATATTTTGGATCTAACCTTTGCCTTTATATTCTCCACAAATCCAAAAATTTCGAAACGAATCTCCACGCATTTCCCAAAAGGTAAAATTATCTCTCTCTCTCTCTCTCAAACCCATATAGGGCTTTGAGGGGCGCCACCGCCATCGTCTGGCCAGTCGTTGCTGAAGCACCTCCCCATGCCATCACTGTCACACGCGTGCCTCCTCGCGTCGTGTGTGTCCTCTCTATCATTGTGCAGCCCATCCCCATGTGTGAGCTACATGGTCATTGTATGGGTCTAGCAAGCCGAATCGCTTGTGTGCTCGTGTGTCCAAATGGGTAGCACTGTGTGTACTGTAGCAGTATGTTACTGTTGCAATGCAAATATTAGGCATGATTTGTTATTTAGGAATCTATCTATTATGTGTTTGTTATTATCTATTAGTTAGACAAGTTATTATTAGATTGGATTTTTATAGATAAGTTTCATTATAGATTATTTCTTAGGGGCCAAGTCGGGTCGTCCCTATAAAAGGGATAGCATATATCCATTATCAATATAGAAAAAAATAAACAAAGTTAGTCCCTAACCGGTTCACTAAAGATCATAGCCTCCTTGTTCATCAGGAAGAGTCCCGACTGAGCTTGGAGGGCGATTTCTCGCCTCTCCGGCTAATCAGGACTCAGAGCCTCGCTACCTTGGTAGGGAAGAGCCCCGCTGGCGGTTAGATGAGGGAGAGTGCCATACCCTTGGTCCTTGGATGATGAAGGCCATCAGAAAACTTCAGCAAGACCCCGAGGAGTCGTTCCCTTGGCCAGACATGAGGAACAGAAGATGCATTCGCCATCTGGGGGCCAACTTCTTCAAGCAGTTCATGCAACAACCGTTGATGAAGCTATTCAAGAGGCTGGCTATACAGAATCAACAACGTAAATTTGATGCGTTGTGGGAGATGTTGAAGGAGAACACTAGGAAGCACGTCGTCGAGGGGAACAAGCGTCCTCCCATTCCTGGGGCGGTGCAACCCAAATGCCACACATCACTGTCGGAGCTTGACCCCCCCCCCCCCCGTGTAACGCGGAGGACCTCAAAGAACATCAAGTGCTTCTCCAATTGGATTGAAGCCAAGCCATTGGAGAAGTGGTCCTTGCTGCATGATACAGACAATGCAAGGTACAACATAATGACCACTAACCTTACGTAGGTGTACAACTGGGTTCTTAGGGGTCTCCATCCTCAGCCCCTCGTCACCATTGTGGAAGGCGTTTTGCACAGTACAATCGGGTATTTCAGGGAAATACATGCAAATACATCACTTCATGCAGCCAACCCACATACACAGTACTGCTCGAAGATTACAACGTACATGTAGGCCAAGATCGAGAAGGGTCAGTTGCACACGGTTTTCGTGATGGGTAATTGTTGGAAATATGCCCTAGAGGCAATCATAAAGATGATTATATTTCATTATGTTCATAACATTGGATAATATGTTATCTTGCTCCTAGAATAATATCAATAATTTTTATTATCAAGTATGTGACTTGATTGTGAAACTCTATATTTCTGTGATAATTATTCTTAAACATTTTCTGGTCGGAAACATATGAGAACACATATGAATAGACTAGCATATGTATTGGTTGATGACTATGTTTCACAAGTCATGGATATGGAGATATCAAACCAATAATATGGACACATGTTAGAGAACATGGCGTTGGAAAAGACCCACCTTGAGACACTGTTGAGAGTGTTATGATTCTATGTATCATTAGTTGGTCTTAAGCAATGATGATGTATAATCCTTATACCTGAGATCAGTATGGTTTCCTACATATGTAGTAGCACTCTTAGGGGTTGCCAAACGCTACTCGTAACTGGGTAGTTATAAAGGTAGCTTTCGGGTATGCTATGAAATATGCGAAGGGATGTGACTGGTCGGATATGTGATTTGCCCCTCCTAACATAACAGGAGAGATGTCTCTGGGTCCCTCGTTGTGGTCGGATAAAGAAAGTGCATGGCCATGCCACTAGTGATCGAAGTGTCGACCACATGAAGTTATTCGACACTTGATCGAGAAAGTATTGAACAGTTCATGGATGATACAACCTCTCACCTGGAGTTCAACTAGACATCGTGAGGCAAAGGGAGAATACACGAGAAGATCTTTCAGTTAGATCAGATACGAACTAGTTGTATGGAGATACGAGCTGATCGAACATGGTCACTAAGTGGTCGAAACCTAGTCATAAGGAGTTACGAATTGGTCGAGACCAAACATGAACTGGTCGTATAAAGATACGAGCTGGTCGTTAGTGATATGGACCTGGTCATAGATCATATTGCATTAAGGTTCGTCCGATATATTCTATGTGTGTTTGGAAATCGTTATGTGCTACTAGGTACCGCTAATGACTAGTGATCGGAAAAGAATTTCCGAGTCATAACCGATTACACATGAACCTATAGGGTCGCACACTTAAAGGGCTAGGATTTTATTTGGATGGTGATCCGAATTCTTGTAGGCCACGAGTTCCTAATGGGCATCAAGTACGGGACTTATTATGGATGCCTATAAATAAGGGGGCGGTGGTAAGGGGTGTGATGATTTTTAGAAGAACTTCATGAAACTCTAATAGCCACGCCTTCCTCATACTACGCTGCCGGCGCTAGCACTCCAGCGCGTGGTATCCCTGCCCCGTATGTGTGGATACCTTGAAGGTGTTGTTGCGAAGCATCAGCACTAAAACGATCCGCAACTCGTGACGATCACAGGAGAAGGAGGAAAAGACGCGCGGCGAGTACGCCCACTCGAAGGAAGAGACGCGCGGCGAGTACGACCACTTGGAGGAGAAGACGCGCGTCGAGTACGACTACGACCGCATCAACTCGCTACATCGACTCTACTTCCGCTACGAGTCGGCGCATCTAGTGGTAATCTCGTGATCTATTACTAGCGGAGGTTCTTTGGTTGCGCGGTAAAAATTTTATTTTGTGCTATCATAGCCTTCCCACAATCCTTTCAGTAATACAGGGCATCGTTTCGACGTGCTCATTCGTGACAGAGCCAGATTTGGGATGACTAGCTCTCTTGTTACCCACGAGGTGTGCCTTGGAGATCATGTGAATAAACCTAGCTGCACATGCAACAAGCCAAAGCTCCTTCACAAGCCATGCTCTCATGTCCTGACCACGTGTGGGACTATCAACATGGAACCATCGAACTTCATGTTAGAGTACTTCATGAAGGAGAGGGTGCTGCAGGCTTGGTGCGGCGAGTTAAGAGGCTTAAGGGTTGTGGGCAACTTCGGCACATTGGATATGGCACAGAGGACATGGATTTCGAATCTTGACCTGTTGAAGTGTGGGAAGGGCCGTCGGCAGAGTCGTTGCATTATGAATGATATGGACGATGGGGAAGCTGGAGCGGTGGGTAGATGTTACGGCCGCTGCGGCCAGGAAAGCTACACTGCGAGAAGTTGCAAGGCACCTGCCGATAAGTAGGAACACCGGTGTGAAGTGTAGCACCACTTCTTGTTGTGTGTGTAGTGGTACTAAGATTAGAAATGCTAGCATGTTTTAACTTGTACTTTAGTTAGTACTTTGCTTGTTGTACGTAGTGTGGAACTAATTGTATTATAATTGCAAACTTTAACTTCATTTGTAGTGTTAAACTGTCATCGTTACATATCTCTACAAAGGGGATGTGACCTTGCTCTGCAAAGGACGACGTGACCTCGCTTTGCAAAGCAGGATGTGACCACTCTCGGCAAAGCAGGACATGACGTCTCTCTGCAAAGCAGGATGTGACCACTCTCTGCAAAGCAGGACGTGACCTCGCTATGCAAAGCATGAAGAGACCACTCGACTGCCACTATAGAGCCGCTACAGTTGCGTCTGCTCCCGCTATAAATACAACGCCCCTCGACCAGGAACTCCACACCAACAACACTACCTAGATAACATGGACAAGTAGAAGGAATGGAAGTACATCCGCGAGCTTTTGAAGGACTGGGAGGCTCCCCAGCATACCGCCGCTCGCCACAGGGCATTTAGTCAGCAGCCTTACACTCACCACTCGCCACGATTCTGGGTCGAGCTACGTTCCCCTCCTATGCCCACTGAACGCCCTCCGGAAGGGCCCCCGACGAGGGTGGTGTAATACTCCGGAATAGAATTCGGTTAATAGAACGGCCGAGGGTAAAGACAAATGCAAACTCGAATTTCGATTCGTGAGGGGTTTGCATTTCTTCGCCAACCTGGGCCGTGGGCTGCCACCCAGGAGGCCTAAGAGGGGGAGAACAGCCCAAGGGGGGCCGGCCAAGGGGAGGAGGGAGGCACCCCCAACCCTAGCCGCCTCCCCCATTTCCCCTCTCTCTCCCCCTTGTGGCCGCCACCTTCCCTGCCCTCTCCCCTGCGCCTTGCTGCTCCTTTGCTGCCGGCCTTCCCCTGTGGTGGTAGCTCCGCGATCCCGACGCGGTGTCTCAAGACTCCTCCGCAATCTCCTTCTCCCGCCGGCGAATCCGGTCGTTAAATAGTCCTCGGGTGGTCGTTCTTTGGAGAAAGAAGGGAGGAGAAGAGAGGGGATCTTCGAGCGGGATCATCGTCGTCCCACGGGTCTTCAAGGGTAACGAAGGTTTTCTAGTGGTAGTTTGATTCGGTTTTATTGATTAATGGTGGATTAGATCTAAATCGGGTTACATCCGGAGATTCCGAACGCATCCGTCTCCTTGCGCGCCAGTTTCGACCCTTTAGAGGCCGAATATCGGGTTGACCTCTCCTAGATATATGGTCCTGGTTTCATTAGCTTTCTTTTGGCACCTGGATCACGAATTTTCACCCAGAGATTAAAAGTTATGACTGTTTTACCACGTCTTGCTCTCGTCTGCATCGAAATTGCAGGTATAGTCGGTTGCACCTAGGTTTTGATCTAGTTAGAGTCGAATCAGTCGGCCACCCAACTAGGTTTATGAAGATAACTTCACCATGTTTCCAGGCTGATAAAGATCAGTGGTTTAAAAGTTAGAGCCTTTTCTTTAGGGCTGTTACAGATTCGGACAGATCGCAGTTATAGTTTTTATTGGATGGTTAGACCTCTGTTTTGGCCGAATTAGAGTTTACCATCAACTAGTGTTTCGTAGCCAATTAAGTTAAGAAAAGATGAGCACTGGTTTCAGGTCTTTTGGACTTACGGTTAATTATTGGTGAATTTTCTAGTAAAACTGCCAGATTAGGGATATTTAGAATGTTTGGGTAAATTGATCAAATTGAATCTTTTGTTTGGTAGATTTGGCTAGAGATTGTGGGAGGACACGTGTAGCAATGCCTTACTCGTTTGTCCTCATTTCGATTATTTTACATTGTAGGCGGTGAAGCGGTGAGTGGATGGGTATCTCAATTACCTCCCAACCCGTTGCAGCGCGGCAGGCAAGTAACTTGTATAATATGATTGATGTATTATGTGATGTGTGAATGAATGATTATATTTGTTCGTATTTGTAGATGAATGCCATGTGTATCTTTTCATTTATGAGTATTATTCAATATTTCCATGGAATCACATCATGACATGCATAATTACCTTTGTAAGACCCATCAATTCCAGTATGGGCATTTGAAAATCCCATCAATTCCAGAATGGGTACGTGAGTCCACCATTCCAATGTGGGCCACGTTACGTGAGTCCACCATTCCAATGTGGGCCACGTTGGACGATTGTATGAAACGTTCTTCATACGATTACTTTAAGTGAACACCGACGGTGTTTCACTCGCTATACCTGCGATATATCTTTGCGATATGTCCAATTCCTTTAATGCATCATTCCACTTCATCCATTCATAAAGTTGTTTCCAGTCAATGTTCAAATTATGAAGGTGATATATTGTTCATGGAATGTTTGGTTGTTACATACAATTACTTGCTGAGTCTTTGGCTCATTCTTGCTTTGTTGTTTTATTTAGGTAAATGACAAGGAGGAACGGTTTTCATGGTGGGTAGAACAACATGATGCACTCACTACCATAATCCAAAACATTTGAGAAATTAATATTGTCTTCGATTTATACCTGGTGTTGAATTGTAATAAGCCAACTTGGCAGTATTTATCAAATCTCCCTGAAATGTTTATTTCTAATCCGTTGATTAAACTGTTGATGATTTCCTGTTCCCGTATATCCTTGTGGTACGCCAATTCTAGTAATACTTATTGTTGCAATTTGTCTAAAGATTAGTGATTGTAGGTGACATCTTGACTTCCTTATAGTCAGGGTGTTACAGGTGGTGCCACCCCTTTGCTGGTGTCAGGACGTCTGCAAGTGTGTCAAATCAACCGACGAGTGGACCATTGGGTAGAGCTATTGGTCCTACCCAAATTTATGCGCGGACTACCCCGACCGTAGGTTTGACATGCAGAGCCACATGCAGCTGGTAATGAAATCGTATTTCAGTGCACACCACTATTTTGCTTCCTGTTATGCTGTAACCATCTCTCTCTTTGCACCATAGTCTCCACCATGCCTATGCGACTTCAGCCAATGGATCGACGACAAGATCCACTCCTACGACATATGTATGTTGTTGTCACAGAAGAGGTGGGCCAGGGAGGACTGCGAGGGCCGTGAAAGGAACCTTGAAGAGCTGTAGGCGGAGATTAAGGGTGAAAACGGATCGGATACGGACGGATAATGGTTCTGCCATATTTGTTTTCATATTTTTCTGGATCTGGATACGAATACAGATACGAATAATATCGAATACGAATACGAATTGAAACGAATACGGTCGTGGATATTTTTCGGAACATGAAAACCACTTAAATTGTCTACCAGAAATTAACGAAAATATATAACTAGTTTATTTGATGCAAACATTCATGAATTGTTTATATTTTCAGCAACCACACATAACATTGGCACTAGCAAGTTGTATTAACTAGTTCATCACAAATATAACACTTAATTTACCATATTTAGCTAATAAGTCATAACTCACAAAGTCACAAGTCATCACATATTCACACTTAGTTCATCAGATACATAAAACTTAGTTCACACTAACATTGATCAGGCTATATGATTATTATATACACAAATGATTGTAACATCCCAAAGTATGTTACCAAAAATAAAATTAATAAAGTTATTATTTTATTGAATTTTTTGATATTTAAAAGAGGTTTATTGGTTAAAAAGGAAAATAAAATAAAGTCAATTATTTAATTTACTAGTTTTCAATATCAAAAATAAAATTTATTAATATTTCTGGCATTTTATTGGATTTAAAGTGAAAATGAAAAAATAATTAATTTCTTGAATTTTTTTGGATTTTTAAAAAGGGTTTTCCTATTTTTTTTAGGAATTAAAAATAATTTATATGCAAAAATAAAAATCAACTTTAACTTGGAATTAATTTTATTAAGTTCAAAATAATTCAAGGAATTTTTATGATTTTTCTACAATTTTGTTTTAACTCTATTTGCTATTTTCTAAATGGCTATTTGATTTGTTGCATTTTCTGAAATTCAAAAATCAATTAAAATCTTATTTTCTCTTTTGTGCCGAAATCCTCTTCTTTTGGGCTGAATTCCGGATATTCGAACTTGGTTTTATCCGGATAATCCGTATCTGTATCCGTATTCGCCGGATAGCATAGCTACCGTATTCGTTTCCATTTCTGACAAAAAAAAAATCCGAATCTGTTTTCGATTCGAAAGTTATTCGAGAAAAATCCGACCCGAGAAAATCCGAATCTGTTTCCGTCTGGATCGGTCGGAAACTATCCGATCCGTTTTCATCCCTAGCTGAGATGGAGAAGAAGAGACGAAAGGCTGAATGAGGAGCAGGAGCACGAGCAGAAGAGATGAGAGAGGCTGAACGAGGAGCAGAAGCACGAGGATTGCAGGCGACGCGAGGTCGAGATGGCACGGAAGAGGGCCATCGCGGAAAAAGCTAAGACACAAGGCGAGGAGTACCACGTCGAGCTAGGCCGCAAGGGCAAATGACCACGTTCCACGCAATAGTTCGACCCTCTTCGTCCATATGTCCTATGTATTTCTATTTCTCTAAAGGCATGCGTGTATCGTCATTGGTTTGTTAGCATGCGTGCCATGTAACCCCTTGTCGGATCAATTATCGTGTTGTTATCGTTGTGCTATTTCTCCAAAGTCCTCCACCATGTATGAATTCCTTAGTGCATCGTAATATCACTTACCTTCCTACTTACTTATCATTATTACCTCAATTGTCCTCACAAATTTTTTAGAAATTTACCGCACTACAACAACATACGATGATCACAAAATGTTATCACGAGTCTAATAGATTTCATACCCCTGAGAATCTACGAAAATTACAAACAGACTAACCAACCTTGTCACCGCCCTTTATTCCCAAGATTTGCTAAATATATTACATAAAATTTTTATCATTTATTCCCCCACAATTATTTTCATTGGATTAATAAAATATTATTATTATAATTTTAAATCACCCAGCCAGTGTGCAACTTGTCGATGTGTCGCTCAATCGTTGAGCGACTAGTACAAGTCACTCAACCGCTGGGTGACTTGTACACTTGTCGCTCAACCGTTGGGTCGCCCAGCGGTAGAGCGACAGAGAATTATTTCTGTAAAATAAAAAAATAGATGTATATTACTATTTTTTGGAATAAAAAATAGATTATTAAAAAAAACTCGTAGCAAAATAGTATGGGTGGTTGCACCGAGGGAATCACTTAAATGGTCATATTTATTTTCTTCCTTTTGGTGATGTCCCCCAGTATTTCAAATCTAAATTAATGGTTTATCCCCATCATTACTTAGTTTGTTATGATATAGATTCTGGACCATGGGGTTCCTCATAATTGAACTTTCGTGTACCTCTTTTAGGTTCTTCTCAATTGTTGAATGAAAGTGAAGTGGCACAATAGAAATCTGTATTTCGGCATGAAGTTGGTGCTTACCGTCCTCTATACATTGCAAAAGCGTCTTGACAAACAGAATTCCATTGTCTTGAATCAGACTGTGAGAGTTCAGAATTCAGGGTTTACTCTTCAAAGCTTTCTGAGGAAGCAATTACAAAGCTAATTGCTGGGACATATGTGTCTGTGATTTGAGGACATGACCAGCGTGGCCCACTTGTTCACTCCATGTTGAATTCACTGGAAGCTTACGAAGCAGAACTTCAGTCATATTTTGAAGAAAATGGTTTTTTTTTTTTTTTCTTGATTTGTTATTTCACTCTTTTTTTTTGTCTTCAGCATTTGAGTTGATTAACACCATTGAGGGGTCTTGGAATGTATATACCCAGGTAACTGAAGGTTGTTAATGGAGGTGTTTGATGAGTGATCACATGTCACGTGAGAAAAAAAAAACTAATTACTGTAATGGAAATCCTGCCATATAAATAGTGCTCATTTCATAAGCACACAGGGTACGTGCTCCCTCTTTTGTTGTATAGTTGTTTCTCTGGAATAAACCTGAACACCATGTATATAAATGTTTGAAATTGAAATATTGTGCATCCTGTGCATATATTACTTAGAAAACTACACAGTGTGCAAAAATCTGTTCTTGTTTTTCCTCGTTATTAGGTGCCATCTTGTAGAAGTTGCCATCTTTGAGTTTAAGACTTTTTCCTAGCTTGTATGTCCTAGGCCAAAATATTCTTCCATCAGGACCAGAATGTGCTATTCATTTCCAATAGGGCCTGTTTGGATCATGGGTATTTGGTTGGAATTTAGATCATATTTGTGTTAAGTTGCAGCCAAATACACTTAATGGTCCTCATCCAAACATGCCCTTAGTTTTCTATTTGTTAGTACAGCATTCAATCCGCGCTAACAAGGATGAAATATTGTATCAGTCCCTGTAATCTCCTTGGAACCTGGTTTTTTTTTTGTCCCATTGTGGTTTGGTTTTATTCTTTGTTTCCCAGAAACCTGACAGAAACTTCATCTGCACCCCCTCCTTACAAAATCATTCCTTTGTGACAAGAATCTACCATCCAGAAAGGCATTGGACAACAAGAAACAAGAGAGTGCAAGCTATTTAGGGAGACAAAGCAACCGTATCCCGGCCTGCAAGTGAGAAGATGTACCTGGCGGCTGGCGGTGGGGGGTGATGCTAAGCAGTGCTTGCATGCTCTGCAATGGGGTTCGCACTTCATCCCTCCGCAGATGCTGTTATTTCTTTTCCACATCTACAGGCCAGCCACAACGGTCCCACGTAGTAAGAAATTCACTTTTTGTTTGAATCTAGTTGGTCAGATGGCATATGTGTTCGTCCTTCTTGATTATTTCATGAAGTACCAGTAGTCATTGTTGCTTATGGAAAATTTACAGGGAAATTTACTTGGCTTGAGACTAAAGCAACAGAAATTTTACAGGATGTTTGTTTCTCTTACATATGTTTCAGCGGGACTGGGAGCTCCAATGCAAGCATGTTGACAGAATATTTTGACAGCGCGTACAGGAAAAATGCGAGGAACATGATTGAGAAGTCCTTATATTAGTGGAGTGCTTGCAAATTTGTATGGTGAATACTGAACCTGAAATGATGAGTCCTTAATGGTGTTCTTTCGTAAATAATGCGCCGATGTCATGTATTTCTTCTAGTTCCAAGCAGAGATACTCATAATTGATAAATATGATGTTGCCGTTGCACTTTTGGAGCTAATCAAAGAGAATAAAATTACCACACTCGTTATGGGAGAGAAAAACAGGTATATTTCTACTTAGTACTTACAGATGTTTTATGAATGCTGGTACAACCGTATAAGATCCTATGCCATGCATACTGATTAAACCTGTTATTCTGGTGGGGATTGGGCAACTTACTAGTGACTATCAGAACCGAAATTTTGGCGGTTACTGAAGATTTTCGGAGTTATCCATGGGGTCCGATAAATTTTGATACCGGGCAAAAAAATTTGGATTTATTTATTTTTCATCTAAATTCAAATTTAAATTCAAAATTTAGATAAATTTCATCCTTACATCTGAAAAATTCCAAATTCAATTAAAAAAATTCGGCGAAAATTTCACTGAAAATTCTGGTTACCACAAAAACCGGAGTTATCACTACCCTCCGATTTTTTTTTAACCGGTAATGTTTTCACTGGTGACTATATTGTTTAATTATGGCGTGTGACCGCCGGATCTTGATACAGAAGACATGACTGTAAGAGCGAGATAGCAGTCGCTTTGGAGAAACAAGGCGATCGTTCATGCAACATTTTGTATCTGCATAACGGAATTCTCGTTTCCAGCAGGTAACAAACAACTCCTTTGTCTAATCAGTCATAGGTGTCCTTTGGGAAGTTAGAGCACAATTGAAGCGTTAGGCCTTTATGACAGTTAAAAAGAAACTAGCCCGCTTCCCGTTTGGTACCACTTCAAGCTTCTTCTATTTTGCCTCTAAGGTCACATATTCTGCCTAACAAAAAAAAAAGGTGCAGTTCAAATGTTCAATCATAACATAATAGCATGATAAGAGATTTTCTGTAAAAAAATACGAGAACATGCAATTAAAATCTGTTGTTTTATCACATAGCATTATTTCCAGCTTACCTTTTTTTAAAGGAAACCAGGCTATCCTTATTACCGACATATGATCAAAGAAAGATCGTTTTCAGAATGTTGAGTTCACTTTGCTGTTTCCATCAATAATACATCTTGATGTTTAGAACAAAAAATTCTTTAAAAGAAGCAATGTTTAGCCTCATTTTTGCAATCACGTGTTACCTAATTTTTCTTGTAGTTCTCTATACCATGTAATTCTCAATGTTAGTAACTGGTATTGAGAGAGGAAAGAACTTACATTTATACTCCTTCCCCTTATCTTGATGTATAAAGAAACAGGATCAACTGTATTATATTTTTTTCTGCCAAGATAAAAGATTTTGTTATACTCCCCTAAAAGCATATAATTTATTATTACCTAATAATTTTCTTACATGACAATCTCGGTAGCTGCTATCATCATCTAATCAAGCTCAAAATATTGCACAATGCTGTAACAAACTGTCAGTACTTGTCTTCTTGCACAGTCGTTCTTTTACAGGCATCAACGTGCGAATGCTTGCACAGCCGGGAAAAATGGGATACCTACTTTGCGAGTTTGCCACTTCTCAGGCAACAGTAACACCACCACCAATAAATCCTCTTCTTTCTTCAACTCTCGTAGCATGGCCGACACCTTTGATGCTGAACAGCTAGATGATCCTTCTGTGGAGATGAAATGATGAATGCTACCTACATATTTAAGGATAACAGGTTCAACGTTATAATTGGTCTTGAGTCATTTGTTACTTTCAAGGAGCTAGTTAACCAACAAATTTTAGCTGAGCACTCAAGGGACTTGTACCAGGCATTTGACAGCAAATACTGTGACATCTTCACTGGGTGCGGGTTTATTGGTGGCTTTGACTCAGTCCTTGGGGTAGGTCGCCAAAATTTAGGGGAGGCACATTGGAAATCCATCAAGAGCTGGCCTGCGGTGCTGGAGTATATTGTCAGTGTTCTCTCAACACATTGCAGGTGTAACTCGTCAAGCAGAACCATCGTCCATGCAATGGATTTACACATGATGACCTTTTAGAAGCAGCGAAAAAACCTATTAGGCGACTGTTCACTGTTGTTTCAATTGTATCTGACCATGAGGTGAGGAAGTCACCAGAGAAACTCTTCTGTGATGAACTACAGAGGTCTTGATTTGGCATGATCTTTCGATGAGAAGATAAATTCGGCAGAAGTCGGTCAACTCTCATGATCCTGGACTACGAACTCGCAAGGCTCGAAACTACGCCATCGCTGAACTGCTCGATAAGTCGCTATCAACCGTACATGAATACCCGGATGATCTGATCACAAAGATCAACTCCTACATACACCGAAGAAGCACGGAAGAATAAGGTAAAACACAATATGATGTATTACAAATATGAATAAAATTGGTATTGATAAGTGGGGTTTCGAAGACGATGTCGTTGTTCTCGCCGAACAAGAGGATAAAATATAAAGTAGTAAATCTAAACTTCAATCAACAAAACCCGAATTTTGCTAAAGGGTGGCGGCTCCTATATGAGGAGGACGGCCAGGAGGTGGAAACCCTAGGGTAGAGTACTGTTCATATGGAGATGGTACTGTTTATGTGAATAGTACAGGCTCCCTAGGGTGGCCGGTCAGCATATAGGCCAAATCAGCCCAATCATTACATAACCAATGGGCCAACAAGAGGTGACGTGACACCAGGGCATGTAGACGTAGTACGATGACATGTAGACGCAGCTCGACTCCTACGAGTAGAAGTAGCTCTATCCAATTGGGGAATATGGCATTGCAGCAGCCGAAAGTCCTATTGGAGAAGATATAGTTGAAATAGAGGATGCAGTGCAGCGGGTCGAAGTAGTAGTTGCATCCTTAGGGTTGATGTCCTCATCATTCTGTGTGTTGAAAATATACACAACACTCATGGATGCTGTTGAAATAAATCTTTGATCTATTCCAATGGATCAAAGACCAAAATATACAAGTTACAGGTATATGTAAATATGCAAAGAGCATCCTACACAAGCTACATATCTAACATTTAACACTCTCCTAGAACTCATGGTGGATCAACAACACTGAGTTTGGAGAGTTAGCCTTGGTGAAGAAATCAGCCAACTGAAGTTCCGAAAGAACATACTGAAGAGTGATAAATTGGTTATACACTTGTGATATCATGTACGAAACATCTACACCAATGTTTTTAGTGAGCTCATGCTTCACTGGATCTCAAGAAATGTTGATTGCGCCAGTACTATCTGATAAGAGAGGAGTCGGTGCAGAAGCGAAATACCAAAATCCTCAAGTAGCCATCGAAGCCAAGTGATCTCAGCTGTCAACGCCATTATGGCTCGCAACTCAGCCTCAGCACTCGAACGGAGACATCATATTTCTTCTTGGTCTTCCAGACAATCAGAGAGGAACAAAGGAAGACACAATAGGCAGAAGGAGAACGACGATCGGAAGGATCGCTAGCCCATGTTGCATCAGAGTACGCTTGAAGCTTTAGATAGCTAGAGCAAGGAAAGAAAAGGCGATGACTGACGGTACTGTGAAGATATCGCAGAACACGAAGATGGTTGTAGTAGAGCTAAGTTGGAGAAGAAATGAATTGACTCAGAATGCGAACTGAGTGAGAAATATCAGGCTAACAAGACAGCGATAGCGAGTAGGATCCTCAAGAGGCTCCCCATCAGTGGGCCGAAGGTAAACACTAAGCTACATAGGAGTGTCCACCATACGCTGATCAGTGAGACAAGTGTGAATAATGATATCCTGAATGTACTTCTCCTAGAAGAGATAGTAGACCTCATGCGTAGAAGTGACCTCAATCCCACGGAAGTAACAAAGAGGACTCAAATCAGACATCAAGAACTATTGTTAGACCGTGTGGATAGGTCATGAATATTGTGATGATGAATAATTGACATTTGGGTTGCATTGAAATTTACGTTTGTGAAAGTTTTGGTCGTTGGAATATTCAGGTTGGGTGGTCCGAACATGCCTTGTGTTGGGTGGTCCAAACGGCGATACTCGATGACCCTTTCACCACTTGGCTTCAACCAGACTTTGAGTACTATAGCTCCGAGTACGAGTATTATAAGCGGAGTTGTCTGGTCGAAGCTATAGTGTGCATAGTCGATGGTCGAAGCTAGAGTACATGGTCGATAGTCGGAAGCTATAGTGCATGGTCGATGGTCGGAAGCTACAGTGCATGGTCGATGGTCGGAAGCTATAGTGAACAGTCGATGGTCAGAAGCTATAGTGCATGGTCGATGATCGGAAGCTACATTGCATAGTTGATGGTAGGAAGCTATAGTGCATTGTCGATGGACGCAAGTTATAGTGCATGGTCGAAAGCTATAGTGCATGGTCGATGGTCCGAAACTACAGTGCACGGTAGATGTTTGAAAGCTACAGTGCATGTCGGTGATCGGTTATTGTAGGCTTTACGATCGGTAGTCGTAGGCTTCGCGATCGGTTGTCTTAGACTTCGCAATCGGTTGTCTTAGACTTCACGATCGGTAGTCGTAGGCTTTGCGATCGGTTATCGTAAGCTTCATGGTAGGTAGTCGTAGGCTTTGAGTGATTCAATTCTTGTAATCTAGAGTACTTCTAGTACTCGTGTTTGATCGGCCAGCGATTTGACCGCTTGTGCACAACATGTCAGACCGATTTTTTAGAGTAGTCTCGGGTTGTTTTTATGAAAACATGGAAATTAAGATCGTAGATGATCTTATTCGTGTTTATTGATGGATGAGGGTGTGATGCGTGTGTGGACTGATATTGGTCAAGTTGGAGAACTTGTGCCAGGAAAATGTTCTTTGGTCTTTGCATGTGCAAGTTGGATGTAGAGATGGTCATGGTCGATGACGAGATGGACCAAGACTAGGATGGGGTAATCTAAGGTTCAGGCGGTTGAGGATGTCTCGAGGTGGTCAGGCTTACGCTGGGGCACGTGGAGATCAAAGGTGGATGCATGATGCGTGGAGAAACTACGGATGTGTAGTCCTAGAGGTTTCGACACATGAGGAGTTATGGAAGGTGTTCATAACATGAATATTTAGATATTTAGGAAAACCCATGTTTGGAAGGGTTTCAGGTCTCTTGATTTTCGGAAGCAGATAGGATTTTGTATCTGTGTTGATGAGGACACGGTTTAGGGCACTAGCGTATAAAAGGAGGGAGAGGTTAAGAGTTAATAGAGGATTTTTAGATGGCTTTTGGGAGAAAGCTTTTGGAGTTTTCGTGCTAGGGTTTGAGGGGTGCCGTTAGGGCACTTTGTAGCCATAGAACATGATTCAGAAATAAAAGCTCAGATTGATTCTAAGAAAAAATAGGTGTTGTTTTGGGCATCGTCTTTGACTAGTTCTCGTTCCAAGCAGTGTGTGGCGAGATATCGCTCCTCTGTTGACTTCACTTTCTTCGATCACGTGTCGTGTCTTTCGCCGATCGTCGCCAACAGAATCGGCAGGCAGAGCATATCAGAGCACGACAACTAGGAGGCATCACACACGAGTATGGTGTCTTCAGTCGTTGGTTCAATCCAACGCAAGCCATCCTCGGTAATTCGAAAGAAATCACTACAATCATTCACCCCCTCTAATTGTGGTATTCAATCCTACAAGTGGTATCAGAGTGGGTTGCTATGGCGTCAGAGAGGTATGTGAATCGTCCCCCAATACTAGATGATACTGATTTTGCTTTTTGGAAGTATCGTATGCAAGCTTATATTGAGGATCATGGTAGTGATGTTTGAAATAAGGTTTCTAGACCTTATGAGGTTCCTGTTACTGTTACTAATATAAATAAAACAGATATTGATTTAAATGCTCAAGCTCGTAACTTGCTGTTTCAAGAGATTTCTCGTAAATAATTTGATCGTGTAGCTCATATTAATTCTACACACTTAATATGGAAAACTCTTTGCGATTATCATGAAGGAACCACTAAAATTAAGAAAGTGCATAAAAATCTTTATCAAAAAGAATATTCTATTTTGCTATGAAGCCTGGTGAATCTATTGATGATCTTTTTGCTCATTTTGAGAAAGTATTGAGTAATTTGTGCGGTGTTAATGTTATTCCGCTGATAAAGATAATGCAACTAAAATTTTGAGATCGTTAGGTTCTGAGTGGTTGATGGTTGTCACAACTATCAATCAAACTGTCGATCTAGCTACTTTAACCATGGATGATCTTTACTCTAAATTGAAAACCTATGAGATGAAAGCTTTGTCATCTAAGATTGATAAACCTTCATCTTTAGCACTTGTGTCTAACCCCGTGCAGACTGCTTTGTCGAGTTCTTTTTTTGTGTCTGATTTGTCTTCTTTTTCAGAGGAATAGTTCGAACAGCTCCCTCAAGAGGACTTGATGTTGATCTCCTCACGGGCATACAAGGCACTCAACAACATAAGGATGAGGAAGCGAGGTGACTAGCCAACTTTCTATAACTGTTCTAAACTTAACATAGAAGTAGAAGTTTTGACTAGCCAACTTAATGATTTTACTGAAAAAAGAAAGATTGGCTTAGTCTAGTGCTTCTAAGAATATTGTGAATGAATATATTAAATGTGCAACTTGTCCCACTCTAGCTAAAGAAAATGAGTATCTTAAGGACAATTTAGAGAGATTTTCCTTTGGCAAGAAAATTTGAATATGATCCTAGACAAGTCAAAAGTGAGTGTTAAAAATCATGGTCTAGGATTTAATTTTGTTGAGTATGCCACGAATAATCCTCCTAAAGTTGTTAGGCTTCTTGAATCTGAAAAATTTGAAGTAAAATCTGAATCAAAACTAATTGTTTTTAAATCAGCTGGTACTACAAAGGACTCATCTACCAAAGTGGGTGCAGTAAAGGCAATAGATTCGACTTCTCATTAAGTCAAGAATCAATGCACTCATTGTGATAGAGATGGTCATTTGGTTCAATTTTGCTTTCAAAAAGCAAATAAAGAAAAGAAAGACAGGTTACGAAAGATTTCACATTCTGAAGTGGAGTTTGATTAAGATCCTTATCATCGCTTTGCCCTCTAAATAATTTTATGCAGGTTTGGGAGTTTTTGCGATAGGACCGGTCAAAGTAGCACTTCAACGGCGGTCTAACCGACACTTCAACGACGATCTGACCGGCAGTGCCCAGAAGCTAAAAATCCATTGTCTCTTCCTGCTGTTGCTCCTGTTCGTCGTGTATCTCAGACTAGTTACCTAAATCTTTATTCTCTAACCCCAGTACTAAGATACCGACGATTGTTCGTACTTTGTAGACTCGTTGCAAGCTGAAGGAGAACATATGGTTCATTGACTCCGGTTGCTCTCGCCACATGACTAGAGACTAGCGATGGTTCTCCTCCCTCACTTGTGCCACCGGTGATGAGATAATTACTTTTGGGGACAATGCTAAAGGACGGGTTCTTGCAAGTAGTACTGTGTGTGTCAACAACAAATTTATTTTAAAAGACGTTGCTCTTGTCAGTAAGTTGAACTATAATTTGCTCCAGTTTCATAGTTGGTAGACGATAATCTTGAGGTGAGTTTTAAAAAGCATTCATGCTGCATTTTAAATTTATCTGACGAGCTAGTATGCAAAATTATTTGAATTGGTTGTTTGTTTAAGGGTGACTTTTCACATTCATCTTCCTCTGATCTTAGATGTTTTGTTGCATCTGATTTTAAGGATTTATTTCACTAGCACCGTAGATTAGGTCATATTTGTTTTGATCATCTTGCTCGTGTCAGTAATATGAATATTGTTATAGGAATACCTAATCTTAAAATTGAAAAATTAATGGATTTTTTTGTTCACCCTGTCGTCACGGTAAGATAATTTCTGCATCACATCCTCCACTCACACTTGGTATAACTGATGCACCTGGTAATAGGACACTGTAGGTCCTGCTAGAGTTCGGTCAGCTAGAGGTAAATGGTATATTCTTGTTATTATTGATGATTAATGTAGATATTCTTGGGTCTTTTTCATGGCGTCTAAGGACGGTACTTTTGGTCACTTTAGTTAGCTTTCCCTTAGACTTGCCACTGAACTCCTAGGGGCACTTAGAGCAATTAGAAGTGATAACGAAACTAAATTTAAGAACACATCATTTGCTTATTTTGTACTGAAAAAGGTTTAAATCATCAATTCTCTTGAGCTTGTGTGCCACAATAGAACGTAAAAATAAAACCTTGGTTGAGATGGCTAGGACGATGTTAAATGAACATGCTACTCCTAGGAAGTATTGGGCTGAAGCTATTTCTACCGCTTGCTATATTTCTAATAGAGTATTTTTGCGAGCTAAATTGCATAAGACTTATTATGAACTTCGTTTTGGTCATTCTTCTAATATTTCTCACTTGAGGATATTTGGATGTCGATGTTTTATTCTTAAACATGGAAATCTTGATAAATTTGAATCTAGATCCTAAGGTGGTATTTTTCTTGGATATGCTGCTCACACTCAAGGTTATCGTGTATTCAACTTAGAAACTAACAAAATTGATGAGACATGCGAGGTCACTTTTGATGAGGCTAATCCTGATACTAGACCCAACAATGTAGGTTTACAGGTAAATGACACACCCGAAGACATCTTCTATGACTCCGGCGACAATGAAAGGGTAACCCGATTCACACTTCGACACACGTATCTACACCAATGGAGTCTACAACTAGTGGCTCTGCTCCTACCTATAATGAGGTAGAGGCCACTCTTGCTACACCTATGTTACCAATGACTCCACATGCTCCTCTGCATATTTAATGATGTCATCCTCCTGAACAAATGATTGGTGAGTTAGATAAGAGAGTTCTTCGCAACAGCTATAACTCCGATGCCTCATTTGCTCATGATGTTTTTGTTTCCTCTTTTGAACCCCAAGATGTAAGTCATGTTTTATCTGATGAGTCTTGGATTAATGTCATGCATGAGGAATTAGAAAAATTTGAGTGTAATAAATTCTGGACTTTCGTTTCACCTCCTCATGGTCATAATGTTATTGGAACTAAATGAGTTTTTAAGAATAAATAAAATGTGGATGGTATTGTTGTTTGAAATAAAGCTAGACTTGTGGTTCGAGGATTTACCTAGGTAGGTCTTGATTTTAGTGAAACTTTTGCACCTGCTGCTCGATTAGAAGCCATTAGTATCCTTTTAGCATTTGTTGTATCTAAGGGTATTAGGTTATATCAAATAGATGTTAAAAGTGTTTTCTTAATGATTATATTGAGAAAGAAGTTTATGTAAGATAACCACCTAGTTTTGAAAATTTTAAATTTTTTGATCATGTCTACAAACTGTCCAAAGTTTTATATAGTTTAAAACAAGCACCTAGAGCATATTATGATAGGCTTAAATCATATTTGCTTAAAAATGACTTTCAAATGGGCAAAGTAGATAAAATATTATTTACTCTCAAGCATGGCAATAATCTTTTACTTATTTAGATTTATGTGGATGATATCATCTTTGGTGGTTCCACTCATGCTCTTGTTTCCAAGTTTTCATATACCATGAGCAGGGAATTTGATATAAGCATACTGGGAGAACTCACGTTCTTCCTAGGCTTTCAGATCAAGCAATCAAAGCTGAGTATTTTTGTTCATCAAACCAAGTACACCAAGGATCTCCTTCGTCGCTTCAACATGGGGACAAGCAAACAGTCTCCACACCAATGGGATCTACTGCATTGTTAGACCCTGACAAGGATGGCGAGTCTGTTGATAAAAAAGAATGCATAAGCATGATTGGTTCACTTTTGTAACTCACTGCTTCAAGGCCAGACATTCACTTTGATGTATGTCTGTGTGCTCGTTTTCAAGCTTCCCCACGTGCTTCACATCGTCACACAGTTAAGAGAATTTTCAAGTATCTTCAGTTAACTTTAGAATTTAGTTTATGGTATTCTTCTTCATCATGTATTTCCCTTAGAGCTTATTCAAATGCGGATTTTGGAGTTGTAGAACTAATAGGAAGAGTCCTTCTGGCACATGTCACTTTTTAGGCACATCTCTTGTTTTGTGGGCTTCTAGGAAACAATTGTTTGTTGCACTTTCCACTACTGAGGCTGAATATGTAGCTATCGCTTCCTGTTGCTCACAATTGCTTTGGATGATAGTTACGTTTAAGGATTTTGGTTTAGAATTAGATAGTGTACCACTTTTTGTGATAACACTAGTGCTATTAGTATTGCTAAAAATCATGTGCAATATTCAAGAACCAAACACATTGATATTCTGTATCATTTTCTTATAGACTATGTGGAAAAGAGAGATGTTGTTTTGCATTTTATTGATACAGATTCTCAAGTTAATGATATTATCATAAAACCATTGATTCTGCACGGTTTGCTCTTTTGCGAAGTGAGTTGAGTGTGTTGCATCCTATGAGATTTTTTTTTTGGGGGGGGGGCTTGTTGTTTAAAATTTTAGAAGATTTATTTATTATACTTGTCAAACGATTCATCAAGTCCACGCCATTGAAATCAAATGAGGTGGAGAGATCTCGTTTTTATATTTACTAATATGTTGTGTAGCTTTGATCATGACTGGTTATAATTTCTTTGCCACATTTGAACTAAAGCATGACATGTCGGAATACTTTGACTAGATTGATTATAGGTATTACTTTGCGATATTCATCGAAAAGGATTAGTTTGATTGTGAGTCTTATTTCAAATCTTGGCTATGAGGCTCGTATGTTTCTTATCGCAATATTTTTATGTTCACTCAATTTGGCATGTTATAAAAAAATAAGAAAGAAACAATTAAAAGATGTATGCTTCAAGCATGTCATACACACACACACATAACAAAAAATGCCCCATTGAAAAGAAGTATGCTTCAAGCGTGTCACCATTGAAAAGAAGTATATTACAAGCATATCACATGCTTAAGAATTGAGTGTGGAGCAATAGGTTATTACATGAGACCGCTAGCCCATCTAGATTTAAAGTTTGGTTCACTTTTAGGCATGAACTTTTTATTGTGATATTTTATTGTGCTCTTTATAATCATTTTGGTCATTGTTGAGATGTATATCATTAATTTAAATTGCTTAATCATTCTAAAGACATGTTTTGATGTTGCTATATGGTATATGACTTTATATGATCCAGATAGCTCAACTAAAAAAGATGGCTTGGTTAATTTATTAAATTAATGCGAAGTGACTTTGATAATCTACAAAGGTTCTTGATTTTTACCCTCCTTGCTTTTTTTTAGAATTATTCTTTCTCTGAAGTTCTTGATGATTACATTGCCAAAGGGGGAGAAAAATGGGAGAAATTGAAAAAAATGGAGAACTTTGCTTCTCTTGTGTTGAGGGGGAGTTTTTCTCTGTGGTTTTGTGTTGAAGGTGAGTATTTCAATTGCTGTTGTGGTTTATCAAAATTCTTTGCATTGCAACTTTGAAACTTTCTTTTCACAAATTTTACTTTTCTTTCAATATTCAACTCACGATTTTAAAGTGTTGTCATTGTATTCATCAAGGGGGAGATTGTTAGACCATGTAGATAGGTCATGAATATTGTGATGATGAATAATTGATATTTGGGTTACATTAAAATGTGCGTTTGTGAAAGTTTCGGTCGTTGGAATATTCAGGTTGGGTGGTCTGAATGTGCCTTGTGTTGGGTGGTTCAAACGGCGATACTCGATGACCCCTTCGCCGCTTGGCTTTGATCGGACTACGAGTACCGAGTAGTAGACATAGTCGTGAGTCGTGGTGCAAACCGAGTACGAAGACGATCGAGTTGTCCGTCGGCTTCAGATTGCATGGTCGGTGGTCGGGCTACGATTGTATGGTTGATGGTCGGTGGTCGATGGTCGGGTTACGATGCATGGTCAATGGTCGTAAGCTAGAGTGCTTTGTCAATGGGTGGAAACTACAGTGCATGGTCGATGGTCAGAAGCTACAGTGCATGATCGATGGTCGGAAGCTACAGTGCATGGTCGGTGATCGGTTGCCGTAGGCTTCGCGATCGGTTGTTGTAGGCTTCCCGATCGGTTATCTTAGGCTTCGCGATTGGTTGTCTTAGACTTTGCGATCGGTAGTCGTAAGCTTTGCAATCGGTTGTCGTAAGCTTCATGGTAGGTAGTCGTAGGCTTCGAGTGCTCCAATTATTGTAATCTTCGAGTACCTCTAGTACTCGTGTCTTGATCGGCCAGCGATCTGACCGGCTTGTGCACAGCGGTCAAACCGGTTTTTCAGAGTGGTCTCGGTTGTTTATCTAAAAACATGGAAATTAAGATCGTGGATGATCTTATTCGTGTTTATTTATGGATGAGGGTGTGATATGCGTGTGTGGACTGATATTGGTCAAGTTGGAGAACTTGTGCTGGGAAAACATTATTTGGTCTTTGCATGTGAAGGTTGTACGTGGAGACGGTCATGGTCGATAACAAGGAGGACTGGACTAGGATGGGTAATCCAAGGTTCAGGCGATCGAGGATGTCTCGAGGTGGTCGAGCTTACGCTGGGGGCATGTGGAGATCAAAGGTGGATGCATGATGCGTGGAGAAGCTACGGGAGCTGCGGTCCTAAGGCTTTAACGCGTGAGGAGTTATGGAAGGTGTTCATAACAGGAAGATTTAGAGATTTTGGAAAACCTATGTTTGGAAGGGTTTGGGTCCCTTTATTTTCAAAAGCAGATAGGATTTTGTGTCTGTGTTGATGAGGACACGGTTTAAGGCACTAGCATATAAAAGGAGGAGAGTTTAAGAGTTAATATAGGATTTTCAAATGGCTTTTCGGAGAAAAAGCTTTTGGAGTTTCCGTGCTAGGGTTTGAGGGGTGCCGTTAAGACACTTTGTAGCCACAGAACATGATTCATAAATAAAAGCTTAGATCGATTCCAAGAAAAATTAGTCATCGTCGGTGGCGTGTTGTTCTAGGCATCGTCTTCAACTAGTTCTCATTCCAAGCAGTGCGTGGCGAGATATCGCTCCTCCGTTGACTTCACTTTCTTCGATCACGTGCCGTGTCGTTCACCCGATCGTCGCCAATGAAATTGGCAGACAGAGCATATCAGAACACGACAACTAGGAGGCATCACACACGAGTATGGTGTCTTCAGTCGTTAGTTCAAACCAACACCAATCATCCTCGGTAATTCGAAAGAAAATCACTACAATCATTCACCCCTAGCTGATTGTGGTATTCGATCCTACAACTGTTCACGGATATGCTCCTTCACAAAATTAATGTACTAGGAGTCATCTCCAGTAATGATCATATCATCCACATAGAAAAAATGAGTGTCTGACCACAAGGAGATGTGTGAACAAAGAGGGCAGGGTCGTGATCATTGGCGGAGAAGCCGACAATAGTGACAACAAAGGAGAAGCAGTCAAACCAGGCACAAGGGGTTTGTTTGAGCTCATAGAAAGAGCGATGAAGGTAACAAACTATACCATCATAGACAAAATACCCAAGGGCGGCTGCATTTATACCTCCTCACACAACTCGCCACTGACAAATGCATTCTTAACGTCCAGCTGAAAGATGGAACACTATCGAACAGAGGACACAACAAAGAGTGTGTGAATAGTGGTCATATGGGCGACATGAGCGAAGGTCTCATCGTAGTAGCGACCATGCTCTTGCTGAAAACCACGCGCTACAAGACGTGTCTTGTGGCGCTAAAGAGAACCATCCGAATGAGTCTTGATCTTGTACGCCCACTTACACATGATAGGAGTGACACACACAGGTAAGGACATAAGGTCCCAAGTGATAGTACGCTCCAAAGCATCAATCTTCTCAGACATCACGAGCTGGCACTCAGGGTGAGAAACAACCTCATGGTAGGTCGTAGGCTCAGAAAGAGCAGTGATTGCGAAACCATTGCACTCAAGAGGTCTGACAGTGCAACGATCATGACGATCATATTTGGGAGGAGAAGGTGGAGCATAACCCAGCAAAGATAGAGAAGAAGAGCTAGGACTAGGGCTCGGCAAAGATAGAGGCTCAACTGGAGAAGGAGTAGGCCGAGGACGGCGAGAGTAGTGCAAGGGAAAATGTGGAATCTCAACAAAAGAACTGGAAGGAACCTCCGGTGGAGAGGGAATAGGTGGAGCCGAAGGAGAGGGAAGCGAAGAAGATGGAGGCGAAAATGAAATAGAAGTGAAAAACTGAAGGTCATGAAAAATCGAAAGGAGATCGACTCAACAAGAGAATCTAAATTGACAGTATGGATATCCTTATGCTCAAGACTGTAGCCAAGAAACACATACTCAACTAACTGAGCAGTCATCTTGATGCGCTCACGAGATGGAAGAAGGACGAAGCAGACACAGTTGAAACAATGAAGGTTGTACTCTGGAGCTCAATCGTAGAGACACTCGATAAGTGTAGAGCCCTGAAGAGCAGTGGAATGTTGCATGTTGATGGGGGAAAGCAACAGTGGATATAGCCTTAGCCCAGAAGTGAGGTAGAATAGAAGAGGCAAGTATGAGAGCACGGACTGACTCAAGGAAGTGACGATGTTTATACTCAGAGACACTGTTCTAAGCATGAGCAACAGAGCAAGAGTGCCAAGGAAGAATACCCTGTTCAGTGAGAAAGCAATACAAAGCTGCAGATAGGTATTCCCCAACAGAGTCAGCACTAAACACAAGAATGACCAAATCAAACTGAGTACGAACCATGGTGAGAAATATTTGATAAATAGAGAGAACCTGATTGCAAGAGGATATGAAGTAGATCCAAGTATGATGAGAATAATCATCAATAAAAATCGCATAGTATCGATGACCTCCTTTTGAAATGAAGGGAGCTAGACCCAAAATATCAGAGTGAACAAGATCAAAAGGACGAGCAGAAATAGAATCACTAGAGGGAAGCTTACAACCCATACAAGGTAAAGAGGTGTCACCAGAAAAAAGACCCAAGAAGACCACGACCTACTAGAGACGACAGTCGCAATACACAAAGATGACCTAAACATTGGTATCACTGAGCAAAGGAATCAGTAGAGGACACACAAAAAAACAGAGGTAGTTGTAGTGGCTTATTGGCTGGTAGAGACAACGGAAGGAAGGTGTAGCGAGTCAAGCTCTCAAAGACGATGAGAATCACGACACCCTGGGCCAACACCAAGCAGAGCCCCCGTGCAGCGGTCCTGGACACAACAAAAGTCGGACTCAAGAATGACACGACAGTTGTGATCAGTGATCTAACCAACCGACATAAGCTGTATAGTAAGCTTAGGAAAATGAGATGCAGCATGAACATGAAAGGAAGAAGTGGAAAGGATATCTTGGCTTGCAACAGGAAGAGAGGTATCATCTGTAGTCCGAACAGTGGAAGGAAAAGCTATGGGACTCACATGAGTGATGTCAGTAGAAATTGATGTCATGTGAAAAGAAGCAGAGTCCAAGATCCACGGAGATAAAATACTAGACGAGGGAGGTGGCGAAGGCAAGTAGGACTACTGAGAAGCAAGAGCTAGACAAGCAGAACCCGAGGAGTCTGAGGACAGGAGCTCGAGGCAGGGTGGTGGCACATTGAGGACCGAGTAGAGGTGGCGACGAAGGCCGAGGAGGGCTCCCGCCCGTCAGGTTCCTCATCGCTGTCTTGGAGGTCCGTGTCTCCTAGGGACATAGCCTCTAGGAGCACGGAGAGGAGCTTGTCGTGCTCAGCGGCCGTGTTCTCGAGCAGCTCAACGCGGGCCCACAACGTGGTGGCCACCTCCTTTGTGAACCGCGCACGGAGGGAGGCGGCCTCATCGCGGTAGGCCGCAACGTGCGCGAGGAGGCGACGCTTGGTCTCCATCTAGGATGCACGGTGGCCAGTGGCGATGTCGGGGATCTGGAGCAGGGAACCGTTGGGGGGGAGCGGGGGCATTGAGGATCAAGCGTAGGGAGCAAGGGAGCCGTCGGGCGCGGGATCCGGGCGGCGGCTCGTCAAGGCGGTGGGATCCGAAGCAGGGGAGCCGGCGCAAGATCATCTGAGGTAGTGGCCCATGGCCAAAGGGAGGGACAGCAGTAGCCTGAGGCCTGATGGCGGCATCGGGCGTCAACCGCACGGAGCAAAGGCCGGAAGGAGGGCCCGGGAGCAGTGGCCGGGAGGGAAGAGTCAGCGACTGCTCAAATGCGGAGCAGAGGGGCGATGACGTCGGGGCTGTAAGATCGAGGTGGCCGACTAGAGGGGGGTGAATAGGCGGTTTTAAAAATTCTTTTGGCTAAAACCAATATATAATGCGGAAGCTAATAATAAATTAGTTTTGCACAATTAAAACCTAAATCAACTAGGCTTCCCTAAGTGCACCAAAAATATGAATATAATACAATGAGAGCAATCATACAAAGATATATAAGCAATTAGATCAGGTAATGTAAATTGCTCAAAGTAAAGCACAAGCACAAACCAAGATGACATAATTATATTTTACCGTGGTGTTCGGAGACTTGCCGGTCTCCCCTAATCCACGTTGAGGTAAGCCCAACCACGTTGGACCGGCTCCACTAATTAAGCCAACACCTCCGAGGTAGTCCAACCACTTGGACCGGTTCCAACACGAACCAACACATCGCTCCACTAGGGTTGCTCTTCCTCCACTCCGGAGATGGCGAGCACCAAACCACTCAAAACCACGCTGGGCCTTCTCACAAGCTTCTTGAGAAAATCACCGGGCACGACACCTCCACGCCATCTAGGTGTCGGCAAACACCAAGTGAAACAAATCTTAACTTTCACTTAAACTAATCAAGTGTCAACGCTCAAGTGGATACACAATCCACTACCTAAGACAACACATGCACTTATGGTTTTCTCTCAAATCTCACCAAGTGCAACACATGCACAAAAGAGATGAGAGGCTTGCTCTTAGCTCAAGAGGCTCAATAGAGGTTCACAATGACAACAGCAATCATCCCCAATCGGCCAAGGTGAGTATTTATAGCCCACACTCAAAAACTAGCTGTTGGAGGGAAAGATTCCCTCGAATCTGTGCAGGGTCGGTCTGACCGCAAATTAATGGCCGATCGGACCGCCCATGCGCTAACGGCTATAAAACTAGCCGTTGGACCTACGGCCGGTCGGACCGCCAACTAATGGCCGGTCTGACCGTCGCCAAATCGGTCAGACCGCCAAAGCTGGCCGATCCGACCATCCGAGGAAATTTGGCACACCTCAAAAAGGTGCTTCTCTGGAATAAAAGTACCACGGAAACTCCGGTACTTCCGCACCACGGTAGTACCATTTTCTCAACGGCGAAACTACCGCTCACAAATTCAACTCAAGGGGAAATCGGTCGGGCCGCCCAACACATGGCAGTCTGACCGATATGCCACCATCGACCAGATGACTTGGCGGTCGATCGCGGACTCTAGAGAGACCTCGTATTTTTCACTTCGCTCAAATGGCAAAACACATTCGCCCATTTGAGTGCAAGTCCAATAAGGTTTAAAGATGATATTCTCAGCAAGTTGCAAAACACATTTGCCAACTTTTAGAATACTCATCACAAGGAATAAGGTACATGGACTTACACCATTTGCAAAACATATTTGCAAACTTAAGTCATATGCTACAAGAAATCAAACATGACCATCAACTATTTGCAAAATACATTCGCAAATAGCAGCATCATGCCACAAGGCTAAGGTGCATGGACTTCAACCATTTGCAAAATATATTTACAAACTATAGTCCCATGCTACAAGGATTAAATGCATGATCACCAATCATTTGCAAAACACATTCGCAAATAATAGCTCCATCCATAGATGAGCTAGAGCTATCAACACATGACTAACTCATGCTACTAGTCAAGACCCCTCTTAATAGTACGACAACCTATACTAGCAATCCGGTCTTCCAACCAAACACCAAGACCGGTAAAAGACTAGGAACACATCCTTAGCCCTAGCTAGTCATACCTTTGCCTTGTATTTTCTTGAAGCTTGATGACGCACATCAACACTTCAAATCCGGATCCTTGACTTTGACAATCATCAACACATGATGATCTTCTTCACTTCGGGATCTTGTCATGAACATCATCAACACATGATGATTTCTTCATCCCGAGTCTTGACATGCATCAACACATGAAGCATTCTTTCTCTTGACTTCCATCAACACATGATGGGTCTTCTCTTGACTTGATGTGCATCGACGCATGATGCATCATTTACTCCAAGTCTTGATATGCATCATTAGACCTCCATCAACACATGATGGGTCTTCTCTTTAAACATCATCGACACACGATGATTCCCAATTCTTCAAGCTCTTTATATGCATCAACTCATGATGTATCCTTTACTTGAATCTTGACTTGATGATCAACTCATGATCATCCCAAGTCTTCATCGCCCTAGAACATAACCTATTCATCCAACTCATGGAAAATGTTAGTTCCACAATTTGATTATCATTAATTACCACACCATACCATTAACTCATAATGGTGGGACAAGATACTTCAATCTTTCCATCTTTGGTAATTGATGATAACCACTTCAATTTCACATAAATTGAATTTAGATAATGTAACACAACATGAGTATATATGAACTACACAAGTTATATATACTCAAACATGAGTATGCGAGAACTACACAAGTTCTACATACTCAAAACATGAGTATGCAGTTCAGAACTGCACAAGTTCTATATACTCAAAACATGAGTATACAAGAACTACACAAGTTCTATATACTCAAAACATGAATATACAAAAAAACTACACAAGTTTTGTATACTCAAACGGATATGTTTCAAAGTAAAGATCCCAAATATATGTGAAAAAGGGAATATAGATCAATGTGTAAAGCTCGGGCATCGGCAAGTTAAACTTATGGTGGCACCTATATTTGTCTCTTGCAGCAAGAGCTCGAGTGTAAGCAATGAGCTCGTTGAATTTTACCTTTATATCCAAATGAGACGACACACTAGATATAGAATGGGAGGAGGCGGCAATTAGATTTGTCATCAATCACTAAAACACTCCATTAGGGATGTCGCCTAGATCCTTCAGGCGTCGGGCATCTCGGCTCGGGCGCCGGGCGTCTCTGGCAGAGCAAGAGCTCGAGGCAGGAGCTTGGCGGCACTGGCGCCACGGTGAGGAGGCGGCGGGCCACCGTCGGGTTAGGGACGTGGGAGCCGTCGGGTTGCGGGAGGCATCTCGCCGGGCGCGTGGATCTAGCGGCGCTCGGTCGGGCGATCCGGCGGCGGTTGGGGGGCACGGATCTAGCGGCGGGATGACGAATCTCAAACGGCCGCGGTTGAAAATTGAGGAGAGTGGCGGGCTCAAGCGCAAGAAAAGAGGAGACTGCTCTCGAGGCTCACGGAGAGAGCGCAGGCGAGGCGAGAGGTGCTTAGCACGCGCGGCCGATCAATTGGGATCTTGGGCTGGGGTTTTTGTGGCATGTTGGAAACCCTTGATCTATTCCAATGGGTTAAAGGTCAAAATATAAATGTTACAGGTGTAGGTAAATATGCAAATAGCACCCTATATAAGCTACATATCTAACATCTAACGGATGCACTCACAAAAGTCTTTTATACATAATCTATCAGTAGACATGTTGAAGGTGTTCTTGCAAAACTGAAGAACAGGAAGTAGTACAGGATGGAAGTAACCTGTCGATCACCAGGTACCTCATGAGATACATCAGGTTGCTAGTAAAGCATAAAGGTTCACTTGATACTATTCTAGGTAATGATCACACCGATGATCAACTGAATTAGTTTAATAAAAAAAATATTATTGCTAATGGAGGTATATATATACACACACACACACACTTAGCTTAGAGATTAACCTCTGTGCCAGATGAATAAGGATCTAGTTTTCAGACCATATTGTTCTGAGTGAGAGTTGCTGCAGGTTTCAATGCTTACTTGCAAATGACTACCGTGGAATGGAATCAGCAACTTATGTCAGCTCAGGCTCGCTCGAGCTCGGCTCGAGTAAGCTCGATAACAGTAAAAAGTATATATATCAATTTTCAACAATTAGAAAAGCTTGAGTAGGCTCGAGCTCGAGGGAAGCTCGGTAACAATTAACATATACCAATTTTTAACAAGATAGGAGGGCTATTTGAGCAATTTTCAATAAGATGGGAGTGCTATTCGAGAGAAACTTGATAAGTTGCATTTGAGCTCGGCTCGTTAAGACTCGCGAGCTTGAGATCAAACTCGAGCTCGGTTCGTTTGGAGCTCAAATCGAACCGAGTTCGAACAGTTCTCGAGCTTCAAACTTTTTTTACAGCTCTAGAACCGGTGGTCACAATGTATTGAGGATAAGCACATTGGTACTTGGGAGTTCAAATAATAATAATAATAATAATAATCCGGTCATTTTTTCCCTTTTCAGGTACAGAAAAGGCACAATTTCACATTTCAATTAGTTAATGTATTGAGGAATTTTATCTTTATTTGGTTTTGTACTTTGTTATTGTTAAATCATACAATGATACTTTGTTATTGGTAAATCATACAATGATCACAACTTTGTTGCCTTGTCTGTTGTGTTGGCTCTACTTGGCCTCTTCCCGCTTGGAGATTTGAGCCACCTTCTGTTTCCTACTACCCTGACAGAGACATCATCTCCTGTTATCTTTATGGAATCATTCCCTCCTGAACAAGAATGTAACATCGAAAATGGTGGAGAACAAGGAGAAAAAGGCGGCCACTGATATAAACATAGCATCAGCAGCTCTCTATAGCTGCAGAAAACTGAGGCTGGTCCGACAGATATGACGGGGCAAGCTCTGGGCCACGAAACGATGCAGCCGTTGCAGGCAGTGTTAGCAGCAGAAACAGGTGGAGAAGAAGAGAAGATACACTTGGCGTTGGACGTAGGGGATGGTCACAAGCTGCAACGGGCTCTGCACCTCATTCCGCCACGGAGAAAAGTAGTCCTCGTCTGTTTCCACCGACGAGCAATGATGATCCCAATCACAACCTGTAAGAAATGCCCCTCCTCATATAACTTTCCTTGATTGCTTATGTACAACTATGTTATCTGTTATTGTTAACATTTATAGTAAGTATTTTCAGTGGGTGCCACCGTACCTGCAAGCATACTGAAATTTAAAATTGTCAACGAGTATTGGAAAGAACAAAGGAGTCAGGCCGTCCAAGCCTTGGAGGGCTACTTGGAAATCTGTAATAGAGCAGAGGTGAATGACGAATCAAGAACCATGAGTTTTAGATGGCGTGTTCTGGTGGATGATAATTAATAACATCCTACATTTTTTTATAGATTCAAGCAGAGATTCTGATAATTGAGAATGACAATGAGTCAGCCGGGATTCTGGAGATCATTGCCGACCATAAGATCACCACACTGATCATCATTGGTATCAGCAAAAGTTGGTGTGTACTCTTACTAGCTACCAGAGGATTTTCTTCTTGTTTTAGTTATTCCAGAGAAATTTGCATCTTTTGGCACAGGGTAAATAGATCGAGGAGAAACTTAGCAGCAGCTTTGAAGAAAGGCACCAACCCTTCTTGCAACATCTTATTTCTACGAAATGGAAATCTCATTTCTATTAGGTACTGAATTAGAAACCAATCTATTCAATGCACTACAATGCAAAATTAGAAACCAATCCATTCAACATTGATTTAAGCACTTGATAATCCTATATAAACTAAGGATAGCTCGATATTTATTCCATCGCTGAGTTCATAATCAGTTGAGTAATTACACTTGAACTGTTTACTTATTGCTTGATATGATCAAGAAAGACTACCCTTTCCAGGGTGTGAATGTTTTAAATTTCTGTCTTCATCACAACTTCAATCCTTAAAAACCTCTTATCTGTAGGCACTGAAGGGTCCTAGAATGGCAACCTTATTTGTTCATTTCTGGAAGCCGTATATTATATTTCGAGTTTAGCATGGTCCATACTATTTCTTACTATGTTGGTATTGAATAGAATTGAATTTCAAGTCCTCAACGTATCTCCTACCTTTCCTTTCATATCACAATGCCTTTTTTTTCAACATGCGTTAATATTCTTAGCTATTTGTCTATTTGTTAGTGTGATGACCAGTCAACTGAGGGAAATATTCGCACACAATGCATTGTATTTTGCAGACAGCGGGATGGCGGTGTCTATGCTTTCAGAACAAACGAGACACCTTCTTTCGTAAGCAGTCGCCGCCTCTCCCTCTCATGCAGCAGCAGCTATACCGGTAGCACCCCGTCTTCTTTCTTATGGGACTCACGTAGCACGCCTTCATCTTTCTTCTGGGATTCACGTAGCACACCTGATAGTTTGGACCCTACACAACTAGATGACCCTTCTCTGGAGAATGCTGGCTCCATTTTTTGTGATACCAGGTTCAGTGTTATCCTAGGTCACGAGTCACTCAACATTTTCAAGGAGCTAACTGGCCATCTGAGTTTGGCTGAGTACTCTCAGGAGTTGCACCAGGCATTTCACACCAAATATTCAGAAATAACGAATGGGTGTCAGTTCATTGGTGACATCAATTTGGCTCTTGGAGTAGACTGCGAGAATTTTGAGGAGGAACACTGGAAGACCATCAAGGGCTGGCCTGCAGCATTTGAGCATATTGTCAGGGTTCTCCTTAAGCAGAGCAGTTGTGAATGCGATGGACTCACACATGACAAACTTTTAAGAGCTGCGGAAGAACTTATAAGTCGACTTCTCAATATTGCTTTGGTTGCTACAGAGGTGAGGAAGTCGCCAGAGAAGCTCTTCTGTGTATTGTACATGTGCAAAACACTCATGGATTCAACTCCCTCTCTCAGGAAAGTGTTCTCTGCAGGTTTTGTCGGTAGAGTTGATGAAGTCCTTGCGGTACTGAACGATTTTGCAAGGGGAATACTTCGCGAGGTTAAAGCCTTGATTCAGAATTATAGCTCGCAGAAAGTAGTACAGGATGGAAGCATCTTACTGATAACCGGGTACCTCATGAAATACGTCAGGTTGCTAATAAATCATGCTGGTTCACTTGACACCATTCTATGTCATGGTCAAAACGATGATATACTGTCAGTTGAGGGCATAAACTCAACGGGCAGTCTAGTATGCAGGCTTATCGGTGATCTGAGCAATGTAATTGAAGAAAAATCTAAGCTATATGCGTGTGAAGGACTCCGGTGTATATTCTTGATGAACAATGCCCATTTCATAATCCAGGAAGTCGAGCATTCGGATATACAGTTCATAGTAGGAGCTGAGTGGCTTAAGCAGCGCCACCATGACATCAACCAGTACATGAGGGGGTACATGTCCGCATCATGGGAACGGATCACATCCCATTTGGCGAATGCAACAAGTCCTCATCATAAAAGACTTAGGCCCAACATCCTCAGTTTCTTTTACACAACTCCGCACCCTTTGCAGAGTTTTGCTTCATCTTTCAATGAAACTTGTAATGCTCAGATACACTGGAAGGTACCTAGTCCAGTTCTTCGCTATGAGCTTCGTGTAAACATCTTAGAGTATGTTCTTCGAGCCTACCGTTCATACTTGGAAACAACGAAACAGTCTGTGATGGGCGCTAGTGAGGATTTGGAGCCGGAGCTGAAGATCAAAGTTAGTGAACTGTTTGAAGGGTGAACAAATACCTTTCCTTCTTTCTTTCTTTCTTTCTTTCAACGAGACCTCAAGGATGAAAACCGTAGTCTTTTGTTGCTGTCCTTGTATTTCTGTGATTCTGTCCAGTAAATTGAGCCCTAGTTGTATGCCGTTGTTTCTCTCCCTGTAATTGAAGAATTGATGACCACGGTGCAAATTGTTCGAAGGGTGAACAAATACCTACTTTCCTGTAAATAAAAGTTCAATAATGTACACAACCGTGCAAATTTGTACCTATATTTTGTCCCTGTAAATGATCGACTGAATCAATTTAATTAACACGGTATTATGTTATTGAACGAATCTAATTATATGTACAGACTACAGAGGCAGTTCCATGGACTGTGAGAAGAGAACACTCTGCATCAGATGAATAGGGATATAGTTTGCAGGCCGTACTTTTTAAAGATGAATTTGCAGGCCATAGTGTTCTGGAAGGAGATAGAAAAAAACTGCATATTTCAGCACATACTTGCATATGCTTGTAATGTCTCTCGACTCTCGAGTGAAGAAATCCTAGCTAGTACAGCTCCTATCGTCCTTGAGTACGTCCAACATGAAGTACAACCTGTGTGGTATCTGGATTTTCAAATTCTGAATCATATATAAAATCACTGTGTTATTTACTAGATCAGTAGATAGCACTCACCGACATATTATTGAATCAATTCATACAAGACGTAAACTAAACGATTCAATATATTACAACTTCAGAGTGACATAAACCACGTCGGATTAAGTTTTACAAAAAAGCGGACGGGCCAAATTGATTACATTATATAAAATCAAAGTAACTACAACGGAAGCAAAAGGGGTAGAGCTCATCTCCCCACAAGCAAGCAACTGAGGTAACCTGTGTACGACGGATATTACCTAAGGGGTTAGACAATATCTACTGTACGCAAGTACCAAACGAGTCCACTTAGACTGAGGTGAGATCTAGACCATAGACTAAACTACTCTTCATCGTTTCCTTGTCCGTCGACTTCTAGGTCTTCATATTATGTGTAGTCCCCTTGATCCACATTATCTAGAGCGTTTGGGGAAAGAGCGAGAATGAGCACAACTTCCGTACTCGCGAGTCAACACACAAGATGTAATAATATACATGCATGGCTTAACAAGGGTGGCTCAGATTCTTTTATTTGCTAAAGCAATATTTTTCAATTATCATAATTACAAATTCCCATGACTTAACATTTTAAACAAAATGCATTTTATTAAAGAGAGTAAGTACAATATTAAATAACAGTAGAGGTTCCCTCCATCAAAACTCTACACATGCATCATTTGATTGGAGCTACCTACGCTCCTCCATACCACTGAGCTCGACAGCTCAGGAAAAATCCAACCTCAGACTAGATGAGCCGACCTGGTTGTCATACCACCCATAAAGATTTTTTTGAAATAGAACCGACTCAAGTTAAGTTCTCATGTCCGCCTTTGACCGTAGGCACAGCTGTTTAAACAGTTTAGACTCTGCAGAGGTTGTACATTGTACCCACAAGAGATAATCATACTTGTTACCCCACATGATTCCGTAGTCATGTAGTTGAGCGATCGTTATAGTAACTTTTCAAACTACCTCGCCCCTTCCATCATCTCACCCATATGGGCCATGCCCATAAGTTGTGCGGGATGTTCACCACAACTACTAGCGCAGCTGGCCCTGGCCACAACGACTAGCGCAGCTAGCAACTTCACCCTACCATGGTGTCCCTTTCAAGTCGGAACACACCCGCCGCTTGCACGCTTCCACTTATCGACCAGTGGGATTATATTCAGGGTTTAATAATTTTACTAAGCCAAATTACACTTTGTAGACTTACGGTTGTACTTGTTTTACACGAAAGTTCATGACAAGATTAAGTTCTTAATTCATTCGGGCGGTTCATACCACCTACCAACCACTCTCGTGCACGACGGCACCCACCACTCTTTCCATCTACCCAGATGTGGTACTAGCAAGTTGTTTAGGATTTTGGGGGAGAAAAAGTCAATTATCACAACATGTCGGTCATTTACCCACAAAGACTGCCAAAACCACTTTCATGATTACAATGTGATGATCAGGATAGTTATTGTCTCGATACTTAACAAGACTAGCATGTAGCTTAAGTACAACCTATGCTAGTATTTACCACATATCTACTAGGGTGACATGGAATAAGGGATTCAATTATCAAAGTATGGATAATAATTAATTATTCATTAAATGGGTGTTTAACTACCTTAAGCTTGAACATACATTTGATTACAGAATTAAAGCATGCAATTTTGATATTTTAAATAAATATATTTTTCATAAAATGTAGGCTCAAAATGATTAAAGTATTAACCCGCCTTGGTTAAAGGTAGCAGGGTCTTGATATTCTTGAGCTTGATTAAAGTGGAGGTCTCCCGTGTCTTCGAACCCTAATCGGACGAATGTACCAAAACAAGGCACAACAGCAGAGAGAATAAAAAATACAAAACTCATAACAAATGAACTCTAAATTAAACAAGACCAGTGTCATTAGTAAGATCTTAAATTAGAAAATTTTAGAAATAAATTTTATAATTTTTGGAGTTATAACGAAAGAGATATGAATTTTTGAAGTTTTTCAAATGAATTTTTAATTGAAAAGAAAATCAGAAAACTCAAAAAATCCTAGCTTTTACATGTGGGCCCTCTGCACAATGTCACGGTCCACCGCACAGTGTGTGGACAAGTCTACGCGCACCGGCGCACGGCTATAGTAGCATAGGGCCCACCGCCGCCGATGACAAAGGGGTGTGTAAGGGGCGGCCGTGCGGCGGCGACGCGTCGCCTCGCGTTCTCCGTCGCGCGGAGAAAGCAAGGGGGAGAGGGAGGAGGAGGGGCACACGGGCGGCGGTGCGGGAAGGAGGGAGGGCGCGGGTGGCGCCGAGAGTGAGGGGGGAGCCAGAGGTGGAGGCGATGGCGCTCAAGAGCGGATCCGATCCGGCGAGCGGCGATCGGAGGCGGAGGCGGAGGCGACGGCGACTCGGCCCGAGGAAGAAGGAGATGGGGAGGCGAGAGGGGGGCATTGGCGGCTTTATAGCCGAGAAGAGCCGGCACGCGTGGGAGGAGAAGCGTCTGTGCTGGGGAGCGCGTGACATGCACTTGCGGCAGACTGGTCATGAGCAAAGGCGGAGGAGGCGGGGCGGCCGGGCGTCGGGGCGGGGCGCCGGGAACGGAGGAGTGGGGGTCCGGGCGGTGCCAAGCCGGAAGCAGCGAGCGAGGAGGCAAGGGGGGTCCGAGCGGCGACGTGCGCACACGCATACGCATGCGCAGGTGGCGGCGGCGCCGGGAAAGGAGGAGAAGGAGGTGTACGGGCGGCGCGACGGCTGGGCCGGGGGAAGAACCGGGCCAAACCCAAGGGCCCAAAATCAAAGTACGGAAGAATTCAAATTTAAAATTCGTTTTTGAAATTATGAATGTTACAAGCAGTTTCTATCCTGCCACTGCAAGCAAGAAAACACGACGAAACGCTCGATAGTTTCTGAGCGGTACTTGTTCGAGAATAAAAGGACAGCCAAGGTACTAGCTTCCTGACAATACTAGACTTGTTAACCGGCACGTTACATTGTTTTTACAGCCAGCTGATTCTTCCTATGTTGTTGTTGCCCATTGTTTTTTTTTCTAACGGAAAAACAGAGCCCGCTAATTTCATTGAATCTGAGAGAGAATTTACAATGAAAAACAAGGAGGAAAAAAAACAAGCTAAGAAAAAGAAAGAAAACAAAAGAAAGGGAAATAACTAAAGTAAAACCATGAGCTAGGAGCTAAACATCTAAGGCTGGTAGCCCCTGCCTCCATCCACAAAACTGCTTCTGCTCTGATTTTGCTTGCCAAGGAGGAGACAGAAATTCCTTAAATCTTGAAGACTCTTGTGTTCCTTTCCAACAAGATGGACCACCAGAACAGAATGATTAACGAATTCCAGGCTGATCTATTTGTCGCGGAGATGGCGATGTTCGATGAAATCCACCATTCCTGAATTGTGGTTGAGAGGGACGGAAGCGGAATTCCTTGGGAGTCCCATCCAGGTGAAGAGGAGGCTGAGTACCGAATTTGTATTAGCTGCATTCAGCAAGCGGATGTTGAACCGTTTCTTGATACAGATGACACATCGAGCAGACTGGGTTATGAGGCAATCCTCTCTTTGCCAAATTGTTAGTCGTTAGGCATTTGTTTTGCATAGCTAACCGGCAGAATTTTTTTTTTTTTTGCATTTTAGCGTCCCCCACGACTTCCAAATTATTTTGTGCAAGGCGTAGCGCTGCAATCCCTCGAAAAGCAGATTATACACCGACTTAGCTGAATACTCTCCCGACGAATTCCATCGCCCAGATTATCCTGTCTGGCTCGCCCACAGCCAAGCTCAAGTGCTCCAATGCTCGCCGTAGAGAAATGAATTGTTGAACTCTCTCCTGAGTCTCCTCCAGTCTCCAATTGTTGTTACTCAGGCGTCGCATCACTAGCCACAAGGAGTCAAGGAGCCCTGAATGGGAATAATTCTATTGGAGAGGGTATGCGACCCTAGAATGTTTTTCTGAACAAAACTCTTGACCAATCAATCAGTCCGTTTCCGACGTAGCCTTCAACTCCTAGTCGGTCCGTAGTTAGGCACCGACGCGCGGCCCAGTCAAACTTCGTGACGCGCCGACGCGGGCTCTATCGCACCGGTGGAAAGACCTGGCCAAATAAGCAGTCGGGCCTGTGTCCAGGCACGGTCCACTTAGGCATAGTCCGTTTTACCATGACTATTAGATGGATTATGCTAAAAGGCGGTCTAGGAACGGTGCGTTCCAACCCGATGAGTTTCGTGTCGTATTGAGTCGGTACGAGCTCGCTTGACCCATCGGACCAAGTCTCGTTTCGCTTAGGCTCTCTATTATTGCCTCCTATTCCTAAGGGGGTGATCGAGGTTAAGCCGCGTGGCGGACTATTCGCTTATTTGGATTAAGGGACTCCGACGGTCTATAAATAGCAGGCAAAGGGAGATGGGGCCGAACAGCAATAAAGATGGATCTCGTTGGGGACTGGAGAGAGTGGAGCAAGAAACTGCGAGGGTGGAGAACGAGAAGCTCCAACATGAGCAAATGCTCGTTGTTTGGCCCACCAAAACAAAAAAATAATTAAAAAAATGTGTAGAATTCAGAAGTAGACATAAAAATAGGGAAAAATTATAATCATATTGAAAATGTAATAAAGAGTTTTATTAATATCCAACTGACTACCTCATTAAAACCTTCACCAAGTAAAAACTCAAATTGAGAAAATATTGGCAAAGAAAAAAGAGTACAACTCATAGCTCTACAATGCTACATACATGATACATCATTGTTCTGTATCGGTGTCATTGTCTAAGTACAGATTTTCTAACACCCCCGACAACTCTGGATTTTTCACAGATTATTGTGTTCGTGAATCAGCTTATTCTCAGTCATTCATAGATAGAAGTATCTCCACCATCTCACTTGTGAGACTTGTTCTTCTCTCCTCCAATATTCTTCCAGCGAGACTGAAAGCAGACTCGCAGAAAACCGTCGTGACAGAAACAATTAACACATCACGTGCAAGTATGGATAGCACGTGATATGTTAACTTATGTGCTTGCTACTATTGCAAGATTTCGAAGCCTTCTGAGTTGAAATCCACCGTATCGTTGTCCAGATAGGTGGATAGTTCTCTACTCCTTGTGTGTCTTGGCTAAGCAAACTGCGGTGTAAAAGAAGAAGATTTGGACCTGGAGGAAGAGGCATCGAAGATCTTACCCCACATATTTGTCTTGCTACTTGAGGCGGGGGCTATTGGAGGTCGTCACGAGTGGACTCCCCGGAGCTTATTTTCATACCTTTGGTAAACCTCGTATAAACGAGAATGAACTTCTACAAAATAGTCAATATAGTCTAGCCATGTAGCATCACTAAGAAGTTCAAGCACACTACTAAATGCATCAAGTTTACCCCTAGGATCTAAAAGAAATGCAAATGCATATAGGTAAGAAATTTCTCTCCAATATTTAAGGTATTTAGATTTCATGAAAACAATAGCAAATGCATATAAGTAAGAGATTTCTCTCCGGTGAAAGTTTGTAATCGCCAAGAGAAAAGTTGCCATAAGGACTGTCCATAACAAAAACTGTAAAATCGAAACTAACACTATCACTACTTTCATTTTAGCATAACAAGCACTAACAATAAAAGTATACATAAAAATAGTATTGTACCTCTTTCCCTGATTTGCTGCCAAAAATTGAATTTTTCAAATTTGGACATTTTTTTAAATTTTCCAAATTAGCTCAACACGAATTTGAATTTGCACAACATAATTTCAAATAGAGAATGGAGAATGAAGGGGTGCTAAATGAGGGGGTCTATTGTGGCTATGTATATAAAAAATACATTATTTTTTGAAAAAATTCCTATTTTTAAAGACCCAAATGGTAAAAAATGCCAAAATCCCCCAACAACCAAATCTTTCAATGCCAAGCACGGCCCACGAGCACGAAATGCCCCGGCTGCCCCCGCCCCTACCCAGCCTGCTCCGCTTGCCCGCCCCATCCCCTGGCCATCTTCCCATGCCTGTGCCCTCGTGCGCGTCGCGGTAGTGCCGCACGACGCATGACACTGCCACCACCTCGCCGTACCGCTGCCTCCTCGATGCACCGCCTCCTCGTTCGCACGGACCGCACCACTGAGCCGCCTCTCCTCGCCTCCTCGCCACAACGCCGACGCCGAGCCACCTCCTTGTCTCGTCTGCACCGCTGTACCACCGACATCGAACCTCCTCGTCTGCACCGCCTCCTCGCCTCCCCGGCCCTCTCTCTTCTCTCTCCTCTCCAGCTTCCTCCTGCGCCGATGACCGTTCTTCCTCTCTACCTCCTCCCAGACCTCCAGGCTCCCTCCTGCGCTGCCCCCGCTCTCTGCCCCCGCCCTTCTTCCTCCGCGTCGGCGCGGCGCCGCTGGCGTTGGCTCTCCGGGCCGCTCGGGTCGTGTTGTTCTTGCTTGACTCGTGCCGTGCCTGGCATCAGAGCTACCGGTGGTGATGAAAACGTGATGGCCAACTACCTACCCACGGTGTTGGAAGAATCTGCCGGTCATGGTTGCTTAACCAGCTGGTCGGATCAATCTACACTTGGGAACAGCTCTGCGATCTCTTAATCGTAAATTTTCAGGGTACGTACGACCGCCCAGGAAAGGAAGATGATCTACATCGGATCCGGCAGAACCCAAAAGAAACTCTTCGCCAGTACATCAAGAGGTTTAGCCAGGTTCGTAATTCCATACCCGAGATTGCAGAGTCTTCTGTAATTCAGGCTTTCAAGGCAGGATTGAGGAACCGGAGGTTTACGGAGGATATAGCTATGAGTCCCCCACGAACAACCGTCGAACTATTCGATATGGCGGATAAATATGTGACCGCTAGTGAAGCGGTCGAATGGAGCGAAGCTATAGATCAAAACGAAAAAAACTCCTCAATTTGGCTTAGAAAAGCCAGAAAAGAAGCATAAGAAAGTTCTCAAGAAGAAGAAGCATCACAAGATGGATGGTAAAGAGGTCTTAGCGGTCCCAGAAAAGCTTACCAAAGGTAAGAGAGACTACACCAGTCGAGGAAAGGCAAAAATTCCAACCGACGGGTATAAAAAGAATAAGAAGTGTTGCCCGCTTCACCAACAGGCAGGGCATGATTTGCGCACCTGCCGTGTCTGCAAAAGAAGTTGGAAGATTATTATGCATGTAAAGGCCCCCTTCCCTCAATACAAGAGTTAGGGGAAGCAAGCTCCAAAAAGGAGATGGAGTACCAAGAACCTCAAGCACACAGTCGACATGATCTTTGGAGGATCTTCATCAAACGACTCGCGACGTCATCTAAAAGCCGTGGAGCGGGAGGTCAACCTAGCAGAGTCTCCGATCAACATCAAGCCTTCGAGGTGGTCGGACACCGTAATCTCCTTCGGCAAAGAAGACTGCTCCGTCTCGTCGACTCGACGGGTAGGTTCCCTATTATAGTTGAGCCTACCATTAATAATTGTAAAGTCAATAGAGTCTTGATAGATGGAGGTAGCTCTTTAAATATTTTATTCTCGGGAGCTCTAGAAGAAATACAGGTTCCTAAATCAAAGGTAAAGCCAGTAAAATATGCCTTCCATGGTATAGTCCCTAGCTCTACCGCCAAACCGATAGGACAGGTGTCCTTACTGGTTACGCTCTGAAGTCCTGATAACTTCCGAACAGAGAAGGTTTCGTTTGAAGTGGTTGATTTTGAGACCGCTTATAACGGATCCTTGGCCGTCCGACTCTAGCAAAATTTCTGATAGCCACGTATTACGGTTATCAGAGTTTGAAGATGCCAGGACCAAAGGGTGTCATCATGGTTCGGGAAATCAAAAGATGGCTTATGTCTGCGATCGGAGATCTTTAGAACTGGTCAACGAGCTTCCGACCAGAAATACTGACTCTTCTGCAATGCAGGTCAAGCACTCCAGACCAAAATTGACACCCAAACCCTCCGATTAGACAAAAGAAGTGCTACTCGATAAAGGCGCTTCTAATCCAAAATTGACGCCAGGTTGGGAGATACCGACATGTCCATTCCGAAACTACTGATCGGAGAAGGGCTCAACCCTAAATAGGAAGAGTCGCTCGTCTCTTTCCTCTGAGCAAACCAGGACGTTTTCGCCAAGCAGGCGTCCGACATGCCCGAGTCCCCAGGGAAGTGATCGAGCACAGGCTGGCTCTCCAGCCTGACAAAAAACCGGTCAAGCAGAAACTAAGGCGTTTTGCACCTGACCGGAAGGAAGCAATCCAGTCGGAGATTGACAAGCTCCTCAAAGTTGGATTTATTCGTGAAATCCATCACCCTCAGTGGCTTGCCAATCCTGTAATGGTTAGAAAGAATAATGGGAAATGATGAATGTGTATAGACTTCACAGATCTTAATAAAGCTTGTCCGAAGGATGATTTTCCCCTTCCTCGCATTGATCAGCTTGTAGACTCCACCTCCGGGTGCGAGTTATTTAGTTTTTTAGATGCATATTCAGGGTACCACCAGATTAACATGAGTAAAGAAGATGAGGAGATAACTTCCTTCATCACTCCATATAGCACTTACTGTTATGTTAAGATGTCTTTTGGTCTAAAAAATGCTGGTGCAACTTTTCAAAGGTTAATGCAGAAAACTTTCAGCCCGCAGGCAAGTCGAAATCTAGAAGCCTATGTAGATGACTTGGTTGTGAAAAGCATCAACGCTGGCGATCATATTCTTGACCTACAAGAAACTTTCAACAACTTGAGAAGACATAACCTCAAGTTGAATACGGAGCAATGTGTGTTCGGGGTTTCCGCTGGAAAGCTTCTTGGTTTCCTAGTTTCGGCTAGAGGTATCGAAGCAAATCCGGCTAAGATAACGGCCATCAATCATATGTGTCCCCCGACAACAAAGAAAGAGATCCAAAAGCTAACTAGCTGTATGGCAGCGTTAAGTCGTTTCATAGCCAGGTTAGGTGAGAAGGGACTACCTTTCTTTAAACTTCTTCGGAAGCATGGGAGTTTTGAGTGGACGAAAGAAGCCAACGAAGCATTTGAAAAACTCAAAGAGTACCTTGGAAGCGCCCCGGTCTTAGTCTCTCTAAGACCGGAAGAAATACTGTTGATTTACGTGGCTGCAACGCCACAGGCTGTCAGCGGTGTATTAGTCGTAGAACGTGAAAACGTTCAACGACCAGTATATTACGTAAGCGAAGTCTTACATGGACCAAAGGAGAGATATCCACAGGTACAAAAGTTGCTCTATGGTCTCCTTATGGCTTCAAGGAAACTAAGGCGTTACTTTCAGGCCCACAAAGTGGTCATACCTACAGGATATCCCCTAGGTCAAGTCCTTGAAAACAGGGAACCATCAAGACGAATAGCAAAATGGGCAGTTAAACTAGGGACGTTCGATCTCCATTTTATCTCACGAACAGCTATAAAGTCTCAGGCAATAGCAGAATTCATTGCCAAATGGACAAACCCACAACCTAAGAAGGAACTCGAGTACGAGCACCACGACGAGTGGACAATGTACTTTGATGGTTCATTAATGCTTAAAGGATCAGGGGCTGGAGTCGTCTTGATATCCCCTACTGGCGAACACATTAAGTATGCCATCCACTTTAACTTTCCCGCTATGAACAATGTAGCGGAATATGAAGGTTTGCTGGCAGGACTTCGAGCAGCTCATTCGCTTGGGATTCGTAAATTGCTAGTGAAAGGCGATTCTCAACTAGTAGCAAATCAAGTAGGGAAAGAGTATCAGTGCTCAAGTACCAAGATGTCGTCTTATCTGGCGGAAGTACGAAAACTGAAAAAGCACTTCTTCGGTTTTCAGATCCAACATATTCCTATAAAGAAAAACTTTCTAGCAGATCAGTTGGCACGGATGGCCTCCACTAGGTCAACCGTCCGGGAGTTTTTCTAGATCAACTCGATTCACCATCGGCAATCGAGCCTTCCGAGAACATCAATGGTTCACATTAGGTCAATTCAATTGATTCTGGTCACATAGATGCTCCACAGATCGGTGACGATCATGGTAGATATTGGATGACATCGATCTACAATTATCTTCAGCATGACCTAATTCCAGAAGATGATGTAGAGGCTGATCGTATAGCACGAAAAGCCAAATCATACACTCTAATCGAACGTACCTTGTATAAACGAGGATCTCATGGAGTGTTGATGATATGCATATCTCACTTGGATGGCATTAAGTTGCTAACCGAAATTTATGGAGGAGTCTGTGGAGCACATCATTCCTACAGAACACTGGTCGGTAAAGCCTTCAGCAAGGATATCATAATAACCGCCTTCATGATGCAAAAGAGCTCGTGACGGCGCGTATAATGTCGGGCTTATAGCCGACAAGTACATCAGCCGGCACAAGCTCTGCAAATAATTCCTCTTTCTTGGCCTTTTGCAACCTGTGGACTAGACATTCTGGAACCTTTCCCAAGAGCACCCGGGGGCTTCGAATTACTTTTCGTCATGATTGACACGTTTACAAAGTGGATCGAAGCCGAGCCAATTGTTAAAACTACAACTGAGGCTGCTAAGAGGTTCCTCACAAAAATATGATTACACGATTTGGTGTACCCAGTTGTATAATCACAGACAATAGTACCCAGTTCTCCAGCGGTAATTTCCTGGAATTCTGCTATGATCTTGGTATCAAAGTCCATTTCGCTTCAGTTGCTCATCCGCAGAGTAATGGAGCAGTTGAGCGTGCCAACGGTATCATAATGCAGGGGGTCAAACGTCGGATATTCGACCAGTTAATAAAACGGTCAGGAGCTTGGGTTCAAGAACTTCCTTCTGTTTTATAGGCTGTTCGTACGACGACCAGTCATGCGACCGGTGAAACACCATTCTTTTTAGTCTATGGGGCCGAAGCCATGCTTCCTCCAGAACTAAAAATTGGTTCTGCTCGCACTGATTGTTTTGATAAAAACGATCAGGAAGAAAGACGACTCGACGACGTTAATTTCCTTGAGGAACGACGAAACCAAGCCTTACTATGTTCGGCAATATATCAACAAGACATGCGAAAGTACCACAGTCGTAAGGTGCAACCTCGCAGCCTAGCTGTAGGTGATCTGGTTCTCAGAAAAATTCAGAGCCAAGCTAATCGCAACAAACTTTCTCCCAAGTAGGAAGGTCCTTACACTGTGGACGAAGTCACCCGACCAGGTTCGGTACAATTAGCCATGTCAGACGGTAGGGTTTTGTCTAATTCTTGGAATATTGACCAACTGCGTAAGTTTTTTGTTTAGTTTTCGTTTCATTTCCATTCATTTTAATAAATAATAAATCAATCCAAAAAGCAAGTGATGTTATTTATATGACAGAGCCTAGCTCTGGTCGACTGCGGTTCATATGCTTACGACTATAGAGATTATATTTTTTATTTTCAAAATTCTGTTCTACTCTTGTTTGGCTACTAGTCGGGACACGGAAAATCTCCTAGTCTAAGTCTCTCCTTTTTCGCATGTGGTTCAGCGACTGTCCTTTTTTATGATCCTCGCTGCCAGTCGGACTAGAGTATGAACACGTATTGCGAAATACAATCTATATCTTCATTTCTTAGCAAATTCATTCCGACCAGCGTTGAGCACTGCATAGAAATAAAACCACTTCTCGTTTATTATATATGTCTTTGCATATAATTTCCTCTTGTCAAGAAAAATCATTTTTTCTTTCGACCATATATTGTCTTAGTAAGTGCTTTGATTACGAAAAACAGATTTACAACTAGTCGAAACCTAACGCTGGTTCCGACCAAAAAGGTTTCCTAGTATTATCACGATCAGTTTTTTCAACAATTATTACATACTTTCAAACAATGGTTGAGACTTAAGTTCATATTTCTTGGTCTACTGCTTTTATAGTAAAGTTCTTCTCCTATAAAACAGTCGGGGGCTAGGTAATATATGATAAGTCGACCGGATAAACAAAAATTCTTTTTTCATTGATAAGAGAAAGGTAAGTTTTTACATATTTTTTGCATACTCTCTCTCTCTCTTTTGCAGGGTTTTTTACTACTAGAGATTGCCCTCCGTTAGTCACTGCCGGATGGAGATCCGACCTCTATTTCTTCTGCAACATTGTCTCCAAGAGGTTTTACTTCTTTGAGAAACTTGGTCGCCTCCTCAGGCAAGCAGTTAAAATCTTCTTCAATAGCTTGAAGATTGGTAGAGGGTCGGACGCCTTCAGTTTTGCCAAAGCAAGATAAACTCCACTAGCAATAGATTCCTTTACAGACTAGGTGTAATTATCTCTTGTAGTTTTGAGCAAGCCCTTAAGGTCCTCAAAAAGATGGCCAAGGTAATTTACCTTTTCCATTGGATCACTTAAGGAAGGCAACGTTGATCCTGATCCCATATCAAAGATCATTTTGTTGAGTGCAGTAATCTTTAAGTCAAGATTAAGCATGATTGCTGCCCCCTTGTCATGCTCAAATTCCAAAGCTTTCTTTACTTTGGTTAAAGCTTGATTTTGTTCTGCATGAGCAAAACAAATAATAGGCTAAAAAGGATCAGAAGAGATATTAAGTCAAGTTTACGACTAAATTACCTTCGGCCTTCTTCTTGGAATTTTTCAAGATTTCTTTATTTCTGGTCATCGGTTCTTCGATCGACCGGTTTTTAGCTTGATTCTCTTCTTCAAGCTTCAATCTTTTGGCTTTTTCAGCCTTAACTTCTTCTTTTATTTTCTCCAAATCTATCAAATATGATAAGGGAGAATAATCGAGAGAGAAAATTGAGACATAAGGAAGAAAGAATTAAGCAGAAGAATGTTTACTTTCTAATTTGGAGTGTTTCTCCTCCAGGATCTTTATTCGCTCGGCCAGGCCTCCGATCGCAACGAAGTTTTCAACCATATGCTACATAAATAGCATTTCTTTCTCAAGTTTTTTTTTAATAAACTTCAAAAAGAAACATGAGAGTAGTTGAGGACACTTACTTGAATTGCCACATCATTATAATCGGCAAAAATCTTATCAGTATTCATCTTTGCAAGGCGATCTGATACTCTCATCCAAGCATCATCAAGCTCCTTATCCTCGATAAATCGAGGAGAGAAAGGGAACTTGTTAGTCTGGGAGAAGTTCCTTTCAGAAGTTGGAATCTGCTGTGGATCTGCAGAGATGCCTACCTCGGCTGACGGAGTAACAATTACCTCAGGATTCAAATCGGATTCCAACACTGAAGCAGGCTCGGGGGCTTCCCTAACCACTTCCTCCTCAGGATTTATTGCCTGAGGAAAGCCCTGGTCGGAGGTGCCCTCGATCACCTAACCTGCTGGAATAACCTGATCGGGAACGACTGGAACTCCAACAGGTCTGCGCAAAGGAAAGGAAGTTCAGAGTTCAAAGTTCGCCAAGAATATAAAAGGTATGCATTCATATGATAATTTCATTTACAACATACCCGGTTATCTTTTTTATCTTGATTCTGAAGCGCGCTGGCTTAAAGTCTGCAGCGTTGGCTTTTCTTTTCTTTTCAACCAATTTTTCCAGTCTTGAACTGGTAGGGTTGGTTGTACCCTCTACATCCTTCAATAAATGATCAGATATAATACTTTCAACCAACTGGTCGAGAGTAGAATCCCTGACCGTTGGATCGGAAGGTGTAGGTTCATTGGTCACCAAAGCAGTTGCTTCAACGGCCCTTGGCAAATCTTGAGCAAATGTATGGGACTCAATGACTACCGCCTGATTTAACAAACAAAGTTAGTCGGGTGATGAATAGATCTCTTCAGCTAAGCAAAAGGTATTTCCTTCGGTTACCTACCTCTACACGATCACTAGTGATCGTAAGGTTGGTCTGTTCGTCAATTGGCTCACAGGTCTCCGTGGCCTCATCAATTCTTAGACCAACCGACTACATATCAAAGAGGATTTTTAGGTAAACACCGATCGAAAAAGATTGTAAAAGGTGAAAAATAATTATCATGCTTACCCGAAGTCTCTCAGCCCTCTCTCCAGCAGTAGTAACTACTAAGATCAAAGGGAAACCAGCCTTCTCATTAGGCTCTCCAAAGACGTATCATTTCGATCCGCTTCGATCTCATCAAGACAAGGTCAGAATAAAAGAGAGGTCTTAGGATTATAAAAGCATTTAACCAGAAAGGTATGTTGGTCGGATTCTTACTAGAACTTACTTTCCCTAGAGTGCTTGGTCGCATCATCACGACCAATATACAGAGCATCGAATGAGCTCTGGCCTTCAAAGGACTGATTCTCCGCATGGAGAAGTCCCTCACCACGTGCCAGGAGGTTAAACCCCTGACATTCAGGAGATGGATGGCTTCAACCCATCTCCCAATTTTCCCCTCTTTCTTCGAGGAGGAACGCCATTGCGGGTTCTCGATAGCCTTCTTACCGCCGTAATAAAGTCCATCACCCTGCGAAATCTTCATGTAAAACCAACTCTTCTTCCATGACGACCAAGAAGATTTGGAGTACATTGGAATGTACTCATCAGCCTTCCCACCATGGAGACGCAAAGTACACTCTCCAGGTGTACCGGTCGTCTTCTTCGCATTCATCAATCTGTAGTAGTACCTGAAGAGATCCAGAGTTGCTGGAATTCCCAGATACGCTTCGCAGAGGTAGAAGAAGATGCTGAGGTTGGCTATGGCATTGGGGGCCATATTAATCAGTTCTACTCCATAATATTCCAAAACTTGGGAAAGAAAGGAGTGAACTAGAAGTCTGAAACCGCATTCGATATATGCGAATTTCTCCATCCTCACCACTTGGAGAATGTTCCCCAAATGTTGATCTCCATAAGATCAGATTTTTGTCGGGTAGTAGCCCAACCTTTTCCAAACCTTCAAGTTTATTCTCACTCAGATCGAAGATCGACCAGTTGGTGATAAGATCCGACATGGTGATTTCTTTCGGGTGAAGAATTCAAAGGTGCTCGGAGATGGTTTCTTGGAAGATGAAGAGGAAAGTAAAAAGGCGTAGAAACCCTAACACCCAGTGCTAAGGGGCTTTTTATAGCCGCAACATCAGAATCGCTTTAAAAAGTCCAATGGACAAAAATCCCTTTTAACCAACGGACAAATAGTTCTTTTCAACTTCCAAGGCAATTTCTCAACTTTAAAAATGAATACGGACCACCTCGAATATCCTGGCGTTTAATGAGGGGTCTGCCCGATACGATTGCATCGGGAGTAAGCATCTATACGACCAATTCATTTAAAGTTCGGGGGCTAGCTGACGAGGATTAAAACATCTATTTATTATTTAATAGATAAAGGATCATATGTCTTCGTGGTCGTAACCCCTAAGGCTAACGACCTCATTGGTCGTGAGGATTCCAGAGGTTACACAATATCTAACCTGGTCAGAGAAGGTTCCCAACTTTCTCTTCAACCAGTCAAAAGCTCACAAAGCCTTGAACTGATATCTGGATCTAGTGCCCGATATATCCTCTATCGTGTGAAGAATGGAACATGTACCGTATATCCCATACCACGCGACGATACGTGACTCTAAGACACAGGAATACGGCCAAATGGCTCACTGACATATAACCGTATAGCAGTTGACACCTTGTCAACTGACGCCTCTCTCCGACCAGACGCGCTGCTTCTCCAACAGGCGTCTCTCCTAGAGACAACTGCCAACGCTTCATCAACTACATAAGGAGGACTGCGAACTGAAGTGGAGAAGGTCGGAACAGTGAAGATAGATTGGGAAATACTCTCAGAAGAGCATTGTATTCTCGAGTTAGTCTTCAGTCTAGGTTACATACAACCATTGTAATAGCCAGTTCATAGCAATAAAGAGCAATCTCATTACTTTCCAGGAGATACGTGCCATTTTCCTCTTTTTCTTCATATATTCATAAGATCGCGATTTGATCGTCGACAGTTAGGGTTTGCTACCTCCGCCACCGCCGCCTCCTAGCCTCCGCTTCCTCCTCCTCCACCGCCCCCGGGAGGAGCTATCTCCACTCCCGAGGGTGGCCTGCTTGACGGCGCCTCGCCGCGGGGCTCGTGTGCGCTCCGGCCTACTTCGGCTGCTGTCGTCTTTGCCCGGATCCGGTGCTGATGGTTTCCTCCGCGCCGCCTGCGCTAGATCCCAACGCAGCCTTGGCTCCGATGCCCGTCGAGAAGCTGCAGTCCACCGTGTGGACGATCTCGCTACTCGTCTGCTCCTACATCGCCTTCTAGACCTACTCGCTCTCGCAGACAATGGGCATCGTAAGCATCCTCTTCCGCGTCTCGCACGACACCTTGTTGGCCTTCACCGCCAGCAATCTCATAGGCCCCATCACGGGGAGGACCATCGTACACCTCAGCACGGCCTGGGCCGCTGGATTGTTCGGCTACTCCTTCGTGCAGTACCGCAAGCACATACCTATGATGACATGTACTTCGTTCGTGTGGGAGCTCTCGCTTTTGATTTGGGGGCATCCTCTACTTTTGGGTCTTGCTCATTGTGAAGTTGATGTTGCATGAAGCTCTCATCTCGGTTGTTGTAGCTGAGAAAAGACAAGAAAAAAACTGGTGCTGCAAGTAAAAAAGTGATTTTGCTAGTATCTACTAGCTATCCTTTGTGTCGTTTTTTCTTCCATTGCATCCATTCAAGTTCGTATCACTTTATCTTTTAGTTCGTTTAAGTCATACGAGTCCACAAATTTATTGTCAGTCATAGAAGCATAGGAATTCTTTTTGCATGACAAGAACGCGCTTTTTTCTTCGAAATGCCGCAGATCGCTCGCTATGATATCGCCGCTTCTCTTAGCCGCTCGAGCCTTTTAAGACCGCCGCGCTTCTTGTGCACTGCGCCTCTGTTGCGCTTCTTATGCACAGCGCCGCCACCGTCTTGGGCTTCGATCTGCGTCGCCATGCTTCTTTATATTCCTATTCGGCTTGATTTGATAGTTTTATCTATTTTTGTCGGCTTCATCATTTTCTTCGTCATATTGTCGCGGTCGACTTTGGATGAGAGGGGATCTTTTGTCGACATATTTTTCCTTGTGCTTTATGGGCTGTCGCATGACATCGGATGGGAGGGGATCTTTTGTCGATATATTTTTTAAGAGCTACATGCTACAACGACATTATCAAAACTCGGACTTTGGATTTTTCCTAGATTAGTGTCAATCATTTCCAAATGCAATGTTGTTGCATACGCTTTGTATTTGAGGGGGTGTTAGATATATATTAAAGATAGGAATTATTTTGTACTCCTTATATGTCTTTTGTATTGCCTTATCTGTATATGGTATGCACCCTATGTACTCCTATATATATTGCTCATTGAACCTCTTCAATATACACACAATATTCATAACATTGTAAACGCATGCCGTTGCATGGTGTTATTTATGTCCTGTGAATTTTCCAATTCATCTGCTCCAGATTAGTCCTTGATGGCAAAAGATAGAAATTCACGAATTTTTTTGCTCATTTGGCCTGTTTTGGCGATGAACTAGTAAATCTAGTCACAAAAATGGCACTATGAATGGATAGACAGGCGACATGTGTCGCCTGCAGTGCTCTTGGAACACTTCTGGTCATCTGAAATGCTCTCCTGCGGTGACAAAACAGCATGCACGGCAGACAACCTGCCGCGGTCCCAGTTAGTGGTAAGTCGCCTTCTGCGGTGGCTTTGCGATGTAGATGTATCATTTTGTCAATTCATTCGCACATATGCTAGTTTTGCTATTTCGTTTCAAAAAGAGACTAACGAGCGAAAAAATAGAAATTCACAGGGGGCGCCATGAATGAAAGGATAAGCAACCTGAGGAGTGTAAACATATTTGATGGAAACAGAACAGAAGACAGAAAGTTTGTTGGCATTCAATTTATTTGGATAGTTTGGTTTGCCCCCCTTTTTTAGGGGTTTCATTTTAAAAATAAATAAATAAACATCACAGCTAAAATTGTTTCAAATTGGCTGGTTTTACCAGCTAGGTATTACATATTATTATATTAACACATGTTTCCTTTCAAAAAAACATATTAACACACTAGAACCAATCTGTCAACACTTTCAGGTGCGTTACATGTTCTCAACTTGGTGGTACATGCTGTCTTCGAGTTACTTTTTTTTCTTTTTCTTTTTTGGAGAGACAACTGAGGGTTTGTTATAGCACATATTAACAACTCAACAATGCACATCAGCAACAAAAAAAAAAAGAATTGCTATATTACTTCCGACGGTTTTTTAAAGTTAAAACTGTCACTTTTATGTTCGTTAGATGTGTTATAAGATTTGTGTTGTTGATGTGCTGTAAGAAAAAAATCATAATAGTCAAATTTTCATTCGTCCGATATGCTTTGAGATTTGCACTTTTCCCATATGATGAATTGGGTCCGAATTTATTATGATTTTTTCTTCAAAACACACTGGGTTCACCATATTGCCATATTTTGTTGGTATGTAATTTTTTTATCTTTGTTTTTGCTCAACATCTCAAAGTACACATGAATAACATAACGGGTCCATCACATTGTCGTATTTTGTTGGTATGTAATTTTATTTTTTATCTTTGTTTTTGCTCAATATCTCAAAGTACAATTTTAGAACATATCAGGTTCACCATGCCGTATTTTGTTGGTATATAATTTTATTTTTTATCTTTGTTTTTGCTCCACCTCCCAAAGTACATGGGAGATTTTGAATCATGTGATGGAAATATGAGTTATTAAGACTTTTAAAAACGATTATAGTACCCAAGAATTAAAATTACATAAATAATTTACTGTAATTTATGTATAATAGAGTTGTAAATGAATTTTCAAAATGTGGTAGTTTTCACAGAGAATACAGTCGAATTCTGTATAGACATGGAAAAAACACTCTTTTCAAAAAAAAAATTGCACCAGATGCCAAACACCAGATTAACCAATAAACTAATTCACTTTGGTCAAACTTTGCTCACTTTATTTTTGAAAATAAACATCGCGCAGACGAGTTGATCTACCAAATCAACGGCCAATGGGAGGACCTCGGGCCCATCACATTTTCTTCCGGCGGAGCGTATGGGCGGCTGCCCACCTTTGCCAAACATTTAAGAAAGTTGCATGATCCATTGTTCCAAAACTATATAAAAAAAAGGAATAAGTCCATTCTTCGTCCCTCAACTATACCCGATGATTAATTTTGGTCCCTGAACTTAAATACCGGATATAACGCACCTCAAACTTTCCATACCGGGCAAATCGTGTCCCTCCATGCGTGAGACGGCGGTTTGGGCCGACGTGGCATCCACGCTGGCGCTGAGTCGGCCTCGCACGACTGACCGGGTCCCGCAAATTCCTCGACCTTGCCGCCTCGGACTCGGCCGCTCCTCTCGCTCACTCGCCTCGCTTCTCTCTCTCTCACGGCGGCTCACTCGCTCGCCACGCCGACCGCCCTCCCGACGAGCAATCTGCAGAGCCCCTCCCGAGCTCCCTCACAGGCAGATTTCCTCACGAGGCTGCGCCATGGCTGCCTTTAGGAGCTCCTACCCTTGGTCTGCATGGGCAACAAGAAATCCTCGATCCCAAATGGATAGGATGCGGCGTGAACAAGGACAGGCTAAAGGTGAGTTCTTCAATCCTAGATCTAGCGCAATTACTCCAGCTTGTTTGTGGAGCTACTCGATTAGTGTTGTTCTTAGAGTAATGGTTGGTGTTATTTTGCATGTAGGTATATCACAGTGGTGATTTCTTGCATTACTTCGATTTAGCAATGGATAATTTGGACAAGCTAGTCATTAGGTTCCATTTCGGGGGATTTCTTTGATGATGGGAAGAGATTGCATTATTATGAGGAAGAGACTGCATGTCTTACATAGATCGGGATAAGTTGTCGCTAATGGAGGTCCAAGGCCATTTGAAGGACCATTGTGAGGATGTGGAGTTGGTACTCATGCATCGCGCTCGAAAGCATTGAAGATCGGATTGAGGGCGCTAACAAATGATGAGGACCGCTGCACCATGGTCGATCAGATCACCGATGGGGTGTTGTGGATATATTTGTTGAGGCAAAGGGAGTTGATGATGATGTTGGCTCGATGGTGATGGTGTTGGTGACAAAGGAGATGAAGACAAGTGATTGGGAAGATGAGAGTGAAGCTTGATGCACACAGATGATGATGAGGAATTAGATGCTTCCAAGGAGGTGGAGGTGATTGAGGTGTCACCACCGATATTGCAAAGGATATTGCCTCGCAAGCGGAAGTTCTACAATACATTGCCCGATATGAAGGGGAAGGCAAAGGTCGACTACAAGACTTGCAAAGGACTACGTAAAGAGGTACAAGGTCGGGCATTTGGTGGCCATTGATGAGTCAAGGGGACAAGGAGGAGACGATGACAAAGGACACTTCTTACTTTTCTCGAGAGTGAGGAAGAGGACAACTATGAGGAAGGTGGCGTTGATGGTGAGCTCTCGAGGAGGAAACCCAAGTACCCTAGGTATGACCCCAAAGCAAGTCTCCTACTTTTAGCTTGGGCATGGGTTTTAGCCGCAAGGGGACTTCATTCAAGTCATTAGGCAAGATGGAGTAGAGAGGAGACATGTTATTAATTTTTGCAAGAATGACAACAAAAGGGTTAGGGCTCAATGTGAGTGGGCCAAATGTCCTTGGTTTATCTTGTTGTCAAATAACAATGAGGGATGTAGGATGGATAGTGAGTAGTTTCAAGGATGAGCACACATGCCCCCAAGAAGGGACAACAAACTTGTCACTTCCAGAGAATAGTGAAAAGTTTGAGAGTGCCATAATGGGAAACCCAACCCGAAGCTTGAGCACTTGAAGCAAACAAGACAGAACAAATGCATGCAGATGTGAGCATAGCTAAGTGCAAAAGAGCTAAGTCCATTGTAATGCGTAAGGTATTAGACTCCAAGAAGGGAGAGTATGGTAGGGTCTTTGACTACCAAATGGAGCTTCTTAGGAGCAATACAGTAGCACAAGAGTGGTTAAGTCGCATCCAGATGCCCTGTCGCTTTTTCACGAATGTATATTTGTTTGGATGCTTGCAAAAGAGGTTTCTTAGCCGGGTGTAGGAAAGTGATATGTTTAGATGGTTGTTTCTTCAAAGGTCCAACCAATGGGGAGCTAATTTGTGCAATGGGAAGAGATGCAAACAATCGATGTACCCTATAGCATGGGTTGTGGTAGAGAAGGAAACTAATGAGTCATGGACCGGTTCTGGGGATTTTCTTCAAAGATATAGAAATTGAGATGGCGAAGGATGGGTAATCATCTCGGATCAACAGTAAAGTAAGTCACATTAGTGTTTATTCATCCAATTTGTCATATGCAAGACTTAACTTCGCTTGTTTGTTGCAGGCCTACTAAATGTTGTTCAAGATTGGGTACCCAAGGTCGAGTATAGGATGTGTGCAAGACACATCTATGCCAACTTCAGAAGACTTACAAGAACAAGGCTTGGCGTAAGAGTTCGTTGTGTGCCAAATCTCCATGTGTCAATCTTTTCAACTACCATTGGGCAAGGCTTGCAAAGGATACCCTGAAGGTGCTAATGCAATCATGAGGACAGATCCACAACATTGGAGCAGGGCATGGTTCAAGTTGGGATCATGCTGTGAATCTGTGGACAACAACATGTGTGAATCATTCAATCATGCTATAGTTGAGTCAAGGTACCTCCTATCATCAAGATGTTTGAGTGGATAAGGAGGAAAGTGATGGTTAGAATCCATACCAACAAAAGCAAGGCGTAGAAGTGGACAGTGTGACATGCCCCAATATTCAAGAAAATGAAGGTCTACATCAATGAGTCGGTTTTTCATGCGTGTACAATGGTCGTAATGGTTTTGAGGTCACACATAGAGATCATAGGTTCTCAAAGTGAACTTGGATAGTAGAACTTGTTCATGCAGATATTGGCAATCTGCCTGGTTTGCCTTGCCCACATGCCATTGCATGCATCAATTGGAGGAGCAGCCTCTTGATGACTACATAGCACCATGTTACTCCATTGCAGAGTACAACAAGACTTATGAGCACTGCTTGCAACCTGTTGAGGGCATGACTTGTTGGCCCACATCGGAGAGACCAAGACCAAGGCAACCAAATATGGAGAAAATGCCTGGGAGGCCAAAGAAAGATAGGAAGAGAGAGCAAGATGAGAAGCCTAAAGGAATAAGACTGTCCAAGATTGGCACAATCATTAGGTGCAGGCTTTGCAAAGGAATTGGCCATAACAGGTCTAGCTGTGAGAGGAGACATGGCCAATCAGAGCAAACATCAGAGCCCAGCCAGGATCAACAAGGTCATTGTGCAAGTGTTGGCAATTCTACACCAACTGGTCCTGTTCCCCTGGTACAAAATTCATTCCTTCATTTCATGCATTTCCTAAGTTGGTACAAAATTACATAGTTTAAGCACCTTTCACATTGCAAAGTGTGATTCCTCCACCACAACAGATCTGTTCTAGCATGACCAAGAGAAAGACCAGTGTCTAATTCAAGGAACACACCACCTCCATCCAAAAAGAGTTGCACTGGGTAGGAGTATTGTACTCAGAGAGGACAGCACAACTATTCGTAATGTAGGTGCATTCCAAAATTTCAATATCTTCATTTATATTCTTTGCACTTGCAAACTACAAACCTCTAACTCAACATGGTGGTTCTGCTACAGCCTGGTATGCCAGATCAGAGGATCATCAAAACCTCTCACATCGCTAAAGTCACTACACAACATGGTGGTTCCGCACTATGAACTTGGAGGCAAGTGTGGCGTCTGCGAGTGCAAAATCAAGTGTGAACATCCGTGTAACTTCGGTTCTCGCCTCGGTCAAGTCATGCGGCCCAAGAACCACCTTTCAAAATAGGAAGAAGCCGAGTCCAACCAAGAAGAAGAAAAGTTATAGTTCAAAGCTTGCAAAGCTTTTGGGTATCCCAACTAATGAGTGATGTTCTAATGGATTTGCCAGACAGTTATGATGTTAGTGTTATGTAATCTTTTGAACTTGTGCCTTGTGGGTCATGGCTGAGCTTATGTCGTTAGTGTTATGTAATCTTTTCAACTTGTGCCTTGTGGTCCGATGATTCTCACGACAAATACTTAGTGTTATGTAATCTTTTCAACTTGTGCCTTGTGGGCTGATAACTGTGTTTATTTCTGAGAACCAATCGATATGCTGTTTATTTATGAGAACCAATCTCAGCTTGCTTATAATTGAACACATGATCCTTGGTTCTGTTAGTGTTGATGTTTACATGGATTGAACATCTTACAATGCATTCCAGATTCTCGCTGGGACAATGCATTCCCGGTTCTGTTAGGACAATGCTCGGACAATGATTCCGTGTTCTATTGATGTTTACATGGATTGAACAATGCATTCCAGTGTTCGTTGGGACAATGCATTCTCGGTTCTCATAAGACAATGCTCGGACAATGATTCCGTGTTCGTTGATGTTTACATGGATTGAACATCTTACAATGCATTCTTGGTTCTCATAGGACAATGCTCGGACAGCTTAAAGAGCATCGAACTTGTTTCAATCACCGTCCCCTAGTATCATTTCATCCGAGTTTACATTTCATCCAAGATAGAGAGCATCGATTCCAAACAGCTTATGTCATTAGGTTCAATCATGGTACCTTGTTGACAAGCATCGTGATTACAGAGCATCAATCGAATCGACAATTTCAGAGCAACACAGTTCCATTACATAATAGATTGCGACGGAGTTCAATTACATTCCCTAATCGAACTCTAACTACCATCATTGCAAAACAACAAGCAAGACAAAAAAGTCTCTCTCTTTCTCCAAATTGCTACCCTACCAATGAGTCCAACAACCGCTACATCACGCTCTCCATGCCCGGACTCTACCACACTCAAATCTTGTTCATTGTTCGTTCCTTAACGCCCTAAGCTCATGGTTCTCCTTCCTCAACGCCCTAACAAAGGTCGCGCAAGTCCAAGACTACCCGCCTCAAGAAGGGGTTGGTTCATCATCGCACCATGCCCAAAACTTGCGACCTCCACCTTCAATTAAGATTCACAAATAAGCAGAGCCTCCACAAACCAAAATAACAAAGAATTGGTGAAGATTACTTACCCGAGCTCGCATGCATGTCATGTACCTCCGTCGGGTTAGAGTCGCTCCACGAGATCCACCGACCACCTTCTCCCCAAGAATGGCAATGGACCGTTGGAGCGATCGATGGTCGCCTCAGATGGAATCGGCGAGTGGAAGCCCCATAAACCGTGGCCGACGGAGGGTGCAGACATGATGCCGACCTTGAGCTTCCTCCGCTGGCTAACGAACTCGAGCTCCCTAAGCCGGCCATGGCGCACCTCCAAATGAGGGGGAAATCGCACGCGGAGCTCGGGAGGGCTCGCAGATTGCTCGTCGGGAGGACAATCGGCGTGGAGCGAGACGGCCGGGGAAGGTATCTTGGGTCGCGCCGGCCACCAAACTACAAACCCTAGTCGCCGCCGGCCGCCAAACCCTAGTCGCCACCGTGAGAGAGAGAGAGAGCGAGAGCGAGAGTGAGCGAGAGGGAGCGACCGAGTCCGAGGGCGACCGGGTCAGGGAATTTGACAGGACCCAGTCGAGTCGCAGGCGAGGCCGACTCAAGCCCAACAGGATGCCACGTCGCCCAAACCGCCGTCGACGCATTTGAGGGACACGATTTGCCTTAGATGTAAAGTTTGAGGTGCGTTATATCCGGTATTTAAGTTCAGGGACCAAAATTAATCATCGGGTATAGTTGGGGGACGAAGTATGGACTTATTCCTAAAAAAAAATGTACTTGTACTACTTTAGATGTACTACATATCTACAAATTTTCAATGTGAAATTCATCCGTACTACAGAGAGAGAAAATGACAAGTTTGTCTTTTTTTTGTTCAGTTCACTGTAGATGATTTTTTATCCCAATTTATGCAGGTGCACATATGATTTTTTTAATGATTTTTGGGAAGTGCAAGTGCACAAATTTAACAACGTGGGCAGCTGTCCATATGTTCAGCAAATCCTTATTCGTTGGTCTATTATCACTTGCTCATTGTTGAAAAGTGGGTTGTTTTTTTTCTTTCCACACCATCTGCACGACAGGGATTGTGCAGGAATCAAAACCTTTTCTCTGGCATCCTCTGATCAGCTTGCGACCTTCCAACCACTAGTTGTTGAACTTGTTCTGGGATTGCGGCACACACTGAGGCAGCCTTGCTAATGGGAGAAAGGCGACCACCTTTTCTCCATTGTTTTGGTTTCTGCTCTCCGGCATGTTCAGATTGTTGTAACGTCTTGTGCTCCTCAGTATCTTCAAATTGCTGTGACAACTTGTGCTCCTCGCTATTTTCAGGTTGTTGGGGTTGCAGCTGATCTAATGCACATGGACATTGAGACAGTTCCTTCAGCTCTGATCAGCGTCTTGATCTTGACATTGCTGTTGTATCATCATCTGGGACTCCTCCATGTCATGAACTTGAGGGTAATTAAGTATGCTGCCCTTCCTGTCCTCCTTGACATGGTACGACAGTACCGTCGAGGCTTGGTTGTAATATCTCATAACCCGTTCGCCATCGTCTGAACTTTAAACAAGATCACATGGAAGAGTGAATTGGCCTTTGGGAGTGAGAGGGGAGATTTATATACAGGCTAGCAGCTAGCTGCTTGATGGGTTTTCGTGCATGTCTCCAAGCTAGTGTCTTCTGAATTGAGCTGTGTGAAGTGGGATTGAAGTCAGAATGTATATGAAGATCTCAATGGCAGGTAGCCAGGTACACATATAGTGCAATGCATATAGCATTTGTCACAGTGCACTATGTATTTCTTGAGCATAAAGTTGAAGGAATCAAGCAAATTGATATGGAATGGATTAATCTACTCTCTATGCAGCGAGAAAATTTGACATAGAACCAGTACGATGTGAGATCCCTTGACAGCCTCAGGGAAATTTATTCAGTCTGATGAACACGTCCAGGCACGCGCAGGAGGAGCCGTTGGTGCCGGGCATGCAGAGGCCGGGTAACCTCCACGGCAATGAGAGGTCGCAGTCGTTGGCCGGAGCGGGTACGGTGGGGAGGCTCGCGTGCGTCGTGGTGGAGTAGTAGCTCGTGCTCAGCACGCCGTCGACGGGAAGATCGTCTAGCAGATTGAAGACCGTGTTCCTCCCGTTAGCGGCGAGCAGGTACAGGCCGGTGGAATTCACCGCCATGCCCCCGCGAGACATCCAGGAGGTGGCCGGCGGTGGAGGTGGAGCTACGGCAGGCGGCGGCGGCTGCCAGAGCGGGGAGACGTCGTTTCGTTGGATACCGCTCTGGGTCTCCGTGAGACGTCCAATAACAATTGGGCGGCGTAGATTGAGTAGAAAAACGTAAGTGGGGGAGCATTTTCACGCAGGACTCTTGCGATGTTCGATATATTCCGTTTAAACCCTCACCGATCGCGGATAAGATTCGCAATCACGGGACGTTCGATCAGTGTTATACGGATAAGATTGAGAAGGAATTCGCGTGACTGGGACGCACTTGTTAATAAAGAATCCTTGTATTATCCTATATTAGTCTTTGACACCCTCCCAGATTTGGATCGCATATAGCATCCGCGATCGTGGATCGTTAGATCAACGTTGGGCGGATCCGATTGAGTAGAGGTTAATGAGTCGCGGTAGCACTTTTTCACAAGGGCCCCTTTGGATTATTTCACAAGGGCCTTGCCGCAGATCATGGCCGGAGGGAGGCGGAGCGCCGGCGATCGGGGACGGCCGCGTCGGCGCGCGCGTCAACGGCGTGTCCCTCCACCTCGCCGATCAGGGCCCCTAGTACGCGCCGGCCGTGGTCCTCCTTCACGGAACCCTGGATCTCGTGGCGCCACCAGATGGCGACCCTCGCCCCCGACCTCCGCCGTCCTCCCCCGCCCTTTTGTACCACATCACCCTCCCCAAGGTAGCTCCTTTCTTGGTTTTTTTGGCCACTGTGTCTGGCAGACATGGCTGATGTGTTTGGTGTTCTGCGCAATAGGCGTTCGTGGCAAAATCCGGTGATGGAGTCGATTGCATCGCGTGTTGAGGGGTTCTACATTATGCAGTTCTAGTTGGGGATCCTTAGCCTCATCTCCTCTCTATTTATAAATAAATTACTCTATTCTAATGTGCGTTTGTTGTCATGGCTATTTATTAGTGTTCTAGAATCACCAAAGTCCGTAAGCGGCTCAAACCAGGGTGGCAACACCCATGTTTCCTCTATTGGAAAGAGCACCTAAAGCTCACATAAAACTGTTCTATATAGTGGGTGGCTATGAGTTGAGTTTATATTCTATGTTCCACAAATTGCCATTACAGGATGTCACCAAAATCAGCGTGTCTTTAACTTGTATTGGTCTGTAATTTAGCACCATAGATGCTTTATGTGTTGAAGAAAGACCAACTCGTGTTTGCAGGAGCCTGGAAGAGCAGAAAAGGCGTTTGCTCAGCATGGTGTCACCACCGTCCTGAAGAAGTTCTATGTGATCGAATAAATGAGCTCAATGCTCCTCATTCTGTAGAGATCATAGATTTCCTTGATACTCCTGAGTCAATATCTCCCTGGATCACTGGGGATAAACTGTTGCAGTACGCTGAAATAATATCAGAAGTCTGGGTTCACTGGACCCCACCCCTCAACTATTACTGTGTAATGGACACGTAACATTCTTACCTAGTTACCTTCTGTTCCTTGTATTTTATTTAATTTTACTTATACTAGTGTATGACAACTGCAGGAAATGGAGGCTTACCTAGTTGTCATACTGTACCCTGGAAAGGTACCAAAATTACAGTGCCAGCAAAGTTCATTGTTGGTGAGAAGGATTTCAGGTTTCCGGTCCTTTGGAACCGAGGAGTCGAGGACTACATCAAGAGTGTGACTTCAAGCCCAATATCCCAAATCTTGAGTTTTTTTTTTCCAACTTTGAAGGTCGCCACTCCTCCAGACAGAGCAGGCCGAGAGAGTGAATTCTGATATACTGTCCTATTTGGACAAGTCTACTATCGACGAGGCATGACATTAGTCTTAATCACGACAGAGAGAGTTTCGGATTTGTGGGTTAGCTTTTCTGAAATGAAAATGACGAAGCTCATAGACCTATGTACTTGAATAAATGTGAGAGCTAGCCATTTGTTGCCTTTATTAGGAATAAGCTAGCATGTGAAATACTCGATGCTTAAACCTTTTGCAAATGCATGGTGTTGTATTAAGTCATGTAAAATTTCAAATCCATCTGCTCCAAATTAGCCCTTGATGGCAAAAAGCGGAAATTCACAGGGGCACCATTAAATTCAGTTAGCCTTTTTTTTTCTTTTGGGGGATTTCAAATTTTGATTTTTTTTTTTTTAATATAAACGTGACAACTGAAATTGTTTCAGTTTGGCTGACTTTAACAAGCAGCATTGCTGCTGCTGTGTGTTTTGGTGCCTGCTCCCCGGCACCTTCAGATTGCTGTGATGTCTTGTGCTCCTTGGTATCTTCAGATTGCTGTGATGCCTTGTGAGCCTCGGTATCTTCAGGTTGTTGGGATTGCAGCTCATCTCATGCATGTGGACATTGCCGCAGTTCCTTCATCTCAGCAGCATCTTGATCTTGGCATTCCCGTTGTATCATCATCTGGGACTCCTCCATGTCTCATCTTCATGGTAATTAGTAACCACATTTGGTGCCCCTCTTGTCCTCCTTTACATGGTAAGATCGTACCGTCGAGGCTTGGTTGCATTGCATAACCCAGTCGCCATTGTCTGAACTTTGAACAAGATCACATGGAAGAGTAACTTGCCCTGTGGGAGTGGGAGGGAAGATCTATATACAGGCTAGCAGTTAGCTGCTTGATGAGTTTACGTGAATGTATCCAATCTAGTGGCTTCTGAATTGAGTTCAATGAGAAGTGGGATTAAAATCAGCATGTATATATAGCGCACAAGGAAAAGAAGCTTCTGAATTGATCTCAATGGCAGGTATATATATAGTGCAATGCATATAGCATTTGTCACTCAGGGATGATGATGAGGAATGAAGCAAATTGATATGGCATGACTGCATGAGTTAATCTACTCTACGTGTAGCGAGAGAATTTAACAGAGAATCAGCACGATGTGAGATCCCTTGAACCCGCTGCAGGAAATTTCTTCAGTTTCTTCAGTAAAAGAAACGAGGACAATTCCTCAGCATCTGATCACTCACAATGTAACACTCACGGCTGTTCTATAAATAATAAGGATCAAACAAGAACATCAGGAGTAAGAATGTACGTTATCTTCATGAATGTTCGTTTCTAACCATGGAAACAAAGATGGGAAGGAACAGTGAGCACTCCGATGGACGCTTCCGGGCACGCGCAGGAGGCGGCATTGGTGCCGGCCGTGCAGAGGCCGAGGGACCGGCACGGCAACGGGAGGTCGCAGTCGTTGTCCGGTGCGCCCCACACTGTGGGTAATATCGCGCGCGCCGCGGTGGGGGGAGTAGCTCATGCTCAGCACGCGCAGCTGGCCGGAAGGATCCACCTTGAGGAACTGGGACTGGGCTTTTGTCGCCGTCGACGGGGAGATCGAGCAGCCTGGAGACCGTGTTCCTCCTGTTCTCGGTGAGCAGGTACATTCAGGCCGCATTGACCTCCATGTACGCAATACATCCAGGAGGTGGCCCGCGGTGGAGGTGGATCTACGGCGAGCGGCGGCGGCGGCGGCGGCGCCGGCCAGAGCGGGGAGCCGTCGCTTCGTTGGATACCGCTCTGGGTCTATGTGAGACGTACGTTCACACTTGTGCGGCGTAGATTGAGTAGGAAAACGTAGTGCGGGAACATTTTCACGCGGGACACGAGATGTTCGGTATATTCTGTTTACAACCTCCAAATTACGATCGCGAAAAGCTTATTCGCGATGGTGGGCCGTTCGATTAATTTTGTGCGGCTTTGATCGAGATAGAAATTTTCTAATGCGTCGCGGAGTCGTTTGGGTCCTAATGGTATTCGTTATTATCTGTTTACTCCCTATAAGATTTAGGCCTGTTTGGTACAACTCTAGATTCTCATTTTTCAGATTTTACTCTCGATTATATAATAATCCACTTCTCTGATAATCTGGAGCTGTCTGTTGAAACCGTTTGGCTAGTAGGTTGGCTCCAAAAAACCATATGAGGGAGGATTATAGCCAAATAGACCATGTCACCCCTGGGTGTAATATTTAAATTGTATTTGTGTAACTCAGTGGTATTTGCGGGTAAAAAATCTTCAACTTCAAAGGGTATTTTCGTTTCTGATGGTTGGATTCTCACAAGAATCTGCTGGGAGACTGTTTCTCGTTGCTAGTTCATTTTCGATATAACTCCTCGCGAGAAGCAGAATCTAGTGGTTCTGAGAATTAGAGTGTTTAGTACAATTCCATAAAAATCGATTGAGAAACTGAGAGTGAAAACTGTACCAAACAATCGTTTACATTGGTCGTTCAAGCAGCGTTCTGCGGCTAATCAATATGGCCATGGAGACATATTTTCACAAGGCCCCTTTGAATTATCTTACATATTCACTTACTCCTGTGGCAGGCCGGAGGGAGGCGGAGCGCCGGCGACCGGCACGGCCGCGTCGGGTGGAGATGCTGTCCGGCGATCGTCCACGCCGACGAGTGGCTCCACGAGACCCTTCTTCTTTGAAGCCCATCTGAGGTGAGGGGCCGCCCCTCTGTGTCGATCTCTTCGCTTCGCTTGGCGGCCGGTTAGGACTCATTTCCATTACAGATCGGATGATGGCGCAATTTGCAATGGCAGTGTCAAACTGTTACTTCACATCGATTCAGTCTTACGCAGCATTTGGGAATATCCATCTAGGTTTCGATGTTTTCATGCTTATTAAAGATACGGTTTTGATTCATTTTTGCCGCTGTCGATCGTACCAATAGCATAACCACTCATACTGCTGCCGAGAACCACCGTTTCCTATTCTGCATTCTTCTGATGGTGGAAATTCGAAAGCACACCAAACATCGTATTCTGCTGATTCTGTGAATACACAGGAACATCATCTCCCGTCTGCCATTGGGCACACAAAAGCTATTTTGGTCGGTCAGAAACATGGAGCTGATTCGTCAGGCGTGCCATGTGCAAACTTGTTCAAGGGATTATACACTATTCCATCTCTGCCTGAATCAGTCAAGGTACCAAAGTGAATCCCCTGCATCAGCATGTGTCCTCGCTGCAGCTCCTTCTGAAGGTTGATACCATGCTCTCGTTTGGCGTCGATGGGAAAGACAGATCTGGCAGCTCTAATAGCTACCTTCTCCCAATGACAGATTGTTATCAGATGAAGGTACAGGAAAGAGCTTCGACTTTCGTTTAGAATCAGCTCCTTAATGTGATCCGTTGTACATATGTATGGCTAGTTCAGAGTTTGGTTGTGTTGGTGCATCCAAAATGGCTGCTGAATGCTGATTATTAGACTCACATGACCATATTCTCAGTTAGGACTAATCAATGTTTTTATGAGAATGTTTTATTGTCCTGGAAGTAGCTAAGCCTGCTTGCTTTTCTGATGAATCTGCACGGATTGCTACAGTCAGCAGCTGCGCCCAGCACAGATGATCGTGCTTGGCAAGGGAGTGGAGCAAGGCCCACTGAAAGATAGGCCGAGAAGTGGGCTATGCCGCTCAGATGAGAGGCCCATCCACGCCATCTAATGGCGCCAAACCTCACCAATCATCACTCCATCACTGGGTACTACTCGTTAAACATCCCAATCGCCGTAGCTCTTTGGTATAATTGTTTCCGTCGCCTGAATCTTTTCTGTACACCATCGTATGCCGCTTTTATTTACCACTACAAAATACTAACCCGACAGGTCATCTGTGAGAAGAATTAACCTCATGACTCACGGGTGCGACTTCTAGATCCGTGAGCAGTTATATCTTACAGAGGTCAGCAGACCAACTTTTCTACCGAACGGTCGGTATCACTGTTCCAGATCGTTTTTTCAACTCAACGATTTATCCGTCCAGACATCGAGTGCTGGGCCCTCCTTGTAGCAGTTTAAATTGTTTTCCTTTCTTTATGAATTTTTTTAATTTAATCTGTTTTTTTTAAAATATTTTAAAGATGATTTTTTCTTAACTTTATTTTCAATTCTGATCTATTTAGCCATGTCATAATGTGTGGCGTGATAAAAATACGTTGTCACGCCACGGACCGCAGCGTGGCAAACGTGTTGTCACACCATCCCTCTTGGCGTGATACGATTTAGCTAAAAAATATATATGCATGTTGGCTCGGATGGCTATCGTGGCAACTTTGATCACACCGTGGTACATAGTGTGACAGAGTGTTTTTGTCACGCCATGTGTTGTGGCGTGATCAGAGCAGTCAGAATTAGAAATAAAGTTAAGGAGGTGTTATCTTTAAAATACTTTTAAAAATAGATTAAAAAAACTCTTTCTTGAAGAGTTCAGGTGGATTGGAATTCTTCAGCAAATAAGGGAATCAAAAGTAGTGCTTCTATGCATTACCCTCCAAATACAAGCAAGGAAAGGGGTAAGTAATCACCATCCACCTTTCATTCATGTATTAATATTTGTGCAACTTTTAAATAGTGATGCATAGAAGCACCTCCCGGGAATCAATCATGCACATAGCAAAATACTACTGCTTGCCGCCTTGCCGGTCTTTTTGTTTCTCTTAAAATAAGTTTTGAATTTTGTGTGCTCCATACTGTTCAATAGTTTGTATTGTGCTAGTATTTTAGTAGCATTGACCTGAAAAAAGTCGTTCCATAAATTATGCATTATCCTATTCAAATTCACTAGACCCACGATTCCCTAACCATAGTTTATTAGACATCAAAAAGCAAAACAACAGGAGATATTCTCCCCAATTTCTTGATGCTTCCCAAAGCTAAATGAATTGAGTAGCTCAATGATTTGTATGTTGTTCCAAGTCCACAAGCAAGGTATACATTGTTAAGGGTATTTGCCGTATTACTCCTATTTTAGGGTTTACTTTTGTGTGTCTTTGTAGTATATATTGCCCCTTGGGGCTATTGTAACACAACCAACTACTCACATTTGCACTCTCCCTCTCCATCTAACATGGTATCAGAGCACTAGATTCACTCCTAATCTCCGCTTGTCCTCCGTTGCCGCTGCCCCCAGGAGGAGCAATCTCCATTCCCGGGGGCAGCCTCCTTCTAGTAGTATTCTTCTTCTTTGAGTAGCAATAACATCACCTGCTGATCCCTCCTGATCCATGCCCCGAAAGCAAGGGGGAAGCCTTATCAAAGAGAGGTCCAAAAATCGCGGCTGCCTCCCGACTATCAGAGCGAGTTGCGAAACCCTAGCCGCCGCCCACTCATCTTTCATTGTCGTTGCCCTCGGGATAAGTAATCTCCACTCCTGGGGCTCGACCTCCTCCTAGTCGTAGTCTTATTCTCAGTAGAAGCAGCAGTAGGACAACTCTTAGTCGTGGTCAATGCCAAATCAGCCTCGTCTCGAGCCAAATCCGACGAGATCCCATGATGTCGCCACGTTCCCAGCTCGGTCCCGGTTCGATCTGGGTCTCTCTGCCGTCACCAGGACATCTCCCGACCAGATCCAGCCTGGATTTACCGCCGATTGGCCGTCTTCATGCCGGATCTAGCGTCGGTGGGCTGACTACCAACTGGATACACGCCGACTCTGCCCGGCGCCGCATCCTCCTCCGCCTCTTCACCCGATGGCTTGACGGCAGTCCGAGGTCTCGGCGGGGGCAGCGATGTAGACTACCAGATCCAGTGTGGCAGCCTCCGTGCCACTGCGCACTCCCTCATGTCCTCCTCCACTCGACACAACAATGAGCAGCCAAGCAGACTCCGCGTCAGCCCCATCGGCTTCGGCGCTTCTCCGCTCGGCAATGTCCGCTTTATTGCCGCTTTGACGTCGCCTACACCATCGTCCGTTGCGCCCTCGATGTCGCCCGCGCCGCTATCCGCTGCGCCCTCGACGCCGTTGCCTTCGGGGAGGGAGGAGGCGACAAAGACCACCAGTCAGGGGAGAAGTCCTCCACCTCCACGGTGCGGTACCAGATCCTCGTCGAAGGCAACGAAGCCGGTGAAGATCCCCTGTGGGATGTCATCGAGCAAGTCAGAGATGGTGATGTTGAGAGCGTTGGCGAACCAGAGGAGTGGTCGATCGGGTTTATAACCAAATCTGGCCAGAGCTACTCCGGCTCCACCGACTCCGGATTCTCTACCGGCTTTTGCTTGCGCTTCTCCGACTCCAGCTTCTCTGCTGCTAAAGAGTGCTGTTGCTAGTATCTGTTGTTCATTTGAGTCATTTTTCCCTTTGAGTCCATCCAAGTCCATAACACTCTATCTTTGAATTTCGTCTAAGCCGTGCGAGTCCACAAATTCTTTATCAGTCAACTAATCGTTTTGCTAGCTACGGTGCGTCCTCTTGGATCGAGTATGACACTCTTCTTTCCCTTTCACATGGCAGCAGCTGCCGCTCTTCTCTCTGAGCCGTTGTAGATCATAGAAGTCGTTATGATGCCGCCACTTCTCCCTGAGCCGCCACCCCGAGCTTCTAAGGTCGTCACCCTTCTTCCGCACTGCGTCTCTGCTACACTTCTTGTGCACTACGCTACCACCGTCTCGGGCTTTGATTTACGTCACCATGCTTCTATCTATTCCTCTTTGGATTAATTTGACATCTCTATCTATTCCTGTCGTTTTCTTCTTCTTCGTCGTCGTGTTGCCGCAGCCGACTTTGCTCCCGCTTGCCGCTACTTTCTCAACCTCTGCACCTTGTGCTTTATGAGTTGTCGCACGACCCCAGATGGAAGGAGATTTTTGATACTCGGCATATTTTTCAAGAGCTGAACGCTACGACGACATTATCAAGACTCGGAATTTGGATTTTTTTCTATTTTATTATTAACCCTTTCAAATGCTATGTTATTGTGCATGTCTTGCATTTGAGGGGGTGTTAAGGATATTTATAGTATTACTTCAAGTTTAGGATTCACTTTTATGTGCATTCTTGTACTATATATATTGCCCCTAAGGCTATTGCAACACAACCATCACATGCACTTTCTCTCCATCAAACATACACAACTTACAGTCTGTACTACATGGCCCTGTATAAACTACACCACGGGAAGAACAAATGAACTACGCGCATTAAAAAAACTAAAAATAAATAAATACAGAAACATGCATGAAACATGCATGTGAAGTTAATTGCCAGATTAACGCCAGGCTTTATTGTTCTTTCCCTCCCGCTCACGCTAACCCAACTGGTAACAGTTTTGACTTGCTCGTCCTAATCATGCAGGTCACGTCTTTAATTATTTTATTTTATTTTTTGTATTATTTTACTCGGACGTGACACATGGCGGTGCCTGCCAAAAGCTCATCATCGCTACAGCGCTGCTGCTGTTGACTAGCGCTAGACTTGCTCGCCGGATACTCCATCCGACTAGGAGAAAAAGAAGAGAATTTGCTGTCTGGAAACTGTAAAAGTTAGCAGGCATTGTACATTATCTTGTCGGAGGAACTCCTGTTAATTGCATTAGTCTCCCTTCTGTAAGTTAGTCATGCTTTTCGAGCATTGGAAGCTAACTTCTTCAGAGAGATGTACATGTGTTCTTTAGTAGAGCGTTTATGCTTCTGCATCTAAAAGTCTTCAGTTTGTTGTCACAATTTATACCTCTACTGTTAGGTTTTGAAGTAAAGGGATCTCTAATTCTGTATCCTATGCTGTCATTTCAAATGTTATGTTCTGGGAAAGACCTATGGTATGTGCAATCAACTTTAACACTGATGATTTAGAAAGACACTATGAAACATTTGAAGTGCCTGGTAGAGGACTGAAATATGGCAGGGAGTAGGATGTAAGATTTAGATTAGGTGTTGTGTTAGGTCTGGGGTCTATACATAAGTAGTGTACCCTCATTTTCTATGTTTGTTCAGCATGGAAAACACATTCGCTGTAACCAGCAGACAGCTGACAAATGGACTTGATAAAACTGAGAAACTTAGCCGGTTATTCTCTCAACTCTGTGACTAACATGGCTTTTATATTGATCAATTATACTATGACATGGACAGGATGTAATACTAATTGAAATGTGTATTTTTCCCAAGGTTGCTTTTGGAAGAAGACTTGTGACGTGTAGGTTATGTAGTCAAATTTAACAACTAGACTGATGTCAGAGCTTTGTCAAGATTGGTCATGACATTGGTTCAAGTGTATTTGGTTTCTTCCATTTGTTTCCTTTTGCGCTGGTGATATGTAAAGCCTTAAGATATGCTGCTTTGTCTGGAACCTAATCCAGTTCGTACATAAAGTGATTAGTCATTTCTACATTAATAATGCGCTTTTGACGTCACCGACCGAAACCAAGATTAGTTAATAGATGACAAATTTCTGCAATAGTAGATTGCTTGGTCCTACACCAGCTGCTGCTGTTCCCTTGTTTAACTTATCAGGATTGTTCATTGTGTACTGCCTCGGGCGTCCATTTGAAAACTCCGTGTATGTTGACAACTCCAAATTTAACAGCTCCTGGAGTTTCTAAAGGTATATTTTTTATCAACTCAACTGACAAGCTAAGGTTTTCAATTGCTTGGTTCTGAAGAGTTGTTCATATGAGCATATCACTATATGGGTACTGCTCTGTCCCCTTCCAGGCACGTACAAATGTCAGGAAAACAAAGCTGCACAATCATTTACCTGCAGTTACGACTTTCTTTGCTTTTCTGAAAATTTGAGTTGTACTGACTGACATGCTGTTATCATGGGATGTTCCTTTCTTTCTTTTAATCTTTCCAGAGAAAAGCCTGCAGCTGAAGCAGTTCTCATCATAGTTATATCAAGTTACCATCCTCCTTTCTGAGGAGAGTGAAATCATGTCCAAGCACTGAATTTCTCAGATGTATTTCTTATCCAGCATGAAGCTTGTTTGTGCATCTTTCAAACATTTCTCTCCCACTCTCTTGTTTTTTTTTCAATAAGCGTTTTTTTTTCAGTTGGAACATGCGAATCTACTGGTATTTCAGGTTACTGTTCAATGATAGTCATATGATCGTATATACTGTATGACAACAGTTTTGCAGCTCAGTTTTCTCAACTAGGTCAAGCTCTGATGATCCCGAAGGATCCAGTTGCTGGTCAAAAGGTCCTGTCACTAGAATCACCAGCTGTTCGGTTGTTCCTGAGTTTTCCGGTGTTCCTGAGTTTTCGAGCGTTGTGATTCCTCAACAGCGCGTGTATATTGACTTAACATTGGAGATTGCTTACTCATTTTGCCAAATATAATGTTCGTGAAGTCGTGCTTCTCAACAATTCTAGCCTGCACACTGAACATCTCTGTTCTTTATCAAACAAACTTTTCTTTCTTTCTTTCTTTCTTTCTTGATGCAGTTATTCTGCGTATCCAGCTTCAGTGAGCACTATAAACAAAAGGACATTGCAGCTCAATGCCAGCATTCTCTCGGGCTGTATACATTTCTGCTTTGTAGCTGAAACACGCAAATCAACTGCAACTACTATTAACAAAGGGCCTCTTACTCGTCTAATCATGGGCGTCACGTCTCCCTGATGCATCCATCCGCTGCATTATTTTACGAAGGACGTGACACCATGGCGGTGCTCCCAGGGTGTACTCTGTGCCGTCCTCTCACCGTCAGATACACATACATCCACGTCAGTGACATGTAGAACACAGTAACCCAGAGAAGATACAGAGAACAGGGCGCCCCTTCTCCTTCCATGAAGTAGGTGTTGGAGATGGCGTTTGGTCTGATGTTTTAACCACTTAATTTCGTGCTATTCTTCAGTTCCTTTGTACTGGTCGTTAGAGATATATTAGAGATAGAATTATTTTATATTTTTTATCTGTTTTTTTATTATTTTATCTATATATAGTATACACCTCTTGTACATCATATATATATTGCCCATTAGACCTCTTCAATACACGCACAATATTCATAGCATGGTATCAGAGCAGGGTTAGGGTTAGAGTTTCTTACCACCGCCGGCCGCCGCATCATATTCCGTTGTCACTGCCCCAGGAGGACCAATCTCTACTCCTGAGGGCAGCCTTCTCCCTCCCCGTACTGCATTGTATTGCTTCCTGCACCCTGGGCAGCGTCCATTTGCCTCGAGGATCCTCTTGTGGCAGAAGAGGCACAGGTGAAACCCACAAGGGCAAGGGAGGAAGCTCGAGTCTGTCGAATCAAGATCCTCGTAGCATATTGGGCAAGATAATGGCAAAGCGAGGATACCCTGCCGTGCAACACTCATACCCATGCCCACCCAGACCCAGCAGTTCTCGTTGCTCACTGGGAAGCTGGCTTGCTTGGAGATACCGGGCAAGCTCTGTGGACGGAATATATCATCAGGCATCCAAGCTCTTGTGTTGCTACGATTCGGCTGTTGTTGCCTTCATGGCCCGCTTCCTGAAGAAGAGCGCGCGGCGACTAGCGGCGCGGCACGAGCGGTTCACCTCAGGCCTACGCGAGGTCGACACCGAGTGCCTGCGCGGCAACGCGGGGCTGTTCTCATGGATGGACCTACGCGGTAGTGTCGCCGGGCACGTCGTTCCACTGCCATGAGCCCGGTTGGTTCCGCGTCTGCCACGCCAACATGGACGACAAGACGATGGATGTTGCGTTCGATCGGATCCGCATCTTCGTGCGCCAGCATCAACAAAAGGCCAAGGCCAAGCGCTGGGCTGCCAAGGGGCTCCGCCTCAGCCTCGATTGTGCCTGGTCATTGGACTACCTAATTATGCTACTGCTAATTAGTCTTATTATGCTAATTAGTCTTTTCTTTCTTTGTGTCGTTTCTTCCGTTGCGTCTATCCAAGTCCGTACATCTTTATCTGTGAGTTCGTCTAAACCATACGAGTCCATAAATTTATTGTCAGTCATAGAAGTTAGGAATTTCTTTGGCATAGCAGCAGCCGCTGCTCTTTTCTTCCAGCCGCTGCAAATCCACCGCCCCAAGCTTTCAAGGCCGCCGCGCTTCTTCCACACCGCGTCTTCGTTGTACTTTTTGTGCATTGCGCCGCGCTTCTTCTGCACTGCGGCTCTGTTGCACTTCTTGTGTATTGCGTTGCGCTTCTTTTGCACTGTGCATTCGTTACGCTTCTTGTGCACTGCGCTGTCGTCGTCTTAGGCTACAATTTGCGCCGTCATGCTTCTATCTATTGCTATTTGTCTTGATTTAACAGATTTATCTATTTGTCGGTTTCATCATCTTCTTCGTCGTGTTGTCGTGCTCGACTTTGCTCCCGCACCTTGTGCTTTATGGGCTATTGTACGACCCTGAATGGGATGAGATCTTTTATCGATATATTTTCCAAGAGCTGCATGCTACAATGGCATTATCAAGGCTCAAATTTTGGATTTATCATATTTTAGTGTCAATTCTTTCCAAATGCAATATTATTGCATACGCCTTGCATTTGAGGGGGGTGTTAGAGATATGATTATTTTGTATTCCTTATCTATATTTTTATTACCTTATCTATATATGACATGCACCCCTTGTATACCCTATATATATTGCTCATTGAGCATCTTCAATATACACACAATATTCATAACACTTGTACGGAATTAAGACTGTTATCCTTCAGTAGCCACGATACAAGCCTGCTATATATCTATCTATATATATATATATATATATATATATATATATATATATATATATATATATAACCGATGGTGTATTCTGTTGATCTCAGTATTTACTTCTCCAGAATATTTGGAGTAAGTTCAGTGTTTAGATTGTATTCATTCGTTTAGCCTTTCTGTTAGATAAAAATGTAGATTCAGTATGTCTCCCATATAGAATTGGAGCTGTGTTTTTACATGAGTTGTACTCTAGTTTGGAACTGTGGCTTTTGCTCTAGGTTTGGAGTTAACACGTCCGAATTAAAGAAGCTGTGGTGGTGTCAGCACATCGTATGGATTAGTCAGAAGTCATAACCTTAGCTTCAGGCTGTTTATACTACTAAATTGTAGAGTTGCCTGATTAGTTACTTGTATCTGTAAGCTAGTCCTTATCATGGTCGGGTTTAATACATATTAATTACCTGGAACTATATACTAGTAGTTTAGTTTGTGTTCATCACTTTTTGCGTCACAGATCATGTTTGTACTGGAACGGCAACTTTGTACTACTTTTCATCAGTCAGTTGTGATCCTGACAGCAACAGCTACTGTGTCTTCTCAGTTGTCTTAACCCTTAAACTGTTTCATTTTTGTAGCATATCATTGTTGTTCTATGATTTGCTGGCATTTCTTATCTTGACAAGACATTTGGCATTGTCCAATCCAAGTACAAAAGGGCATCCTTTTCCGTCATCTTTTCCCTTCAATTAAGAATCATAGGTTGCAGTAACTGTTCAAATGAACTTGTTCGTCAGATACACTGAAGCATGAGGCCATTCTTAATGCAGTGGTTAGCGCTTGGTAATAGTTAATGCATGTCAGTGCCGGAAGATAAGTATAGGCATGGTGGAGCAGATGCAGGCAATTCTGTTGACCCTTTCCACACTTTTTGAACCATTCATGAGAATAAGGTAAGCAAAGCAAAAGATACAGTAGTACCAGTAGTTAATTTTGTTCCTTTAAGATTCTTTCTTCAAGCTCCAGCTGCATCTTTTATATACAGTGCTACAACTATTTCATTTGTGTCTTTCTACATGTGACATGTGAATCAGCATCAAGCAAAAGTGCCAGAGCAATCTGATTAATCTATGCACACTTGCACAGTTGCTCCAGCTAACTCGTGCAACCACTAAACTACTTCTTGCTTGATGCCAGAACACAGAACAATACAGATCCTTAAATTCTCCCCTACAATTAAAGATACCTTTTTGGAGCCTTTGAGAGCTTTCAAACAAGAATTAATCACAAGCTAGGGCTCAACTGATTAAGAATAAGGAGCATAATTTAGGGCTGCGGCTCAAGAGGGTTACAGCTGCACTGATGGCAACACATGTAGTGATCCCATTGGCCCGGAATGCATCTCTATACCTCAATTATATAGTACTAGTACTCCCTTTCTAACCATGGACGTCACGTCTAACCAGATCAGATGCCTGCCCTGATGGCCATGTCAATCGATACTAACCATTTATTAAAAGCACAGTGACACTATGCCGGCGCCTCCAAAGTGTTCATTGCCATGACCTCTCACTCTCAGAGGCAATGTAACATGAACCCCACATTAACCATCTTTGCAAGTATCCTCCAATCCTGGTCAGTCCCCTATCCATCTGAATATATGATAGCTAGATGAGATCTGGCAACAAAAACGGCTTGTCTCCGAAGTTTGGGGGAGTGAGTGGGTCATTCTTGCTTGCATGGAACAGGCTGCTAGTAAATAGTTTGTTTGGTTCTTCCCTATTAAACACCTCTTTCAGGTATGCCTCTTCCTAACCTCGGCTAGCTATAATTGCCCCCCAAAACCTAATTTAGATTGAAATTAGGCTGTGGTTTGAAGGGTTGGTCTTTGTAGATTGTGTTAGGTTGCTCCTATATATGTATGCTCTTGCTTTTCATGTGTGCCCCCACCCCCACCCCCCAAGGTTGACACGGTTTTCAGGCTTTTTCGGCAGGACATGAAAGGAACATTTCTGGACATGTTGACCATCTAAACTCCTCCTACAAGTTACCTTGAAAATCCGCCATGTCGACTTAGTACCAAGTTGGCTTGTAATACAGTTTGTACTTTAGAAGAAATAGTTTTTTTTGGGAAATCTCCTTATACTGATAAGCAAACGGAACTGAGCACACATGACTAAATTGTCATACGTGCTCAAGTCCACGAATAAGTGAAAACTACTATGAAAACGAAGCGCTTTTATTAGCAATAGTACGGAGTTGGGGGAATTGCCACCAGCTTGACTGGAATTAAAACTCTTGAGGACAGTTAATCTGCCTACTAACTGCATTCTTGGAAATTTTAGTGTTTCAACTGCCGTTTTTCGGTGAGAATGACATGTCCCAGAGGGAGAAAAAAAAAGAGAGGAAAAAGGTCGCTTTTCTTTGTCAAGCTCCGATTCCACCGAGAAAATGTGCGCAACACTACACCTCTAATCTTGACAGCATTGGATATGGAGAGATGTGAATGTACATCGCCTGTATATCTTTCTGACAGTAACATTTTTGGCGACCAAACCCTAAAATCTCCAATAAAACTGTGGCCAAAGTACGTTACACAGGAACAGAGACAGGTACCACTCTAATCCTGAAACTGACTGTTCAGGTAAAGAAACGTATCGAGTTTTTGTCCACCTATTGTTGATCAAGTAGTACTTTCTGAAGAACACAAGAAGCATGATCTTGTCCCAAGTCCTAATCCATGTATCTACTTATACGAAATTATAGAAGTATTGTTATACAGTTCAACACAAACTCTTCTTACTATAGTTCTGTACTGTTCAGTAGATATAGATGCCATTGATTAGGTTACTACCAGATTCTTCAGACATGCCAAATTAAAACTCTACATGTAACTCCAACGTGAGAGTCCATGCTGGCCTACTCTTATGCACTCAAGAAACATAAAGAAATTCGCATGATAAGAGTATACAAGACTTGAACAATTCTGTTTGAAGACCAAAGCTTTGTTAATTTAGGGCTGAAACCTCATCAGTTGACAGTGAAAACCTGCAGGAGAAAATGCATTATAATTCACATGTCGCTTCACATCGAACTCAAGTCACCGCGCGATTCTTTCAAATTAATTTGTAACGCGACATGAATGGAACATCGATGATGGGGACATCATCAGTGGCCCCTGCAAGTAATTAAGATTAACAATGATATATGGACTACTACTGGTCAAACTAAAAATAACCGGCCGCTCTTGCACAAACCAACGGCCGTGTATTTCTAGATAGTAGTGGTTATTTGGACGGCATTCTTTTTTATTGGAGGGGTGACTATGTCATGCTGTCTGATCATACATGAACAGTTTTGTTTGCACTCATTATGCTCTAATTAAATACTACATGAACTTGTTAGTTAATGCCCTTTTGTTTGCTAGTAAGATGAGATGTGTCATTTCCAATACCATCTTAGTTTAAGGCTCTTTTTTTGGGGCACACCTAATGAAAGGGAAGTTTCTTCATTTCCTGGGAGTGCAGCTCTGAACACCACACATTGCAAGGTAGCTTAACCAAAGTTTAGATAGCATGAGGGTTCTGTGGGCCAATTAGTTCGTGATAACATGATATCATTTTCAGATTTGTGGCTGGAAAATTTGCAGCATTTGTCGAACCCAGGAGTAGAAGGATCTCGAATTCTCTGTGTTTTTCACACTAGTACATGAATAGCTAGTGTACACTGTTCAATAAAAATGATAACAAGTCCATATCACATATTTTATTCATAATATCATATTTTTATTATAAAATGGCACAAGGCATAAAGAAAAGTACAATGGAGAGCGTAATTAAGGTAGTAGTAGGCCACACAATACACCACAGACAATCGTCTTAGGCATAGCCTAGTCATCCAAGTTCTCACCAGTAACGTAGTACTCCTCTGATCAACAGTTTATTAAGTAAGGTGAGTACAAAATGTATTCCGCAAGTTACACCCAATAACAAGATATAATGCATGAAGGTATGACAAAAGATGGCTTATATGACTAAGTTTGCATAAAGCGACATTTTTAGTTTAAATATCTTTACTAAGTTTCAAGGCAATTATACTATATCTAGAAATTAATTTTAAATGTTTAATCATCATTTTGAGTGTAGGATAAATCTCCATACATGATTGGTGAAGGAATAACCACCTTAACAGTAGGTTGTCCGCCCAATTTTTCATTTGGATAAACTATTAAAAAAAACATTGTGTTTAATAATTTTTAAGTCAAAATCCAAAATCTAACTTTGAGGGACCTTGCTCAGTGTGTCCATGACCGTGGATACGGATATTCAAATAATTTTCTACTCTGCAGAGTTTGTATAACTTTACCCACAAGAGATGGTCTGCTTAATATGTCGGCCAAGACACGCTTCCATAGGCGTGCGACTAAGAGACTATCACGAAGCCTTTACTCTACACTATCCCAACGTAGTTATGTCTACTAAAGTTTCGCTACCATAAGGTTCACGACAAGTGATAACCTCCTCTTGCGCCACGTGGGTACTAAAAGTAGACCTTCACGACACCCACACCTCAAAATTTACACAACCACGGTGAAACAATTTAGTTTAGTTCGCCAGGTCTGTCCTATTTCAGATTTGTGGTGGTACGGTGAAGCTTAGTAAAAAACGACTCTCATACCGCTCCTTATTTAATTGGGCAACTTCCCACTAAACCCTGAGCCTCAACCATTCGTTGAATTGATCCCGTGCATAAACATGCACCCATCATCTATCCAAATTAGCCCAGACTAAATTATTTTTAAATTTATTTTGTTTCACAAATCATTTGCAAACCTCTATAGCAAAAACAATGTCATAGACTCATTTTTAAACTAAGTTGAATATTTAGCTAAATTCCCTTTTTTTTGTATAAGCATGTCTTTGCATAATATTTCTCCAAATGTTTCTAGCTCATACTATTGCATCAACTAGGCTTTATCTAGGGTGACAAATATATTCGATTCAATATCAGTATTGGTCATACAAAGGATTTAGGCATAACTATAAATTTAAAATAGGAGTTTAAATTAAACTAAATATAAATAAGCATGCAGTAGTAATTTAAAATAGAATTTAAATAATTTAAAATATTAGGATCAAATATGATCAGGAATGTAACTTTACTTACCCAAATTATTGTTGATCGGACTCGTCGAAGAATTCTAGTGCTCCAGAGTCGTCGAAGTTTGTACGTAAAAATAAGCTAAATTCAAATAAACTCTAAATTTTATAATTTCAGTATACCTAGCTATATTATAATTTTAGATGAATTTACAAATTTAAATTACTGGAATCGGAGCTCGTATGAGGAGAACGAGTCCTTAAAAATTTCAAATATAAAGAAATTACCCTAGATTCAATTTTCCAGAATTAATGAATTATTTTTCGTAAGGAAAACATAAATATGGCGCAAGCATGATGTCAGCAATTGAATTTCCATTTTTTTGAATTATTTTTCTACAGGAAAATCCTAACAGACATTGACATATGGGTCATCGGTCCATGGACCGAGTCCACGAGAGCACATTGGTCCACAGTGGACCAGGCGCGCGGAACAATGGCTAGCGCCACGCAAGCGACCACATGGGCACTGATGAGGATGGTGCAGCCGACATGGCGCACACATGGCGGTCACGTCACTCCGGCGGCGGCGGCGCTCTGGACCAAATGGTCATCGGCGCTACGCACCACGTCAACGAGTGTGAATGGGCGCAAAAGAAAGAGGAGGAGGTGCTAGACTTGGTGCGCACCAAAGCGGCTGCGCGGCGTGAGGAAATGGTCGTCGATGAGGAAGAAAGGCAGCGGTGAGGTTCGGGCTTCGGCGGCGACGACGCTCTGGTGGTTCTCCGGTGAAGGCGTGGCGAGCACTGTGTAGAACGTGTGATATCGATGCTCCCTGTGTAGATGATGAAGACCAGTCTCCAACGACGGCGGTGAGGCTCGGGCACCGGCGATTTCAACTCAAAATTCTGTTGAAGTGAAGGGGATTGGAGAGCTAGGGCTATGGTGTGAGCACGAGGAGGGGATTGCGAAGGGGATGCTGCCTTTTATAGGGCGAGAGGGTGGCCAGGGCGATGAGAATATGTGCGGTGGTTTTAGGTTGGTGCGGCGGCGGCGCAAATGCGAGTAAAAGGAGGGAGAAACGGGGCAATTGAGTGCGCATGTGAGTGGAGGAAGACCGTGAGCATAAATGCGCACAATCGTGGAGTAGAAATGGACGCATTTACGCATGGCGCGGCGGCGCTCACGCTGCTAGAGGAGGAAGAAGGAGCTGACATGGCGGGCCCGCCTGTCAGCGAGGGGGAAGAGGGAAACAAAGCGGGCCAGCGCGGGGAAATGGGCTGGCGTGGATGAAAGAGAGGGGGGAGTTAGGCCGAGCCAGCGGAAAGGAAATAGGCCACGGGGAAAGGGTTTCAAAAATTCTGGAAAAAAATTAACATAAATTCTCTGTATTATATTGAAATTAAATAAAATTATTATTTAGATTTGTAAATAAATTATTTTGGCTTTAAAATAAATATGAAAAAATATTTTCATATCCAGAAAATTCAAAAATAATAATTAAATTTTGTTTTTAACATAAATAAAATTTTAAGATGTTACAACATTTAAAACAAGCACACATATTTATGTTGTTTTCTTCTCTCTTTTTTTTTCTTTTAAAGAAACAAAGATTTGATGGTACTACTGTTTTTGGAAGCTGTACTGTGAATTTTACTTTAGGAGTTGGGCAGGAGCAGGGAGGATTGAGTACTAAGTTGGTGCAACCAATTAATCCCGGTCATGCACCGACGCCTGTTGTGTTCATCATATTGGGAGCAATTAAATTGTAACTTTTCCCCTTTTCTTTGCAAGCAAGCTTAGAATCTAGATTTCGCGTTAGCTGCACATAAGTTTGCTTTTTTGTACATAAACAGTAGACATTAATTTAAAAGTATGCTATCGATCCTTCCTTTTTGACTCGGGGGTGTTCTTTTAATCGGTCTTATATTTAGTAGTAGGATGCTTAGATGCTTTTGTTTTTTTACCCTATTGGATCCAGATTACATGTGCCAAACTTGAGGCAGAGTCCTCTAGAAAAGAATATGAAGATTACATGTTCAAAACTTGAGGCAGGGTCCTCTAGAAAAGAATATGAAGATTACATGTTCAAAACGTGAGGTAGAATCCTCTTTTAAAAAAATGAAGTGAAGCAGTCCTGACCTCTTTAACTGCTTCTGAGGCATCATAGTTTTCTTCTTCTATGTAAGCATGATAGAACCACTTTTCTTGTAATGTTTGACAAAGTCTCTTTTTTTTCCTCAAAGAAAATGCTTGCCACTGTCTAAGCTGTCATATTGTGTCGGATTACACATCGCCCAGCTTTCTTTCAGTGGAATACAGATCAGAACCGGTGCAAAAGGGGCCCTAAGCAAGTGCCTAATGTTTAGCTAGCTGTGGTGCAGTGCAAACCATCCCATAGGGCCTAGGATCATTCTTGGCTCCTGGACATATATTGCTGCACTGCAACAGCAGCAGCAACTTGATATACAGATTGGCCTTGATTGGTGCAAGAGATGGAGGAGAGCAGTAGGTAAACAGGCGACTATACGTACAGGTCTACGCGATCCCGTACCAAGCCCATTAACAACACATACACCGTGTACTGGTAGTGTTCGTCTATATCTATACGTATGACCCCGAATTCCCTCCACAAGCATACCCGCAAGAACGACGGGTGAAAAACCTTACACATACGTCGCCTACGGGCATACCCGTTTACCCGCGAATAGTGCATCACCACCTGTGGGTACCCATCGCCCGTGGACATACTCATTACCCGCGAGCAATGCATACATCAAGTTCATCATAATTCACACATCAATGGTGCATCACACATTCAACACAATTCACATATCATATTCGACAAGACAACTAATTAAGTTCAACAAATAAAATACAAATACAAATTGACATAATTTCTTACACATGTAGGTAGATTGCAGGTAATCAGGCGAAACGGATACAAATAGAATTTACCCATACCCATATCCGTTTACCCGATCTCGTTCAGATTGGGTTCGGCCGGAGCTAGTGGCGCGAATGTGTCGCGCGCTGGCTTATCCTTTCTGTCTTTCTCGCGCAATCCGGCGCGGGGTTTTGGGTTGGCTGGGCTGGGGCCGCGCGCCTCCTCGCAACGGGAGCCACACTACCGCGTTACCCCGGGTCGCCTCCACGTTTAACCACCTGAGCCGCTCCTTTTCGCGGCGCACCGGTTGTTTCTTCGATGGTTTGACCATTCCTGTGCTATCCATCCGATGGCGAGGAGGGAGCGAAGTGGCTGCATGTTGGGCTTGGAAATATCGCGTGCGTTTTCGCTGGTGGCCGTATATATATAGATTTATTCTTGTCTCTGGTGTGTTATGTTATCCATGTGAATGTCTTTGATGTGACGCGGTAATATTCTTGGGCGGATGGCAACCTGTACTTATTGCCTTTTTGGCTTTTGAGTTTTGTCGAGCTAAGGAAAAAGTAAGGCGAAAATAAGTTTAAATCGAAAGGAAAGAAATGTTGTTTGTTTACTATGGAATATTGTATTGAAGGAAACTTCTGAGGCCACGTTCTTGCAGGCCGTCATATGTTAGATAGTCAGATTCCCGGTGGTCAGATCAAAGTTCAACATGGATCCTCCCTCCTTTATCGCCTCCTCAACCCAAACATTACTCCTGCCTAAATTGTCGCTGCCGTCGTCTACCACCTCCACAGTTTTAACTAAAGATGACACTCTGCGACTAGATCCACCGTCGTCACCACAAAACCTAACACAATTGTTGCCACCGTGCCATCTTCCTCCTCAAAACCCCCCACTATCAGTCGTTGACCCTTCGCCTAATAGTGTCTCTGCCACCTTGCTTTCGAGAGTTGCCCATGAACAGCCAACCATCACCTATAAGTATTTTGCTATATTTTTTAATGTGAATCCTAACGGAAGATACTGTATCCTATCTCTCGACTATGTTTTGGCTTGGAATGACGCATCTACTGTGTGAAGTACCCATACAAGCGTTATAAGAAATACCTCACAACTCACGTGCTAACTTTGTCCTCCAGTGTTTAACACTAGGAATGGCAATTGTGCCCAATTACTCGTGTGCCCGCGGGCGAATACCCTAATGGAGGTGGGTATAGGCGTCTTTCTTTACCCACGGGTATAAAAACGGACACAAAAACTTACCCATCGGGTAAACGGGCGTGGGCATGGGTAAGTTCCACCCGTGCCCGCTTCGCCCGTTTACCCATTATATACACTGTCAAGTGGGACCGTAGACATCCTCACCAATCACCATATAAAAACATTGAAACCCTAACACCTCCCACGGCCCACGCCCCACGCCCACTTCAGTCGCCTTTGGCCTCCCATTCTCCCAGTCTCCCTCTCCGCCAGATTGCCTACTCGTCTCCCTGTCTCGGTCGTCTACTCATCTCCCTCCTACAGATCGCCTTCGAGGCTCCGACCGCCAGACCGCCTCCGAAGTCCGAAGCTCCGAGATCTCCTCCCGGTCGTCCCCCTCCCGGCCGGCCGCCCTCCTCCCGGCAGTCCCCCTCCCGGCCGTCCTCCTCCTGGCCGTCGCCCTCCCATCGCCCACCGCGCCTCGCCGCCCCTCTCTCCGCCCCCCTCCGGCGGCGGACCTGGTGGTATGCCGGGTGGGCCACGGCATACCCTGGGGTCCAGCAGTCATACACACATAATAGAAAAAATTTATGTAAAAAAAAAGAAACTCGGTTCGGCTTTTGCGCTTCCGCACGCACGCATATCGCGCAACTCGGTTCGGCTTTTGCGCTTCCGCACGCACATATATCGCGGACGCGGAGTAACTTCGCGGCTGCGCTGGCCTGCGACTGGGAGTAACCGCACGCGGAGAAGTCGAGTCATCTGTCGTCGTCTTCGTCTATGTATACGAGCTTGAATCAGGGAGTGGATTAAATCAAGAGATGGGTTTGCCTAGGCCTGGTGAGACTCGGTGGGGCTCTCATTACAAAACTATATGTAGCATCATCACTATGTATTCATCAATCCATGATGTGCTCATTGATCTTGGTGATGATATTTCACATAAAGATGATTGGACAAAGATACATTTTGTGCTTGGAGCATTTGAAACCTTTGAGTTCGTTTTCTTTGTGCACTTAATGTATGTTATTCTTGGATACACAAATGAGTTATCCGAGTGTTTGCAGAGAAGGGATCAAGATATTCTTAATGCAATCTCACTTGTTAATGTGGCAAAGAGTAGAATGCAACAATGAGGTCCGATGGTTGGGATAATTTTCTTGAGAGGTCACTTCTTTTGCATTACACATGATGTTGAAGTTCTGCTATGGATGGGGCTTATGTGCCTTATGGAAAATCAGCAAGGTATGCCCGTGCAAAACCAAACAAATGATGACCATTTCGAAGAGAAGTATACATTGGTGTCATTGATCAAATTAGTCAAGAGCTTGATAATCGGTTTGATGAGATCAATATGGAGCTACTCTCTTGTATGTCACCTTTAGTCCTTCCCACTCCTTTGCTTCTTTGATGCACGGAAGGTACGTAGATTGGCTGAATTTTATCCTAAGGATTTCTCCAACAATGATTTGCTAAAACTTGAATTGCAACTTGATAATTATACTGATGACATGCAACGAGATGATCGCTTCCAAGGTCTAGACAACATTGTTGATCTCTCAGTTAAGCTTGTTGAAACACAGAGGCATAAAGTGTATGATATGGTTTACTTGCTTCTCAAAATGGTATTGCTTTTACCGGTGGCAACTGCTAGTGTTGAAAGGGTTTTTTCTGCATTGGTTATAGTGAAAACAAAGTCAAGGAATAAGCTAGGTGATAGTGTTTTGGATGATTGTCTAGTCACATTCATTAAGCGGGATATTTTCTTTCAAGTTGATGAAGATGATATAATTGAGACATTCATGTCATTCGAAAGCTACGATAAACAAGTAATATTGTAAGTCTTTTCTATGGCTATATTTCGAATTATTTGTATTTCATTTGAACAATTTATATCAAGATTTGTCATCGTTTCTAGCTTAATTTTTGAATTTAAGGCTTATCATGTTCTTTAATGTATTTGGTTTTATCGAATTAGAATATGGTTTTACCGAATTGTATAAGAAATTTTTTTTGGCATACCCTGTGGTAAAATCCTAGGTCCGCCACTGCTCCCGGCCGTCGCCCTCCCATTGCCCACCGGCCACCGCACCTCCCGTCTCCCTATCTCCAGATCTCCTCCCAACCGTCCCCCCTCCTCCCAGCCGTCCCCCTCTTCTCGGTCGCCCCCTCTCGGCCGTCCCCCTCCTCCCGGCCAACCGCCCACCTCCCGGCCGTCCCTCCGATCCAGATTTCCAGATCTCCTCCCGACCACCACGCTTCGCCTCCTCCTCCTCCTCCTCCTCGGCCCGGTCGCCTCTGGTCGGCCGGTCGCCTCCTCCCGCCCAGCCTCCTCAAGTCCTCAACGCCTGCTCGACTCCGTCCTCCCGCTCGGCCTCCTCCTGAACTCATGCGCGTGAAGTTTTTGTTCCTGCTGAATACTGATGCTCTCCAGTTCTTGTTCATACTGAATACAGGCAGTCGGTTTAAACGATGCTCTCCAGTTCTTGTTCCTACTGAATACTGATGCTTTCCAGTTCTTGTTCTTACTGCATACTGATGCTATCCAGATCTGGTTTGTGAATTGTGATATGTATGTTGGACTGGTTTGTTCCTACTGATCTGGTTTAAACGATCCAGAGACCTGGTTTGTGAATTGTGAGACTGGGATATGTATGTTGGACTGGTTTGTTCCTACTGATGCTCTCCACTGGACTATGAATTGTATGTTCATACTGGTTTTTCACTGGTTTGTTCCTACTGGTGTGTGTGTATGACCAAAATGGGAAGAATTGTGAGACTGGGATATCCATATATCTATGTCAATTTCCATTGTAATTGTCTGTAAATAACAATTGATGCTCTGCAGTGGACTGTGAATTGTATATATGTTGTTGGGCTGTGAAATTTGTTTACGAGCTGCTACTCAGAATTGAAATATGTGCTAGTGTGTGTGTCAAATTGAAATATGTTGTTGGACTGTGATTCTGTGAAATTTTTTGTCGGTGAGACTGGAGAGTTTGAGGTCAAATTGATGTGTGTCATGCCAAATTTATTTTGTGGTCTTTTTTATTTTAGGAGCTGTTACTCAGAATTGAAATATGTGCGCATTGTTTGTGTGTGATGAGTATGCCTGTGGGCGGTCGGTACCAGTGGGCGATGGGTACCCACGGGCGGCGGTGCATTGTTCGCAGGTAAACGGGCATGTCCGCGGGCGACGGGCATGAGCGAGATTCTTCGCTGTCGTCCTTCGCGGGTATGCACGTGTGGAGAAATAGGAGTCGCGAGTATAAGTATAGATGAGCACTATCCGTACTCACCGCGTTCAATTACCATCCCTATTTAACACCCTTTCTTTCTCCAAAGTGGAGCCACCATCTCTCTTTTCCCTCCCTGACTCATTGACGTGTGGGTCCGTCAATTTAATTAGACTAGCGTCGGTGCTTGGAAAATTGACTTGGCTTATCACATAAGCTTGGTACCGGTACCAAGGGGCGCGTTGGAGAAGCCCAGAGTACAGGTAACTTCTTGTTTGAGAGATGATCAAGATGGTTTGATTGAGTGTGCATTTACTTTTTTTTATAAAAAAATTGTTCTGAGTCTTCGAGATAGTAGTGACAGGCTTTTTTTGAGTAAGGCAGGCACATAAAACTCAACACACTCCACAACAACCACCCGTGCTCATTCGTGTGTGTTTCTTATACACATTTGTAATTTATTGGAAGCACTCAAAGCCTCGTGGAGTGCAGTATGCATTTTTCCATTAAACATGTACATATATGTACCCTAGAATCAGTGACACCAATACCAATTCTACGACTTGAACCTTAATGGGCTAGATGCGCATCCACACCCCCTAGCCATTTGGCTACATGCCAACTTCCGATCACGGTGATTGACTGATAGCCAAACTCTGTACATTTGTCAATAGAGTGAAAAACTCTAAATACAATACTATATTTATGGGGCAGAACTAGCGCCCAGACGTACAATGAGAAACCTCTCATCGTACGCTCCTCTTCACGAACATATCTAACTTAAAATGATCGATCTCAACTATCCGATCTGGCGTAACAAAATCGATAAGACGCAACAATTATTTAGTAAGTTTGCAATAAATCCTCATCCGATGCAATAAAATATATTGTGTTACGACACCACAACATTCACTCTCAAGACGTAACAAAAAAATATAGCAATCACAACAACAAACGATGCACCATCACCATCCATCAAAACCACAACAACAAAAAAAAAATCATGTGCAACATATCTGCAACTTAATTGCAAAAAAAAACTTATACAATAAATCTGCAACCCAACTAGAACAAATTTTCTCTTGTTACAACATTTGACAAAACATGTTGCAACAAAATGAAACACCTCATGTAACAATTTGAGAAAGTTGTTGCAACAAATCCATAAAATGCTTGCAACAAGGATACCGGAGGAGGAGAACACAACCGATGTCTGCACAAGGCAGAGCGCAATGGCGTCGCGATGGTAGTAGCGCCTCTGCATCCGTCGTAGCGAAGGCCTGAGGGGCAATAGCAAAGTCAACGACACTCTCGAGGACATCTGGATGGTTGTCCTCGACGCCAACCTCGTTGGGGGGTCCTTCGTCATGGTGGAGAGAGATATCTTTATAGCATGACCGCCTAAAGAGTGATTAGAGACATAGGGAAGATGGAGGTGAAAGGAGAGAGCGTGTGAGATTCCCTCCCTCTCTAGATTATTTCTCCGCACTTGATCGTGGAAAAAACAACCAGCGGGACCCACATGCACATTGAACTGAGAAGACGAAGCATAGCAAGCGTCGATGGATTGGATCTGCATCGGACATACACCTCTTATCATTGTCCGTATTTATATGATCTAATTCCAGGCTTTATGTAGCATTGAACGCATTGTTTGTTGAAAACTGGACCACATCAACCCGCTCGCCTTCTGGTTCACGGTTCATTGGTCCGACCAATCTAATATGCCTTAATAAAGGCGTTAGTTTCCCATAGAACAAAACAACAAGCGTGCTCGTTTGTTCACCAGAGGCAGCGTAAAGGCCTCAAAACATAATGTCCTGATTCGAGTCCCATCCTCACAATTTGTTTTGACTAATATTCCCGCCTCATGCACAGCATTAGCTATCTTCCGGTCCAACCGGCGCCGGTTTTCAAGCGCTTTTGTGCCAAACCGGCCGGTTTATCCGGGAAATCTCCGGTTCAGAGCGGCTCAACCGCGTAGACGATCCAATAACAAAACCGGACTGGACTGAGCTTTGGTTCCTACCTGTTCGGATTTAATAAATTGTATGTCTACCTTAAATTCGATTTTTGATTTTTTTTCTCGAGACCTTGCCAGCATCTGCACTCCACCCCTTTCTCAACGGAGCGCAGGCAGGCCGGACAAGGTACTGTGACAACACATGCAGCACATTTCAGAAGGAAAAAAAAGAGTCAATGGAGTGGAGATGATTGAGCTTTAATAGCAAAAAATAGCTCTTCTTCGTAGAAAATTATAAAAAATAACACCTAAAAAGATTACACATATGATGTGTGTACCGCGGCAAAAAAAAACTGACATTGCTCCGGGTCCACGAAACTCGCATGCAAGCGAGTTGCACCGTGCTGCTACTCTCATGCCATGGTCCGAGAGAGCTGTAGGTTACACACTGTGTCTGACTAGTCTTTTTCAATGTTATTTTTATAATTTTACGCGAGCTAGAGTGCTATTTCGGATCAAAAGTACGCCAGAACAGCCACACGCGAAAGAAAAGAAGAATGCCTAGAAGAGTACTGCTCTGTCTCTGTGCATCGGAATAAATCCTCCTTTCGGGAAGAGTAGCGAAGGCCGTGGTGCTATTCCACCCCTCGGCGGTAGTGGATAAACAAATGAATGAATGCGAATAAGCACAAAGAGGAGGGAGGGGGGAGAGACGAGGACGGCATGGCAACGGCAGGGGTGCAATAAAGAAAGGCGTCAGGGTCAAAGAGCGGCAGCCGGGCAGGGCGGGAGGAACCCGAGGAGCGACACATGGAGATCACCACTGCCCCCAAGCGCATGGCGCCGCGCACCAAATCATCTGGTAGACCCACCCGAGAACGCGAGGCCCAACAACCAAATCCCGACACCGCCGCCGCGCGCATTGCCACGGCCGGCCGAGCTGAGTTGAGGTAAAAAGCTAAGACGCCGCTCGGGATCAAGCTAGGGATCTCAATGCCCACCCGCCTCACCGCATCGATGATGCCGAGAAAGCAAGGCGTTTTCCTGTTTTGAGGAAATACTGCAAAACACTATAACGTTTTTTCTTATTTTAAAATCGATTTTTTGGGTAATATGTGGATGCTTTTAGAAACTTTTTGTCTGAAATTTATTGAAACTTATGTTCCAGAGTCAAAAATTTGTTGAGATCTAAAACTTTAAGTAACTGAAACCGTATAAAATTACTGTACTATTGAAAACACATTCATTCCAACGGTATAGTGTGGGCTAACAGTTCCTTTTGTGTTTTCCTAGTCTTGTTGGTGGTACACGTGGTCGTTGGGTACAGGTGCAGTGGCGGAGCCAAAAATTTAGCAATGGCGGTGCACACTTCAAGGATGAAAAAAAATCTTGTACGACACATAAGTAATTTCACAAGTTCAATACAATTACACAAAAAGATTTTAAAATTAGTTAATAGTGCAATACAAATAGTCCAAAGAAAATCTTACATGAATAAAAGAGTAGTAAATAGCTAATGAAAATCACAACACCACACGACGAGATCTCATTCCTTGAAAACACTTGATTATATCATCATCGCTAACCTTTGAGAAGATATCTCGCTCTATAAAGACGACTAAACAACCATTCAATACTTGATCGCCCATACAATTTCTCAACTTGTTCTTCATAAGATTTATCGTCGAAAATACTCTTTCAACGCTCACCGTTGCCACCGGTAGAAGCAATACCAATTTAAGAAACAAGCACACCAACTTGTAAATATCATGCTTCCTTGTTTCAACAGGCATAGTGAAAGCTCACCGAGATTCTTTAGGCCCTTAAATCTATCATCGCTTCGCATATCATCAATGAAGTTATCAGGTTGGAAAGAAAGTCTCATTAAATCCGTGCTTGAAAAATCATTGGGATAAAAGTTAGCAAGGCTAAGTACTTTGTCCCTGTCATAAGAAGCAAATGAATTCATAGGATTTAAAGCGGGCATGCAAACAAGCAACTCCATATTAACCTGTCTAGCTCTTGGAGAACATTATCAATGATGCCAAGATACACTTCCTTCTAAAATGATCATCATTTGTTTGTTTTGATGAAAAACGTGATGATCTTCCATAAGGCACATATATACTATCCGGCTTAGAAACTTTGATGCTATATTTAGTGCAAAATAATGTTACCTTTTCTTGAAGGAATTCTTCCCACCGATCACACCTCATTCGTTGCATTATATCCTTAGCCAAATTAACAAGTACTATAGTATTAATAATATCTTGGTCTCTCTTTTGCAAAGACTGGGACAACTAACCCGTGTATCAAAGTATGACATCAAGTGTGTGTTGAAAACAAAGTTAAATGACTCAAAGGCTTTCACCATAGCATGTATTTTTGGTTAATAATTCTTCTGTAAGGGATCTTTTTCAAGCTACATGAGTACTTTGCGGATTGTTGAACACATACTAATAATGTGCAAAATAGTAATATAATGAGAACCCCAACGAGTGTCACCAAGCCTAGCTAACCCATCTCTTGATTTAATCCACATCTACTTTCTATCTCACCCAATTCTAGTGTTTTCAAAACTTTTGATCTCTAATACCTCGAAGCATGCCATGACACTTGGATAACTAGATAGGTTAAGGATGGGCTCGGCCTGGTTGGCTGGTGGGGTGAAAAAATAGATAAGTTCTTGGTGACGCGTTGGGGTGAAATTTGACCAGTCCAAATGATAGATTTGATAATTTTTTGACTCTTATTAATATGTATTAGTTTATGCTATGATACTAATAACACATAGGTAAAAAAATTGCTACTTTTTTTTTGAATTTTGGACATATGTAACCTCGTTAGACCACCGAAATTCCAAAAGTAGCCCCTGTAGCGTTAAAATTTCAACAATAGTCCCCTCACCGCGCTTGCTGCCGTGGGGACGGAACAGTGGGTTGATCGTGCAGGGGCCCCCCCTTCTTTGCTGCAGCGTGTAGCGCAGCGTGAGCGACCAACCCCGCTCATTGCTGCTGTGCTGCGCAAGGAGGTTATATAAGAGAGGAAGAGAAGAAGAGAAGAAGAGAGGAAGAGAAGGGAGAAGCCAACTAGAGAGAAGTTGAAATTCTCTCAATTACGGAAGTTGTGAGTGTCATTCGCCTCCGGCTATAGTTTTAGCAATGCGATTAGGCTGTAATTAGATGAATTGTAGTTTCTTATTGTTGCAACGAAGTAGTTATAGGTGTATTTTGACCTTGTGTTCAGACATCAAATTGGAAGACTTGGTGTTATTAGCACGTAATTAGAAGACTTAGTAGTTAGCAATGTGATTAGCCAGTAATTAGTTCACTTAGCAGACTTATTGTTATTAGTGTTGTAAATTTTAACTCGGTGATTTGAATAATAACACGAACTTGCCCGTAAAATATGAAAATACTTGGAGGTCGTTCAACGAATTAGAAATAGAATTGAAATAGTATCGATGGTCGGGTCCCACAGAGCGCATGGTCTATGGACTCTTGACCGGACATGTTGACCTTCGGTGCAAGCACTGTTCAGCAGACCGCGAGAATGACAAACACCCCCCCCTGTTAGTAAGTTTTTAATTCAGAAATTAAATGAAAAACAATAGTATGCAGTAGACCCCGCATGTCATTGGTATATGCATTTGGAAAACCCACAAATAATTTGATGGTTCTAGCATTGCATATAAGTAGTTTCACACGAGCCAGTTTTAGGTACTTCATGGTGGATATTCAAGATCTGTTTGTATTCCACGGGGACGCTCTCGTACGCGGCGGACCGTACGGTGCGGACCTGTCAAATTTGTGACCGTGATCTGGGCGCCGGCTCTGAAGGACATGAGCCTCTCAGAGCTAAGGTGGTGCGTGATTTCCGCGTTCGATCGCGCCACTGGAAGGAAAAAGCTGTGCATCGAGGCGTTGTATGCCTCGGTGCTAGGTGGTGTAGGCGAGCCCGTTTGGCAACTTATGAAGGTGACATGTGACGCTTCATGGGCCAATTACATAGGGGTTGTTTGTAACCCCGCTACTGTGATATATGCGCGGCCGATGGTCTACGTTCATTTCGTGGAGAGTACGGGGACATCCGACGTGGGTGGTTCCGGTGAAGCTGTTGGTGAGGAGGAGGTTGCGTTGGTCTCCGGTGTTGGAGGAGACGCAGGCGAGGAAGACCTGAGGAGACGTGCCGATAATTTCGAGCCCAAGGAAGTAGTGGAGAGTGATTACCACGAGTACCTAGCCGACCAGGTGCATGAGGTGGAAAGCGAGGAGGAGGAGGTGGAAACAACCACTCAAGACGACGAAGACGAATAAGCTGCTACGGGAGGTGCAATTGGTGTTTTTGTCACCACCGATATTGCTTACGTGCCCTCACGATTGGACAACGTTGCAACGACATCGTTGGCTCTGCCACATCCAGAGGGGCTGAGTGGGGGTTCAATGAGGACACTCTGCTCCTAGGACAGCTAAAAGATCTAGACCCGCCATTATGAGTTAATAGAGTGGTTTGGTGATTAATGATAAATCTAATTGTGAGACTAACTCTTTTGTCAAGTATTATCTTGTGCAGTCTCATTTGGATATAAATATGAAATTCAACGAGGTATGCATTTGACTTATAGTCTTATATATTGTTGCATTCCTCGGATTCAAAATATAGGTTGAACTCCACCATAAGTTTAACTTGATTATGTGCATATGATCTTATTACACATTTGTGTATGCACACATTTTGGGGGAGTTTATTCTATATTTTGTGGTTTCATAAATATTGATCTATATTATGTTTTCCAGATATATTTGGGATCTTTACTTTGAAACATATTCGTTTGAGTATATAGAACTTGTGTAGTTCTTACCACTACTACAGAACACGTCATCACAGACGGTTCGGAACCGTCATCACAGACGGTTCGAATCGTCATCACGCATTTGCTTCCGACCGCCTATATTTATTCGTCTGTGATAACAGCGATTACTACGCATTTCGGTTCAAAACCGTCTGTGATAACACTTATCACGCACGGTTTTTAACGTAAACCGCTCGTGATAACCACTTATCACGGACGGTTTATTTTAAAAACCGTCAGGATAACCACTTATCACGCACGGTTTTTAAAGTAAACCGTCCGTGATAGTGGTTATCACGCACGGTTTACGTTAAAAACCGTCGTGATATGTCTAGTATCACGCAGCGGTTTACTTTAAAATCGTCAGTGAAGAGTTTACCACGCACGCTTTTATGTTGAAACCGCTCGTGGTAATAGCCTTCACGCATTTGCCAACATAAAATCGCTCGTACTCGAGCGACCCTAGCTACATTGTTTGTCGCTTTTGGCCACCAGAATTGCTAGCCATGCCCTCTCAAAACAAGCATGTACAAAAAGCAGATACATCGCAGAGAATCAATTGTTGACAACTCAAATTGACCATTACTCAAAATAAATTAATAAAAATCGAATTTGTTGAAGTATTTTTGCTATAGTTGTACAATTGGATTACAATTAAGTCAATTGTTTGCGTGAATCTGGCCTGGCGATGGAGTGAAACTCTCCTTTGTTAACTATTTCGTCATGATAAAGGTGCATAGTCGCCTCGAACTTCCACGAGCTCTTGCGCAACGAGTCCATGTAAATCTATTATCAAACCCTGCCGCTAGGTCAAGAAAAAATGGTAAGGATATATATTTGAATTTACAATTACAAAAAAATTATTTCGAGATTGACAAACCTCCTGATTCTTCATCTTAGCACTAATGATTTGTCGATATGATGGCAAACGAGAATGCGATAGCTCATCATTTTTTGTCAAGCAGACCGCAAAAATAGAATTACATATGTACGTATAGTCATTGAAGACACATTTTTATGAAGTATGATATATATAGGATTATTGTGTTGTAGCGCTGCATCAAAATTTCGTCCTGTGTTTAGTTGGTATTTGGATCCATCAGATCTTCCTTGTTGACTAACATAGGAGATGAACGAACTACATAATTGAAAAAGTTATCCTCGCATTTCAAACGAAGGAAGACTACAATAGAGTTATGTATGGAGGAAATGATCATACTTGTCGAGTATTCCTTGCGAACGTCAAGTCGTGATCGCTTCGACTAGGGAATCAAGATATATCACGTTGTTCCTCTTGGGTATAATGACTAAAAGGATCCAATGGTACCTACTCATGTATGTCGCTATAACTATTAAACCTAAGTACAAATGAAATTTGAAAAGCAAATAGTGAAGCACTTACCCCGGGTTGTAGGGCACCGTATGTAGTCCTTGCGATTATGAAGAAGCAATGCCGTCGTTATATAGTTCTCGACGAAGGTCGCGTGCTTGGATGGTTTGCATAGATACCACGTGTGGGTCGAGGAAACCCACGGCTTCTCGCCTTCCCGCATTTTTCATCATGTATCTATACATAAGCAATGAGTTGCGATATTTATCGGTATTACATGAATGTAGAACTTGATTGTACACACTTACAATTGTCCAACATCGTAGAAGCGAGCGCCGAGGGCTTCGAGATTGAATAGGTTGAATAAGTCGCTGAAGCCCACCACGGTTGCGGCCCGCTGAAGAAATGCTCATCCTTGTATGCGACGGTGATTCCAAAGATCGCACCCTTCTTTGCGGTATTCGCAAGTACCGTGCATGCAAAGCCCGACAAGCAAATCCAACAGGGCTAATTGTGCGTTAGGACACAACGGTTTTCCGATGGAGTACTTCCGTGCTTCGGGACTTGGGAGGCGGCTTAATGTTCGCCGATTTCGATTTGGCCTTAACGATTGGCGGCGTCTTCTGCGAGACGACTCGGAACCGATACGGTAGCACGCTTTTGTTGTTCCTTCGGCGTCTTCTCCACGGAACCGGCGAGGTGGCCTTCGAGGCGAAATATGAGGTGGAGTCATGGAGGGTTCCGTTGGAGAGGAATGGTCCTGCCGAGATTGCGGCCTCGCTGGGTCCAGACGATGTCCGCCTTGGGCCATCGGATAAAATCGTGCACGGCATCCCCTAGTGTTGTGATCTCTTCGTTCGCGAATGTCCAATGGGACGGCCATGAAATGTTGATGTACCATGTCCACCTCCACCCTTGCGTAACCATGCGCCACCGAACACCGTCTTCGCATCGCTCCTTCCCCGGTATGGATGCACCATCCCCGCCCTTTCAATAGGAATGGACCCAACTAACCTCGCTTGAGCTTGCAGCCGTCGGCTCCTACAAAACGATACGCAATTAGCTAAGGCGCCCTATAGGTCTATCTTTGGTGCATTCCATAGATGTACATTACCTTGATGCGGTCTATCGGTAATTGGTCGTCGTCATGTTCAAAATTATGCGTGGACGCGACACTACTCCGATGTCGAGGACTTGTTCCCGCAATAACGAGGCGGCTTATGCATCGGTTGCGAGTACTTGATTCGATTGATCCCGCAAACTTGCTATCCGCCCTGAAATTTCGCCTAAGCGCCCAACCGATTGTCGTACTCGCCTTGGATCTCTTCCTACTTCTATACATGAAGTAGTCGTCATGAATCCATGTACCCAAGGTACGTTAACCCCTTGCCTCGCGTGCGACCAGTGTGCTCCTTGTTTCCTAGGGCCGTAGATAGTATATCCTTCTCCTGTGTTCTTGGAAGGAGCCTTCTAAGTTTGGGCAATCAATTCACGCGCAAGAGGTCATCATGTTATTATAGTCACTATGAAGTTATTGACTTATAAACAAGTAGGTAGTTCGACATATTTACCACACGCTGGGACACTTCCTAGTCCGCGGGTTTGGGAAAGTGACGCCATCGACGAGACTTTGCCTCGCTTAACCGTGCACGGAACGCGGTGTGTGATATCGGAAATAGATTCTCCTCCTCCGCCTCCCATTGCGCGGATTTAGCCGCTGCACTCAGCCGTGCCGAGTCCGTGGGGGTGAGTGTTTCGTGCTCGGATTGCTTTGTGCGCCGCACTTTGCTCCTTAAATTCATCCGCCGCCTTCATAGCCACAAAGGCGCTCCATGTTTCCGCGTCAAGAATGGAAACTTCGTGAAGGGCGCCTCACTCTTGTTCACGCATCGCGTGACAAGAACGCTCTTGAAGGTCCTCCACGCGTGACACATGGAGAGCAAGGCATGCCGCTCGACGCGCTTCATGTCCATTTTTGGGATAGTGAACTCGCTTGAAAGGTCTTCCCACAAAGACGCGCCTCTCGATCTTTTGTCGAGACTTCCACTTTGGTGTGGTGATAGGACCTTTTCCTTGCAAGTATCCCGCAGATGGTCCGGAATCTCGCGACGATGCCGGGGACTCATAGGGACCCAACGCCATCGACCTCGTGATGGTCATCGGCCAAGAGGCAATTTCGATATTCCTCTACCATCTCTCTTATGTATCTGCGGCGTCGGTGGGGCGGCGAAGACGGCGCTCGCCATGTCCTAAGGCTTGTGATTTGCCATAAGACGGCCTCTGCCATCTCGCTACTTCCTATCTATATAAGTTACGACGCAATTATTACATAGTATATAATATATGGGAAATTGCACAAAAATATAAACAAATATAATCAACGCTTGCCATCTCGTAGTAAAATAAAATAAATTGCCGTCGGTGTACCATAAGAATCATCACGGTTCCTGTGTTTGCCATCAACTAGATCAGATCGATGTTTATTAAGAAAACATAGTAAAATGTTGATCAAGAACCGACAACTACAAGAGAGATTTTTCTTAATATATGCGTAATAGTGAATGAAATGAAATACAACAGCTTATAAACTAAAATTCTCACCTCTATGACAATTCAAACGGATGAATAACGATTGATCGCAATTTCTATGACACAACAACTCAATTGACATGGCTACATGATCGATTTGTAACCAAAACCAAATCGGACAGATTAGAGAATGAATGCTTGTTGATTCACTAAACCATGATAAATGAACATTTCTAATGAGGTTATAGCTAGATGAGTAGTAGTTAAAGTTTAACTCATCATTAATCATTAGATAACACTCAAGAACGATTTCAGCTTGATCGACTTAGAATTATTCCAGATGTCGTTTCTTTTGGAATCAAGGTGAGAAAACTCAATCACCAAGGATCGCCATGTGCTTTAACCAAAGAAGGGATCTTCGCTAGTAGGATATGGTGATGGTCATATGACAATTTGGGATGTACAAAAGGCTACAAAGAGCAAAAGTAATATACGGTGAGCATACAAAGGTTGTAGTGCATGGAAATACACAACATCCTTGAGTGATTCATCATCACTAGGTAAGATTAGGCCATCCTTGAGTCATTCATCATCACTAGGTAAGATTAGGCTTTCTTATCCATGGGCATTGATTGATGTCTTCTATATTGTATTTTCATGGACTAAATATGACAATACTATAGATGAAGAACGAGTATCATGGCTTGCTCTTGCATGGGACCGTCAAGTACAAGTGGCAAAGTTTGTTAAATCAAGGATGATTAAACACAAGGATTGGAAGCTTGATAGTGCGACCATCATGGCGTTGCTCGTTAGATGATCGTATGCAAAAGGCTCCCTTTTGTCATTCATTTAGTTTCGTCTTTTCTTAGTCGCAAATTAAATTACTCTTTTCTTTCGGATGTTAGTTGTCCTTAATTTGAGAGGACAAACTGCTTGTTCTCCAAAGATGGCGGTGAGCTTCGCAGACTATCTTTATTCGGATGGTTTTGTCTTTGATGACAAAGATACTTGTACTCATACACATTTTTCTAACAGTTTGGTAACCCGAGAGGCATTTTAGCAATTCAAGAGCGTGAAGAGGTGCTACGGATATATTATTGGGCCAAAATTTCTCACGCTTCCGACTTCTTCCATGAAAAGAGCGCATTGAAGCAAAGAAAGAGGGTCGGTGATTGGATGGGTGCATCGGACATGGCAATGAAGCACTAAAGACTTGGGATATTTGGCTTCAAGTGTTTCTATTGCGATCAGCTTTGGTCTCTCGACTCTATGACAACATTTCCATCCATGTGCAAAGTACATGACAAGTATGCGTGGTTGATTGCCACTAAACTGCACCATGCAATATTTAATGTATATAACAAAACCGATGATTTTGTACAGCTTGCTAATAAAGAAAAATGCCGAACTTGTCAGAACCAACACAACACTACCAAGTAGGTCAGAATACTGAATTTGTTTTTAGTTCGAAACTTAAAAGAAGGTAGATTTAGGAGTACCACGGGTAGGGATCGGGCCAGAGCACCGAGGGCGAGCCGGTGGAGTAGGCGACGCCGGCGGTGCCGGGCAGAAGCGAGCGAGGTCGGCGCAGCAGAGGCGCCGAGCCGGCCGGGAGCGGAGCGACCACCGAGGCAATGGAGGTGACGCAGCGGGCCGAGGCGGGCCGAGGCGCAGGAGCAAGACCGAGGAACCGAGGCGAGCAATGGAGGCGACGCAAAGCGGGCCGAGGCGGGCCGAGGCGCAGGAGCAACACCGAGGAACCGGAGCGAGGGCGGCCGACAGACAAAGGGCGCGTGAGAGGTGAAGAGTGAGCAAAACCCTAGCGGTCCCGCCTTATAAAAATAACATCACGCACGGTTCTTTCAGTAGAACCGCTCAGGATATGAATATCACGCACGGTTCTACCAAAGAACCGCTCGTGATATGAATACATCACGCACGGTTCTTTAATAGAACCGCTCATGATATGTACCATCACGCATTTCGGTTCTTAATAGAACCGCTCGTGATGTGAATTTTTGACCCGAAGGCCAATTCAATGGTAGAGAAGGCTTTAATAAGAATTTGGCCATGAGAGACCTTCTTAAGTATTGCAAAAGAAGGGGCTCACGATTTTATTGAAATTTCATTTTACACAATTAATTTCATTATATTTACATTACGGATACATCAAAATTAAAACTGAATTAAACTAAAGGATAAACAGAGTAAAATCTACTAAAGTACCACAAAAATGGAATTTCATCAACATCCGGATTTTTGTATATATATTATTTATTTTATTGTTTTGGCCCTTCGTATCTTTCTATGACCTCTAAGACGGAGCGAGACGGATAGGCAGAGCAAGAGCTCTTAAAGTCTACCCGGGCTAGCTTCTTCATTCTTCGATCAGGGGCGGGCTTCCTTCTCTTTCTATTGAAAAGAGAAAGGATTTCCAATCACAGACTGCAAAATTGAGGACAAATTGGAACCATTAACTATATTATTTGTTATTATTTGTTATTTTGAGATTTTCTATTTGTTTGTTAGTAGTGAACGGTTCCTTCGACTTAGCCCTGTGATCCGCTAATTCATCTCTTGATCCGTATTCGCAAAGGAGGTGGATAGGTCACAAAGAAGTGGCGAGGGTAGAAAAAGGTTTGAAATTCCGTGTTCCCGCAGATAAAACAAAGGACATAGTGGATTAGGTAACACCTCTTTGAGAGGAAAGATCTATGAAAGTGAAAGCCCATTCTCATTCTATTCTCAATTTCATCTACTTTCTTGGCTCGGCTCTATTCTAGATCCGTCTCAGGATATCCCCACAACAAAGATGTATGAACTGTTGGATAAGCAGTATGATGACAAGTTTGAGTTCAAAAGTTCATATCTAATTCAACTCAACATTACCATGAATATCCACATTGACATCAATATTAAAGATCACAAGTCCATAACACATTAACACATGACAATGGAATAAATAAATTAATTACAATGGAGTAATTAAATTCTTAATTAAAATACACTCTTCATGATGATCGACGCATATAGCTAGCTTCCTCACCGGGTTCTTCCTCGTGCTCGATGCCGCCTCCGAAAGGTGGTAACTCGTCAAATTGATTGTATTCTTCCTCGCCCACTACATTCTCAACTCCGACAATCCTCCTTTTCCATGAAGAACTACGTGGCGCTTCTTATTTGCCGCCGGTTACATAGAAGACTTGAACAACTTGGTTAGCCAAGACGAATGGTTCGCCTTTGTATCCGACACGCTCGAGGTCCACGGTAGTGACGCCGCATTTGTCGACCTTCACCGTGGAGATGGACCCAACGCACCAAATAGGGGATCTTGAAAAGCACGTAGTCGATCTCCCATATCTCCTCTATTTGCCCATAGTACGAGCTCCTCACCCATCGGCATCGAATGCATCTATGCGACACACGCTCGTGACCGTGCTCTTCCTATCCCGAGCCGCCAGATAAAATGTGTACCCATTTATGTCGATCCTTGCTATGTGACAATTGTAAATGTGGCCCTCTTGCCAACCATAGCAACAGATCATCACTTGATGACCTCCGAGTGATTCGCACCTTTAACCATTCGCTGAACCGACGGTTGTGCTCTCGTGATCCAAACCTCCGACCGGTCGGATTCTCTGGCGCATCATGTCTTTGTGCTCGCCGATGTACGGGACACTTGGGTCATGTGTTGCAAGACCGTGAAATGGGCTTGAGCGCACGATCCAGATCGGAGTGATTGATTTCTTCCGATGGTCCCGATACCATCCAGCCTCCCCTCATGACGAGATAGAGGCACACCAATCGGATCCACTCGAGCCATGTAGTCGACGCAGAACTCAATGACCTCTTCCGCTGCATAACCTTCGATGATGTCGCCTCCGGAGATCGATTCCGACGTAGGACTTGAGAATTCCCATGTACCTCTCGAACGGGTACATATGACGAGAAACACAGGGCGCATATCTTTATCTCTTTCACAAGGTGAACAATGAGATGGACCATGATATCGAAAAATGACGGAGGGAAATACATCTCAAGATGACACAGAGTCGTCACTACCTCGGCCGCAGAGCATCTAGTCCTTGGGGATCGATGACCTTCTCGAGCAATTGAGTTGAAGAAATAACACACCTCAAGATTGCCACTCGACCTTGTTCGGCAAGATACTCCTAATTGTAACAGAAGCATTTGTGTCATCAAGACACGATAATCATGCGACTTCATACCAATTAATTTCAAATCTTGCATAGAAACAAGTTTCTTAATGTTAGCGGAGTAACCAGACGAGACTTTCACACCGCAAGCTCGCACGCTTCATTTCTCTCGGCCTTGGGCAGAGTGTAGCAAGTCGGGAAGGTACGTCGTCTCCAGACGGTCTCTCTTTCTGCTAACTCGGTCCTTATGTTTATATCGACCAAGTCACGCCGCGTGCGTAACACCATCCTTTGTTTTGCCACTAATGTTCAAAGAAGAGACCAATCAAGCTATCACATACATTCTTCTCACGCACAACGCCGATGCAAAGGCGAACTTCTAAGTACTCCCAATAAGGCAAGTCCCAAAAATTGACCGCTTCTTCCGATGTTCTTCTCACGGGTTCTTAATTTACGTCCCTTCCCAAGCACAACATCGATATCCTTAACCATATCATAGACCTCTTTCCCACTAAAAGCCCTTGAAGTCGAACCGCCTTCCTTATTTCCGTCGAATTGTTTCTTCATCTTGCGGTATGGGTGACTCCTCGGAAGGAACCTACGGTGACGCATATACACGCTTTTGCAGTTGTTGTTCACCATACACTCTCCGTAGCATCTAAGCAAAGGCGATGTGCTTTGACTCCTTTTGTACGGCTTCGACAAAGTTACCAAGGGCGGGAAAATCATTGATGGTGCGAGAACAACATGGCGCGTAAAGTGAAGTTCTCTCGCTTGTACGCATCCCATACCTGCACCCTTCGCTCCACGAAGTCACAAGATCTTCCAAAGAATGGTGCTAGGTACACATCAATATCATTCCTGTGTTACTTGCCCTTGGATAAGTAGTGACATCAAAATGTACTTCCGCTTCATACAGAGCCAAGGAGGAAGGTTGTACATACATAGATTCACTGCCAAAGCTATGCTCACGCTCATGTTACCGAAAGGATTCATTCCATCCGTACTCAACCCTAACCTTATGTTCCTCGCCTCAAGACCGAACTCTTCAAGCTCCGATCGAAGTTTCTCCACCGGCGTAATCGCAGGTGTCTTAGCTTTCCATCTCTCTTACGCTCCTCCGAGTGCCAACGCAGCAATCTTGCCTCCTTTGGGTTCGCAAATAAACGCTTCAAACGTGGGATTACAGCAGATACCACAACATCTTAGCAGAGGTCCTTGCTTCACCTTAGCAATATTTTGACGCTTGTATCGGGATGCTTTGCACACGGACAATAATGCATGTCCGCATACTCTTTACTGGTAGAGGATACAATCGCTCGGACATGCATGTATTCTTTCTACTTCCATTCCCAATGGGCAAATAACCTTCTTTGCTTGATAGGTGGTGCCGGGCAACACGCTTCTCCTAAGGATGTCCGCTAGAGACCTAACAACGCCGTGAAACTCTTATCGGACCAACTATTGCTTGCCTTCAATTTCAGCGGTTCAAGCACGGTTGACAGGACAACGCCGTGAAACTCTTATCTGACCTTGTATTCCGGCCATGCACGGTTGACAACCTTGAACAAAGGTCTCACCGAGTCCTCCCTTAAGCCCTCGAATTTACAAAACTCTCTCTCACCGTAGTTCTCTTCGCATCGCGAGCATCCGATCCGTTGTCATCGTGCCCCTATCCTCATCAAAAGCACACCACATCCGCAAATCGTTGACTTCTCGGCGATGTCGCCATTATTAACTTCGTATAATCTGCTTCTTCACCGTGGATCGGTCCAACATGTATACCCTTTTTGAAACCCTTCAATCAAGTGCGCTTCGATCTGCGCGCTTGTTAAACATCTTCGATTACGCAATCAATGCACTGACAAGACATAAAATTTATCCCTTCTTCAACATATCCCCTTTCAATGCTCTTCTAAAAGCAACCACGCCATTAATGTAATCTTGACTCACACGGTTCACACCGCACATCCATTCGATCCATCTACACTACGCATGTAACAAATTAGTGTCAAATTGATTAGCGATTAATTTATAGCAAACGAAAATGTGCAATATAAACTCATTCTCCAACATTTGTATCTAAGGTTATTGAAAGAAAACTCTTCACTAGTTATGTACCACACGCGGTGGTATAGCGTAGCCATGCCTACGACCACAACCATGATCCCTACCTCTCGACACCGATATCTATCTCAATTGAACAATAATGCAACCCAAATATAGGCATCACCTCATACAACACTTATTAACCTAAAATACCGGAACCGTAAATGCAATATTGTTGACCCAAACCCCACCGCATCGTGAACCGGTGTGTAAATTTTATTTTTTAAGCGAATTAATTATCCTAACTCAAATTTTAGTGATTATTAGACCTAATTCAATTTTATTAAGTTACCACTCCTAAGTCAAATTTTAGTTCATTAGTTATAAGGTTTCAAAACTAAGATTTGCGGGGCTAATATTATTTATTCCAACATTGACGGTGCAAGATCATGTGCTCATACCAAGATTAGAGGAGGAGCCGCAGTTGGAGGAGCTAGAGGCGGGAAGTGGCGCTGGAGCGAGACACACCAAGTGCCGAGGAGCTAGGGCGAGGAAGTGGCGCAGTTGGAGGAGCTAGGGCGGGAAGTGGCGCTGGAGCGGTATACACAACTTGAGTTGAGAGGAGCTAGGGCGAGGAAGGGAAGTGGTAGACACAGAGAAAGGCGGTGGTGAGGATGTCTCGGCTCAATTTATATGAAACACAGAAATCACTGCACGGTTCTATTTCGTAACTGCTCAGGATATTGTTTATCGCTGCATATCCGAGAACCGTTACGAAATAGGCCCGCATGATAAACTAAATAAAACATAGCCGACAGACCCAACACGAGGCGGTTCCAAAGGAACCGTCTGTGATGGGCCGTCTGCTATAGCCTCTTTTGTAGTAGTGTACGTACGCATGTCGTGAGTATATGTAACTTGTGTAGTTCATATATACTCACGTTGTGTTACATTTATCCGCTTTCAATTCATGTGTAATTGAAGTGGTTATCATTAATTACCAATAAGGGAAAGATTGATGTATCTTGTCCCACCATTATGTGATAATGGTTTGTTGTGGTAACTAATGGTAATCACATTGTGGAACTAACATTTTTTATGAGTTGGATTAATAGGTTATGTTCCAGGGCAATGAGGACTTTGGATGTCATCATGTGTCAATGACATTAAAGTCAAGAGCTTGGTGTAAAGGATGCATCATGAGTTGATGCTTACGAGTTGATCGTCAAGACAAGAGAAGACCCATCATGTGTTGATGGAGGTCAAGCAAAGGATCATCATGTGTTGATGATTATCAAGTTAATGACCCGGACTTGAAGTGTTGATGTGCGTCATCAAGCTTCAAAAAGATGCAAGGAAAATGTATGACTAGCTAGGGCTAAGGATGTGTTCCTAGTCTTTTACCGGTCTTGGTGTTTGGTTGGAAGACCGGATTGCTAGTATAGCTTGTCGTACTATTAAGAGGGGTCTTAACTAGTAGTTTGAGTTAGTCATGTGTTGATAGCTCATTGTGTTTGCTCTAGCTCATCTAGGCATGATGTTATTTATTTGCAAATGTGTTTTACAAATAGTCGATGCTCATGCGTAACCTTTGTAGCATGTGACTTAAGTTTGCAAATGCGTTTTGCAAATGGTGTAAGTCCATGTACCTTATTCCTTGTGATGAGTATTCTAAAGGTTGGCAAATGTGTTTTGTAACCTATTGAGAATATCATCTTTGAAACCTTGTTAGAATTGCACGCAAATGGGCGAATGTATTTTGCCATTTGATGTGAAGCCAATGTGTTTGGCTCTGTGGTCTAGCGGTCAGACCGCCAGTGGTCACCAGTCGGATCGGTGGCATATCGGTCTGACCGCTGTGCTGTTGGCGGTCCGACCGATTTCATTTGAATTGGATTCTCTGTGTGGTAGTTCCGTTGTTGTGAAAACGGAACTACCGGTGTGCGAAAGTTCCAGGGTTCGTGCGGAATGTATTTTCCAGAGAAGCACCATTTTGGGACTTAGCTGATTTTCCTCGGCGGTCGGACCGGCCAGCCTTGGCGGTCTAACTGATTTGGCGGCGGTCAGACCGACCCTGCTCTGTTTTGAGGGAATCTTTCCTCCAACAGATAGTTTTTGGGTATGTGCTATAAATACCCACCTTGGCTGGTTGGAGAAGGTTGCTGGTTGTTGCTGGTGCTATTGTGAACCTCTATTGAGCATCTTGAGCTAAGAGCAAGTCTCTCATTCTATTTTTTTCATGTGTTGCACTTAGTGAGATTTGAGAGCAAACCATAAGTACATCTGTTGTCTTAGGTAGTAGATTGTGTATCCACTGAGCGTTGACACTTGATAAATTCAAGTGAAAGTTGAGTCTTGTTACTCTTGGTGTTTGTCGACACCTAGACAGGCGTGGAGGCGTCGTGCCCGGTGATCTTCTCAATGAAGCTTGTGAGAAGGCCCGGTGTGATTGTGAGTGGTTTGGTGCTCGCCATCTCCGGAGTGGAGGAAGAGCAACCCTAGTGAAGCGAGGTGTTGGTTCGGTTTGGAACCGGTCCAAGTGGTTGGACATACCTCGGAGGTGTTGACTTAATTAGTGGAGCCGGTCCAACGTGGTTGGCTTACCTCAACGTGGATTAGGGGAGATCGGCAAGTCTCCGAACACCACGGTAAAATATAATCGTGTCATCTTGTTTTTACTTGTGCTTTACTTTGAGCAATTTACATTCTTGCTTTAACTGCTTATATATCATTGTATGATTGTTCATATTGTTTTGTAGTCATATTGTTGGTACACTTAGTGGAGCCTAGTTGATTTATATTTTAATTGTGCAAAACCAATTTGTTATTAGCTTCCGCATTATTAATTGGTTTTTGCCCAATAGAATTTTTGAAACCGCCTATTCACCCCCCTCTAGTCGGCCACCTCGATCTTACAAGTGGTTTCAGAGCTTGGTCTCTCATTGATTAGACTTAACCGTCTAGAGAGTAAAGGATGACGACTAGTGATATAGTGCACCTAGGTGAAGCACCTATCTTTGATGGCATAAATTATGCATATTGGAGAATTCGCATGATTTGTTATTTTAAGGCTATGGGCCTAAATATATAGCGGATTATAGATGCGTGCTTTTCTCCTCCAAATGATCCTCTTGCGCCAACCATTGAGGAAGAGAAATGCTCGCATCTCGATGCTCAAGCTACTAATGTTTTATTTAGTGCTTTGAGTATAGAAATATTTGATGCCATATGCAATCTCAAGATCGCTCAAGAAATGTGGACATATATTCAAGATCATTATGAATTGTCTACATCTACTAGTAAAGATTGCACACAAGAGTGGACGTCGAGAGAAGAATGCTCAACTTCTAGCTCCGACGATGATGAGTCCACAAGCCCCTCCACATCAACTCTATCTACATCGCTTCATGGCTCAAGGTAATGAAGAGGTAAACGACGATGGACCTTCTTATGACGAGTTGAAGGATATGTTAGAAGACTTAAATGAATATCTTGGTAAGGAGAAGTCAAAATTCAAAGTCTTGAATAAATAATTTCTTTCTCTCAAGGATTCTTACGAAGAGCTAAAAGAAGCTCATGAGACTCTCCTTCTCAAGGATCTCAATAAGTCCAAGGTGCATATAGGCATTACATGCAAATTATTAGATGATATGCCATGCATAGCTCCTACCTCATGCATTACATCTAAGGTTAGCATATCCACCTCATGTGAGGATTTAATCGATATGCCTTGTTGCTCTAAAGTAGATGCTCCTATTTCCTCTATACTTGTTGAGACTAATCTTGTAAAGGAAAATAATGAGCTCAATGCCAAGTCACAAAATTAAAGGTTGACTTGGAAAGAAGCGTCAATGGAAGACCACTCTCGATAATATATTGAGCAAGCAAAGACGTTTGCAAGATAAGAGTGGCATTGGCTACACTCCCAAGAAAAGAGAGAATAGCAAGACAAGACACAACGCGAGACATACGAAGAAATATGTCAAGTGCCATGGATGCAACGGAAAGGGCCACATGCAAAACGAGATGCAGCCGCTATTCCAGTGGAATGATGCCAGGAGCCGTTGGTGCTTGAAGCATCTCCCGGCGAACTTCCACACAATGTTTCACAGCAAGGACCTGATGAAGATGTTCAAGAATCTCTACATGCAGAACCAAAGGAGGAAGTTTGAAACGGTGTGGAGACAGCTCGAGGAGGAGACCGGGAAGCATCTAAGGAACTCGGCAGATGCCTAGACAGGGGCAGCGGCAGGAGGGTCGGCAAGAGTTGGGGAGTTCACATAGTAGGTTAACTCACACACACCCGACTTGGAGAAATGGTCCCTACTGCACGACACCGATGGTGCAAGGTACGGGATCATGACGACCAATATGTCTAAGGTATACAACGGTGTTCTCAAGGGTGTACGATCCTTGCCAATCACTGCGATCGTGGAGGAGAGCTGGAACCGTACCGTCGGGTACTTTGTTAACAGAGCCATGATGGCCAATAGCATCTGGAGGATGGCAAGCAATTCTCCGAAGTAATGCATGCGTATAGGGAGAAGAATATCAACATTGCTTGTTCACACGTTGCTCGTACAATGGATGACGTCAGGCAGAAATTCGAGATCCATTTCAGGGAGAAGTACATGATGGACCACGCTAGAGGGGATCGGAAGCAGGTGTGCACGATTGGTGACGAAGCGTCGTGCACCTGCAACAAGCCACGACTTCTTCACAAACCATGTTTTCATGTGTACGCGGTGTGGTGCCAGGCCTCGGAGCGTTACATCTCTGAGTACTATGACATCCACCACCTATATGCCACTTGGAGTGCCGAGTTCCACTCGTACAGCCTGGACATGCACTATAGGGGCATTTGGCGGGGGCAGGTGAAGTGGGTGTCGAACCCAGCACTGAAGCACCCTGGCCGTGGAAGACGCCAGTCATGACGCATTCGGAATGACATAGACGACAGCCAGCGTGGACAACGGGTTCGCCGCCCCAGATGCATACTGTGCAAGACGGTTGGCCACTCCATCAGCTGCTACCCAAACAGACCTAGCACAAGCGGCGCACCTTAGTGACCAAGATTTAATTACTAAGTCTGATGTTGCATGCTTTTTTAATGCCTTGTATGAGTTGTGTCGTTGTCAATCCATGTCTTTCTGTATAGACGTAATGTTATGTTGTCTGGGTCATATGTGAACTCATTATGGTCATATCACTTTGTCTTACATTCCGTTATCATATGTTTCGGTTTTTTCCCGTGCCAAACATTATGTTTTTCATGCGGACTAACATGTTGCTTCTTACCAGACAGGAGATGGTGCAGCATGCAGTTGACAGCCCGTATGAGTTGTTCGACGCACGCTGGGATGGGCGACACTGATGCCTATCGTGGTCGTCCGACGTTGGATCTTCGAGCCTGGTCCTGAGCGCCCCTAGAGAGAGAGGGCCTCTTGACGAGCGGTATGTCTCGAGACTACGGGACACCGGCCTCCTGTCCTTTGCCCGCATGTTGGACCTACCGCACGCGTTTCAGTTTGAAGCGGCACTCTTATCTGCACTCGTGGATCGTTGGAGGCCAGAGACTCACACCTTCCACTTCCGGTGGAGGGAGATGACAATAACTCTAGAGGATGTAGCTATGCTTACAGGTTTGCCGTTGCGCGGTATTCCAGTAGTGCCACCTCCGAGGCGAGTAGACTGGAAGGTGCATTTGGCTGAGAGATTCGGTCACCCGATTCCTGAGAATATATCGGGTGTGCCACATTCCTGGCTGCGGGAATACACGAACTGCCCCGTGCATGCAACTGTGGAGGTGGTTAGGACACACCTCCTCGCGTACCTTTTGTTCCTGTTCGGATGGATCTTGTTCCCTACGACTCAGGGAGACTGCGTGTACCCTCGCTACATCCATCTCGCAGAGTCTTTGGTGAACGCCTGGCCTGACGAGGTGCCACAATACAGTTGGGGCTCCGCAATATTTTGTGCTACTTACCGATGGTTGTGCGATGCCTCTCAACGCAGTACAGGTGGAGAGCCAGTCCTCGTGGTATGCTACACACTGCTGCAGCTATAGTCGTGGGAGCACTTTTCTGTTGGCCGACCGTATTTTCGGAGCACCGTGCACATTTTCTAGTTGAGTGTTGAGCTTTACGGTAATGCTGGAGGCGACGACCCCGTCGATGGCCTTACAATGGGAACACACTGGACACGTGGTACCCTAGGTTGGGCCAGAGAGAAACCGATGCGTGTGTACCATGAGCTCCATAACCTATTCGAGACTCTGCACGAGGATGAGGTCATTTGGCGACCATGGACTGCACAGTTCGTTGCGGACACCCCCCCCCATTCGGACTTTCCTCGCAGTGTACTCAGGATGAGATGCTCTGGTTGACAACCTGCCACCTGGTCTTCTCCCACATGGTCGAGCCGTACAATCCACAGCGGGTCATGAGACAGTTTGGCCTTTACCAGGAGGTGCCACCGCCGCCAGGACGACCCTCCCGCGAAGGCTCACTGGTGTGTTATTTTTTGTTATCATACTAACCGCATGTCTGACTTAGACTTTCCGACATCCAATTTTAATTGCAGGCAAACAAGAAAAGGCTGGAGGAGCGACGACTAGAGGCACATATAATAGCCGTGGACGACGTTGTGGAGTGAGAGGGCGGCAACAGACGTGGTGCACGAGTTACGAGGTTACACCATCCAGACGTATGCTGCGTACTTACGGTGGTACGTTCAACACTAGGTGCAGGCTTACTGGGCCAGCGGCACGGCGTCCGGTGGATGTCATGCACGATGACGTTATACTAGCAAGTCTCGACCGGCATTGGGTGGCATGCCTTGACGAGACGGTAAAACATTCTTTGTAGAAATTTCGTCTGGCAAAACGTTTGTAACGTACTATTATTTTCCTTGCAGTACTACTGTCTTGAACGTATCCAGCGTGAGGGTGCTAAAACTTTACGTTGTGGAAACAACAGTACATTTGATCGCCTCCTAGGGGCGGTGCGCGCCATGACGGACGACGCAAGGGCTGCAATTAGGAACTTGACTTGTGGTCGCCACATCGACATTCACGTACAGCATCGCGGACACCAAGGGCACCCTTCACCCACTCCGCCCTCTACACCTCCCTCGACACCGCCTCCGCACGTCCGTCGCACTCTGGGAGTCGTCGGAGCTACGGTCGCTCAACCTCGACGCGCCTCGAGCCATAGGTACGTCATATGTCTGCCGGTTGTTGTCATCAGTATTTGTCCATGGACTCCTTTCGAATATACCTCGTATTACTGTTTGTTCTTGCAGCACTTGCCAGAGGACACCACTCTGCTTCAGCCGTCGTCATCACGGAGGGAGGCGCAGGACAGGACTACCTTGTCGGCGCGACGTTGTTCCACTGCAGATAGTGACTCTGACTCGCCGCAGCGCCAGGACGACGGGTTGGGATCATTACTGCATGGCATTCAGTCGCACGTGCGGGAGCGCGACCAGTGGTTCACCGAGACGTACCAAGGGTACAACGTGCAACATTACGACATAGACTGGCCAGAGGATCCTCGTCCATGCAACAACCTACTCAGGTACGCTTTAATGTAGTTACAACAATTTTCTTATTGCACGAATCCAAGGACTAACTCGCCAAGTAGCCTTTCAGCAGGAGGAGCACGAGTGGGTGACGATATGTTTAGGTCTAAAACAAACACCTACACTCAGATCACCGCAGCGACGCCTCCCACGCAACACCCCTCCTATGGCTTCCGAGACGTACGCCGCTCCCCTGACAAGTTCACCTTCCCTGAGGATCAGCTACGCCGTCCGAGCAAGCGGCGAGACGATGTACCATAAGTAATGTCATGACCGTATAATGCATATTATGTAGTATCATTATGCATTGTGCCATTGTGATTTATGTAGTGTCAGTGTGCATTATGACATTGTGATTAATCTACAGAAAATGTTCTTCGAAATAGTTAGTACAAATGACAATTCTTCCTCCTAATTTTTATGTACTAAACCTAAAAGACGTGACGCAACACAACACTGTAACACGATTCCTCCTCGGGCCCGCTACTTCGCGGATGCTAAATTTCCTTCAACCCAATTCAATTGTAATTCTGTCGCATGCTATATATGGATGTTTTGGCTGCCATTCACCTCACTCTTCTTTTCATCTTCTCCTTTCTTCCAGTCTTAAACGGGATGTCTTCGGCCTCATCTAATTTTCGAGTGAGTAGACAATTAGAATCACTACGGCAGCACCTGGTTTGCCCTCGTTGCAGGGATTCGGTGAATGTGTTCACCTCGCATATGCCAACGAATTCATCCCGCGTGTTCATGAAGTGTTCAAATCTAATGGTAACTTGTGCATAATCATCCCGAATGAATTCCACTTCCAAACAGCATGTCATTTTGTATTCACTTGAAGCTGCAATTCTTTTTTAGAGCACAATATGTCGGTTTTGGCAGTGAGCTGATGAAGTTGTCCCAGTGGTACGAGATATTGCATTGCAAATTGCTGCCTTGTAAGATGACTCTTGTGGTGTTGCTATACTTCGTCCAATGGCTCGACCATCCGATCCACCAAAGCAAAATAAAGAGAATAGACTAAAAATATTGGATGAAAGGATGGAAAGAGTTGAGAAAATATTTCAGAAATTAATTAACATACTTAGCTTCATGGTCTTTCTTCTATTATTTCTTGTTCTTTCCAAGTAGAAATTCAGTTGTAATGAGATTGTAATGTCCACTCTTTATCTATGCATCGCAGTCCGTCATGAACGAGAATGAACCAATAACATTATCTACAAATGAATCAACTGTCGTGTATCCTGCATTACATGATGTATGCCTTTGCGACGTTATTGTGCTTCTTCGTATCATCTATGCCTGTGACTATTTCCGTTACTAATACTTTCTGTGGAGTTCATGAAACCCTAATTTTCAATAACCTATAATCTAAATTTTGAAGACCTAAATCTGTAATGTTGGAGACGATTTCAGAACACTTAGTTTTACAACGATAAGACCACACAACTTCTCTCTGCAAAGCAGGACGTGACAACTCTCTGCAAAGTAAGACATGGCAACACTCTGCCTCGCCAGCTTTTCAGACCGAAAACACAGCACTCTGCAAAGCAGGACATGACTTCTCTCTACAAAGCAGGACGTGACAACCCGCTGCAAAGTAAGACGAGACAACACTCTTCCTCGCCAGCTTTTCAGACAAAAAATACAGCACTCTGCAAAGCAGAACATGATTTCTCTTTAGAAAGCATGACGTGACAACCCTCTGCAAAGTAAGACGTGACAACACTCTGCCTCGCCAGCTTTTCAGATCGAAAATACAGCAATCTGCGAAGCAGGACATGACTTCTCTCTGCAAAGCAGGACGCGACAACTATGTGGAAAGTATGACATACCAACACTCTGCCTCGCCAGCTTTTCAGACCGAAAAATAGCACTCTTCAAAGCAGGACATGACTTCTCTCTGCAAAGCAGGGCGTGACCCGACGAGATAGCTTTACGCAGCGATGTGACCCGACAATTCCTCTAGGGTCCCGCCTGCAAAGTTTGCAAAAAGATAAGGCAACACTCTGCCTCGCAAGCTACTCACACGAATTTAACAACACCATGCAACCCTGTGTCTTATAAAAGGAGATGGAAGAGGCCTGGGGAAGAACACTACACTACCAAATCCAACGCTACACCAGAACTTGCTTCACCACGCCGGGATGGACAAGATGAAGAGGAAATGAGACGAAATCCGCGAACTAGCAAGGGCTGTTGGGGCACGGGACGAATAAGCATGGGCTGCTGTGGCCCCGGTACGGTAAGAGGAGCTTGCCAGGATGGCAGCTCTTCGCAATGATGCCCACATGTAGCCGTAACCCCTACCAGAATATTCCAACCTAGCCTTCGCCGCAACACCAGCCAAAGGGGGAGACGCCACCCCTCTGTTGGTGCAGGGACACATGCAAGTTCTTTAAGTCCAAAAATGGCTCAGCCTGGACATGCATTACTGGGTTGTCTGAACTACTCCTGTGACTATCTTGACCGTCGTTGGGATACGAGCAGCTTTCGGCAGTCGGTAAGGACTAGTTACACTAAGTTCCCCTACTAATTCTTTTCAAAGTACGCACTAACAACCTCTCCCGTCTACCCGCAATCCCCAGAACCGCTATGTGGCTACCGCAAGTGGATCGACGTAGAGATGCACCCATACGACTAGTGGCAAATCGAGTATGAGGAGTGGGATGCCAAAAGGGCACGCGAAATTCGGGAGGAGGAGCGCCGCAATGAAGAGCACAACTAACGTATCCGGCAGGAGACGCAGAGCAATCTCGAGGCGTGTAGATGCAGGGAGCATGAGGCTTGCGAGAGGGAGCACGAGAAAAAGTGGGAAATGATTGCCGAGGCCAAGACGGCCGACGAAGAGTACAACGCCGAGCTCGGAAGGAAGGGCAAATGGCCCCGGTCCATGCAGTAGGTTCGGCCATTCTATAGTAGTCTCTGTCCTACCCGCTATGTTTTGTACTATCCCCGAAAGACATGTACATGGTTCAGATGCTTGTGTCACAATGTACCGTAGTAGTAGTGATGATGACTAAAGCAATTAGCCGAACTATCATGCCATGTAACCACGTGTTACGTGGTTCTGTCCGCTAACTCTAATGTAATTCTCGTTCCGTGCTTCCGCTGAGCCATCAAAGCAAGCATATATTGCAAGTATGTCTCTTTTAGTGGAATCTTAAAACTAACCATTCGCACCGACATCGATTCCTCCATGTTTTAGGGCATCTTCATAATCACAACGAGCGTTCTCAGCACCTTCAGTTGCATTATGTAAAAACTTTACAATGTAGTTTGCTTTAACTCTACCATACAGAAGTAATGCGATCAAGAACCGTAGCGACCAAGATATTATTTCTTTTCAGTTTTTTTGTTTGTATTTTAAACCATTTGTATTTTTTTTGAAATTTCAGAAAATTAAATTAATTTAAATGAATAAAAAATGTTTAATTATTTTTTTTACTAATTTTGTACTTTTTTTATAAAAAAAATTGCACTGACAGCCCACATAGCAGTATACACGATGAGAGAGCTATTTTTTTAAATTCTGACACTACAAAAACTACTTTTTAAGTTTTGATGGTCTAACGAGGCTAGGTATATCCAAATTTCCTATCTTTAAGGTGCCTGTGCACCTGGGCACCCCTAGCGCTGCCCATGTACGGGTGGAGCGAACGGGGAATCAAGGCTATCACGTGCCCCCGTGATAAACTAGTGCGATTCCCTATCGAGGAAATGTACGACGATTTCTTTTCGTGTCGGAAGAAATCTCTCTTCCTTTTTTCCGAGGATGTTGAAATAAATTTCAGATTGTACAGTGCTGAAAGACAAGACCAGAACTCGTGTAGACATCAAATTTGTTCTAGCCAATGTGGTAGCAGCAAGCTGTCGCAAGCATCGAACGTTCAAACTAAGCGTGTACCAGAGCAGCAGACTACTACTATCCCAGAATTAACAGTCGAAGCGCTATGTATCCTGAAAGGCCTCGTGCAATTCAACTGAAAATCTTCAACCTAAAAAAGTACTCCACTAGTATATATCCGTTCGATACTCCAGCTCGCTACATTTACAGGAATTATCCCACTTTACGTACGAGTATAATATATTTACCACATGCTGACTCGACTGCAAACGTAAAAGCATACGGTATCGATACGAAAGTGAAACTGTCCTTACTTTTTCCAGGCTTTCTTTTCGAAAAGTCTGGCTTTTAAAAGTCCAGCATTCATGCCTCTCCAGAGGCAATTGCATTTATGTGATGCCCTGCTGCTACTCCGCTCAGCCTCAGAGTACTGGGCGTGGAGGGGGGAGGGGATGAAAAAGTAAAATCCAACTAAACCAAGACTCGTCTGACATCCGGGCCCACGGCTCGCCTGGGCCTGGCCTGATACGCGCTTCTTGTGTATAAAAGCCCTCCTCTTGCGCTCCCTTTTCCGCACCATTACCATTACCAGCACCAGCACCGCACCGCTCCCCTTCTTCTCCGGAGACCAGCCTGCAACGGCTCGCGCGGAGGAGGCCGGAGGCATGAGGACGAGGAGCGGGTCCCTCTATCCCAGCGGCGGCGAGCCGGCGGTTGTGGGGCAGAAGAGGAAGATGTCGTTGGCACAGTCCGCCGCCGCCGGTGAGTGCCCCGGCGGCGGGCGAAGGAAGCGGCAGGCCGGGGGACTGGACTACCTGGATGAGCTCCCCGACGACCTCGTCCTCTCCATCCTATCCAAGCTCGCCGCCTCCGCCTCCTCCCCGTCGGACCTCCTCTCCGTCCACCTCACGTACGACCGCGCCCCCACTTGCTTATTCCTCAGCTCGCTTGCCCCAAAACACCTCGTCTTTCTTCGAGTTGCAAAGGCCCCCTCGCGAGTTCTTCAGAATGCGTACAACAGGGGCTGTTTTGCAATTTGCGGAAAGTTTGGGGGTGGAATGGGGGATAAAGCGGAGAAGCGCAGGATGGCCACTGAAAACGTCTTATCTTTTGGCGTTGCAGGTGCAAGAGGCTGAACGGGCTCGGGCGGCATGACATGGTGTTCGCCAAGGCCTCGCCGGCGTCGCTTGCCGTCAAGGCGGCGGCGTGGTCGGAGCCGGCGCAGCGGTTCTTGAAGCGCTGCGCCGACGCCGGCAACCTCGAGGCCTGCTACATTCTCGGCATGGTACGTACGGAGCGTCCAAGAACACTGGACAGCTTATACAAGCTGGATGGGTTGATTGCTAGACATGAATGGTGAGATGAAGTGCTGATAAGAGTGTTTGCGCTCGTCTTTGTGTAGATCCGGTTCTATTGCCTCGGTAGCCGGAGCGGAGGCGCGGCGCTCTTGGCGAGGGCGGCGGTGGGCGGGCACGCGGCGGCGCTGTACTCGCTGGCGGTCATACAGTTCAACGGTAGCGGGGGCGCCAAGTCGGACCGCGATCTCCGCGCCGGGGCGGCGCTGTGCGCGCGCGCCGCGGCGCTGGGCCACGTTGACGCGCTCCGCGAGCTCGGGCACTGCCTCCAGGACGGCTACGGGGTGCGACGCGACCCGGCCGAGGGCCGTCGCCTCCTCGTCGCCGCCAACGCCCGCGAGCTCTCTCTCGCGCTCGCCGCCGCCGCCTCCCACCGCCCCTTCGCCGCTCTCCCCCTAGGCGGTGGGGGCGGCTGCCCGCTCCTCTCGGACTTCGGGTGGAGTCTCCCGGAGGCGAAGCCCCACCCGGCGAACCTCTTCATGGTGGACTGGTGGGCGTCGCGAGGCGGGCAGGCGGCCACGAAGAAGACCGGTATAGAGGCAGCCACCGGCGATAGCGACGGCGGCGAGCTCCGGCTGTGCTCCCACGTGCGGTGCGGGCGGAGGGAGACGCGGCGGCACGAGTTCCGGCGGTGCTCCGTTTGCGGCGCGGCCAACTACTGCTCCCGCGCTTGCCAGGCCCTCGACTGGAAGCGCGCGCACAAGGCGCAGTGTGTGCCCATGGACCGTTGGCTCCTCGCCGGCGGCGAGGCCCAGTGACGGAACTCCCAACCCGACGGGTAGTATTCTAGTCCCCGTCCACCGCTTTCACGATGGACCGGGTGTAGGGCAGTAAGGGGCTGGAAAAGGAGGAAGCGTTTCTGCGTTTCTTTTGCCGTTTCGGCGTCTTGTCAGATGTACGTACTCTACTAGGGAAGAGGAGGCGAGAGATTCTACGGATACTCTCTACTCGAGCTTTTTTTTTATTATAAAAAATGTCTTAAATTAAAATTCCAACCTTTTTTAAACCAAGTTTTGGAGTCGAAATCTACCACCTACTCATCCGTGCCTAGCTAGAGCGTTTTGTCGTCTTGTGTTTTGGATGGACGCTGTGGAGGTACGGACAAGGCAGTTCGGCTGTTTTGTTTCCTTCAATGGACCGGACGGCTTGGCTTGTTTAAGTGTTAATCAGAGAGGTTAACTCGTACTTAGCGGCAGCAATGAGAAGACGTGCTTGGTGTGTCGTGCCCACCTTTTTCTTCTCGAGTGGTGAGACAAGTTGGAGGTTTCGCTCTGGCTTGGTTATGAACCTGAGGAGGTGGTAGCCGTGTAGGCTAGGCTGCTGCTAAAGTGACATCAACTTTTATTTCTCTCTCTCCGCTTCCTTGGTCGTGGAAAGAATACAAGATGATGGCCTGCCTTTCTCTTTGTTTCCTATCGCTCGAATATGCTGTAGCCTATGGCTGCGGATACACGTTATACAACTGGATTACTGGAGTGCGATTGGGAAAATAGGAGAAATCTGGGTGTAAATTGAGAAAGTAGGAACCCTGACCACAGTAAACGGATACCAAACCGGTTGACCCTACTTACCTGGTACTGCAATGAATAATAATACATCATGCACTAATGCGAGCACGAAATTAATCTTGTGCGGGGAAACTAGAAAAGCAGCGCAGATTTTGGCATGCTGCAGAGATGGGATTACTGTGCGGAGAAGGCGCATCAACGCCGAAGATTGTTTATACTCTGCACTAGGGTCATCTTTCAATCTTCAGATTTGTGGTGACCACGGTACCATACAGTATTCATTTTTCTATGTCCACGATTCCTCTATGCAACGCACAGTATTCATCTTTCAATCTTCAGACATGTGCGGTTGCCAAAGGGAACCTATAACGTGGAGTTACTGACATCAGAATAATAAGCAAAAAAACATCTTGTTACAAATCGGTATAGTAATTTGATTGAAGCTAAAGCCGGCCTGGCCTGCCAAACCAGATCCGATCTTAGCAATTTCGTCATTTTGGTGGGGGCAGCTAAGCCACCCAGACAAGGGCGTTCAAATTGCCCATCAGTATAGCCCGAAGGTGTGACACCCCCGGTCTATTGGAGTGATCAATAGAGTTTGATTCCTATCAACCTCCAGTTCTATGTGATTTTTTTTGTGTGGATTTTTCAACATGGTTTTAAGGATTTGAACTGGTGACGTATAGGTTTTCAGCTTGAAGATGACTAAATTAACCAATTATCTCCGCCCTCTCAAAAAACCAAGGGCAGGCAAATTAAACAAGCCTACCGAATCACACGCTCCCTCCTTCCATGATGGGTCGTGGTCATGGATGCTATTGTCGCCGTGACTGGCCGGTCTCTGCGCCGTCCAGCGATTAAGCACGTCGTAAGTACCAAGCCAATTTAGAAAATCGACGAGCGTGATGCCAACACGTTTGACTTTGCAGGGGCGATGAACTGTGTCAGGAAGCGAGAGATCGTGCGCGCGTTAGATGGGGGCGCGAGGAATCGAATATCGATTGACCTTTCGATGTTGTTTTCGTGGGGGGCAGCGTGCGGCCGTGGTGCGCATCCGGCTACTCAGATGTTTTAAGACTGCTCATGGTCCCTGTCTGAATTCATCATACTGGCCGGATTGATTTTAAAGTATTTTCTTCGTAGAGGAGCAGCAAGCAACTTTATTTATAATCCAGGTATGTTTCCCTGCAACAAAATGGTGCGTATGCATGGAGGAAATTATTGAAGTTTCCAATTGGGCAAGCAAAACTGATTGATGCTTGTTCAACGAGAGGGAAAAAACACTGATTGATACGTTAGTTGACAGTATGGTTTTCCTTTTCTTTTAGTAACATGATGTAGCTTCGAGTCAAGAGCCCTCAAGGGACAGATTAATTAAGCTGGATACCACTCCATAATTTTGCTCTGATGGTCAATGCCTATCAAGGGATAGCATCTCTTGAGAAGTGTGTGCCGGTTGCCATCTATTTTTCGAGTAATTACCACTTGTTCATACCCAGTAGTGTTATGATTATCATATGCACCTCCCAATCGCAAGTTTGAGCTACATGTAGGAGCATTTGTTAGGCTACCAAAGCCTTTTGTATTTACATGGGCAGGGTCTCCACGAGGGAATATTCTTAAATGGAGCGTATGCAAGAGTAGGTCATGCATACCGTACTGCAGTTGGTACCTGCTCAATACAATTCCTTGGCAATGTAAAGAGAGCATGGAATTAATGATTTTTTGAAATAATATTAATTTAAGAGATAATTAGAAAAATGAATAGTAGTCTTTTAAAAAATAAAATAAAACTAGACGTCTGTCACCAATTGGAATGACGACATGCTCTGGTCGCCATTCCAATTGGTGACAGGGAGCTATGCACTGGAGGCAAGGGGCTCAATAGTCCAGAGAGCTCCCTGTTGTCACCATTCCAAATGACGACACAATTTCCCCTATAAAAGACCATTGAAACCATAAAATTTAAGGAAAACTCACTTTTATTCAGAAAATAGAGAAAGAGGGGAGGGAAAGGAGAGGAGCAGAGAGGAGGAGAGAAGCTAGCGAAGCGCTGTCTGTCCGGTCGTCCACCTTTTAGGAATTTTTTTTAACCGAATGGATTACATAGTTTTAGATGTACGATTACATAGTATAGTATGTTGTACATAATCCTTTTCGGTGGATACTTTAGTTTTAGATGTGTGGTTAATCGTTGAAATCTTGTTTACGGTGCAGTATGTCAAATATGTTGGACGCCATCAATTTACTATGGTCAGGGCACTGTTCTTGAGGGTCCTGAGGGGATTGATTTGCGTTATTTCCAATCGTGACCTTACCCCTAAGAAGACCAGAGCAGCGTACATGGGGTGCTGTGATACGATGGTTGTTCCACTCATTCGATATGGACCATGTTGTGTATGATGTGAGATTGAGTTTCCTCCCACGAGCATCACAACACACATATTGGGAGCTAGTGCGGCTTAAGGGAACAAGATCATGGCAGTCATATGTACGCATGGTGAGGGAGGAACGATGGGATTTGGTCCTTCTATCCTAGGCATATGCCAAGTCACTCCTACATCGGTGGCTGAACAAGAATGGGGTGGTGATGCCGAAGAAGAAGTCGGAGACTCCAGCCACAGTGCGATACATACAATATGGACAAAGGTTCGGTAGTAGCTGATCCTATCGATGAAGACCCTGTGGAAGGAGCTCCTTCGGTCAAACAAGCTAGTGTGTTTGCTGACGAGGGTGAGGAACTAGAAGCCCTAGTGCAAAGAATGGATCTCGAAGACCGAGACTACAAGGTATTGTCAGAAGATGAAGGACCTGACGACGAAGATGATGTGGACCAATAGGCGGTTCCATCCGAGTGGAACACATACCAGTTCGGCAACCTCATCGTTAACGAAGATTCCTATGTGCCTTGTGAGTACGACCAGAGCGAGGTTAGGCAAGGATCTATGTACAAGTGTAAGGAGATCGTGCAGGAGGCGATTAAATTCTGGGCCTTGTGGGTGCGGTGTACATTCACAGTCGTCAAGTCTAACCCAAGATACTATGACGTGAAGTGCGACATAGAGGGATTCCCTTGACGAATGCACATATTTCAGCATAAGTGGGACACATACTGGAAGTGCTCTATAGTGGTCTCTCACACATGTGTCGTCGTTGAGTCAGTGCAGTCCCACAGGAACCTGTTATCAGACTTCATGGATAATCTAGATTTTGAGCCATGATCCATCATTTGGGCGATTGATGTTGGTGATATGTCCTAGAGGCAATCATAGGGATGATTGTACCACGTCTATGTTTAGGTGTTATCGAATAAGTGTTATTCTGTTCCTTGAATGAATCATCAGTTATAAAGATTAACGAGTATGTGACTTGTTGGTGAAGCTCTTTTTACTTATGATGATGTCGTTCTAAATGTATCCATAGTCGGAACACTAGTGACTCTATCGACCAGCACATGTATTGATTGATGGCCATGTTTCACCAGTCATGGATATAGGGATATCGAATCAATAATGTGAACACATGCTGAAGAATATGGTGTTGGATTGACCCACCTTGAGACACTACTGAGATTGTTATACTTTCATGTATCATTAGTTGGTCTCAAGCAATGATGATGTATAATCCTTAGAGCTGAGATTAGCATAGTTTTCTACATGTGTAAGAGTACACTTTAGGGTTACAAACGCTACTCCGTAACTGAGTAGTCATAAAGGTAGCTTTCGAGTATGCTATAAAACATGTAGAGGAATGTGATTGGTTGGATATGGGATTTATCCCTCCTAACATAACAATAGAGATATCTTTGGGCCCCTCGATGTGGTCGGATAAGGAAAGTGCATGACAATATCATTAGTGGTCGAAGAGTTCGACCACATGAAGTTATCTAACACTTGATCGAGAAAGTATTGAACAGTCCATGGATGACACAACATCTCATCTGGAGTTCAATCAGATGTCGTGAGGTAAAAGGAGAATACATGAGCAGGTCTTTCAGTTCGATCAGATACAGACTTGTCGTATGGAGATACGAGTTGGTCGTAGGTTGGTCGAACATGATCACTAAGTGGTCGAAACCTGATCGTAAGAGTTACGAACTGGTTGAGACCAAATATGACCTGGTCATATAGAGATACGAGTTGGTCGTAATCTGGTGAAAACCTGGTCGTAATGTGTTACGAACTGGTCGAGACTATATACAATCTGGTCGTATAGAGATATGAGCTGGTCATTAGTGATAAGGACCTGGTCATAGATCATATTGCACTATGGTTCGTCTGATATAATTCGTGTGTATTCGGGAATCGTTATGTCGTGCTAGGTGTCGCTGATGACTCATGATCGGATCGGAGTTTCCGAGTCACAATCGATTACGCATGAACCTACAGGGTCACACACTTAGCGGGTTGGAACAAACCAGTACGGATACAATTCGTAAAACGTGTTCGGATAGAATCCGTCACGGGCACTATTTAAGGAGATGCTTAAGGCTGTTGGGATGATTGACATAACAGACAAGATGCACAAGGTCGTGAGTTGAATTGTTTCTCCGAAACCCTAACCTCTATCTTCTTGAGAGCCCTACCGTACGAGTTAGTGTCAGCACACCGACGTATGGTTGTTCCTGCGCTAGACGTGTGGATACCGTAGAGGCGCTATTGCGGTTGCTGTTGCACCCGAGGACGATCCGCGATATTGCAAGGAAAGCGATCGGTTGATGGAGGAGACGATCGGTGACGACTACGCTGGACGATCGACTACGTTGAACAATCAACTACGTCGGACGATCGACTACGTCCACTACATCGACGCGCTCTTCGTTGGACCAGGCTGCTCCAACTCTTCTTCCGCTGCATTGCGCTTCTGGTGGTAATGATCTGCGATCTCTTGCTTGCTTGGTATCCTGGTTTACGTGGTATATTTTTTGTATTGCCAGCTAGCGTAGCCTATCAGTATCCCTTCAGTGGTATCCGAGCCATCCTGCATAGTTTTTGATCTAGATCAGTTATATATACTGGATATGTGGCAGTAGTAGACTGGATCTATTACTAGTCGAGTCTGGTAACCTAGATCGGTTAATGTGGATGGAACGGTCTAGACACGGGTCGATGAGATCGATCAGTGTTTGTTGACAGTAGATAGGTTTACAAGGAGGTATGAGCTAAACGGACCAGATGATTTACTTGATTTGTTTTTGACTGTCTTGCATGATACTCCTAATGGTCGGAATTCCACCATCAAAGTATGTCGCAGTGCGTGGTCACATCTAGGTAGTGATCAGATTGGTTCGGAATAGGGTTAATATGATTAATTCGATGATTTCTGAGCCTCGATTATGTGAACAAGATTCATATCCCGAAAAGGTTTCCGAGAGTACTGCCCTCAACCAGCGAGGGGTGCTACCCCTTCGAACCCCGCCCGCTAACTGGCTAGTGGGGCCGCCGTGGTCATAGCTGCGTTATATGGTTTTGGTTCCTGAGAAATTTGAGAATTTCTGTTGAACAGGGCCGTCCTAACGTATGTGTCATACATGGCCGACATTCGTACCTGCTGAGTGCAATAACTCAGCTACAACAAGGAGAGAACGAATCACTTCCATGGGTATATCTGCAGAGCAGGTGGTGCAGGAGGTATTTGGGTGCAAACTTCTACAAGCAGTTTCGCAACAGGGACTTGATGAACATGTTCAAGAGGCTGTGCAACCAGAACCTGCAGCGAAAGTTTGAAGCACTCTGGAAGATTCTAGATGAGCGGATCTAAACACACATAAGGGAGGAACCGGAAAATGCCACCCTAAGCGCTGACCAGGCCCCCGAAGTATTGCCACAACTACCCATAGATGGTCCTAGCGTGTCGAGGAAGGCGGGGGTGCAGGTGAAATGCTTCTCGGACTAGATTGAGCACGAGCCTAAGGAGAAGTGGTCGCTGCTACATGACAGTGGTGGTACACGATATAGTGTCATGACAATTAATCTAGCCGAGGTGTATAATTGGATCATGCGTGGCGCCAGGTGTCTCCCTTTGGTTGGTATTGTGGAGGTAATTCTCCGCGACACTACAAATTACTTTGTTGACAGAAGCAATAATGCGTCACTCACCATGGTAAATGACAGAGTACTCTACTCCGTCATGATGATAAAGTACATGGAGGAGAAGAGCAAGAAGGGTGAGATGCATCGGGCATTCAAGATGGCATAAGAGAGCTTTGTTTCGAGATGATGTGCAGGGATAAGGATGCCGCGGGACGAACCGTGAGAGAATCATCCACGAGTGCACGCTACGTCGTGCTAGTTGCGTATGCACTTGCAACAAGTCTCTTCTTCCGCATAGGCCCTGTTCCCATACCATGGCCGCATGTTCCACGGTGGCGCAACATCTCGACCAGTACCTCTCTGCCTATTTTAACAAGGAGGAGGTGATACAAACCTGGAGTTAAGAGATGTATGGTTACGACGTGGTTGACCATTTCACTGGCCATCCGATTTGGGAACAACTTATCTGGGCCGCATACATTGATAAGCTGAAGGGAAAGGTTGACCGGTGACAGGTACGATGCATCAGGAACGATACAGACGAAGTAGAAGTCGGGCGTCGTACGAAGAAGTGCTCTATTTTCACGGAGTCTGGGCACACATTCAAGAAATATACAGTCGAGGCAGTCCACTTTAATTTGTCGACATCAACAGTCAGGTTCATCCTGCTAAAATATGTGGTGCCCAATGATTTGTAATATCACTTTGATTTGTCAAAAAACTAGATGGTGATGACGTTGTGGTGAATGGGTTGTAATGTCAGTGTGATTTGTCCACAAAGTATATAACGACGTTGCACTTAATGTTATGTAATGTTATTGTGATTTGCCCACAAAATATGTGACGATGTTGCGCTGAATGTTATGTAATGTCACTGTGATTTGTCGACAAAAGATGTTATGACTTTGTACAGAATGTTCTGTAACATCAGTATGATTTGTCGATAAAATATGTGCTCGAAAATAGTCAATAAAAATAATATTTGTAGGTTTCTGTTGTCAGTTGAATTGGCGACAGTCCCTGTCGTCATTCCAACTGGCGACAGGGACCTCTCGCCAATTCAAGTGGCGACAAGAATCTCTCTGTACTGTTGAGTCTCCTGTCGGCAGTGCACAGGTTTCTGTCGCCGTCATTTCAATTGACGACATGCACCTAGTTTTGCAAAAAAAAAAAATTGACTATTTATTTTTTATTATTATTATTATTATTATTTAAAAATCTAGAATTAATTTCATTGTTTCTGCCTACTCAGTAATACGTGAATTTTGGAAGGATTTTAGTTAAACTTCTAGTTTTGACCAGTCGTATATAGAGTATTATGCAAATTGGCTATGTGGGAACGGTGTCATTATATTTGTTGTGAGAAATATTTTTTATAATAATATTATATTTTTTTAATTAATATATTCATTTCAAAAATAAATAGCCAAAGTTTACTGTTGAGAACCGCATCAAGATATATAAATACTATATTCTTGAGCAGAGGGGTCCGTAGTTTTCATATAAATGGTTTTTGCAGTAGAGACATCAGGTCTCACATGAGAGAGAATGGACAAATTGATTCTGTACAACATGTTCAGACGTCTGACCAAGAGCGCTCTTGTGGGGTCGTCCAACTATCTATGGACTATATTATTGCATCTGCTTTGATTTCTTTGATCACTGGTCTTGTTGCCACTTGCATGTTGCAACAGTTCGCGCCATCAAGGCGAGTTTATTTTAGCCTAAACAAATAATTCTCCGACTGAGTACTGATGGAATTAAAAAGGATCCATTTTCCCTAATCTGTTTCTCTCATTGAAAGCAAACAGGAACTAGTAGCACTACTATATCTGTACTCTGTAGTCTAACGTGATCTTCATTCGTGCAATGCGACCTTCAGAAAGCTGAAAGGAAAAAAAGGAGACAAGGTCGACCGAGAAGCAGTGCAGCGGAATAAAGCTGAAAAGAACTACGCTCATGCTCCTTCCTACTCCTTCCCCCTTTCCTTCTTCCTTTCTCTCCTTTTGATCATCTCTCCTTTTTTTTTTATTCTCTCCTCTGATTGCTGTGCACTTGCAGGTAAAAGCTCGCAGTCGCAGCATGTGTGGCTGACTGATTTGAGCTGATCGATCTATTAAAACTATTTAGTATAGAGCTTGGGAATCCTATGGAGGTGTCGGCAACTGTACAATACCAGCGCAAGTACTGGTATATATTGTTTCCTTCTTGCAGATGCAGATGGAGATGCAGATGCAGATGCCGTTGCCATGCCTTGTCCGACATGTCGCATTATTGTGGAGTTTATTTGCTGTACTGGGTGGATGGATGGATCGCCATGGCAGTGCAGGGAGAAACGGAGTATATATTCGATTGGACGAGAGTTCGTTGAACAACCCACGGGTATTTACGAGGGCGATCTGGGAGTGACAGCAATCTGAATGACCGCATGATACTACCACTGCTGCGTTTTGAAAGTGAGACGCTTTCCGTCCTTCTGATGCCAAGTAGTAGGAGTAAGTTGAAGAATATAATGGTATTTTCTACTATAATTCTGTATGTCACCGGTAAATAGCACTAAAAATCGCTGATACGATGGGTTATGGTGATATAGCCGGCTACAGAAATATAAACAACATACAATCTTTTAATATATTTTTAGTTCTAGTGTTATCATAACTACAAAATTATACACAATACATTTTTTAATTTTTATTTATTTATATCAGTTTACATCCTACTTAGAGACTGTAAACACCTAATGTATACATGAGTACTTTGCTCGCTGATTCCGAGAGCTTGCATGTCAATTATGAGTACGTGCTGGTGTGGTACTACGTACGTACTAGTGCTAGAGAGAGGTGCTTTCTCACTTCCCGGTAGTGTAACCTGAGGGCTGATCTGAATGAATCTGTCGGTGTAATAGGGTCTCTGGATCTAGGTGGATGCGCTCCTCTTGATTTAATTTTTTGAAGGACTAGGGGGGTTTGTGGGTTTTGACTGAAGATTTTATAGGTAATTCGTGGTTAATGCAAACCTTTCCGAACGGCCCTGAAACATCGGGCGCATTGATTCAAGATGTCGAGCCTGTTTGGCAGCAACATTTATTACTACCACACACGACTCACCTAGTCTCGTCTTTTAGGAATGACAACTTGAATTGAGACAAAATATCTAGATTTTACAGATCCAACCTAGTCACATCGGAAACTCAGAACAGCGCGACTGCCCCGAAAAATGACAAAGACATGCGGCACTGCAGGAGCGCAACACATACGAGCTATCCGTCCAAATCATCATCATAAACTTACTCACCGGGTAATCGGAAAAATTTCGCCGGGCCTCACGAAAAGAAGGCGAGTAAGCACGAGCAGCGACAGCAAAAATACGCCATCTTTTCCCGAGACAAATTTTACCTGTGCGCGTTTGGAGACATCACGGATTAACAGGAAAGCTTAGAGAAAAAAAAGGAGAGACCCGCACATGCGCGGTTTTTCTTTTTCTTTTTTGGTTTCGTCAGAGTCCACACGAAGCAGCACGAGAAGGCGTGATGCGCTTTAATTCGGCCACTTCAGTTTTGATTTGATAGCCCTTTTCACCGTTCCTACAAGGGAGTAATTAAGGTAGCTTTACTTTAGTTTCCCCTTTAGCAAGTGCACTTGCCCCTTAAAATAAGTCACCTTTGCGTCGCGGTTAAGTTGAGCACTGACTTGCTGAACCGTGTCAAAAAGGGGGCACAGAAAAAACAACAGCAATCTAACAGTAATCATTGTTGTTAAGAGCGGCTGGCAGTTTCTCTAGCAGTTTTGTGGCAATGGTGAACCGCCATGAGATTGTTGGTAAAATTACCTGATTTTAGTTGCTGATGTGTTGATTTTAGTAATCATCATGTGACTGAATCCTTTACGGTTACTGTTACTGTCACACCATTTAATACGAAATGAAAAGGCTAATTTAACAAAGGAAAAAAGGAAAATAAAAACAAAGGCAAGGGTAAGGGTAAGGATAGGAAGATGGGGGTAAGAGTAAAGAGACAAATACTAGTGGAGTGCAAGAAATCCAAGCCTGAAAAGAGGACAAGAAAGCATCATCTCGCAATACACATATGCCAACTGTACAATCCTACTAGCTATCTGTGCTCACAATCTCTTTTGAAACAAAAAAAAAGTCTGTCAAAAGAAAGAAGCTTGATAAAGAGATGAAAGGATCAACTGATCAAGTGTGTAAAAAAAGGGTCATATTTCAGATACGATTCCAGCGTGACACAACGGGCAGAGCAAAAGGCCCAACAAAAGGAAAGTACCAGTAGTAAAAAGCTACTGCTAGTATATCGTCACAAAAAAAAAAAAAAAGGATTCTAGGATGCTGCAAAGAGATAAGGCATTTGGGGGTGAAAACGAAAAAGCCATTGCACCCACCATACGATTATATATCCTCTCCTAGCCCTCTCTTTATCTCTCTCTTTATCCGGATTTCCATCCCACTAGAGACCGAACGGCATTCTCTCTCCCAAGTGGAGTTGTGACGGTCGCTTACCACTAAGCTAGGGGCAGCTTTCTTGTGCTGGTGTTGTTGCTACTTGCTCCTCTAGTCCTCGCACGTGCACGCGTGTGGATCTTTCACAAGTCATAAGCCACTCTTTCGTGTGGCCCCAATGATCCGCTGCAGTCGATATAATCTGAAGAAATTATCGATATAAAGGATTTTGGGAGGTGCAAGGACATCCAAAGTGAAGGAATCAACGTTAAGAAATACCACATCATCAAAGGTGCTAATTCACTTCAAACCCTCTATCTCTGGTAGTTTCCATACCAAGAATTTTCTATACTGGGAGAAAGCTGGAAGGTTTTCAGTTAAGTCTCTGTACGGATATAGGTCTTTTGAGGGTTATTCTTTGAAGAAATCAGAAATTACGGAAGAGTAGAATTCCTTTAAAAGTTTAAATTTTTCTTTGGCTGGCTTATCAAAACAGAATTCAAACTATCTCCCAACTTAAAAAGAGAAATCGAAAGGAAGTGAAAACTGTTGTCTTGTGGTGTTGTTGAGGATACTGATCATGTTTTGTTTCAGTGTGTATTAGCTAAATTCTCTTGGGTTTGTATCAAAGAGATCCTTAATTAGGAAGTGTATCTGGTTTCATTAGATGATTTCCATCAGCGTTGGTTGGATATTAGGGGTGCTAATAGATATAACATTGGTTTATTCAGTTTTGCAGCTCTTGCATGGATGCTTTGGAAAGTCAGAAACAAAATAGCGATTGAGCGGACTTTTAATAAGCATCCATCTGAAGTCATTTCATATTTATGTCATGTTTGTAGTAGTGGAGAGTCCTGATCATCGAAGCTGATCAAGTTGTTTTTGTCAGAATGGGGTTTCTTTCTTTGTTGTTTTATGTTATTGTCAGTACTGGTTTACTAGTTTTATCGTGGTAGATTCTCTAGTGTTTCAGGGTTGAGCTGGTGTCCCCAGCCTTTTGTTTAGCTGCAACCTTATCTATAAACTTGTCATTAGCTTTCTATAAAAGCTGGGGTTTCCCTTTTTTTAAAAAAGAATTTTCTCTACTGCACCTAGATCTTTCATCCCAAATTCACTGCTCAATTGTGACTAAAACTTTAATTTTTTTGTCTTGTCTTTTGCAGTAATCAACATATCATCAAAATATAGGAGCAAATAAATAGATAAGTCATCAACAGTCGTCAAATAAGCACAGTTATCATAAAAGATCTTTTGAAATCCTGAAAGATCATGAAAAAGTTAAATATCTTGTACCACTGTCTGGGTGATTGTCTCAGACCATAAAGATATTTCTTTAACTTGCAAGCATAATTCTCCTTTCCCGAAAAGATAAAACCTTCTGGTTACTCCATATAAATGCCTTCCGCCAATTCACCGTGCAAGAACAAAATTTTCACGTCTAATTGCTGCAGCTCATAATCATGCATAGCCACTATACTGAGTAAAGTACGAATGAAACTATGTTTCACAACTTGAGAAAAGACATATGTGAAACCAATACCTAGAATTTGGTTATATTCTTTAGTAACAAACATTGTCTTGTACCTAACCTCTTCAATTGGTGAAATGCATTATTTCTTCTCGAAGATCCATTTGCAGCAAAGAGCCTTTTTATCAATTGACAACTTGATTATCTCTCAAATGTTGTTCTTCTCAAGAGGTCGCATTTCATCACGCATGACAAATCATCCATCTCTCTAAATCACCAGAAAAAGATTGTAACACCCCAGCCCAACACTGAGCCTGGAATGCCACTAAACTACTCTCTAAACTAATAATTGTCGATACACTATATAATTACAGCAAGAAAACATCAATAGACATAACCATGGACCCACAAAGAGCATGCATAATTATGGATCAAGTGATAATAAATAAACAAGGGGAATTATAACCAGGAAAATAATCCAAATAGCATCAACCAATGAATCCAAATCATTGAAATAAATAATCTAGTCCAAAATGTGACCTAAACTTTATTCAGCCTCTAACATGTCCAAGAGTAATCCTGCATTGAATGAAAAGGTTCTTATGGCAAATGATCATGTGATTGAATTATAGATCTAATCCATGTGCTCTACTCGCTCTCAGTTACGGCGTCCTCGAAGATCACCTAAAGACAACAAAAGAGCAAGGGTGAGTCCACGACTCAGCAAATACATCAATACACAACGAACAATAATAAATCAACAGTAATCAATAGCTTCATTATCATCACATGCACTTCTATTAATAATCTCATGCTGTTATCTTCCCTTTGTTTCACACCCATTAATCTCATAAATCAATGCAACTCTAATCTATATGTCCACATGCACTTCTTTCGCGTATACCGGTATAGCATGAGTGAATGCTCGCGACAACATTCACTCTCAAGCCTGTTCCTCCATAAGGATCGGGGACCTCCTCCACTCCCGTGGAGTTGTGATCAATCATGATCACCTCTCATATGCAAAGATGCTTATGTATGAAAAATGCAAACTCCATCATACACATCATATCCAACTTTTCCTCATGATTGTCAACAAAGCTATAACCATACCATTTCATTGTTTGCAATTAAATAAAAATAAAGGCACAACAATAATGGTAATAGAAGATAAAGAAAACAGTGATCAATCATTGATCGCTGTCTACCATGCACTTGCCTTTACTAGTTGCGACGCACGGTTTGACTAGAAGATGGCAACAAGTACGACGCCTCTCCTACATTAAATACATAAATTTTCAATACAAGCTACAACATCAAGAATAGCAATCAATCGACATCGCTCCTACACGTCCCCAAATCAACCACGTTTCTCCGGTACCGAATAGTTACCCATTGCTGTCTTGGTACTAAAACGAACGTAACTTTTGACTCAAAATTCCAATCACAACAAACCACCCCGTTCTGGATTCTTCATAAAATTATCCACATTTTCTTAGATTACGAAGACTTCTAATTAAATCATCTAACCCTCCGTTTTTAGCCCAGAAAACCGATCTGTCCGCTTCGGAACAGCAGGTCTTACTAAATTCATAACTTTTATTTTACCCAACCAAAATGCGAGTTCTTAGATTCTACAGAACCATTGGACAATTATCTACGTCTTTCATGTAGATCAAAAACTCTAATTAGTCTATTTACTATTTTTAATCCGCAGTCTACCAGAACAGCGCCGAAAGACGACAACCACATTGACAGCAGCCTTCCAAAATTCATATTTCGAATTCTACTTGTCCGATTGACATGTTTAAATATTCTATAGAAAGATATCGAAATTATCTACAATTAACTAGTAGATGATATTTCCAAAATTTGTCATTAAGGTACCTGAATAAATCGTTCAACAGAACAGCAGACCAAAACTAGTCTATTGATCGATATCTTCCCGACTAAAACATGCTAATAATTCCCTTACTATTACAGCAAAACATACTAGCTCCTCTCTCTCCTTTAATAACCAGATAAACACGTATCTACAAAGCATGCAACACCAATTAGCTATTGTCTCATCATTACTACTTAAACGTGCATGCATGTAATGCTACACGGCCAAACTAATCAACTACTAAATAGCAGAGTCTAATTCATCTATTTCTAATTCGGCACCTCCCATTGAATTACGTAATTCATCTAGTTAACTACTACTTAGCAACTAGTTAATCACAATACTAATTCGGCACCTCCCATTGAATTACGTAATTCATCTAGTTAACTACTACTTAGCAACTAGTTAATCACAATACTAATTCGGCACCTCCCATTGAATTACGTAGTCAAGGCAGTACACACGTTAACTCACAGCAATAAACCAACACATCTCAACGTACCGGCCGGCAGAATCTCCCAAAAAACTCTGAAATATCCTATTTTCACGTATCTAATTTCTTTAATTACGCACAAGCCCTTAAGACGTTATTATTATTTATTTATTTATTTTTTTCAGAATATTACATTCTACCCCCCTTAACAGAATTCGACCCCAAATTCTACTCGCTGTTCTACTCAAATAAAAACTACACTGCTGAAATTAAACAACAAAATAACACGTACCCGACGTGAACAATTCCGGGTATTGCTCGCGCATGCGAGACTCCAACTCCCACGTCGCTTCTCTCTCGGACTGATGAGTCCACAGCACCTTGACGTATATCAACGTCTTGTGCCTCAGCACTCGCTCCGACCTCTCCAGAATGCGCGCCAGACGCGACTCAACTGTGAGGTCTTGCTCAATAGTCAGCGGCTCTAATGAAATCTTATGCTCTGGATCTCTCAAAAACTTTCTCAGCATCGAGACGTGAAACACATTGTGAACCCCACGCATGGACTCAGGAAGATCCAAGCGGTAGGCTAACTTCCCAATTCTTGCAATAATCGGGAACGGTCCAACGTACCTCGGGCTAAGCTTCCCTTTGGTACCGAACCGAACAATACCTTTAGTGGGAGACACTCTCAAGAGCACCTGGTCACCCACCGCAAACTCCAAGTCACGCCTCCTCAAATCAGCATAACTTTTCATGCGCTCTGAGGCGCTAATGTTTCGCCTCACCATGGCCACACGCTCAACGGTCTTCAATCGGTCCGGACCCAAAATTGCCTTCTCTCCAATGCATCCCAACAAAGTGGCGATCGCACTTCCGCCCATAGAGAACCTCGAATGGCGCGGCTCTAATACTGGAATGGTAACTATTATTATAAGCAAACTCTGCAAGTGGCAACTGGTCCTCCCAACTACCCTTCCAAGACAAAACGCAAGACCGCAACATGTCCTCCAAAGTCTGAATAATGCGCTCGACCGCCCATCATGCAATGGGTGAAACGCAGACTAAGGCGGTGTGTGCCCAATGCACTCTGCAGACTCTCCCGAACTTGGAGACAAACTTTGCGTCCTCGTCGAAATGATGGTCTTGGGCACACCATGCGCCTTACTATTTCACGCACATAAATAGGAGCTAGATCACTCATTTGAATTTGTCGTGCGAATAGGAATGAAGTCTTGCAGACTTCTTGAATCGATCCACCACTACCCAAATCGCATCCTTCCTCGCGGCGTGCGAGTAACGTCACCACAAAGTCCATAGAGATATCATCCCAGGGCCACTGGGGAACCTCCAAAGGCTGCAACAACCCTGCAGGACGCTTGTGCTCAGCTTTCACTTGCTGACAAACACCGCAAGAAGCCACATAATTAGCAATATCCACCTTCATTCTTTTCCACCAAAAATTACATTTCAGATCTCGATACATCTTAGTCTCACGGGATGAGCGATTATGCAGTGCGATGTGCCTCCTCAAGATATCATCTTTGACCTCCGTCTTTTGTGGCACGCAAAGACGGCCTTTAAACCTCAAAGCACCAGAATCATCCATGCTAAAATCACCCTCTTTGCCCTCATCCAGATGCTTCCTAACCTCCTGTAATAACCGGTCACTTTGCTGTGCTTCCCGCACACGGTCTGGAATAGCTGACTCAAGGATCAATTTTGTCTCAACATGTGATGTACCCGCATAACAATAAGATATTCCCATACGATCAAAATCAGCAATGAGGCAATCTAGAGTAGCGGGAGTCGCCTTGCGACTAAGAGCATCAGCAACTACATTGGCCTTGCCTGGATGATACTGAATAGTAAGATCATAGTCCTTGATCAACTCTAACCACCTCCTTTGCCTTAAATTCAGATCCTTCTGAGTGAAGATATATTTGAGACTCTTGTGATCTGTGAAAATATCACAAGGCTCGCCGTATAGATAATGCCTCCAAATCTTGAGAGCAAAGACAACCGCGGCCAACTCCAAATCATGAGTGGGATAATTCTGCTCGTGCTTCTTTAACTGCCTTGACGCATAAGCAATTACCTTACCGTCTTGCATAAGCACACAACCAAGACCCACTCGAGACGCATCTGAAAAGACTGTGAACCGCTTTCCTGGCTCGGGAAGAGTGAGAATAGGAGAGGTCACCAACCTCTCTTTCAAAGTGCAGAAACTGCGCTCACACTCATCAGTCCACTGGAATCTCACACCTTTCTGAGTAAGCTGAGACATCGGTTTGGCGATGATGGAGAAATCCTGCACAAAACGCCGATAATAACCAGCCAATCCCAAGAAACTCCTCACTTCCTTCACATTAGTCGGCCTCTTCCAATCCACCACTGTGGAGACCTTACCAGGATCAACAGCAATGCCCTGAGGGTTAATCACATGACCCAGAAAACCCACTTCTGAAATCCAGAACTCACACTTCTTTAACTTAGCATAGAACTTGTGGTCTCTCAAAGTATCTAAAACCAGCCTCAAATGACGTTCATGATCCTCATTGGTCTTAGAATAGATAAGAATATCATCAATGAACACCACCACAAAGTCATCTAGATACTCGTGTAACATGTTGTTCATGGTCTCCATAAAAATAGCAGGTGCATTAGTCAATCCAAAGGACATAACTTTAAATTCATAATGCCCATACCTGGTAGAGAAAGCTGTCTTCTCTACATCCTGCTCACGCACACGGATTTGATTATACCCTGACTGGAGATCGATCTTGGAGAACACTTGAGCTCCATTCAACCGATCAAACAAATCCTCGATGCGGGGCAATGGATATTTATTCTTGATTGTGACTGCATTAAGTGCGCGGTAATCAATACACATGCGCCAACTCCCATCCTTCTTCTCAGTGAATAGAACAGAGCTCCCCATGGTGATACACTACGCCCGATCAAACCTTTAGCCAACAAATCATCCAATTGCTTCTTCAACTCGTCACGAAATGGGCGTGCGGTCGATATGGAGACATCGAGATGGGACGAGTACCCGGAACAAGATCAATGCGAAACTCCACGTCTCGCGTGGGTGGCAAGCACGAAGCTCGGTGGGAACACATCCGGGTAATCACTAACCACTGGAATCTCCTCAATCTGCGAAGCCACACTCGGTTTCTCAGTAAGAGCTAAAAGAAGCCCGCCATCGCTGCTTGTGACCGAAACAATCCGATAAATCGAAAAAGCGCGAGGCGCACTCCTGAAAGGTCAAAGTCTCCCACGGGTCTGCGCAGAGAGCTCTTCTCTAAAGCGAGATATCACGGCTCGATAAGAGTGCAACCAATCCATACCCAAGATAACGTCGAGCGGCTCCATTTGAATAACTATCGATTCGCCGTGAACTTCTCTCCATCAATGACAATAGAGCACCGGGACAAGCAGTAGAGCTAGCAATAATACCCCGGAGAACTAACCCACACCGATCGAGAAATCCATCAGCATACTCAAGTTCGCTCTCCTAGCAAACGCCGAGACAAACGAAAAGGTAGCCCCGAATCAAAAGGACTAAAGCATCAAGCGAATCCACAAGCAAAGTACTGCCACCACGTCGGGGACGACCAGCGGACTCACTGTGGGCATGGCGTACACTCCGGTGGCGCCATGGCGAAAGAAGACGACGCAGGGGCGAGAGCCCCAACAATCTGCGTGGCGGTGTAGGTAAAGCGGTCGTGCAACTGAAGCGGTGCGAAAGTGGCGGTGCGCCATGGTACCCTCTTGGGCGCCCAAGTGAAAAAAGTGGCGTACGGAGGAGTAGTCATCATCCGAAAGTTCCTCGGCGGGACCCATCAAGAAGAAGATGGCACAGGCTCCCACTTGATCACGCTAAGCGGGGTTACGCGACACCCGCTCCTTGTGACCGGTCGGCCACACCGACGGCATTCTCCGTCCAAGAGCACTCAGCAGGCAGTGTCCATCACCACACTTAAAGCAAAGCATGCCCCGCCTCGGGACAGACGAAGAGCCGAGTACTGCAAAAGGACGAGGCGCCAAGAAGAGAACGGCCTCGATCGCTTAGACTTGAAGGATGCGGTCCTCCTTGAATTTCTTGAAAGGTGTCAGCAGACCCACTTCCTCACTAGAGCTCATCTTCCGTCACCACCGAAGCTACCATCCACCAGAGGCTTGTCGCCTTTGTGAGTGCATCTCCAACTCCATGCCCCGGCTTGCTCCACAACAGAGCTGTAATCACGGAGTGGAGTAGCTCCCAACACATGCCTGCAGACTCGGGTGAGACCCCGACGGAACCTCTTGGCTTTACGAAGATCATCGTTCGCTCTCAAGGGACAAAGCGAACCAAGTTGTTGAACTCGACCTCATACTCAAGAATAGACCTCTTCCTTGAGCAAAGGTCGTCAAGGCAACCTCCATCTTCTCAACAAAAGAGTAGGGTAGAACTGTCCCTTGAACTGATCAACAAAGTCCTCCCAAGTGATCGGACCTTGAGTGGCGGTCCTCGAAGACAACACGCCCTCCCACCAAATATCTGCTTGCCCTTCAAATTGAAAGGCTACAAACGGACCCTCGATGTGAAGACATCTCCAAAGCTCAAATCGCCTCTCCATATAGCGCAACCAGTCCATTTGCTCGACCGGTGTGCCCAACCCAAGCGGATCCAACCTCAACCCCATCCACTCTCGAAGTGTCATCCGCCTCAGAACCGGTGGATGTGCGGCAGAGCAACAACAGATGCCGCAGAATAGGGCTGCGGCGCTGTTGACGAAGACACGGATCTCTCCCACCAACTCTCTCAAAGAAAGCGGGTCTCATCTGGACCCCAACCGAGGCGGGTCAACAAAACCCCTCACCATCGACTCATCTGCACAGAGGTGGCTCCACGGAACCTCGCCCGCGCCCCGACCTCCACGCATCATGCCACCACGACCACGTCCTCTACCCCTCGGCATAGCTATCAACCACAATCAATAATACACAATGAGTTCAAAGGTCAAAATAAAATCATGCATCAATAAACAACATAACAGAAGCGTAAAACTATATTCGTACCTCTCTCTAACCTACTGTGCACTAGTGTGTCAAATTTTAGGTTAGTTAACCATTAGCAAATTTTTATTTGATTTACTAAAACTAAAACAAATTTTAACAATTTTAGTTTGCCTATGTTGTTAATCTATTCACCACGGACCTAAAGCCCGCTCTGATACCAACTGTAACACCCCAGCCCACCACTGAGCCTGGAATGCCACTAAACTACTCTCTAAACTAATAATTGTCGACACACTATATAATTACAGCAAGAAAACATCAATAGACATAACCATGGACCCACGAAGAGCATGCATAATTATGGATCAAGTGATAATAAATAAACAAGGGGAATTATAACCAGGAAAATAATCCAAATAGCATCAACCAATGAATCCAAATCATTGAAATAAATAATCTAGTCCAAAATGTGACCTAAACTTTATTCAGCCTCTAACATGTCCAAGAGTAATCCTGCATTGAATGAAAAGGTTCTTATGGCAAATGATCATGTGATTGAATTATAGATCTAATCCATGTGCTCTACTCGCTCTCAGTCACGGCGTCCTCGAAGATCACCTAAAGACAACAAAAGAGCAAGGGTGAGTCCACGACTCAGCAAATACATCAATACACAACGAACAATAATAAATCAACAGTAATCAATAGCTTCATTATCATCACATGCACTTCTATTAATAATCTCATGCTGTTATCTTCCCTTTGTTTCACACCCATTAATCTCATAAATCAATGCAACTCTAATCTATATGTCCACATGCACTTCTTTCGCGTATACCGGTATCGCATGAGTGAATGCTCGCGACAACATTCACTCTCAAGCCCGTTCCTCCATAAGGATCGGGGACCTCCTCCACTCTCGTGGAGTTGTGATCAATCATGATCACCTCTCATATGCAAAGATGCTTATGTATGAAAAATGCAAACTCCATCATACACATCATATCCAACTTTTCCTCATGATTGTCAACAAAGCTATAACCATACCATTTCATTGTTTGCAATTAAATAAAAATAAAGGCACAACAATAATGGTAATAGAAGATAAAGAAAACAATGATCAATCATTGATCATTTGTCTACCATGCACTTGCCTTTACTAGTTGCGACGCACGGTTTGACTAGAAGATGGCAACAAGTACGACGCCTCTCCTACATTAAATACATAAATTTTCAATACAAGCTACAACATCAAGAATAGCAATCAATCGACATCGCTCCTACACGTCCCCAAATCAACCACGTTTCTCCGGTACCGAATAGTTACCCATTGCTGTCTTGGTACTAAAACGAACGTAACTTTTGACTCAAAAGTCCAATCACAACAAACCACCCCGTTCTGGATTCTTCATAAAATTATCCACATTTTCTTAGATTACGAAGACTTCTAATTAAATCATCTAACCCTCCGTTTTTAGCCCAGAAAACCGATCTGTCCGCTTCGGAACAGCAGGTCTTACTAAATTCATAACTTTTGTTTTACCCAACCAAAATGCGAGTGCTTAGATTCTACAGAACCATTGGACAATTATCTACGTCTTTCATGTAGATCAAAAACTCTAATTAGTCTATTTACTATTTTTAATCCGCAGTCTACCAAAACAGCGCCGAAAGACGACAACCACATTGACAGCAGCCTTCCAAAATTCATATTTCGAATTCTACTTGTCCGATTGACATGTTTTAATATTCTATAGAAAGATATCAAAATTATCTATAATTAACTAGTAGATGATATTTCCAAAATTTGCCATTAAGGTACCCGAATAAATCGTTCAACGAGCAATGTAGACCAAAACTAGTCTATTGATCGATATCTTCCCGACTAAAACATGCTAATAATTCCCTTACTATTACAGCAAAACATACTAGCTCCTCTCTCTCCTTTAATAACCAGATAAACACGTATCTACAAAGCATGCAACACCAATTAGCTATTGTCTCATCATTACTACTTAAACGTGCATGCATGTAATGCTACACGGCCAAACTAATCAACTACTAAATAGCAGAGTCTAATTCATCTATTTCTAATTCGGCACCTCCCATTGAATTACGTAATTCATCTAGTTAACTACTACTTAGCAACTAGTTAATCACAATACTAATTCGGCACCTCCCATTGAATTACGTAATTCATCTAGTTAACTACTACTTAGCAACTAGTTAATCACAATACTAATTCGGCACCTCCCATTGAATTACGTAATTCATCTAGTTAACTACTACTTAGCAACTAGTTAATCACAATACTAATTCGGCACCTCCCATTGAATTACGTAGTCAAGGCAGTACACACGTTAACTCACAGCAATAAACCAACACATCTCAACGTACTGGCCGGCAGAATCTCCCAATCTGGCTTCCACGCGCCCACTGAGGTAGCACACGGCGACTAGGCGGCTCCCCTCGGTCGATGGCGTCCACACGGCAGGAGACCACACGGCAGATGGCTCGGCCGTGGGAGCGCTCGCCAACAGGTGTTCGGCTGTGTACGCGGTAGCTCGGCAGCAGGCGACGACAAAAAGGAGCAGGTGGCTAGGGTGGAAAAAAAAAGAATGCTAGGGTTTCTAGAATCCACTCTCACGATTTATATAGCTCTTAAAAAACTCTGAAATATCCTATTTTCACGTATCTAATTTCTTTAATTACGCACAAGCCCTTAAGACGTTATTATTATTTATTTATTTATTTTTTTTCAGAATATTACAAAGATAGTCTCTAAATAAGTGAAATGTTATGCAATACCTTCAATTTCGTCTGTTACATTCAAAATATAAGCAACAATATCAGCTTCTACAACCAATATTTTCTTAGCTTGGATATTCCATTTAGGTATATCGGCTGCAATAGAATGTTGTGGTGGTTGAAAGACAACATGGATACCCTATATGTTTTTGTTTTCAGCTTCTCGTGCATATCCTGAATCAATGACATGCCCCACCTGCATGCTTAATTTCTGCAGTTTCTCAACGGAAACATCAATAGATGGTTTATCATGCAACACAGTAGATTCATCAAAAGTGACACATCTGATAATAATCACATTTCTAGTTTCAAGATTCCATAATTTATATCATTTAACACTATATTTATAACCATGAAAAATACACTTAGTGGCTTTAGGCTCTAATTTGATATTGTTAACATCAACACAAGCAGAACATCTAAATATTCTCAAATTTGAATAATTTGTTGGAGAACCAGACCATACCTCAATGGAGTCTTCTTATCAGTTGCTAGGTTGAGTGACCGGTTGATCAAATAACAGGCAGTGAACGTGGGAGTCTTCTTATCAGTTGCCAGGTTGGGTGACTGAGTGATCAAATAACAAGCAGTGAACGCGGCTTCAACCCAATAACTCCTAGATAAGTCGGAGTTAGATAATATGCAACACACCTTCTCCATATGGTTCTGTTCATACGTTCGGCTACACCATTTTGATGAGGAGTATCTGTGACAGTGTAATATCTCACAATGCCCTTTGATATGCATAAAGCTTAAAATTTTCCAAAACAGAACTCTAAGACATTACCAGTATGTAGCTTCTTGACATGCTTACCAGTTTGCATTTCAATCATTATCTTTCACTCCTTGAATGTCTTGAACCCATCCGATTTGTACTTCATAAAATATGACCAAACTCTTCCTGAATAATCATCATTGATGGTCAACATGTTGCTAACACCTCCAAGGGACGGAACGCGGGATTCTCCCCACAAACCATAGTGAACATAATTCAATATGCTTTTTGTAGAGTGAATTGTTGTGCCGAACTTCACCCTCTTTTATTTGCCAAAGACATATTGTTCACAAAAAATCAACTTGTCGATATTTTAACCATCAAGGAGTCCTCTTTGGCATAACTCCATGCCAATTTCACACATATGACCCATAAAGCATAGCCAAAGATTAGTAGTATCATAATAAGATGATTTATTTGAGGCAACAACAACATTACCTGAAATTATAGTATTGTAAGGACCCGGGATTAACACTCTCAAATCCCCTGTGTATAACTGAACTAGTCCTATGATCAGTGGCTAGCTCACACAGTAAACAAATATGATATCATCCATAAATGCAAAGCTTTAGTAATAAATATCAGAGTTGATTACCAGAAAGGCTTACGAGCCAACAATAAAGAACACAGCGGAAGACAAAGAAAAAATAGTAGAGACCGGCTAATCTTTCACAGGCAATCGACTGGGGTAGTAGCCTAGTCGTCGAGATCTTTAGCAGTTGCAAAGTCCTTCCCCACTAAACAACATTTGTTAAGCAAGAGTGAGCACAAACAACCGTGCTCCGCAAGTTACACCCAATAACAGAATTATAATGCATGCAGGGGTATATCAATGGAAGGCTTATAAGGTTGAATTTGCATAAAGCAATGTTGCCTTTTTAAATATATGTACTGTCGGAAGCCAAAAATACAATTCTGGACCCTCTATATATTCAGCACTAGTCCAGGATCACGTTAGTGCACACAGCGTCAATATAAATGAATATCGACCCACACAAGACAAATAATAGCATAAACGATTAATTTGAATAACTAATAAGGGTTTTGACCTTATAGTCGATTTTAAATTTATTAAGCTACGCAGGTCTGATAGGAAATAAATAGCAGCAGCGGAACAAATAAACTTTAGCGGAATCCCATCAACTCACTACAGGCAACCAATTGGGATCAAGACCTAATGATCAACACCTTCGTAGAACTCTTCCTCAAAGGCATGAAAAAATTCCTCCACCCCTGTTGATGGATTATAGTAAGTATGAGTATACAACCGTACTCGCAAGTCATACCACAGAATGCATTATATAGATGATGATTTATTCCAAAGGAATAGCTTATGTGGTTACTTTGTATAAAGTAGCATTTATAATTGAATACAAATAATAGATTGAAAAACATGTTTAAAACAAATAAAAAGTAGTAGCTTAACAGTTGTCTTCACAAAGAACAACAAGTCTAATCAATTCATCTCACATAGCTATATGGCTTAGATGACACAGCTCACTTCCCAAAGGTTTTTATGAAAATCCAACCCTCATGTGAAATCCCTAAGCATGTCCATGATGTGGACGTGAGTATTCGAATAGATTGTCTTGATGCGTAAGCAACAACTCTTCCTTCTTGTATCAGGACGCAACCTAATCCTTGACGCGAAGCATCACAATAGATATCAAAATTCTTTCGAATATCTGTTAGAATTAGCACTAGGGCTGATGTCAAATGTTTCTTCAACTCTTGAGAACTTTTTTCCCAAGCTGGGGTCCAGGTAATTTTTTCTCTTTCTTCAACAATTGCGTAATAGGCTTAGCAATCGTCGAGAATCCTTCGATGAAACGATGGTAATATCCCACCATTCTCAAGAACTGTGAATCCGAGTAACGGTCTTGGGCTGCTCCCAATGCAATACTGCTTTAACTTTACCGGGGTCAACTGCTACTCCTTCGACTGTTATCACATGACCAAGGAATTCGACTTTCTTTTTTCAGAAATCACACTTATTGAACTTAGCATACAACTGATGTTCTCTAAGTTTCTCTAGGATTAACCTCAGGTGTTTAGCGTGTTCATCTTCTGACTTGAAATAAACCAAAATATCATCAATAAATACAACTACAAATTTATCCAAATATTATCTGAGATACTTTATTCATCATGTTCATGAAGTATGCAGGGGCGCTGGTCAGACCAAAGGAGATGACTAAGAACTCATAATGTCTGTACAACGTTGAGAAGGCGGTCTTCAGTATATCCTTCGGACAAAACTTCAATTGATGGTAACCTGATGGCAGATCGATCCTGGAAAACACTATGACTCCTTTCATCTGATCAAATAAATCATCAATTCTGGGTAGTGGATACTTGTTCTTCATAGTAACTTCAATGAGAGATCGATAATCGATGCACATTCTCATGCTTCTATCCTTGTTCCTGACAAACAAGACTGACGCTCCCCATGGTGATGAACTAGGTTTTACGAAACCTTTATCAAGAAGTTCTTCAACTTGCTTCTTCATTTCCACCAACTCATCGACTGACATCTGATAAGGTATCTTGGAAATCGGTGTTGTTCTGGTACTAGAACAATGACAAACTCGATGTCATTGTCTTGTGGCATTCCTAGCAAATATTCTGGAAATATATCTAGATATTTGTAACACCCTGACCCAAAATCGGCTCAATGCCCAGCCCACCGTGAGGCGGACCCGCCCACACATAGCACCCCACTTACACTTTCGTCCTCGCCGTGTAAAAGGGTTAACGGAGGTGCTACGTTTGGATCAACAGCATTATATACTACTACAACTCACTTGAGACAAGCAATGTGGGACTAATCCCACCACACAACTCCTCATGGGCCACATGGGCCACGCTTCTGGCGGTAGGGTATTACATTCACCCCTCCTTAAGTGGCGCCCTCGGCGACATACGCATCTGCGGCAAATGTCGAAACCACCCCTCGGTACACGTCCGTGCGTCCCAAAGTCTTGCAGCACATATGCCATACCATGTGTCCACTCCGGGCCCACATGCGCCATCGCCATATGCCCGCCCCATCCCGCACGCGCCGTGCAAACAAGTTGATGCTCGATACCATCTGTAACACCCTGACCCAAAATCGGCTCAATGCCCAGCCCACCGTGAGGCGGACCCGCCCACACATAGCACCCCACTTACACTTTCGTCTTCGCTTCGTGTAAAAGGGTTAACCCGGAGGTGCTACGTTTGGATCCAACAGGCATTATATACTACTACAACTCACTTGAGACAAGCAATGTGGGACTAATCCCACCACACAACTCCTCATGGGCCACATGGGCCACGCTACGAGCAGACCGGGGTATTACAATATTCCCTAACAATAGGTACATCTTCTAAAGCAACAGTCTTCAAGCTATTGACTAACATATGTCCATCGCGTATTGAGGTGGCTAGAAATTCCACTTTTTTTTTCCATAGGTATCTTCAATTATTACGGCTCTTCGGTCATAATATAGCACGGCTTTGTGCTTTGATAACCAATTCATGCCAAGTATGACATCCAAAGTTTGAGTGTCTAAGACGATTAGGTTGGATAGAAACTCAACTTCAGCTATGGGTAATTTAGCTCCTAAACATCCCACTTTAGAGCTTAGCTCTGCTCCAGGCGACTGGACTAACAGAGTTTGCTTAAGATGCAAAACTTTAAACTTATTCTTAAGATGCAAAACTTTAAACTTATTCTTCGTTGCAAAAACTCCCGAAACAAACGAATGTGAAGCTCCAGAATCAAACAAAACTGATTCTAACCAGAAACTTATCCAATATGACGGCGGGTGCTTCCTGGGCTCCTTCCAAGGTGACATGGTTGACACGACCTCTTACCACGGATTGTGGCGCTCCTCCGGATGTACTGACAACTGGAAAGGCTCCCTGGATGTTGCTTGGCGCTGGCGTCTTGGCTGGTGTAGCTCCTAGGTTAAAATGAACTGGAGTCACTGTTCCCTTCTAAGGACAATGGTTGACGAAGTGCCCTAGCTGAAGGTAGGTATAGCAAACTCTTGGTCCACTCTGCTAGTTGCTTCCTGGATTGGTGCTAAATGGAGTAGGGTTACAAAAGTTCTGATTGACTAGACGAGGTGCTGAGGTTGGTGCAGACGTCCTAAAAGAGTTTTGTGGCGGAAAACAAGCGAACTGTTGGGGAATTGTTCTTACTCTCTGTTGAGACTGATGGCTTCCTTGCTGAGCCATTCTACGCTTTGAGTTGTACTCCAAATCTTTGCACTTATCATCAAGGATTAAAGCTTTATTGACTAGCTTCTGGAAATCTGGAAAGGTATGAGCAATTAATCCGACTTGTAGTCCGGTATTTAGCCCTTTTAAGAAACCTTGTCAGTTGCGACATCTTCTGCAACATAACGGGCGTGCTGAGAAAATTTGTTGAGATAGTCAGTCACTAACATGCCTCCTTGCTTGAGGGCATGAAATTCATCCTTCTTCAGATCCATAATTCCTTCTGGCACATGATACTGGCGAAAAGCGGTTGAAAACTCTTCCCAAGTAATATTCTATGGTGTCTCATGTGCGGCACAGAAGTTCTCCCACCATTCAGCGGCAATGCCCTCCATTTGATGAGTGTCGTATATAACTTTCTCATGATCACTGCATTGGGTGATCAGCAGCTTCCTTTTGATGTCGTGAAGCCAATCATTTGCTTCAACTGGTGAAACATTCCCAGAGAACATTGGTGGGCAAGCCCTCATGGACTCAGCCTATTTGGACGGTCCATGGTGATTGTGAGTGGTTGGTGCCCCATTGTTGTTGCAATTATGATTGTTGCTCATATTCTGCATCTGGTTCATCATCGTGTGCATCATCTCATTTGAGCTGCCCTGAAAGCTCCAAAGTTCTGCAGATCAAATGGGGGTGTTTGTGGCGGACTGCCCCTACTGGTGTATGTTCATTCATTTCTAACCCATTGGTTCCAGAACCACCGGCGATGGCGTTGCGAGTCTGAACCATCTGACGAAAGCTCTATGGGTTAGATAATGAAGCAAGTACAAGATAAGTTAGGAACTAATCGAGGGGGTAGATAAACCCAACAAACATAGCTTCAAGAAATCAATTGAAATACTTATATTAATAGGGGTCTTAGCATGGCTACAACATGCCTAAGGGCCTTTGCAGCTCATACTACATAAGAAAACAAACACAAACCTAACACACAAACTACCGCCTAAAGGGCGATATTCCTAATCTTAAACTGGCTAAGCCTAAAAACTTTAGCGAACTACTCGACGAGATAGCCTTCACAACAACGACAATGCTCTTGCCAATCTGTAGACTTGGAACTGCGCTGGCATCCTTGCGAACTGGTTTTGGTGCCCCGGGATTGGTGCATCAGGAACAGGTGTCCCTAGTGTAGGCACAGTCGGCTCCTCTGAGCCTCGGGCTCTGCTGGCTCCTCGACCTCTTCTGGGTCTTCCTCTTCATGGTCGTGTTGGCTGTATAAAGCTTCTTCCATAGTGACGATCCTTTCCTTTGTCATTTGCAGAGTTTCATAGACGCACTCCAACTCCATGGTGGCCAACTCCAGGGATTCCTCCTAAGCAGCTGCAAATTGGGCGAGATGCACCACGGTGGTATTGCTCTCTCCATCTGTAGATGGGTAACGTGCAGGAAGGTCCACTGCGGAGGCACGGGGTGTTGGAAATATGCCCTAGAGGCAATCATAGAGATGGTGATATTTCATTATGTTCATGATTTTGATAATATGTTACCGTGTTCCTTGAATGAATCATTTATTATAGATCAATAAGTGCGAGACTTGTTGGTGGAACTCTTTAACTTATATGATGTCATTCTAAATGTATCCTTGGTCAGAGGTAATTGGTCGGAACACCAGTGACTCTATGACTAGCACATGTATTGATTGATGACCATGTTTCACCGATCATGGATATAGGGAATCGAATCAATTATGTGAGCACATGTTACAAAACGTGGGGCAAGATAGACCCATCATTGAGACACTATTGAGATTGTTATGAATCTATGTGTCATTTGTTGGTCTCTAGTAATAAGGTTGTATAATCGTTAGACCTGATATCAGTATGGTTCCCTACATGTGTAATAGCACTCTTAGGGGTTGCCAAATGCTACTCGTAACTGGGTAGTTATAAAGGTAGCTTTCGGGTATGCTATGAAATATGCAGAGGGATGTGACTTGTCGAGATGGGATTTGCCCCTTCTATCATAACAGGAGAGATATCTCTGGGCCCCTCGTGGTGATTGTGATGCGGGGTGCCCGATCTTCTCGACGTAGAATCTCTTGATAACTTGTGTACCCTGACGAACCACCAGCTGATCCCCCGCGCCAATGCACGGACTTGCAACTCTATGGAAAATTCGCCCAAACACACACTTGATTGGATCCTCGCTGACCACAAGCGAAGATCGTCGAACCCTCAATTCCCAGTGGAAAAGCAAGAAGTATGATAAAATTATTGTGTTCTTCTTGTTATGCATGAATCAATTATTGTGTTCTTCTTGTTGTTTTGCACAATCGATAGCTCAAAATCATATTTCAAATTGCCCAACTGACTCATATGATAAAATTTAACCTTCCCAACATCAAAGTCAACTAAAGTGGGTGAAAACCAATTGATACCATTCCATGCTTCAACTGCGCTACTCTGATTAGTTATACATTTAAGAGATAAACAAGTAGGCATCATGTTGCGTTCTAAACAATAGACACTTGTATTTAAACCCATCTTAAAGAGACTGTGATATTGCTCAATAGATGGTTTGCGCAAAACATGTAATTTTAAATCAACAAGATTATCACAGGTAATGCATATTCGATAAACTTGAAACATGTTGTTGTCTACACCAAAATCTCCGATCAAATTGAATTTATATGTATGTATGTAGCTATTTACTAGTGATCTTAAATGTGAAATTTCAAGAACCTTCTTAATAACACTAACCACCTCTTTTGGTTTATCGAATATGATATGACACAAAGAATCTTTAAGGGATATTCTAGTAAGAACTTCTGTATGAGTAATCAATTCCATATTACTCAAATTAAACATATCAAATTTAGAACTTAGAATCATCAAAGGAATAATGGAGTTCTCAGTTTTATGCACCTTGTCTTGATGATCTATCGATTTAGTACCAATAGTGTTACCTTGATCGTCCTCCTCAGTTGTTGTAGGTGTCGTGGGTATTGTAATGTCATCATGTAACCACGGGGTATCATGTGTTCTCTCTCCAACCATGGTTATATCTTCATCTTTCTCTTCCAATGGTGAGGGCTCTTGAATGTCCAACTCCTTATTTGATTGGTCCACCTGCACAATGTGTGATACAACACTAGAAATAGAAGGTAAGTTGTTAGGTTCAAAAATAATCTTACTTATCCTATCATCTATCTCTCCCTTTTCTTTTGGTGTATCTCTCACACTCTCAATTGGGATGCTCTCAACCTCACATATGGTGGACTCACACAGCTCTCTCTTTTTATCACTCTCACTCAATTTGGCTATGTGGCTCTCATTCTCACATGGATTTTGATACATCTCATCCTTGTAAGACCGGGGGCCAGCAAGGGCACAACTACCACCAACCACGACCTCCTCACGTGTTGCGGGTTGTGACGGGGCAGCACTACTCATCACCTCGGTCGAAGAAAAATTCCCATGCTTGATCTTCTTCTCAAGTGACACACCAGTGGATGAATTAGAACTAAAGAGCCGGCGCAGATTTAATTGATGTGCTTGCATGTGTTTAAGTCTCTTTTCTGCCTTCATAGCATATTTCACAAGATCTTGCATACTAGGAAAATATTCATCTTGAAGTGCAGCAACGATCTGATAATTCAAGCTTGCTTTGAAGTATGTCTTTTCTTGATATGCACTAGTGATATTGGCATGACGCATTGCATGATTCAACTCAATGTAGTAATCTTGGACAACTTTGCATCCTTGTGTAATACTCTCCACGTGGCGCAGTAGTTCCCGCTCATAATAGGATGGAATAAATTCTCTTCTCATGACCCTTTTTAAATAGGCCCAAGATGTAATGAATCGTTTTTCACTTAGTTGTTGCCACCAACTAGAGGCATAGTCCGTAAGAAACAAAGTGGCCACTCTCACTTCCTTGGCTTCTGATTCGAACTTATGGGATTCAAGCTCGCACTCCATGTTTTGTACCCACTCAAGATACACCTCTGGATCATTACTACCATAGAAGGGAAGATACGTATACTCGTGATCTGCCATTGTTAGCAGCAAAGCAACGAATATGTATGTAGGTTTATGTGTATCTCTCAAACTCACTTGTCTTACCGAATTACATTCTTACCTTTTCGAAGTGAATTAAGATCAACAATACTTACACTTCAGGGCAGCAGGAACCACAAGGTGATGTGTGAGCGAATTTCAAGAGCAAGTCAAAGCACGACAACGAGTGTTTTGTGGAGCTTGGTATGGATACCTACTTAATTTGAAAATTCTAGGTATTGTAAGGCTAAGTAAATATCCAAACTAGAATTCAATGCCTAGTTGCCGATCACAAAGATATAAGTGAAAATCAAAGCAACTCACACGCAAAGATATTGGAACTTAGTGCAATCAAGGAATGAGCTATGTAAGATATAAGTGAAGAACAAAATAGCTCGTATTGCACAAGTTTTAGAAAGACGCTAGCTAGTTGCAAATAATGAAACCAGGGCACAAGATTGCACAAAATATTGATATTCTAACAATTGAACCAAGAATGAGTAGGGATTTTCGCTCAAGTTTATGGTTCGGCTATGCGCTTTCATTTTCCTTTTCTCTTTTCTTTTTCTCTTCTTTTTTTTCTCTTCTCTTTTTCCTTCCTTTTTTTTGAACTATTGCCAAAATTCTTGTTCTACCAAAAATGAGCAAAAATTCTTTCCCACCTTTTGATCTTTCAACAATTGCAAGAACACAAATATTAATATGCAGTCCTAAGCAACGATTTAGCTAGTCTTAGATAGGTTCAAAGTATTCGCAAAGGATTGAAAGATTCACAAAGGATAAATTGATGTCTCACTTCTTTTTGTTTTTTTATAGACACGACTAAAAAAATCAAACTAGGCTCAAATAAAAAGCAACGCAAAAAAATATATTCAAGATCAGCAAACTAAACTTGATTCTAATGGACGAAACTTAACAAAACTCACTAGAATAACAAATTAAATACTATAGCTGATTTTTTTGTATGGTTTTTTCGTGTATGGGAAAAAGAGATAACTGGAAAAAGATCGTCGAACCCTCAATTCCCAGCGGAAAAGCAAGAACGACCCCTTATTCTCAACGCCCAATTCCCTCTGTTTTGGCTATAAGCACAACAGGAGAATCAAGCAAAAGCTTTGAAAATATATTAAACGTGGTCTGAGGTTACAATGGGGGTCTAACCCTCAATATATAGTGCCCTGTCTCCTCCTCATGGCTGGCCAAGAGGCCCTACACCTATTCTAATTCGGATTTGGAGTCCTACTCCAATTCCGACACATTCCAAAACAAAAAAGGAAACTCTGATTTTACAACTATCACATTGATTCGATTATATCTTTTGATACATGATAAATTTCGGAGTGAGGTAGGATCCGTTGGATCGGGCTTGAAGTTAGCTTTCCAACAAGCTCAAAAACACCCAAATCGGACTTCGTATGAGAAAGTTATGACCTTTTTACTCCGGACTGTCCTGCTGATTCCGAATTTGAGGCTGATTCCGAATCCGAATTGAATTATGAGTTGATTCCGAGTTTAAATTTGGTTGGGCTTGTGGAAATTTCGAATTTGACTTGGATTCTTGGGCTTCTCTTCCCTTGCTTGTCTCCCATGAGCTTCTCCTCCATTGTGATGGCATTTCTTCAAGAACAATCTCATATCCTTCATCTCCGTTCATTATTGAATCTTCCAATCTGAGCACAAGCAAAACACTAAAACACTAGTTTTAGGTAGTATGAAATTCTCGACTAATTTAAAAGTAAATTCAGTGAACAGATTCACCTGTTGGATAAGCTTCTCTTATTTTTCAACTCTCTTAGTAAGCTCATGTTGTTCTGAGGTATTTAATGAATTGAAAATATTATATGAAACAACGTAGCTAAAGATGTCCGTATCATCCTCCCTTTCTTCAAAAAAAGCCGTCCTCGGCTTTTGATAGCCTGAAAATGTGCTAGATGAAGAAAACAAAGTAATAACACACAACATATAGTTTTACACAAAGTTCCGTAGTCACTTAGACAAATTTATAATTGCAACTCCAATGATATGCGTGACTCGTGGCATGGCTAAGCAATACTATTCATCTAACCAACCCACGTTGGTGCTATGATAATACCAACTAAATAATGAACCAATGTAGGATGACAAATGATCATGATGTTACAATAGACAAGCTGCGTATAAACAATTGGGATTAATAACTGTCGGTGTTTTAGAACCGATCTTACGTAAAGATTATTTGATTCGGGGGGTCTCCTAGAGATGAAATCACGCAGAGCGATTGACACTGGATTTTTATACAGGTTCAAGCCTTCTCCGGGGAGAATAATAACCCTACTCCTCTGTGTGTGTGGTATTGACTGTATTCTCAACAATCAAGCCAGAAACTAAGACTATTACAAAGAACAGTACTTGTCTCTCTCCTTGATTGTCCTCGATTGACCCTTTCGCCCTCCCTTTGTCCTTCTGATTGATGCCTTTATATAGTCGTGAAGAAGTAGCCGTTTCCCCTTGCTGAAGAGGCGCCTAATTAAGCCAGTAATGGGCACATGATGGCAGTAATTACCGGCGTAGTGGCTCCTTCACACCGTTTGGCAGTTATCCTTCAGAGGTAATGGGGTATTTAAGCACTATTACTGCGCAGAATAATAGTGCATGTGGACTGTCTGGATTCCTTAATCAATTGGACCCACTCGCTTGTAGGTTTTATTGATTATAAGGTGGTCGTGGTTGACTTGGTCGTAGCAGGACTTACGACTGGGTATAAGTCGTAGCAGAACTTACGACTGGATAATAGTCGTAGAAGGACTTACGACTAGGTACAGGTCGTAGCAAAACTTACAACTGGACAATAGTCGTAGAAGGACTTGCGACTGGGTAATGGTCGTAGAAGAACTTACGACTGGACATTAGTCGTAGAAGGACTTACGACTGCGTAATGGTCGTAGAAGGACTTACGACCAGGTAGTGGTCGTAGAAGGACTTACGACCATGACATAGTCGTAGTAAGACTTACGACTATGAGGGTGATTGTAGGAGAACTTACAATCACTTAGTAGGCTCCTTCCTTATAAATATAAGGGGTACTTCTGGGGACTACGTGACATCATATTTACCCATAATAAGAATTATAGATAAAAGATAAAATGAGGATTATCAGATCCTCGTCATCTAGCCCCCCAGCTTCAAGTGAAAATAACTTACTTGGTGAAGGATTTGCAAATGGTCTTACGACTATGAAAATATCGCAGAATAATGGTCGAAGGAAAACTCTTGATATTTGAGTGCTACTTTGACCGAGAATTTGCTTGGTCGGGAAGGTTGCTTACGATTATCAAATAGTCGTAAAAACCCTACGATCGTGAAGTGGTCGTAGTAGAGCGATCGAGAAAATCCTTTCCGATTGTTACTTCATTCGACCAGAAAGACTTGGTCAAGAAAGTAATTTCGCTTGGAGGTGACAAAACGAACCTAATTTTCTCGAACAGACCATCTAGGGAATTGCAACCGACTCCCACAGACCTGTCGATGAGACGGTTCCCGAAGCGGTGGCGATCGTGCGGTTATAAAAACTTACCGGGAGTTAGACTTGGATTTTTACCTTTTTCCCAAATCGTTCCCACTGTTTTTTCGAGCTCTCGTCTTCTCCGCCGCCAACCCTAATCGTGTCTTCTCTGGCAATCTTTTTTCAATCCAAAACTTCTTGTTTTTGAGAGAAATGGCCAAGAAAGTTTCTGTGTGGGAAGAGTCGGAGATGGATGCGGCGAAGATCAAAGTCTTGGTCGACGCCGGGAAGATTCCAGAGAAGGCACTGGTGAAATGGCTTCCGGCCATCGGGCAGCACTGGCCGTCGGGGGAAAATGGGCAAATCCCCGTTTTCCAAGCGTCTTCGTGAGTCTGACCTCCATTGCTCGCTCACCCCTTTCTTATAGTGGTACTCGAGCACTTTGGAGTGGAATTAGTGAATTTAGGTCCTAATTCCATTACTATGTTGAGTGTCTTCGTGTACCTTTGCGAGGCGTACCTGGGGATTCCGGCGGACCTCGAGCTTTTCCAATATTATTATGGGATGGCTCGACAAACTGGAATCGCCGGAAGTTGCGGTTTGAAGCTCCACGACTTGAAGTCAAGGGAGTATATTCAGAGTTTCACTCGGTCTTCATGGCCGGGATGGAGGAAGAGGTGGTTTTACTGGAAAGTCACCTCATAAGACAGCCTCTTTCGTGGGGAAGGCTGCCGAGAAGAAATCTTCATGGGACTCGACTCCTGAAGATATTAGTCGGATTGCCCGCTACATTCAAGCCATCAAGGACTTGAAGGAAGAGGGGTTGACCGGATGGCATGTGGTGATAGATTTCATCACACGCCGAATCAGTTCCTTGAAGAAACGAGCATCTCCTATGTGGAGATATTCGGGAGAGGAGACCCACCGCAGACTATGGCGAGGTAAGTGAACTTGACATAGCTCTCGGTTTGGTCTTTCTCAAAGTTATCTAACGTTCTTATCTGTTTACGGATCTTCCACAGTGGAGATTGACGCTAGGTCAAACTCATCCGTGAGAAGTCTCCGCCACCCCGGCGGTGATTCCTCAAATCATTGCGGCTTTACATAAATGAAAGGATAGAGCGCCTAAAGGTAATCAAAAGTTGATTTTTTCTTTAGGACTTTATAGTCGTAGAAGAACTTACGACTAGTGGTGATCGTAGAATATCTTACGATCAAGAAAATATCGAGAAAAACTTACGACTTGACCTTTGGTGGTAGAAAACTTACTACGGTTAGTAATTCTTCTTTTACTGCTTTGCTTTACGTAAAGTAGGCATGGAAAATCGTCCGACGACGAGGAAGTTCGCGATAACCATTGGTGCGGCGTTGTCGAAGACAAAGGCTCGGCTCCTCTGTCCAGAGGCGTCGACTTGCGAGATCCGTGACAAGGGCGAGCAAGTTCGAGCTCTGGTTTTTCGACCAGATCTTCTACAAAGCCTGCGGCGGACATAGCCGTAATTGAAGCCGAGGCTGAAGCCGTCGAAGTCGAGGGGGTTGAAGCAGTTGAACCTCTTAAGAACAAACCCCGCAGGGCTAAGGTACCCTTCTACTATGACAAGAGATCTTTCGCGATTTACGCCACTCCTAGTTTTGTTAAGCAAGCTGGAAAAGGAAATCGGAAAGATTTTATGTCTTTTGTAAGGGCGATCTTTGCTCGGCCTGACTGCGATTGAGGTAGTCTTTGCTCTTGGAGTGGTCGAGACTGGTCTCGGCTATCCAGAAAATCAGGAGACCAGAGATGTGGTTCCTGTTCAAATTCTATGACCAGACGTGGTCGTAGCTGGGCCCATTATTGAACCTCGACCAGACGTGGTCGTAGAGAAGAAGAAGTCCCCGTTGGGAGGATTGCTCCTAAGTTCTGGTTAAGACCGAGTGCGAGGTATGCGAAATGTACTAAAGTGTAAGAACAACATTTACCTTTTTCTTTTCACAACTGATTTGCTTTTCTTTATTTTAGTCCGACTCCTTGACCCGGGAATGCTTAGTTGAGAAGCCCATTGCCACTTCTTGATTCTTTGAAGAGGTAACAATGGAGGTGGTCGAAGGATCATCCTTGGCCCTGTGGCCGATGAAGTCGTGGCTCCCAGTGGTTCCTACAACTGCGATGTTGTAGCCGATCGTTAAGTAGCGGTACAACCGTTGAAGTGGCAAATCGACTCTCGAGGTCGTAGAGACAACAGGGGCAGTTGTAGAGGCCTCTGGTCAAGGCGGTGATGAGCCTGTACACCGCGCTGGGAAGGAAATTGTGGCAGACGTTCCTCCCAGTTTCCAAAGAGAAGTGCGACTCTGAGAATCGGAGGAAGAAGAATACTTCAACCACAGGCGACTTCTTTGGACCTGCTATCATCGTAGGGTCTTCTGCTTTCAGATCTCGCGACAGAGTCCCCCATCCCAAAGATATTCCCAATAGAGGAAACATTTTTGACAATGAGCGTCTTGAGAAGGTTTGGTGGGTCAAGTCGCGAAGGTGGACAAGCTGAAGACCCCGGAGATGGTTTATTCGGCATTTGCTAGGTCGACCAAGAATGTAAGTATTTTTAGGATACTTATATATGTGACTTTCCCTTTCTTCTCACTGTCTTCTTTTTGCAGAAAGCTCTAGAGCAAATTGCCGTTGTTGGTGAGTATCATCGACAACTTCTAGAGCTCCGAAAGGAAAAAGAGGAACTCTGCATCTGAGCGGAGAGATGGTAAGCCACCATATTCATAGTCGTTTTTAACTTAACTACTTATATAGTGCTTACGAGATTTGTTATGAAAAAACTCATGACAAGGTATTGGTCGTAAAAAGCTTACGACCAGAGGCTTTGTCGTAGAAAGACTTACGACCAAGTCGATGGTTGTAGAAGAACTTACAACCGATTAACCTATATCCACTTTTATCCTTTGTAGGTTAAAAAGTGACGCAAAGACCTTAGCTGACTCGCTCGATTATGAAAAAGAGGAGTCAAAAAAGCTGAGGGAGGAAGTAGTAGACCTCTCGAAGAAACTTGAGAGCCATCTCTGCAACTAAAAGATTGCGGGAAAAAATAAGCGATAAGTCTTTGAACTTAAGACTGCTTTTGACTTTGACCTTTACTCGACTCTCATTTCTTTTCCAGAAAAAGAAGATGAAATGAAGAAGCTCCGGACTGAAGTTGGAGAAAAAGCTTTGGTCATACAGGAGTTTTCTCGTATTACCAAGAATAAAGATCAGGAACTCGAGGGACTGAAAACTCGAGTAACAGTAAGCAATTCTTTACTGTTGTTCTTTTGAGTATTTTCCTTTTCTAATGCTAATTTCTTTTCGAAATTGTTGTCGAATTGAGAAGCCTCGAAATGAAATCAATGAAAAACTCGATCATGTGAGGCCGTCCGCATTGCTAAGATGAATGCAGAGGACGTTAAAACATGGGAGAAAAAGCACGCTGAAACCATTACTTCCCATAAAGAAGAAGTCAAGAAGTTGGATTCTCGACTAGTAGGTAAGAAATGCTTTACCTATAATTATATTTGTGTTCTCTTCCTCTAGAAGTTTATTTTTGTTTGACCGGTTTATTCTTTTGAAACAAGTGGTGAAAACAAAAAACTTGCGAGGCTTCGACTCGTTCCCAACAGAGATGGAATCAATGAAGACTAATCTTCAAGGCAACATCACACTCTGAACCGTACTTGGTGAGCTACATCTTGAGGAAAAACTCCTCGAGAAGATCGATAGTTGCTCACATAAGTACCATCGGGAACAAGTCGAGGACTTTGCAAGAAATGGTGACTACTCAAGGCCAACCAAAGCGAATCCATAAGGAAGCGATCGAAGGCTGCGATAAGTTATGCTTTAGCGAAACTTAAAGCTCATGACCCCGCCTTAATGTGCAACCAATCGAAGCGACTTAGACCGCCTCAAAGCAGGCGTAGTCGTTTGATTGAAGAAATGCAATCAGTTGGCAAAAAGGTGGCGGAGGAAATGCAACTGGGCTCTCCCCCTTCAGAGCGATCTGTAACAAATTTGTAAGACATACAAGTTTCTGTTGAAAATATATGTGATCCATCTTGTTTCCTGCAAATCATCTTGTCGAGTAGTTAGCAACCCAAAAGATAATTAACGAATTAAAGACCAAGAACTGAAGTTAAATTAATAACTTTATCCTAGCCCCCGACTATTTGCTTAGCTTGTTTAGACAATCCAAGTAAATAATGTGTGAAATAGAAAGAGTGGTCTGTTTAACTTATAGTTTTTGTTATGGTTGTCAAGCACTGGTCGAAAGAGTAGAAAGGACTCGACACTAGGAAGTTCCTTCTAGTGGGCAGGACCACGTGCAGAGAGGAAAGGTTTCGACTAGGTGATGTTACCATCTCCGACTAGTTTAATCAAACCAAGAACAACAACTTGAGTTAAGCAAACGTCTAGAGGACTTTAATAATTCATTCGCCCTTTTCTGATGGACTCGATAAGTCTTTTCTAGTAGCAAAAGTGGGACACTGAGCAACGCTAGGAAGTTCCTTCTAGTGGGCAAGACCACGTGCAGAGAGGAAAGACTTCGACTAGGTGTGTCTCTTCCTTCGACCAGTTAAAACGAAACGATTACACCAAAGGTGGTTGAATAAATATAAAAAAGTGCACTCTACTTAGAATAGTTTTCGAAATTACTGAAACTAAGATGAGAAGAGTTGGCTTTGAAAATATTTTGACTAGATAGAACCCGAGCTCCCTGTATTGGCAACAAAAGTGAGTAACAGGTCGATGCTAGGAAGTTCCTTCTAGTGGGCAGGACCACGTGCAGAGAGGAAAGACTTCGACTAGATGATGTTACTTGCCTTTCGACCAGTTGTAAAGAAAACTGGGTGTTTTTGGATCATAGTCGAAAGATTATAAAAGCACTACTCAAAAAATAAGACAAAAGAGGTAGAAGGAATCTGGACTCTTATTGCCTGAGAGGTTGGTCACACATAGAATTTGCGTAACTGGTCGATGTTCCAAGAATTTGAGAGAACCTGTCTGTCTTCCATTGCTAGTCGTCCGACCACGCCGAGTGACTTCGACCCTTGTGTAAGGACCTTCCCACTTGGGAGAAAGTTTATTCGATTAGACTTGGATTGGCGAGCCTCAACACCAAGTCACCTCTGAAGAAGATGCGAGGCCGGACCTTCGATCGTAGTATCTGCGTAGGGCTTGTTGGTAGACTATTTGAGCGGATTAAGGCCATGTTTCTCCTTTCTTGAGTAGGTTAATATCATCCGCTCGAAGTTGTTCTGGTCGGAGTTGTTGAAGGTTTCAACTCGTGTTGACCGCAATTTTAGCTCGGAGGAAGCATGGCTTCGACTCAGAACACTAGAAAAATGGTGTTTCTCCTGTCCGCTCGACTAGTGGTCGTCTGAACCGCCCATATCTAAGGTAATTCTTGTACCCAAGCCCCGAGCGCTTAACGAGTGGTCGAAGACTCGGGTTTTAATTCCTCGCATTATTTGGCGTTTGCACGTTATTGCCCGTTGCTTTGGGGATGTGCAATGAAGCATAACATAACTTGGTACCCAACTCGTCGTAAAATTCCTGAAATTTTGCACTTGCAAATTGTTTACCATTGTCTGTAATTATCCGACTCGGAACTCCAAATCGGCTAATTACACATCTCATCATGAACCTTTTCTTTGCTTAGTTGTTATCCTGAGTTAGAGGTTGGCTTGATCCATTTTGTGAGCGTGTCAATAGCCACAAAAGGAATTGAAACCTCCTGGAGCTTTGGGAAACGGTTCTAGGATATCGAGACCCCAGGTCGCAAAAGGCCAAGAAAGAGGTATTATTTGTAATGCTTGAGCTGGTTGATGTATTTGTTTACCATGAATCTAGCATTGGACACACTTTTTAACCACCTCTTTAGCATCGTCAGAGTCATTGACCAAGAAAACCTTGTCGAAGGCCTTCTGACCGGCCGCTACAGTAGGAAGCATGCGTCCCACAGATGCCACTTGTGTATATCATGAAGGAGTGTTATTCCTTCGTTTTGCGAATGCATCGCATGAGTATCCCTTGGGTTCCTCGTTTGTAGAGGACTCCTTCGACCAAAGTATACATTTTGGCTTTTCGGGATAAGCGATCTGCCTCAAGATCATCCTCGGGTACGGAACCCTTGTGAAGATACTCGTAGATGGGAGTCATCCAGGTATCCTCGTAATCTAGTGAGGCCATCTCAACAGGACGGCTTTTGAAGTTGCTCCAAGAAAACTCCTTTTGGTACTGCAGATCGGGAAGAAGCCATCCGAGCAAGTTGGTCTGCGAGGAAATTATCCTTTCGAGGGATGAATTGTACCTCGAAACCTAAAAAATACTTTTCTAGCTTACGTACTTCCGATAAGTACCGAGACATTGTCAAGTTAGAGCACTGGTACTCTTTCCCGACTTGATTCACGACTAGTTGAGAGTCTCCTCTCACGAGTAGTCGACGAATCGAGAGTGCTTTCGCAGCTCGTATGCCAGCTAGCAAACCTTCGTACTCTGCCACGTTGTTAGTGGCCTGAAAGTTTAATTGTATGGCATACTTTAAGGTTTCTCCGGTAGGAGATACCAGGACCACCCCAGCCCCCGAGCCACTTAAAGTAAGTGACCCATCAAAGTACATCATCCACTGGTCGTGGGAATCGTACTGGGGATCCTGAACAGGTTCAGGATTTGTCCATTCGGCGACAAAGTCTGCCAAGATCTGGGATTTTATGGCCGTTCGGGACACGAAATGGAGGTCGAACTCCCCAAGTTTGACTGACCATTTTGCCATGCGTCCCGCTCTTTCGTTATTATGGAGGATCGCTCCCAAAGGAAACTCAGACGGTACAACTATTTTGTGCGCCTGAAAATAATGCCGCAGTTTCCTCGAAGACATGAGGAGGGCATATAGAAGTTTACGGACACGAGGTAACGCTCCTTAGGCACATGTAAAACTTACTGACGTAGTAAACTGGTCGTTGTACGTTTTCACGTTCTACGACCAGTACTGCGCTTGCTGCCTGTGGCGTGGCAGCTAGGTAAATTAAGAGCGTCTCTTCTGGTTTTGGAGAAACCAGAACAGGAGCACTCGAAAGGTACCTCTTGACATCCTCGAAGGCAGCGTTTGCCTCGTTCGACCACTCAAAACCTTCATGTCTCCTGAGAAGTTTAAAGAAAGGTAGTCCTTTTCTCCTAGTCGTGCGATGAAACGACTTAAAGCCGCCATGCACCCAGTGAGTTTCTGGACTTCCTTTTTTGTGGTCGGAGGGCGCATTTGGAGGATGGCCTTTATTTTCTCAGGATTTACTTCGATTCCTCGTTCAGATACTAGGAATCCAAGCAATTTTCCTGAAGAAATTCCAAACACACACTTCTCGGGATTAAGTTTTAAGCGGTGCTTTACGAGGTTGTCGAATGTTTCTTGTAGGTCGATGATATGATTAAATTTCTTAATGCTTTTACGACTAGATCATCAACATATGCTTCCAGATTCCGGCCTAATTGAGATGAAAAAGTCGATTGCATCAAGCGTTGAAAAGAAGCACCGGCATTCTTTAGACCAAATGGCATTTGACATAGCAAAAGGTACCAAATGGTGTAATGAATGCGGTCTTTCTTCATCGTTTAGACACATATTGATCCGGTGGTATCCGAATATGCATCTAAAAACTTAATATTTCACAACTCTCTGTAGAATCAACCAACCGATCGATACGAGGTAAAGGAAAATCATCTTTTGGACAAGCTTTATTAAGATCGGTGAAGTCTCGCATGCGCCATTTACCGTTTGACTTCTTGACCATTCTGAGGTTAGCCAACCACTCGGGTGGTTGACTTCTCTTATAAAGCACGCTTTAAGTAGCTTATCAATTCGATTTAATAGCATCTCGTCGATTACGGGCAAATCTCGTAATTTTTGTTTCTGGTATTTTATCGGTAGTAAAGCTAGCTCGTGCTCGATCACCTCCCTAGGGACTCCGGGCATGTCGGATGCTTGCCATGCGAAGACATCTGCGTTAGCTCGGAGGAAGGTGATGAGGTGTCTTCCTATTTGGGGTCGGAAGTCTCCCCGATGCGAACAGTCTTCGAGGGCTCCTCTGCGTCGAGAGGAACCTCTTTGACTTGGTCGTTCGGCTTTGATCTGACTTTAGGCTTCACTTGCTAGTCGGTGACTTTCTTCTCGAGTTGGTATTTGACCAACCATCTCGAGGATCGACGGTCGCAGATTATCGCCATCTTCTTGTCACAATGAATTGTGATCACTCCTTTGGGACCTGGCATCTTAAGACATTGATACCCATAATGAGTAGCCATTAAGAATTTTGCCAAAGTTGGTCGTCCGAGTATGGCGTTATATGCCGTATCGAAATCGACCACATCAAAGGAGATTTTCTCTGTCTTGAAATTACTTGGTGAACCAAATGTTAAAGGAAGAGAAACTTGGCCAATGGGTTTGGCCGAAGACCCCGGTACAATTCCATGAAAAGAGTATCGTACCGGTCTTACCTTTGTCCTGGGTACTTGCATCTCGTCCAGGGCATTTGTAAACAGTATGTTCAAGGAACTGCCACCATCAACCAAAACTCGATTGACCCGACAGTTGTTGATGGTGGGTTCGACCACAATCGGATATCGACCTGATCGATTCGAAGTGATCGGGTAGTCACCCTTCTCAAAAGAAATGGTAACTTCCGACCACTTCGGTAAATTATTGACAAGAGGAGCATCTATAGAGTTTACCTCTCGTCCGGCAGTTTTAAGTTGTCGTTTTGACTTGTATGTCGACGATCCTCCGTAGATGTGCTTAACGGTATGTTACGGATCTTGGAACAGCATCTCTTCATCATCTGACGACTTTTGGCCACTCGTATGCCCTACACCTTTCGAGAGTGGGAGTGGTTCTTCTCCGTTGTAGTAGTCCTCGAGCTTTCTTTGGAAAACTTCGGCGATTCTTGGTCGTGTCCTTCCTTTTTATGAAAAGGACACCACCTTGGTTTGTCGTTCTTTCGATCAGGGCGCTTACCTTTGCCTTGATCAGGATATGACTTGGTGGTTCGTGGCTCTTTATCGTTCACAGCCAAGACCTCCTTGGAACCACTGGTTTGTGGTTTTTGACCCTTTATCTTATTCTTGGACTTCTTTGCTTTCTTGTCCTTTTTTCCACCAACTTCACCTGGCTCTCGAGGAGTATATGTTTCTCGATCAATAGTGTTGTTCCACTCGACCGCCTAAGAAGCAGTCGCATATCGATCAGCCATTTCGAAGAGCTCGGCAACAGTGTTGGGAGGATTCAAAGCAATATCTTCTGTTATCCTTCTACTACGGACTCCTTGCTTAAAAGCCCTGATAACAGATGAGTCAGAAACTTCCGGAATTGAATTACGAACCTGACTAAAGCGTTTGATGAATTGGCGCAAAGTCTCGTCGCTATTCTGTCTTATCCGGGGCAAGTCGTCTTCCTTTCCAGGGCGGTTGTATGTGCCTTGGAAATTCGCCAGTAGAATGTCGCAGAGATGTTGCCAAGAGTAGATCGACTCGAGTGGTTGGTTTAATAACCACGATCGAGCGGATCCTTCAAGCACAGTTGGAAGGTAATTTGCCATTACATGCTCTCCTCCTCCTGCTTTGCTTTCGGACGGTTGTTGTATAGATTTGAAGAAATTCGATGGAATTTTGAGATCCATCAAACTTCTCCATGTTTACTGGTCGAAAATGAGGTGGCCAGCGAACAGCTCGAAGGTCAGGAGAAAATGCCCGGCATCCGGTAATAACTTCTTGACATCTTCTTTGCAGGAAATAAGGGTTAAGGTCACCAGGTGATCGTATAGGGCGATACCCGATGTGGTGACTGTCTGTAGTAGGTTTCAATTCTACGAGGGGAATACTCCTCGTACTCCATCCGTTGCGGGTTTCCTTGTCGAAGTGGTGAACGATCACCTCTCCGAGGGGCTTCTTGATCATCAGTCAATCGAAACATATTTCTCCGAGTAGGAAATCGATGCGACTTATGGCCGTGTCGATTTCTATATGGTGAAATGTTTGATTGATCGTAGTAGTGAAATCGCATTACTACGACTACGAATGATGTCGACGAGGTGCTTCGGTCTTGTCATCACGGTTGAAGCCTTTGCGCAACTTCTTCAGCGAAGAGATCGTATCCTGGCGTTCGAGCAAGCTCTTGAGTAGGATTTTCGAGCAAGTCTTTGATGTCCTGGAGTTCTTGTGCCTCCCTCGACTGATATTGGATGCGCCCAGGCAGGTTCTTCTGGGCTGCAATCTTCTTCCGTCGGATGGCCTCAAAATTCTCCTCATCAGATCTTTGAGGCCTTCTCAATGGAGTGCGAGAATGTCGAGGATTTCCCTCGCGCTCATCAGAGTATTGGTTCTGCCCGTCATCGGTGATGCCCTTGCCATTATCACGAGGGGGCGCAGTGCGTGATCTTCGGGAAGTGTTCTTATCTCGGCCTCCATAAGGTGACCACGATCCGAGGAAGGGCGAAGACCTCCGTTGATGATTCTCACTTGCGCTCGAGGCCTCCCCGCTTGAGGAGTATTCGAGAGACACCATCTGGCGACTTGGAGTAACCCCCTCCAGGTAGGGGAACTCTGGGTTATAACTGTCTCCATCCGCAAATGAGATCTGCCGAGAGACGGTCGAATTTGCAGGAAAAGCATGCAATCCCACTCCCTCTGGAGTTATCCTGAGAGAGAGGATCACCAGATGTTGGTGGAGTCCTCGAATGGTGGCTCTCAGAACTTGTCTCACCAGGTCGGACCGTCTTAGGGGGACTTGGACACTTGGAGGAAAAACTCTCGTCGTGTTGTAAGTCCTCCTGGATGCGGTTCTGGTCGGATTGACCCTTGTCCTTTGAGGGAATTGGCTCCTCTGTTGGACGTATCGTTGTGGGGGATAAGGATCCCTCCCCAACTCCATCGATGGGATGGTTGCCTGGAGAATGATTTCCGGAGGCGGCATCACCATCAGAGGATGCATCGTTCGGCTCGTAGTTGAAACCGGCATCCATGTCGACGTTTGCATAATCTGCCAAGTCAAACCAGTTCTCTTCGTTCCATTCCCCTGCCATGAGTGCATGAGATTTAGAAAAAGAGAGTATGTTGACAAGAGATTACCGGAAGATCCCCACGGACGGCGCCAACTGTCGGTGTTTTAGAACCGATCTTACGTAAAGATTATTTGATTCGGGGGGTCTCCTAGAGATGAAATCACGCAGAGCGATTGACACGGGATTTTTATACTGAGTTCGAGCCTTCTCAGGGAGAATAATAACCCTACTCCCTGTGTGTGTGGTATTGTTGTATTCTCAACAATCAAGCCAGAAACTAAGACTATTACAAAGAACAGTACTTGTCTCTCTCCTTGATTGTCCTCGATTGGCCCTTTCGCCCTCCCTTTGTCCTTCTGATTGATGCCTTTATATAGTCATGAAGAAGTAGCCGTTTCCCCCTGCTGAAGAGGCGCCTATTTAAGCCAGTAATGGGCACATGATGGCAGTAATTACCGACGTAGTGGCTCCTTCACACCGTTTGGCAGTTATCCTTCAGAGGTAATGGGGTATTTAAGCACTATAACTGCGCAGAATAATAGTGCATGTGGGCTGTCTGGATTCCTTAATCAATTGGACCCACTCGCTTGTAGGTTTTATTGATTATAAGGTGGTCGTGGTTGACTTGGTCGTAGCGGGACTTACATTTGGGTATAAGTCGTGAGCGAGAACTTCTGATGGATAATAGTCGTAGAAGGACTTACGACTAGGTACAGGTCGTAGCAGAACTTACAATTGGACAATAGTCGTAGAAGGACTTGCGACTGGGTAATGGTCGTAGAAGAACTTACGACTGGACATTAGTCGTAGAAGGACTTACGACTGGGTAATGGTCGTAGAAGGACTTACGACCAGGTAGTGGTCGTAGAAGGACTTACGACCATGACATAGTCATAGTAAGACTTACGACTATGGGGGTGATTGTAGGAGAACATACAATCACTTGGTAGGCTCCTTATAAATATAAGGGGTACTTCTGGGGACTACGTGACATCATATTTACCCATAATAAGAATTATAGATAAAAGATAAAATGAGGATTATCAGATCCTCGTCAATAACTAACCAAAAAGCATTTAAATAAATACTTAAAGTAGAATGTAGTACTTTGAATCAAAGTAGTTTTGAAAACTGGGTTCAACATGATCAAAGGTATAAATTGCCTTGAAATAAATTCTGATATTGGTCTTGGTCTTGGTGAACTTCTTCTTCTTCAAAAGCCCCCGAAGAATTAACGTCTACTCGCAACGAAGCAAATAAATGAAATAAATAAAAGCAGAGAGGAAAACTAACTCCAAAAAATAAATAAAAATCACAAAAAGATAGAGCTCGGATTTAAATGAATTTAGAAATTTGAATGGGCTCAAACGGAGTTCAGATGAAGAATATATGGCTTTTGGAAGTTCTAAATCTAAAGAACAAAATACTAAAACGGAATTCGAGTACTGTTCATCGAGCACTGTACATCGAGTATTGTATATTGAGCACTATTCATCACTTTTGACTACGCATACTCAAAAGGAGTTTCGACTGCATGGTCGTAGGAGGTTACGACTACCTGGTCGTAGAGGGTTACGACTACCTGGTTGTGGAAGGTTACGACTACTTATTCGTAGAGGGTTCTACGGGTCATGGGTTCACAGAACAATGATCTGGCTAGTGGACCCACATGGCCTAGACACGGTGTATGGTGGAGTGGGTTTACACCAGATCGGATCTGGTTTAGGGTAGCGAGGTACTGACACGGCTGATCGAGTAGACACGCGGGCGGTTTGAGTATGCGTGGCAAATTAGGTGGCAGACAAGTGTTCTCACGAGTAGATGTGGCACGACACGTCGACAAGATGACGGTGAGGCTCGGGTTAATCCGACAACAGCGAACGGAGGCACTTCGCTGGCGGCGGATGCGCACACTAGGTAGAACATATTATTGCGTACATACCGGTACTGGTATTGGCACGGGAGGTCATCGGAGTCGGCCAGAATTGGTGACGAAGCGGCGGAGCAGGTGCGGCTGTTGTCGGCGACGAACACTAGTGAAGTCTCGTGGTCATGAAGGGGTGCTGGAGATAGCTCTCGTGATGGAAAAGACGGCATAGTCGATGACGACGGGGCGACGAAGACGACAGCGCAATTCAAAGAAAACAAGCTTCAGTTGAAAACCCTAATTCTCCGATTGCTGGGGCGCTAGGGTCTATGGGTGCGGTGGCTTGGGGTGTCGGGATCAGGGCGAGAAGGCGAACCTTGGGGTGCTATTTATAGGGCACGAGCGAGTCTAGGGCGGCGTATCAGTGGCAGAGTCCAAATCGGATCTATGATGAGATAAGGAATTTCAAATGAATTTGGAAGGAGATAAGGAGTAGAATCGGTTGCGAGGATTACAACGGATTCAGAAATCGTATCGTCGAAGCATTCTTCTGTTGGATACGCCGTTGTTGGATGGAACTCGGACACGACAGCCATGGTGGTCGAAGGCGAATCGGACGCAGTGAAGACAAAGGTAAGGAGGATGAGGAAGGGTGGGGCCCACCTGGTAGAGGAACAAGGGAGCGTGCTGGCGCGACTGTGCGAAAATGGGCCGAAAGGAATAGGAATGGGTCGGGTCAAGGAAGATTCGGCCCATGAGCTTTTCTGAGATTATTAATTTGTTTTTCTTTTTAGAAAATATAAAAAATACAATAGGCAAATAGAAAATAGCAAATAAATTTAGAAAAATTCTAGAAATATATCCAAGCACGTAGAATCCAAATAAAATAGTTTTGATAATTATTGATGTTGACATTAATTATATTAAATTATTTTGATACTGAAAGTCCACGTTAAGCTTTATTAAAATTCAATAAATCCCAGGGGTTAATTTTCCAACTACTAACTATTTAAAAGATTTTTAAAGTTCAAAAGATTGAGATGTTACAAACTACCCCCTTAAAGGATCTTGACCCCGAGATTCAGCCTAGCTAGAGAAAAGGCTAGGAAACTAGGCTTTTCGGTCTTCTTCACGCTCCCGCTGCTTCTCCTTCTGAATGGTTGCTCCACTGAACTTTGCAAAAATGAACGGTCGGCTTCTTGTCTGACGCTATGTGGCATCAAAAATCTTGATTGGTTGCTCCTTGTAAGTGAGATATTCTTCCAGCTCAATTGAATACAAGGGAGTTTGTTCTGACGAACATGAAGATACTTATTCAACTGAGAGACATGGAACACCTCATGTACGCCGACTAACGACTATGGCAGTTCAAGGTGATAGACAACTTCTCCTTGACGATCCAAAATTCTGAACAGACCAACATACATAGGAGCAAGTTTCCCTTTAACATGGAACCTTTTGACACCTCTCAGCATAGTAACTTGAAGATAAACAAAATCGCAGGGGTTAATTTTCCAACTACTAACTATTTAAAAGATTTTTAAAGTTCAGAAGATTGGGATGTTACATGTACTAAGTTCCAAAGTAACTATTCTATATCAGAAATTAGTTTTAAAAGACAATTTTATAGTATGATAATATTCATCCAAAAGTGGTGAAGGATATCATCCTATCACATGGCAACCCACCCAATTTTCCTATTGGATACGCAATCCAAAACCATTTGATAAAGTTTTTTTGAAAACAAAATCAATATTTAACATTGAGTGGCTTTGCTTAGCATGTCTATGACCATGGATACGACTATTCGAATAGTTCTTAGCACTCTGCAGAGGTTGTACAACTTTACCCACAAGAGATAATCACTCGTAATGTCCGTTTCACACATTTTCGAAGGTGTACGACTAATAGATTTTCACATGGACTTTACAATGCACCATCCCACCGTAGTCCCGCCTCACTAAGGTTTCGCTTTCTTTGGATAGAAACCTGCCGGATTTAAGTTCTCTCATGCGCCATGTGGGAATACATAAAAGTAGGTTATAAAGACACCCACGCAACCGGATAGCACAACCACGGTGAAATGATACAAATTATTTAGCCAAGTTTCGCCCACACAGGATATGTGGTAGTATGATGGGTCTTAGTAAGATGCGGCTCGAAGACCGGTCGTAACTGACTCGGGTGACTTTCCATAAAACCCATTGGCCTCGATCATAGAAATGAATCGATCCCGTGCATAGACATGCACCATCCAAACATCCATTTCGCCCAAGTCTAAAGAAAATTTTAATTTATTTTAGTTTTCAAAGCATTTTAAAACCTCCATGACAAACCAATGTCATAGATACCATTTTAGACAACATTTGCTCTTTTGGCCGTAATTTCTCCAAATTGAATATTTTTTGTCTAAGCATAAAGTCTTTTAAATAAAAGAATCTTATTAATACTATTGTATTAACCAGAGTTTCATATAGAGCGACAAGGGGTGAGAGGTTCGATGTCCAAGCATTATCAATTCCAAGATCATCTAATAATCCAATATCCATTAATAATCAATTTCTGTAATCCAACATCCATCAATAATCCATTTCTAGAATCCAACATCCAACCATTCGATATCTAACAATAATATAGCTCTAGAATCCAACATCAACAATAATCTACTTCTATAATCCAATCTCCAATAGTCCTATATCAACAATAATATAATCATGTAATCCAATCACCAATAATCCATTATCAATAACAATCTAATCCTATAATCCAATTTCCAGCAATTATATATCTATAATCCGATATCCATCAATCCAATCTCCAACAATTATGCAATCATATAATCTGATATCTATCAATCCAATCTCCAACAATAATCTATACCTATAATCCATCATCAACAATAATCTACTACTATAATCCAATCTCTAATAATTATCTATTTATATAATCGAACCCCAACAATTCAATATCAACTACAATCTATATCTATAATCCAATATCCGATAGTTATCTATTTATGTAATAAAACTCCAACAATCCGATATTAACAACAATCTATCTCTATAATCCAATAAAGATATATTTCTATACTCCACCCAAGATTTATTTCTAATTCTAACTTCTCCATTCAATCATGTCCGATAAATCCAATATGACCAAAATACCCTATTAATCCCATACTTCTTAATTCAACCTATTCCACTCAAAATCAACATCCTGAATTGGTATATCGATAATCCATTCTCCAACACTCATCTAATAGCCATTATCCATGTAATCCTATATTCCTATCTTTTCAATTTTCGACTCCAAAATATATCACACTTGGAAGGACAATATGGCTATACAATGAAGTTGGGAATAACTATGAAATTAAAACATGAATTTAAATTACTTGGATATAAATATGCATGCAATTATAATTTAAAATGAAATTTAAATAATTTAAAATAATTGGATTCAAATATGATAAAAGGATGTAATTTGCCTTGCTTATTTAGTTATTATTCTCAAACGGTGTTGGAATGCGGAGTAGCGTCGAAATCCGGTTCTCCGAAGTCATCGAAATCTACACGCGAAAATAAGCTAAATTTAAGAAAAATAACAAAATAACAAAATAGTAAAAAAGATATCGCCTTTAGATGAATTTAGGAACAAGAATCGACGGAATCAGAGTCCATAGGAAGGAGAACGAACGTCTGCAAGGTTGATTATCACATGAAATGATGAAAAGTATGAAAATGGATGGAATATACTAGGGAAGATGCCTTATGATTTTTCACATGCAAAGCCAAGTGTGTATAACAACTTGGTCCTACCTGCTAGAGAAAGAGAGAGCAAAATAGAGAAAAAAAAGATGAGGTCAATGACTTGTGGACCCCAAATGTCAGTGAGTCAACACAAGATGCAAGAGCAACCAACATAAGAAAAACAGAGGAGATGCCATGCTAATTTTTCTTTAAACAACGGAGCAAACAAAAAGGGAGAATGACAGTGGGGGCCCACTGTCATTGAGCCAAAGGATTCAACAAAGATCAAGAGAGAAAAGAGAGAGCCAATGCTAAGTGGGCCCGAGGGTCATCGACTTGGAACCTTATCTTCATCACAGAGCAGAGAGACCATAACAGAGAGGAGTAGAGCAGGGAGTTGGCGCTCGGGGTGGCGGTGACCGGCGATGGCCCAAAATGGGACCCCTGTGGGGTGAGGGTCCCACAGGAGGTGGCGGCGCGGCAGGAGAGGCACGGGCCAGCGGTAGCAGCGCACGTGGCGGCGGTGGTGCACGGGTTGCGTGCGGCCTGACGAGGGGGTGGCACCCTGGGAAAATTATGGGGGGCACGAGGTGCGACAGAGGATGGGGAATGTGTAGCCGGGGTTCGGGCGGCTCGGTGGTGAACGAGGAGGCGGCTCCACAGCGGCCATGGCCAGCAGGGAGGAGCTCACGGCGGCATGGCTCTAGGGCAAGCAATCGGTGGGGAAAGTGGGGGAAAAGGAGAGGGTGCCCTAGAACGCGAGATGACATAGATAGGGGGCAAGAGGATGACCAGAGGTGGAGTTTGGTGATGGGGCGGCATGGCCGGTGGCGAGGAAGAAAGAGAAGCGGCGCTTGGGTGAACTCCAGGGAGCTCCGGTTTTTGGGGGAGGAGAAGAGAGACGAGGGGGAAGCAAAGGGGGGAGAATGACGGCTTCGGCTGACTTTTATAGGCGTGGGCGGAGAAACGAGAGAAGGTGGCATGGGGCAGCTGGGAGTTGCGCTCAGGCGTGGCGTGGTATGGACAAACGCAGGCGTTGCGGGCGAGGAAGGCAGGGCATGGGCGTTGCTGGGATTCACAGGGGGAGGCGTGGCGCATGGGAGCGTGAGGTGGTGCGGATGGCCACGTGGCGGTAGGACGGTGCAGTGGGGTGACATTGCGCTCGGTAGCGGCGGCAATGAACAACATGCGGGGTGGCGCGATCGAGAAGAAGACGAGGGGTGACAGCGGGCCCTTTGTCGGCAAGAGAAAGAGAGAGAGAGACCTGGTGGGAGGGTCTAGTTGAAAATGAGTTGCTCTTGTCGAAATCGAGTTGTTGGTCAAAATCGAGTAGCTGATCGAAATCGAGTCGCTGGATGAAATCGACTGGGTGGTCGAAACCGAGTGGTTCTGGTCGAAATCGAGTGGGTGGTCGAAATCGATTAGTTCTGGTCGAAATCGAGTGGTTTTGGTTGAAATCGAGTGGTTCTAATCGAAATTGAGTGGCGGGCGGGTGGGCCCACCTTGGAAGTGAGACAAGGGGAGGGAGAGGCGTGGTGGATGAGCTGGGCGAGAAGGAATGGGCCGCGGAAGAAGCTCGGAAGGGAGAAAATTGGTTGGAAATGAAATTTTCGCCCCGAAAGGAAAAGGAGGATTTTAAATACTTTTTGATTTGCAGAAATACAAGAAGAACAAAAAGGCTTCTAGAAAATAGATAATAGAGTTCAAAAATTCCAGAAAAATTCATAGAAATTCTTTCAATTATTTTGAACTTATTAAAATTATTTCCAACTTAGAGTTTGATTTTATTTCTGCACATAAATTTTTTGGTTTTGGAAAATCGAAAAACCTTTTTAAATCCAAAAAATTCAAAAAATTAATTAAATTATCCTTTTAAACTCTAAATTCAATAAAACCTAGTAAACTCAATAAATTCTATTATTAACGTATCAAATACAAGAAAATTTAGGAAAAGAAATAAAAATTTCTTTTAAATATAAGAAAATTAATAAATTTATTATTTTTAAAATGGTAACATCACTTTGGGATGTTACAAGTACCTTGCAGATGATATAGTTAACAACTTTCATACCACCTTGTATCACAACAAGAAAGCCTTTGGAGTTCTTTAGAACTCCACTTGTACCTGAATACTTGTATCCTTTAGCATCAAAATTACTCGGCGATATAATATTTCTCTTCAAACCTAGAATGTGTCAAACTTTCGATAAAGTTTTGATGGTGCCATCAAACATCTTGATCAATGCCTGCAATCTTGTGTGGCAAATTATCACCCATCAGCACAGAATCACTTGGCGTAGCTTCGTAATTTTAAAACCAATCTTTGTTCGGACTCATATGGAAAGTGCAGGCCATACCAAGAATCCACTTGTCAACGGTTTTAGAATTATCAGCAAAGGCAACAAGAGCATCTCCATTAGAATCCTGCTTAGTAACAATGATAGCTTTAGTACCATCCTCTTGTTGATCATTCTTGAAATTGTTATTCATTTTCTTATTTTTATTTACCCACCAACACTAAGATATGTTGTGCCCATATTTCTTGCAATACTTGCACAATTTGTACCCGTCTCTGGATTTTGATCTACCTTTGTAATTTATGCTCAAGCTTTTGCACCATGAATCATCATTTGAACTTCTCTACTTTGTCTACCATGAACAACCCGACCTTGTTTTCGAATTTGAACTTTCGTTTGGAACCATGAGTTTCATCTTGTCCTTCGCATGCAGTGCTTCATAGACTTCATTAAGTGTAATAGTATCTCAGCTATATATAATAATATCTCTGAACGTAGAGTGTGAACTACGTAGTGAGCATAAAAGAATAAGACCTAAATATTCATCATCATATTTTACCTCCATAGACTCGAGATCTTAGGCTACTTTTTTGAACGCTGTCAAGTGGTTCAATAATGACCCACCTTCTTGTGCGAATAAAACTTCTGCTTCAAATACATCTTACTGGCAGATCTTTGGTAATACAAATATGCTCTTGTTTCAACTATAATGTGGCGGTGGTATTCTCTTTCAAAACCTCACGTAGAATATTATTTGATAGATGAAGATGAATCTGAGAGAAGACCTTACAATCTTTTATTTGCTCATCCTCGAGAGACCATGCAATGAGCATTTTGTCGATTCCCAATAAAGCATTATCCAAATCGAGCTGTGAAAAACAACTTGCATCTTGACTTACCACAGAGAACCTCGTGTCTCGATCATGCGGAAGAAATCCCAAATTTATGGGCGCAAATATGTGTGTACCTAGCAATTAATTCCTGATATCTTGGGTACACTTCTGTGTACGTGAAGCAATGAAGACTAGAGTTGCTAGTACGCTTGCTCATATGTGCTTAACAACTCGCTGTAGGATCAAGGATGACCGACTAGATGGGGTGAATAGGAGGTTTCTAAAAAACTTGTGCTCTAATTATCAATTTTGACAAGTATAGTTTAAATAAAGAATTCTAGCACAATTCAATGGATATACATTCTAAGCTTTCACTAAGACACCTCAAGGTTATGTAAAAAATAAATACAATTCTAGCTAAGCAGTTATACACAAATAAATTGCTACAAATGTAAATGCAAAATAGTAAAGATAAGAGAAAACCACAATGAAGGCAATTGATATTTTTCCCGTGGTATCGAAGACTTGTTAGTCTTCACTAGTCCACGTTGAGGTAAGTCCAAACAAATTGGACCGACTCCATGAATTAAGCCTAACACACCTGGATTTCATTAGGATTGCACTTCCTCGACTCCGGAGATGGTGAGCATCAAACCAATCACAAAAGTTGTCGGGCCTCTTCACACCTTCTTGAAGAGATCACCGCACAAATTTCCTCCAAGCCGTCTAGGTGCCTGCAGGCACTAAGAGTAACAAATCACAACACTTCCTTGAAGGTTATCAAGTGCCAAAGAGATCAACTAATGATGCATATGCACTTGAATGCTCCCAACTACCTCAACATGTGAAATATGAGCAAATGAGTAGAGCAGAGTGCACCAAAGGCTCAAGTGTATTCAATGAGGTCCAAGGTTCCGAGCTTGGTGCTAGTGAGGGGGTATTTATAGCCCCAACCACAAATTCGACCGTTTGAAGCCGAATACATGGAAAATTCAGCAAGTGCGGTACTACCATCATTGATCGACCAAGTATTATCGTACCTACTGTTCACCGGTAACAAGGGGTGCATTTAATGCTTCTGAACTAGCCATTACAGTCAGGTGCGGTACTACCACACTCACAAGGTTCGGTATTACCGCACACCGCTCGACTCTTCCGGTCCTACCGATTTTCCAGGTGAGAAAAACTCCCAAAAATATACTCTCTGGAATTTACATACCGCCAACAAGAATTCGGTAGTACCGCTCCTCACGGGCGGTCATACCATTTTTGCTAAAAGACTTTTTTAGAAGCTGTTCTAAATGCAATGCTTGACTTCTAGTTGATCAAATTGGCACAAAATATATTCTCAAGCTACTAGCCATGATCCCTCTTTACAGTATAGCATCTAGCATATAAATCCAGTCTTTTCACCAAACACCGAGACCGATAAAAACTATGAAATGGTCCTTAGGCTTCATAGTACCTTTATCTTGAGCCATGTAGATCTTTTAATATCTTTGCATTGACATTTCCATGTAGTTATCTAAACTCCAAGACTAAGCTAAACTCCGAGACTAAGCCTTTAAAACATCTTAGCATACATATTAGTCCCACAACACATTGTTGTCATTAATTACCACTGTCGAGGATATAATAATCCTCAATTAATTAGATTATTTATCTGTAATTGTTATTATAGATAGCAATATCCTCACGATAGTCTTGAGTATACCCCTTATCATTCATAAGGGAGAAGCTTAAGATGATCAGTTGTAAACCATCATACGACCATCCTGTATGGTCGTAAGATATTCTACAACCATGTCATGGTCGTAAGTCTTTCTACGACCAATCTATGGTCGTAAGTCTTTCTACGACCACCTTGTGGTCCTGAGGCTTTCTACGACTAGGTCGGTTAAGACCACCCTATAATCGATTAGGGAATCTTATGCTCTGTGTTCAATACACAGAGCAGTTGGTATACACAATTATTCTCTGGCATAACTACATGTATTATGCTTGTCTCTGATAATAATTGCCAGGCGACATGGAGTGTTATCTCCCTGACAGTAACCTCCATCAATGTGTGCATTTCGTCAAGTGTTAAAGCGCCTCTTGGTCTGGAGTAATCGCCACCCCTTCATACGCTATATAAAGGCAAAAGTCAGTGGACATTTGGGCAGATCGCGAGAAGCGTTAAGCATTAGTTTTCTTCATAATTGTAAAGAGTATAGTCAATACATCAACACATGAGTAGGGTTATTATTATCTAAGGAGAAGACCTGAACCTGTCTAAATATATGTATCTTTCTCTATGTGGTTCTAATTCTAGGAGACGCCCAAATATTCATTCGTAAGAACGATACTAGATCATCGACAACCACAATAATTTTTAGGGGCCTAGATGCTTTCAATCGCTTGGTGTGTGTACATAGCAATTTCCGTCGGGATGAATTCAAGAATTGAAGCTAGCAGGCGAAAATCTCTGCCTGCTCGTTTTTGGGTTTAATTTTTTTCTTTGCAATCAATGCTATTGTGCTACATTTTCTCTTTCTAGCAATCAATGTTGTTGTTGCTTTACTCGCCTTTTGATCTGCCAATTGCGCTTCCTGCTTTATTCCTTGCGGAGAAACAACTGGCCCTTGTCTTCGACACGGAGACTAACTCGAATTCACCGCGGATTCAGATTGCAACTCGCGAGATGCAAGAATAATCGTTCTCCAAATCTCCCGTGCTCTGACACCACTTGTTGTAAATAATGCACATAAAATAGGAACTATAGACACATATTTTACGTGGAAAACCTTTTCGGGAAAAAAAACCCGTAGGCGCACGAAGGCAATATCACTATACAAGAAGATGTTTAGAATAAAATTCTTACTCTTCCTATGGACTACATGGATATATTTACAGTTGTACATAAAATAACTTTGTATAAGAATAGAACTATAAGTTGGAATTAGAAATTTAACTAACTCAACGCATTATAAATTTGAGTAACTAACTAAATTCGTATTGTAGTAAAACTCAACAACGCATTACGACCGTATCGACCGCCGGTGCACATGCGCAATTTACGGTCCGAAATCTAGATCGACGGTCTCACTAGAAACGATATATAGGCACGCCGCGCGTCCTTTTCCACAGTGATCGTCTGATTAATGATCTTTTTCTACGGAACGTGCTGATGATAATGGCCTGTAGTTTGTCATCCATGCTGCCGATGGATCTATTTCATGGGAAGAGACGGCCCCCTCGGGTGTGTACCAACAAGCGTGTTGTCAAAGCCACAAGGGCTCTAAGTTGTGTCAGTGGGCAGACTACTCGGTTTGGAGCCGAGCCTGCTTGCTTGGACCACCACTTACCAGTGGCCGGCTATACCTAACAGTGAAAAAGAGAGCAGAGCATTCTGAAACTTGGAGTGAGCTTAGGAGATGTCATGATCTGCGTTCTTGGTGCAGCGAGCTTAAGATTGGGGGATGAAAGTAACATGACAGAATTAATGCTAATATAATCTCTGCCTTCAATTAGGGAGCCATCGGTTTATGCTGCTTTGGCTGTGCAACACAGATCGAGCAGGACCAGGCAGGGCACTAGGTTTGTAGTACTGCCTCAGTACCACTTGACTGCTAGTGTTCTCGATTTATTTATGTTTGCCTGTACAGCTCTAGTACATGAGAAAAAGGACCTTACATTGATCAAGGGATAATTTTTTTTTTTTTTGAAAAAGAAAGAAGTACTCCGTGAAGGAGGAAAGAAACGGCCCTAGCAGCTTAAACTGTTTCTGAACACTAGTAAGAGAGTAAGACCAACCAAAGGGGACATGCAAAAATCAACTAAAATACTTGTGGTAGCTCATTTTCTTCAGAAGAGCACATGGGTAAGGCCATGCATGTGGTGTGATCATGTGAGCCTCTGAGGAGCTCAACTCAACCATGAAAGATGAAGCATGGCAATTTCTCCTTATCAGTTGTCACCCTAGCTTAAAAAGTAGTAGTAGTAGTACTAGTAAAAACTCCAGTGTTGCCGCTGGCTACCAAACCAAAGCACATCAATTGCCTGCTGCTTGGGTACCAGTAACCAGTTATTAGTAGGTGTAAGTGCCCAAAAGGCTGCAACGCCTTTAACCGCACTACACCACCCCAGCTGCTACACTAAACGCTATGCTGCTGGCAAAGCAACCACACATCCATTCATCCATCCATCGGCTGCTTGTTTGCAATGCTTGAGGCAGGCAGGCATTCTTCTCTCTCTGATCACCACATGAATGTGGGGGCATGGCACTGGCAGCATGCATGATCGTCCCAAGGATCGCCAAAGATGATGGATTAGAACGCACGAAACCACCCTCACTAGCTGCTGTTTTTGTGGGGATATGTGTGTGTGAATTTGATTAGTATTTGCGCTGCCATTTTGTTATCTCACTGACTCATTTCAGGTTTGACTCAGGAAACTACGTACTCTCGTTGAGGATAGAAACACTTAATCTCCTTCAACTTGGAAGAAGGAAGAAGGCTAAGTGTTTCTGATAATTTGTGTGAGGGCTTAAGGCTCTTTCAGGAGAAACTGGATTGATATGGAAATCGGCGGAGCGCGACATTTCAACTTTTGAAGTAAAAACAAACTACCATTTTGAGATTTCTTTCTTTACGCTTCTGTTGGCATTAAGCTGAATCACTGTATAATATATATATAGGTCTCTACGGTGAAAAAAAAGAAGAGTTGCACTGATCCTAAAGTAGAGAGAAGGGCATAAAACAAGGAAGTCTTATCAACAAACATATATAACCAATCTCGAACCATTAGCAAACTATAATTAAGTGGTTTGAGATTTGTGCATTAGTTGTTTTTCTAAAAGCTATCAAAGTACTGATGAAAAGCTAAAGTTTCCACAAAGTTTTTGGCACGGCAACGCACCAGAATTAAGATGGGGGCTATAGCTCGATCAGGCTGCATGGTGCATGTGAGGCAGAGGACATGCATGAAGTCCAAAAGTGGTGAGGGGTTGGTTGAGTTTTGTACCACCTAACATATGCAGTCCTAGGAGGAGGGGGGGCCCAATTAACTCAAGTCAAGAACATCTACCTGTTGCTGTCCAATTAATCAGCTTCCTTGCTATCTCAGCCAAAGCACTGCAGCTAGCTGGGAAAAAAGAAGGCACAAGAAAGGGAGAGAGAGAGAGAGAGAGAGATGCTGGTGTTGGGTGTGGGCAAAGGGAGCAAGGCACCCCATGTTGGCCAGGCCACCAACAGGCCTTAACTGCTTACTTACAAGTGCAAAATACACAAGAAATGCAGCACTAATGACGACCCAAAAGTCTCACAGCCTAGCTAGCTTCACATCGATCTCATGAGATGAGAGGAAATGAAATGATGGTAGGGCACATGCATATTGGCATTGGTGATTGGCTCAGCATTCACGAGCAGCAGTGGCTGATGACCGGCCGGCCGGCATGTCATCAGATGGGCTGGGGGCCAGGCAGCAGCAACTGCGCGCAGGGTGCATGTTTTGCCACGATCGCAAAGGGGGGAAATTACTATTCGCTGGATTTGATTGGCGCAGGACATCTGCTACTACACGTCTAGTGTAGCTTATTAACCAGTTCATCATGCATGCATGCATGCATCACTCTCTCTCTCTCTCTACTAGTACATGTATGTATTGCACGTACGTTACAGAGGTGTTTTTGGTGTGGGTGCACTGCACCATGGTCACGACTGCCACCATCATGTTTGAATTAGGGTTCATGCAGGTACAACGGCGTTGCTGTCGACCTACACTCCGCCCATAAGCCTTGTAGGTCTAGAGTCTTGTTGTTCCAGCTTGGTGATATGATTCTTGACTTTCGGGTCAACACAGAGAAATGAAGTGTCGCTCCCAAAAAGGGACCCAAGAGCCGTCAGTGCATGCGAAATCCTCCGAAAAAGCAATGTATCCAAGTGTGTTGACAAACTTGCGTTTTTGCTGGTACGTACGGTGGATCGACGGAGGCCATGCGTAATAATATCACCACTTCGTCATTAGAATTTAACGGAGAGCCGTCCGATAGGCTACCTAAAGCTTGTACTTGTTCTCATCGACATCAAGCGTTGATGTCTTCCATGGGTGGCTCGCAATTGAATTAAGCTTGTGCCGTTCGAACTGAACGGCGGAGGACGTAGACCTCCGTTCTCCAATGGCAATACTCCTCTTACTGATCAGAAGAGATCGTACATGTCTTCTTTTTTTAAAAAAATGTGTGTCAGCGTGTGTGATTGAGGGAGTTGCTGCTTGCAACGCACTCATCGGGCCGACATAGGGTGGTGATGAGGCATGAGTGACCATGCATCGCCATGGTCCGGCTGCTCCTGTAGCTGCTGCTCGTCGCAATCGCAGGCGTGAGAAGGAAGCATCCCTGTTGGATCCCCACATCAACCCCTCAGCTCAGCTGCTACAACTCCCCTTTAAGGCATTTTTGTCCTCAACAGAGACCAGCAGCAAGCATGCATGCATGCATATGCATTATGGCCTATGAATGACGTGGGTTAGGTCCTAGGAGACCGGTACCTGCAGTTACTACTACTGCTGATACAACAGTGGCTGCTTGGGAAAGGGATCATCGTCCAGGATGGATGGATGGATGGGCCAGCCAAGGCAGGGAGCTTTTCTTGATTTGCCAGGAACCAACAGCATGCTACACAGCATGCACGGAGACATGGAGAGCGTGAATTAGATGCTAGTAACATGCGGCAATCAATTCGGAGCCCTTGTGTCTGGATCTGGAGCCCCCACACGGCTCGGCGACGAAGAAAATGCGTCGCGCTGCATGTGCGGTGACCCGTCTGGAGACCTTCATGCGCACAGGCGCATCAGCAGTGCGGTGACTGATACGAGGACCGACCGCTTCTTTTCTTTTCTTTTCTTTCACCCCCAACGCATAGTTCCTTTCCAACCCACAATCTATTCTGTCAGCAGTAGCCGGTCATAGTCAGTCACTACCGCAGGACGACCCGCGCCTCCAAAGGGGTTGCTTGAGAAAGACCCGGCCAATTCCAACAAGCAAGGGGCGGTAAATTTGTGATCAAGGTTGGGCCGTAGTAGGCTGTAGCTGTGCTGCACGTTAGGCCTAGTAGTACATCTTATTAATGCTTTCGGTGTGCAGGTAAGATGGCAGGTCTACATGTGTGCCAACAGGGTCTGTCTCTGATGATGATTCCAACAAACCTCGGAAGGGATGATACGACGGCACACATTTTTATGCAGATAAAAAAAATATACGAAAGAAAACGATGTTATCTACAGCACTGCATTTAGAAATCCAACAGGACTTCCCTGTATTTGTTGAACAGGCAGGCAGATTCCATGAAATCTTGTAAGGGATTCAGAGAATGTCAAGAGTCGTTTACTTTTATTAGCTGCACTCCAGCTGAAAGAACGCTCAAGGAAAGAAAGGATGCCACTTTACCATACGAGAACACACGGCAATACAGCATCATATAAACACCATACATGAAACGATCAAAACATAGTAATGGTCTTCAACTCAAAACAATACTGGGGTAAACAAGTAGAAAAGAATCCAGCAGTGTACTTTGATGACAAGAGCATCAAGGCTGGGAAATAAAACAGGCATTGAAAATTTGACCAAACCGTAACATGGAAACACCATTTCCTCTCCCATACTTAAACTAACTCCTAGCAGTCTGAGGCACTTAACATAGGCACGCCCTTGCGAAGTTGATCCACCTCACCTTGAAGGTGGCGGAGGGAGCTGAGATTTCGCCATTCCAATCCAAGCAACGACGCCAATGCCAAGAATCACCCACCCAAAGACATCATACCAGAGGTCACTATCCTTCTTTTTCCTCGATTGCTGCAAACCACCATATTGTCATATTAGGTAGGGTAAGGTATATATGGCATGTGAAAGCATAACATAAAAAATCAAAGCCACCTAACAGTTTGGATGAGAAAAATCTACTCCTATGACAAGTGGTACACCATAAAATTGGCAGATCACGCATAATCAACAGCTAGTATATCAAACAGTGGCTGAATTTTAGAACTCTGATACTAGCAACTAAGAAACAACACTCATGTTTTGATAACTAAACGGTAAAAATGCCAGTGAATGGGCTATTAATTGCAATAGATAATGTTAGATTGTTAGGTCGGTGACTAATTCTAGCAAATGATTATAATGAGTGTGCACAGACACCCCGGCACTAAGAGTTACACGAAGACTCATATAGAGACTCACTGCCAAATCAATTTCTTTTGCCACCTCTTTTTGTTCATACTGCATATTCAATTGGCATATACAAGGTGCCTAGAATATCTCAGGATCACACATGTATGTGGACACAAACCTAGTTAACAATGCACTTTTTTTCACGACATTGACAAGAACCTCTGATTTTATTTAAGAAATAAGAACAAAGCCAATATATAGTAATAAATTCAGGGACTTGCAAACAGATCTAAAGAGCAGACTAGTCATCAACTCAAAAGAGGTCAGTAGTAAGTCACTGATTAATAATTGAGGAATGCTTATGAACAAGAAGCATGCAAGATTATGTAACAGGCAGTAAAAAATGTGAAATATAAAGTACTATATATAGGAAAGGAAGTAGAACAGTGCTCATGTAATTCTGACAGGCAAGAAAGTAGTTATGTACTGCTAAACAGAATACCCTTGCATTTGAGGTCGAGGACGCAGCTTGTGAAGTTTGAGATGCCATTTGCCTATGAATTTCCAAATGCAGCTCTGGTGCCTGAGATAATTGGAAGCAAATGTTACAACAAGGCTCATCCAAATGTCATATGAGCATAATAGCAAAATATGTTATCAGAAAAAAGGTTCACAGTTTAAGATGCAAATATTCCAATTTTCCCAATTTAGCTTACTATTAGCAGTTCTTGTACTGTTAATTATTACAACAAAGAAAGAGCTCCTGGAGCCTGATTCATAGCTCGAACCCAGATAGGCAGATACCTCACATGGTTTAATCGCAGAGCATGGTTGAATGTTTGCATCATATATTCATATCTTAACAAAGATCATGGAAAGATCGCAAAACATGAAGAGAAATCAAAAGGTACCTTAGATGACAAATCCAAGGACTTCCTGTACAGATCATTTGATGGTTCCTACGAGAAACAGGACTGCACCTTAGTTTCCAGCTAAATAAGAGGCACACAAAGATAACAGTGGAACATAAGTGCTGTGTACGAACACTTCTTTTACAAAATCCTTCCATAGGCTTGTGCGTGGACTGGAGCACATGCGATGCATAGACCGCATGAGCTCAGACTTGAGGGTCAGCCACTGGAAACGATAAAAATGTGTTTGTATGCAGAGCAGCACTCTAGTAGATTATACATACCACATCAACAGCTTTCTGGAAACGCTCAGTTGCCTTTTCAAAGAACTCATTAGCCTTCACAGTGTCTGAAGTGAAGAATCCATGAGAGGTCTGAGCATTCCCCAAGCACCAGAGTGCATCAGCTTTGTTGGGATCAATTTTCAGTGCTTCCTCCAGCTTCGATTCCGCATCTATAACAAAAGTCAACGGGTCAGCATACTTCACTTTTGACCACATTCAGTAACTTTTACCACTTGACAAAAGTCAACTCCCCTAACACGCATGCTACAACACTATATACAAACTCTCTGAAAGATCGAAATAGTAGCACCACCAATTTCATTGAACAGGGTAAAATGGAAAAAAAAAATCCATACTTTCAAATACTTGATTCTGCGCCCTGCATATGATCCTACCTCTAGGTTGAAATATTATAGCACTAAAACACCTCACCATAAGTCCTGCCTAATACACGAAGAATAAAATAAAACTGAAGATGTTACAGCTGATTTTGAAAAACGTCACTGGATTTGTCCAGTACAGACTCGGACTGGTATTGCAATGCAGCCAGTATAGATTTCCATCTATCAACCACTCTGATATCTGATGGGCAGTGTATTCTAAAAAAACATCTAATGGGTAGTTTTCCAGCAAACTCTCTTAAAATAATCGATGAATCTCGGTAAGTCTTGTTTCACCCGAAGAACATGTCTCCAAAAAGAAACCATAAGTGAAGCCGTTCAAACTCATGCATAACTTGGACTAATATCTCACTCCCTAAACTGTTCTGTTTACCCAACCACCGTCAGCGAAAACAGCAGTTTTCTGAACCGTGCATAGAAAAATGCACCATTTGTCTCCTGAATGTCGGGTATGAAACCACACACTTCATCACGATATGCAAAAGCAGTCATCTATCCATTCAAGTAGGCAAAACAAGTTGCGACCATCTTCCAATGGCTAAAGCACACACTTTCAGTAGCCTTACGTGCCGAAACTTTTTTTTGTCAGTGTGGTTGCTAATACTGCAGTGCTTAGCAAACAAACCGTAGTACGTCTCCATATTCTAACAATTAAAGTGGACCTTATTTTTCAAGTACACTTTCAATTCAATTAGCATGAGTCAATAAACTTTATAATGCTGGAAAACACGATGAGAAGTTTGGCCCTTCAACCCGCAACCTTTATAATGCTGGAAAACACGATGAAATCCCGAACCTATTAGTTGCAATTGCACCTAGGAAGCACCTATTTCAACTTCTACACGAGGAAGCAATCTAAATCTAATCTGTACAAGCAAGCGTCAAAATCTCACGGTATACCTTCCAGGCACTGGAGGCTAGCCTCGCCGTTCTGCATCTGCGACAGCTCCAGCAGCGCGCCGCCCCACCGCGTCAGGTTCTGCGATGCACACACACACACACACACACACAGATGAGATCGTATCGCGTCGCGTCGCATCGCATCGCATCCAATTAGAAGCAACCAGCGGAAAGCAAAAAAGGGAGAGACGAGGAGGAGGAGGCGTACGTCGGCGTCGAGGGGGTTCTGCTCGTAGGTGGCCTTGGCGTTCTTGCAGGCGAGGTCGAAGAAGAAGATCCTCTCCGGGTCGCTCATCGCCCCCATGTCCATGACGTCCGCGGCAGCAGGGGCTTCCGCTCCGCGGCGGCGGGACCCGATGCGATTCGATTCGGGGTTAGGGTTTTAGGCCTCAGTCTCTCTCTTTGTTCGATTTGGGGAGGGTGTGGCCGTGTGGGGGCGGTGTTGTTGTTGTAGGCTAGTAGCCTTGTAGGAGAGGAGGGGATCGCACCGCTGTTATAGGACGCCGCCATGTGGACCTACTGCCCCCCAGATGTCAGTGGCAGGAGACTAGTAGTGTGGGTCCCGCAGGGATGACTTGCGAAAGGGGCTAGAGGAAAAAAAATATCTGGCGGCCCAACGCAGCACGTCAGCCGAAACGATTGCGTTGGGACTAAAATGAAGCCCATTCATTATACATGGCTTTCTGCTGGCCCGTATGTCATCTTTCTTCTTCTCTCTCGTAGTATAGCTCCCTTCACAAAAAAAAAACTCAGAGCTCAAAGCCCGGGCTGCAAACCACTTGTCAGCTCGCGCGAGAATGACCCCCTCATTCAGGCGCGAAGCCGTTGGGAAGGGCAAATCTGAGATCCGCTCGCGCCACAGTTATCGGTCCGAAGAAGCGACCAGAAACAAAAGGAATTAAGCCAGGAAACTGCAGAGGTTAAGCAAGCAAAAGGAAACAGGAGGAACAGGAGAGCAGAGAGAGGAGGAGGAGCAGCCATGCAGGCGAGGCGTGAGGTTCGGACGAGGGGGGAGGAGCGGGATGAGGCCGCGGCGGTGGAGGAGAGCCCGCTGGGGAGCGCGCGGTGGAGCCCGGAGGCGGAGATCGGGATGCGGGTGGAGGACATCTGGGACAGCTTGGACCAGCCGCAGCTGAGCCGCGGCGACAAGCTCAACAGCTGCTTCGACGCCATTCCCGTCGCCTCCTTCCCGCACACCTTCCCTAACTCCGGCCAGGTCGTCGACATCCCCTCCGACGCTACCCTCGCCGAGGCCGTTGACATCCTCTCCAGGCACCGCATCATCGGCGCCCCCGTCCGCAACGTCGACGCGCCCGACGACGCCAGCTGGATCGACCGCTACATCGGAATCGTCGAGTTCGCAGGCATCGCCGTCTGGCTGCTCCACCAGTCCGAGGCCTCCGCCGCCATCGGCGCCGACGAGGTGGCGGCCAAGCTCGGCACCGTCACCCTGGAGGAAGCCGCCGCCGCGTCCGCCGAGCGGGAGCCCGAGGGGGCGGTCGTGGAGGCTTTCGGCGCGCTGCCTTCCTCGGACCTGTTCAAGAAGACCAAGGTGAAGGACATCTCCGGGTCGTTCCGGTGGGCGCCGTTCCTGGCGCTGCAGAGCTCCGACACCTTCCTGACGATGCTGCTGCTGCTGTCCAAGTACCGGATGAAGAGCCTGCCGGTGGTCGACATCGGCGAGGGCACCATCAGCAACATCATCACGCAGGCCGCCGTCGTGCACATGCTCTCCGAGTGCGTCGGCCTCCACTGGTTCGAGGAATGGGGCACCAAGACGCTCGCCGAGCTCGGCCTGCCCATCATGAGGCCCAGCAGGCTCGTCAAGGTCTCACTGAATCCACCATATCAATCCCGGGTTCTTCTCTCGCAACGCGGTGATGACGATGATGATTGGCAGGTTCGCGAGGACGAGCCGGCGCTCAAGGCCTTCCGGCAGATGAGGAAGAGAGGGGTCGGAGGCATACCGGTGGTGGATGACAACGGCAAGGCCATTGGCAGCATAATGATCAAGGATGTGAAGCATCTCCTCACAGCATCAGAGACAAATAGAGACTACAGGTAAGATTATATTTGGGACTAGCTGAATTTTTTTAGATTCACACACGCACCAAAAAAAAAAAAGGCCAAGACGATCAACAATTTACTGCTTGCAGGACGCTAACGGCGAAAGAATTCATCGCAAATGCGAGGCAGAGCTCGGGCGAAAGGCAGATGAGCATCATAACATGCAAGAGGGAGGACACCGTGAAGGACATCATCTTGAGGCTGGATGCAGAGAAGAGGCAGAGGATCTACGTGGTGGATGAGCAAGGGAACCTGGACGGATTGATCACCCTCAGAGACATAATCGCCAAGTTGGTGTATGAGCCGCCTGGCTACTTCGGGGACTTCTTCAATGGTGTCATCCCTCTACCGCAAAACAGCAGGGTCTGAAAAGAGTAGCCAATACCAGATAATCTTCTTGCTTTCCTTGTGTGTAGTACACTAGTACATGGTATTTTCCTTTCAATTTTCTAGTACTCCTTTCACTCCTTCGCGAGTCCTTCCTCTGTCCGTCTCCTCTGCATAGCTAGCCTAGCTTAACATAATGCTTCCACACGTGGAACAATGTGGTTATTTTCATGTTTTAAGTCGACCAAGTACACACACACACACAAAAAAAAAAAAAAAAAAACACGCCTGGAATGTACCCATGGATCTCCAGGTACCGTTTATCATGTTCCAACTTCCAGGGACTACAGAGAGATTGCTAACTAAATTGGTGTTCAATTGCATGATGCAAGACAATTTCAATCATTTGACATAATATCATACCATAATCTGTTTGCACAATGATGTTAAGACTTAAGACTAACACATTTGCTATGGTTCCCTTGTTCTAAACATTGCAAAGTCTGAAACTACAAAAAGCCATCAATACTTCTGAATGCAATGGAAGAAAAGATTTACTATCTTAGGGCGTCCTCAAATGTTTAGAATCTAAGCACTAAGGGAAACAGGGATGTAAATAATGTCTAGATTGTACATCTCTACCTAACCACATGTAATTACCTCATATCTATATATTGGACAAGATATGAAATTATGAATAGGCATATCAATCCTTAGGCATTATACATTTTCCATATGTTATCTCCTGGAGGACCTGGACCATGCAACATCAACGATATACACAAAAATGGTCCCTGACATGTATCAAACTAGCCAATAAAAGACAAGGTGCGAACATCACAGATCAAATAGCAGTATAGCACAACAATAAATGGAAGCAAGCTGGATAAACAGAGAACACCACTTTATGAACTGACAAGATTAGGAACAGTAGAAGGCATCATGAAATTGCCACACTACCTTATGATCAGAGATTGACAAATACAGGACAATGGTACCAATGCCTTAAGTTGCAGCTTTGGTTACCTGATAAGTTACTATAATTTTAATCATCAACAAGTTACTATAGTTTTTTATCAGCAACAAACTAGACTGAAGAAAACAACAGGCTGCAACAAGGTAAAAGTGAACATAACTGCTGGTATAGATTGTACATAAAATGCCAAGCACCAACCATTCTTTTGAAGTCAAACAAAAGTCACGGATGTTACAATCAACAAAAAAAAAAGGGGTAAAATGTATGAATTACAGTTACACAGCTCACGGCGGTGTCCTAAGTTCCACGTGGAAGCCCCGATATAGTCAGCACTCACCTTGACAAAATCAAGGACAACAAGCTAAGTATTCAATTCAGGTTGCTTTGCATTTCACGCAAATTCTGGTAGCTTTGCAGTTCACAAAATTTCTGCTCCTTCAGGCAAAACTGATTTCTCCATCTTCGAATCCTCAAAAGGATGTCGGCTGGTCAAGTTCCCAGTACAGTGGCGCCAATGAAAATTGCAAGGGACTTGTAACCACCATCAATGATATGAACATCCCTAAACATACAAATGATCAAGCTGATAAGCTTGTTCATCATGCTCAGAAATTTCTCTGAGTACAACATGACAAGCAACAATGCAGTTTTATGAACCTGCTAATAATTCGTCTAACAAGGACAACATACTAGCTGAAAGTCAGTCCACTGCACCATATACCTTAAACTGTGGTTCTTAATTAACATGATGTTCTACAGGGATTGTACAGGGCTCAGCAGAAATATGTTGCCTTCCTGTAGTAAGACAATTGGAATAAATGGCTTATATGCAATCCATATCACTGGTTCAAATATCCAATTGTTTAAAACCCTTTTTGGATTTGGAAGATATTTAGGACAATCATACAGTAACATAAATCAAAGTTGCAGATTAAGAAGCATAGTGAACCATGATCAGTAGAGATATCAAAATCTATCACTCAGTTCGGAACAAACACTAGAAATTACTCAAGAGTTTATCATGAACATTGCCTGATAAACTACAAAACTATTGAAATAATGTATATGGTCGATGTGCTTTTACGACTGGCAAGGTAATATGGGGATGCAATCTCTGTAAAGTGTAAACATCTCAATAGTTGGGTTTTTGAATAGCTGTAGGTTTGTAGCATTATACCATCCCAAACGCTAAACTGAAGCAAGGCGCCATTACGATCTTGCAAATTTAACCACCAAATTAACAACAAAAAAATACTGATTGCAAAGCCTTCTATTAATCTATATGACCTATATATGGAAGCACAATCTGGAAGTTAGCACTCACCTTGACCATCAAACATGACTAATTGATCAAGCATTTAGCCTTCTCCCTTCAAAGAAATCTGAGACCTGGTCCTCCAAATCCTCAGGGTTGTACTTTATATACTTTGCTGAACTCCTTCCCCCCTCTAGTTGGCCTCGGAACCTTCCAACAAACGAACGGTATGCTGGAAGGACCTTCTCTGAGATGGAAATCTTCAACTCCTCTCTTAACTGAGGATCCACAACCCGCCATGCTGTCTGTGTCCTGTACAACTCCTCAAAGGCCAAGTTGAAGTTCTTGAACCTTTCCTTCAGTGCAGCCTTGAGTGCACTCGAAGAACCCATTGTCTGTGGCAACCCATCATCCCTCAGACAAGCTAATACCCTAGTCCATGAGGACCGGAGGTACCCTGTAGAGTACCTCCTTATCTGACCACGGCGCTTACGAATCCAGTTATCCCCGAGCAAGGCCTTTAGCTCAGAATCCTTCACCTTCTGCACAATGTACAACAGATTGTTCATCAAAAATATGTTCTGCAGCGCCTCATCCTCATACAGTTTTGATTTCTCCTCAATCTTGGACTGTAGATGTGTAATCAGTATGAGCACACAGTGCCCTGATGGAGTCATATTCGCATTCTCACCCCCATTTTCCAGCTCCGTCTCCCAGTCATCAAGAAGATGATTCAGTGAGCGGCTGTAATCTGCAAGCAGTCGGACATAGTTCATGACATACCGCGTGAGCGGGTGGATCTCCCCGCCGGGCAGTGTCCTGCGAGAAGGCTCCCCCTGTATCGCGTTGGCAAATTCAGCAACTGTTCCACGCACTGCATCCCCAAGCCTCACGAGTATCCCCTCTGCCTCTTCCGTGATGAAATCCCTTGCCTCACCTGAGAACAAGCCCTCGAGCTCTGGCAGGACCTCAGCTAGCGCCTCATACATACCAAGAATGCGGAACAGCTTCTCCGATGATCTCTTCCCAATTGCAATTGCATCACCAAAGTTGAGCAGCTGCAGAACGCACCCCTTGGCCGCCTCAGTGAAGCACTCTTCCTCGGCATCGGCATCAGTCACAAGGATCTGGCTGCAGATGCGGCGCTCCTCAGCAAGAAGCCCCCGGACGACGACCTTGAGCGCCTGGATCCACTTCTTCATCTTGCCGTCGAGGACGCCCCACTCCACGCGCTGCACCTCCTCCAGGCTCATCTTGTCGACACCAAGCACGGCGAGGCACTCCATAAGCGTGTCCCGGCGCACCTCACCGTAGACCTGGCACAGCTCCGGCGCATAGCCTGCGCGCAGCATGACGTCCGCGATGTCCTTGAGGGTGCTGACGGTGTCCTGAGTGATAAGATAGGGCGAGATCTCGTCGTCGGAGACCGAGGTCCTGCCGCCCGCACTGCCAGACTCGTCTCCCTCGCCAGCGTGGTTTGCGAAGGAGGGGCAATCTAGGTCGGAGGCTGAGGAAGAGAAGGATGGTACCGTAAGCGAGAGCCGGCGGAGGAGGGAGGCGTGCAGATCCTCGGCGGCGAGCGGCGACGTCCCGCGGATCAGCAGGTGGCGGAACTCCTCCTCGAGCTGCGCCATCGCGGCCTGCAGCGCCGCCTCCGAGCGCGCGCCGGGCGCGCCCACGAGGCGGGCGGCCGCGTCCAGGTACTCGTCCGCGTCCTCCGACGAGTCGAACACCAGCCTATCCCCCGCCGCCGGCGACTCCCACCGCTCCACAACCCGCATCGCCTCCTCCACCGCGGCGTCCCTCTCCTCGTCCCGGGCCGCATCGTCGGGGTCGGGATCCTCCCGCTCTTCTCCCACGGAGGCCTCGTCTACCGGGATGGATTCAGGGGCGGCGGCCGCGTTCGGGGGAGGCGGGAATAGGTCGGACATGAGGGAGAGGCGGTTGTCGAACCCGGAGAGGATGCGGATCATGTCGTCCGCGGCGTTCTTGGAGTTGGCGAGCGACTTGACGATGTGCTGCGCCGCCGCGATCACCTTCTCCTGCCCGTCCGGCGGCGGCGCCGCCATCCTCGAGTCGCGTCGGTTCGGATCAGATGTGAGGAGGAAGACGAGGAGGAAGCTAATGCGAAAGGGGGGGAGTCGGGAAGGGGAAGGTAAGGCGAAATGGAGTCGACTTATTAGCGTTGCTAATCTGCTGAGCTGGGTGGGTTTGAGCAAGTCGCCGGGTGGTTTTGTTGTCTTAAAGCTTGTACCAATCCCTGCCTCGTCACTCGCTTTTATCGTACGGATCGGAGTTTGTTCGTGCGACGATCCTTGCAGCGCAACTAATCTGATGATCTGATTCGGGTCATCTGCCACCATTATGTTCTAATGGCATCGTGCTATGATCGGTCTGGACCATCAGATCAAAGAAGGACGCACAAGATGCATTCGTTATTGTAGTGTTTTACTTTAGAGAATGCTTTATATGCAACCGGAAATGTTACTAATATCTGATTTGCTATTGCAAAGTGATATCTATCTTATATGTCACTGCAAAGTCGAAACCAGGTTATATCATTGTTTTTTAGAATGCGCAAAATAATTGCACGTCATTCCATTAATCAAAAGAAAACAAACAAATAACAAGAAGAGGGGAAATGATAATCCGGAAGTGACCTAGACAACAACGAAGAGCACCCACGAATTACAGATACATAAAGGGAGGGGAGGGGAGGGGAGGGGGGGGGGGGGCTAACCTAACAACACAGAACTACTAACTACTCGGGAGTAGGTCACGCCTCCAAACGTTGAGTTTCCACCATGCGCCATTGCCGATGCTCATTCCAAATTTGTTGGAGCAGGAGGTCCATTGATGTTATTTTATTGTCCTGTTTCGTTCGTTCCAAAGCATCCAACAGATGAGTGTAATGTACGAGTCTAGGGCATGTCGTCTCTTCCTCGGGAACGACATACGCATCCCGATCCAGAAGTTTTTTTTTGTGCATTTTTTGGCATTGTCGATGAACATCCGTTGAAACCCACTCTAGGAAGCGCGACCAAACTTGTGAACTCACTGCGCATTGAACAAACAAATGATCAATAGTTTTAGGAGTGCAGTCGCAAAAGACGTTGTTTCCGTGGTTTTGAAGCCTGGGGCACTCAAGTCTATCAACCGTCCAACAGCGCCGTTGTAGTACCAACCACATGAAGCTTTGCAACACAAGGGCACCCTAGTTTTCCAGATCGCGTCTGCACAAGCGAAGTGTTGGGAGCCAAAGAAGAAGGCAGTGTATGCTGACCGCAATGAGAACTAGCCTGAAGCCTCCCATCGCCAGAGGATGGCATCCACTTGATCATGTGATAAGCTTATGCTTCGGGGCAAGTCCCATATCCATAGGTACTCCACAATCGCCTTTCCATCAAGGCGTCCCCTAATGTCCATTATCCACCTTCTGGCATGTAAGGCCTCTACGACCATCCTTGTGTTCCAAATTGCCCTTGGAATCAAACTAACGTGCATGGACGCTATGACTGGTATGCTCCATCCGTTAAGCCATTGTTTTGACCAGAATAAGGCACGCCTCGCCATTACCCAACCGGATTAGAAGCGAGTTTTGGAACATATTGCGCTTTGCACTGCTACCTTGGACAGCGTGTCCATGCCACGGTCGCGTAGTCCAAGTACGCTGTAGCCAGAGCCAGCGGATGCGAAGAGCATGGCCAAGGGTGCGGAGATTATGCGGACCAAGACCCCCGCACTGAGTAGGTCGACAAGCCGCTGCCCAAGCTACCAAGCAATGACCGCCCGTCACTGTTTCAATTCCTTTCCAAAGGAACGCACGTCCACGCTTGTCGATCTCCTTGATCACCCAAAGAGGAGGGTCAAGAGCCATGAAGGCGTAAACAGGAAGGGTTGTGAGGACAGACTTGACCAACACCAGGTGACCACCTTGGGAAAGCATGCAGCCTTGCCAAGAATGCAGGCGATCCGTGACTTTGTCCAATAGAGGCTGAAAGTGTTTCTTCATCGACTTTGTCAAGGTAAGGGGAAGCCCTAGGTATTTGCATGGGAACTCGACTGTGAAGCATTGGAGTTCATGATCGATAAGACAAAGATGCTCATCGAATCAATGAATCGGTGAGATCAAGCTCTTGGCGAGGTTGGTGTGCAAACCAGTTGCCTAGCCAAAAATAATGAGGATTGAACGGAATACTCTGAGATCCGAGGCGACCGGAGTTACAAAAAGTGTTGCATCATCCGTGTGTAGCGATAGGCGACGTGGAATGCCCCTAGGGCCTCCTAACGGTTGGAGGAGGGAGTTGGCTTCTGCTAGTGATAGAAGGTTGTTGAGCACGTCCATGATCACGACGAACAACATCAGTGAGAGGGTATCACCTTGGCGGAGGCCACGAGCATGACGAATATGCCAACCCGGCTGACCATTAACTAGGACACGAAGACAACATTAAGCAAAGCCAAGAGCACCACTTAGGACCAAATCATTGTGTCAGAGGATCTCCAAAAGGAACGACCAAGAGACAGAATCAAAGGTTTGGGCTATATCCAGTTTAAATAGGAAGCTCGTTTTTCTTTGCTTGTGGAGTAGGCAAGTTGACGAGGATTGAAACCTCTATATATTATTTAATACATAAGAAAAGACCATAAGTCTTCATGATCGTAACCTCTAAGGCTAACGACTTCCACTGGTCGTAAGGATTTTAGAGGTTACATAATACATACCCTGGTCGGACAAGGTTCCTAACCTAGTCTCCGACTAGTCAAATGCTCGTAAGGCTTTGAACTGGTATCTGGGTCTGAGTCTAGGTATATCCTTTACCGTGTGATGAATGGAACACATGTTGTCTATTCCATACCACACGACGTTACATAATTCTAAGACACTAGAGTACGGTTAAATGACTCACTGAAATATAACCGCACAGCAGTTGATACATTGTCAACTAACGCCTCTCTCCGACCAGACGCGTCACTTCCCAACATGAGACTCTCCAAGGGATAACCGCCAACGCTTTATCAACTACATAAGGAGGATCATGGAAGATGGAGAGGGGGATCGGAAGATAGATCGATTAGAAGGCACTTCAGAAGACCACCATTCGATTAGTTTACAACACCATAGCAGACATTACGCTCTAGTGTTACTAGGATTAGCCTCTTTGTCCAGATTACAGGCACTCCTTGTAATAGCCAATTCATAGCAATAAAGAGCAACCCCATTCCTTTCCAGGAGATACATGCCATTTTTCCTCTGTTTTATTATATATTTGTAAGTTCGGTGATTTGATCGTTGACAGCTGGCGCCGTCCGTGGGGGAAGAAGGCGCAATTCTCTTGAAGAAGTTCTTCGCTTGTCAAATCCTCGCCCACCCTTCATAATCGTTCACGCGACTATAGCAGGAACTTGGGGCGAGGAGAAATGGTTCGATTTGGATGACTACTCCAATCTCGACATGGAAGCCTGCATTTAGGCCATGGAAGAGAACTGTATGTCATCATCTTCCTCATCCGTAGGTTCGCAGGTCGCTAACGACAGTGAAGTCGAGTGGATGGATGATGATGCACCACTACGACAAGTGGTGCTTCCCGAGGGACAGGTCACTCCGACCACCGAGCATCCGAAAATCTCTCCAAGCCTGGTCCTTCCGACCGACGAAAAAGGTGATGAAATCTCAGCCTTGCAATCCGAGAATCAATACATTCTTGATACAATCATGGCTGACATGTACTCACCAATGGCTTCTGAAAATTCCAGGAGCCAACCGACATCTGGTAACAATGTCGATGAAACCCTCACTGGTTATGGGCCGAGTGGGAACAATAAGGTTCAGCATACGATCGGTAATCCGCCGGGTCAGGCTGAGTTCGCCACGAAGACCTCAGGAGGTGCTTATCTCCGACCGGTCTCCATCATGAAAGTCTCCGGTAGAAGCACTGAAAAGCTCTCCACTGGTTACAGTGGAAGCTCTTCGGAGGATCGCTGTTGGAAACACGAGGTCAATGCGATCGGAAATACTGATCGTAATACCGTGTACGGTCCTGTACACACTGCCTCGCCACCACCTATTGATGGAGATGGCATGGGCAATCAAGCACCAATTACGAGGAATGTAAGGCGATGGACGCCCATCGCCAATTCACTGATTACGCCCCACCAAGGATGATGGGTCCAGGCGCAAGGTCAAGAGAAGGTTCAGATCTACGAACGCCACAACCTCAATGAATCCTCTGAGACCTTCAGTAACGGTACAAAACCTGCAGCATATTCAGAATATTTTAAATAACACTGACCCTGCTCTAGCAGGAGCTCCAGGTTTTGTCCAGTTGGTGGGACAGGTATCGAAAATGCTTCAACAAACCGTGCAACGTACGAAAGCATACCGAGAACAGAGGACATCACAAAGTCAAACTATGACTTCGTCCCAACGTTCCTCCCTCAGTAGAGGGCGGCATGGTTATGTTGGGAATCAATCGACACCAAGACCTCCTCGACGATTCTGACTAACAAGTCATGAAGGAAGGATGTTATTCCAAACAACCACACTTTCCCCTCGTCGAGAGAGTTATTCGCTTGGCCCCGATGATCTACAACATCGTCTGGGCCGAGCAGGTGATCAAAGGAGTCATCCTAATGCCCATGATCAGATCGGAACACCGGAGCCCTGGTATTCTAATTTAAGAAACTGGTCTCTGACCGATCACAATCCGGCACCTGTTCAAAGAAGGCGCCATGAGTCAGTCACGGGCTGCCGAGCTTTCTCCGCAGGGCTCCAGGCTGTGCCTTGTCCTAACAGGTTTTGACCGGCCAACATGGATAAGTTCAATGGGTCCCATAACCCGTTAGAATTTCTCCAGATTTATACTACAGCCATCAGAGCTGCTGGCGGTGATGAAAATGTGATGGCTAACTACTTACCTACGGTACTGGAGGGATCTGCCTGGTCTTGGTTGCTCAACCAGCCGGTCGGATCAATCTACACTTGGGAACAACTCTGCGATCTTTTGATTGTAAATTTCAAGGTACATCGCCTTGGAAAGGAGGATGACCTCCATCGGATCCGGCAAAACCCAAAAGAGACTCTTCGTCAATATATCAAGAGGTTTAGCCAGGTTCGTAACTCAATACCAGAGATTGCAGAGTCTTATGTGATTCTAGCTTTCAAGGCAGGTTTGAGGAATCGGCGATTTACAGAGGACATTGCCATGAATCCTCCACGAACAACTGCCGAACTTTTTGACATGGCTGATAAATACGCCGCCGCTAGTGAAGCGGTTGAATGGAATTAAACCATAGATCAAAAGGATAAAACCCCTCAACCTGGCTTAGAGAAGCCAGAAAAGAAGCATAAAAGGTTCTCAAGAAGAAGAAGCACCGCAAGATGGACGATAAGGAAGTCCTAACTGTCCCAGACAAGCTTACCAAAGGTAAGAGAGATTATACCGGTCGAGGCAAGACGAAAATTTCGACCGATGGGTAGAAGAAGAATAAGAAGTGGTGCCCACTTCACCAACAAGCAATACATGATTTGCGCACTTGACGTGCTTGGCAAAAGAAATTAGAAGATTACTATGCAGGTAAAGGCCCTCTTCCATCAATACAAGAATTAGGGGAAGCAAGCTCCATAAAGGACAAGGATGGCGACGAGGAGATGGAGTACCAAGAACCTCAACATACGGTCAATGTGATCTTTGGAGGATCTTCATCGTATGACTCACGACGTCATCTGAAGGCCATGGAGCGGGAGGTCAACCTTGCGGAGTATTTGATCGCCACCATGGCATCAAGGTGGTCAGACACAGTAATCTCCTTCGGCAAAGAAGACTACCACGTTCCGTCGACTCGACTGGGTAGGTTTTCTATTATAGTTGAACCTACTATTAACAATTGCAAGGTCAATCGAGTCTTGATAGATGGTGGTAGTTCTTTAAATATTTTATTTTCGGGAGCATTAGAAGAAATGCAGGTTCCTAGATCAAAGGTGAAACTAGTAAAATATACATTCCATGGCATAGTCCCTGGTTCTACCGCCAAACCGATAGGACAGGTGTCATTACCGGTTACGTTCGGAAGCCCTGATAACTTCCGAACAAAAAGGTTTCGTTTGACGTGGTTGATTTTGAAACTGCATATAACGGAATCCTTGGTCGTCCAGCTCTAGCAAAATTTCTGATAGCCACGTGTTACGGTTATCAAAGTTTAAAGATGCCATGACCAAAAGGTGTCATCATGGTTCGAGGAGATCAGAAGATGGCTTATGCATGTGATCGGAGGTCTTTAGAACTGGTCGATGAACTTCCAACCAGAAACACTTACTCATCTACAATGCAGGTCAAACACACCAGACCGAAGTTGAAACCCAAGCCGTCCGACCAGACAAAAGAAGTATTGCTCGACAAAGGCATTACTCCGGGAAACGTCGAGTCTGGAGACACTGACAGGTCTATCCCAAAAATGCTGGTCGGAGAAGGGCTTAACCTAAAATAGGAAGAGTCGCTCATCTCCTTCCTCCGAGCAAACCAGGATGTATACGCTTGGCAGGCGTCTGACATGCCCAGAGTCTCCAGGGAGGTGATCGAGCACAGGCTAGCTCTCTAACTTGACAAAAAACCGGTCAAGCAGAAGCTAAGGCGCTTTGCGCTTGATCGGAAGGAAGAGATCTAGTCGGAGATTGACAAACTCCTCAAAGCTGGATTTATTCGTGAAGTCCATCACTCTCAATGGCTCGCCAACCCAGTAATGGTTAGAAAGAATAAGGGGAAGTGGCGAATGTGTATAGACTTTACAGATTTGAATAAAGCTTGTCCGAAGGATGATTTTCCCTTCTCCGCATTGATCAACTTGTAGATTCCACCTCCGGGTGTGAATTATTAAGTTATTTAGATGCGTATTCAGGGTACCAGCAGATTAACATGAGTAAAGAAGATGAAAAGAAAACTTCCTTCATCACTCCATACGGCACTTACTGTTATTTTAAGATGCCGTTTGGTCTCAAAAATGCTGGTGCAACTTTTCGAAGGTTGATGCAGAAAACCTTTAGCCCACAGATAGGTCAGAATCTAGAAGCCTATGTTGATGATTTGGTTGTGAAGAGCATCAACGCTGGCGATCATATTCTTACTTACAAGAGACTTTCAACAACTTGAGAAGGCATAACCTCAAGTTGAATCCAGAGAAATATGTGTTCGGAGTTTTCACTGGAAAACTTCTCGGTTTCCTAGTTTCGGCTAGAGGTATTGAAACAAATCCTGCGAAGATATCTGCCATCAACTAGATGCGCCCTCCTACCACGAAGAAAGAAGTCCAAAACTAACCGGCTGTATGACAGCGCTAAGCCATTTCATAGCTAGGTTAGGTGAAAAAGATTACTTTTCTTTAAGCTTTTTCAGAAGAACATAATTTTTGAATGGACAAAGGGGGCCAATGAAGTCTTTGAAAAGCTCAAAGAGTACCTTACGAGTGCCCCGGTCTTAGTCTCTCCGAGACCGAAAGAAACATTACTGATTTACGTGGCTACAACACCGCAAACTGTCAGCGGTGTACTGGTCGTAGAACGTGAAAACGTCCAACGACCAGTATATTACGTAAGCGAAGTCTTACATGAACCAAAGGAAAGATACCCACAGGTACAAAAGCTGCTCTATGGTCTCCTTATGGCCTCAAGGAAACTAAGGCATTACTTTCAAGCCCACAAAGTGGTTGTACCTACCGGGTCTCCCCTTGGTCAAGTCCTTGGAAATAGGGAATCATCAGGACGAATAGCAAAATGGGCGGTTGAACTACGGACGTTCGACCTCCATTTCATCTCACGAACAACAATAAAGTCCCAGCCAATAGCAGAATTCATTGCCGAATGGACAAACCCTGAACCTAAGAAGGAACCAGAGTATGAGCGCCACGATGAGTGGACAATGTACTTTGACGGTTCTATAATGCTCAAAGGGTCGGGGGCTAGAGTCGTCTTGATATCCCCTACTGGCGAACACATTAAGTACGCCATCCAGTTTAACTTTCCGGCTACGAACAATGTAGCGGAATATGAAGGTTTACTGGTAGGACTTTGAGCGGCTCATTCGCTCGGGATTCGCAAATTGCTAGTGAAAGGTCTCAACTAGTAGCGAATCAAGTAGGGAAAGAGTATCAATGCTCGAGTACCAAGATGTTGTCTTATCTGGCGGAAGAACGGAAACTCAAAAAACACTTCTTCGGTTTATAGATCCAACACATTCCTAGAAAGGAGAACTTTCTAGCAAACCAGTTGGCACGGATGGCCTCCACAAGGTCAACCGTCCCGCCCGGAGTTTTTCTTGAGTAAGTTGATTCACCCTCGGTGGTCGAGCATTCCGAGAACATCAATGATACACATCAGGTCATGCCTATTGATTCTGATAATATAGATGCTCCACAGCTCGTACTGATTGTTTTAATGTAAACGATCAGGAGGAACGATGACTCGACGATGTCAATTTCCTTGAAGAACGACGGAACCAAGCCTTGATACATTCGACAATCTATCAACAGGCCATGTGAAGGTACCACAGTCGTAAGGTGCAGCATCGCAGCCTAGCTGTAGGTGATCTGGTTCTCAGAAAAATTCAGAGCCAAGTAAATCGCAACAAACTTTCTCCCAAGTGGGAAGGTCCTTACACTGTTGTCGAAGTCACCCGGCCAGGCTTAGTATGATTAGCCATATCCGACGGCAGAGTTTTGTCCAATTCTTGGAACATTGATCAACTGCGTATGTTTTTCGTCTAAATTTCATTTCATTTCTATTAAATTTAATAAAGGTTAATTAAATTCAAAGAAGCAAGTGATGTTATTTATATGATGGTACCTAACTCTGGTCAACGCGGTTCATATGCTTAAGATTATTAAGATTATATTTTTATTTTTAAAATTATGTTCTACTCTTGTTTGGCTACTGTTCGGGACACGGAAAACCTCCTAGTCAAAGTCTCTCCTTTTTCGCACGTGGTTCCGCCCACTGGAAGGAGCTTCCTAGCGACGGTCCTTTTCTAACGATCCTCGCTGCCAGTTGGACTAGAGCATGAGCATGTATTGTGAAATATACTTTATATCTTCATTTCTTAGCGGTTCATTCCGACCAGCGTTGAGTACTGCATAGAAATAAAAACACTTATCATTTATTATATATGTCTTTGCATATAATTTTCTCTTATCAAGGAAAGTCCTTTTTTCTTCCGACCATATATTGTCTTAGTAAGTACTTTGATTACGAAAAATGGATTTACAACTAGTAGAAACCTAGCACTGGTTCCGACCAAAAAAGGTTTTCTAGCATTATCACGATTAGTTTTTCAACAATCGGTACATACTTTCAAACAATGGTTGAGACTTAAGTTCATATTTTTGGCCTACTCTTATATAGTAAAGTTCTTCTACTATAAAACAGTCGGGGACTAGGCAATATATGAATATCCATAAGTCGACCGGATGAATAAAAGATTTCACTGATAAAAGAGAGGTAAGTTTTAAGTTTTACATTTTGCATACTCTTTTTACATTTTTGTTACTACTAGAGATTGCCCATCTAATCACTGCTTGATGGAGATCCGATCTCCATTTCTTCTGCAATCTTGTCTCCAAGAGGTTTTACTTCCTTGAGAAACTTGGTCGCCTCCTCAGGCAAGCAGTTGAAATCCTCTTCAATAGCTTGAAGATTAGTAGAGGGGTTGGATGCCTTCAGTTTTGCCAAAGCAAGGCTAACTCCGCTAGCAATTGATTCTTTTACGGATCGGGCATAATTATCTCTGGTAGTCTTGAGCAAGCTCTTAAGGTCCTCCAAGAGACGGCCCAGGTAATTCACATTCTCCGTTGGATCACTCAAGGAGGGCAAGCTGGATCCTGATCCCATATCAAAAATTATATTGTTAAGTGCAGTGATCTTTTCATCAAGATTAAGCATGATAGTTGCCTCCTTGTCTTGCTCAAATTCCAGAGCTTTCTTTGCTCTGGTTAATGCTTGGTTTTGTTCTGCATAAGCAAAACAAGTATTAGGCGAGAATGCTTAGAAGAGATGCTAAGTCAAGTTTACAACTAGTTACCTTCAATTTTCTTTCCAGAAGTTTTAAGAATTTCTTTATTCCTGGTCGTCAAATATTCGATCGACCGGCTCTTAGGTTGATTGTCTTCTTCAAGCCTGCTTATTTTGGCCTTATCGGCCATAGCTTCTTCTTTTATTTTATCTAAATCTATCAAACATGATAAAAGAGAATAATTCAAGGGGAAAAACAGAGTTATGAGGAAGAAAGAGTTAAGGAGGAAGTTCTTACTTTCTAATTTGGAGTGTTTTTGCTCTAAGATCTTTATCCACTGGGTCAGTCCTCCGACCACAGCGAAGCTCTCGACCATATGCTACATAGATAGCATTTTTTCTTTAAGTCTCCTATAAAACTTCAAGTGCAGCTGGCAACTCCAACTTATAGGCAACAGCTCCTTTCTTCTCGATAACGCGGTAAGGTCCGACATAACGAGGAGCTAACTTGTCTTTGACGTCGAATCGTTGATGACCCTTCAGGGGAGAGACTTTGAGATAAATAAAGTCATTTGGCTCAAAACTCAACTCACGACGACGACGATCTGCATAGCTCTTTTGCCTCGATTGAGCCGTGCACAATCGATCTCGAATCAACCGAACTTGACTTTCGGCTTCATTGATCGAGTCTAGGCCAAAGAATGGTCTTTCACTGGTTTCTGACCAATTCAACGGGGTCCTACATTTCTTCCCATATAATGCCTCAAAAGGTGCCATACCAAGACTGGCTTGAAAGCTGTTGTTGTAGGAGAACTCGGCGAACGACAAACATTTCTCCCAGCCTTTCCCGTATGAGAGAACACGGCACGGAACATGTCTTCCAATACTTGATTGACTCTTTCAGTCTGGCCATCAGTTTGAGGATGATATGCTAAGCTGAAAGAAAGGCGGGTTCCCATAGCCTCTTGCAAACTATACCAAAACCGGGAGGTAAAGAGTGAACCACAGTCAGAAATGATCGTTTTTGGTACACCATGCAAGCTCACTATACGAGCAATGTAGAGATCCGCCAAAATACCTACACGAAGATCAGTCTTGACGGGGAGGAAGTGCGCCACCTTGGTTAGCCGATCAATGACAACCCATATGGCATCATTTCCCTTGGAGGTACGGGGCAGACCGGTGATAAAATTTATACCGATCGAATACCACTTCCATTTAGGTACTGACAAAGATTGAAGGAGGCCCGTTGGGCGTTGATGTTCGGCCTTCACTTGATGACACACGTCACATTCGGCAACAAACCTTGTGATTTTTCACTTCATACGGGTCCACCAGAACCTTTGACGGAGATCTTGATACATTTTTGTGGCCCCGGGATGGAGAATCATGGGCCTCGCGGATGACATTCCGCAATTCCATGTTCTTGGGAACAACAAGGCTCCTTACGAACCATACAACACAATTGTCATCTTCTGAGAAGCACTTGGCTATTCCACTCTTGAGATTCTGCTTAATCTGATTTACACCTTCATCTGCTTGTTGTGCAGCCCTGATCTGCTCTTTTAAGGTGGGTTGCACAACCAAGGCAGCGAGGGAACCATGCTCAACCACTCCCAGGTTGAGCCGCTGAAATTCTTCACGAAGGGCGGGCTGCTCTTCGAGCATCATTGTGTTGCAATAAACCATGCGACTGAGTGCATCGGCAACAATATTAGCCTTGTCCGGATGGTATTGGAGACCCATATCAAAATCTTTGATCAACTCCAAACACCTCCTTTGCCTAAGGTTCAGATCCGGTTGGGTGAACAACTATTTCAAACTTTTGTTATCCGAATACACTTCGCAGCGATTACCGATGAGGTAGTGTCACCAAATCTTCAGTGCATGAACCACTGCAGCTAATTCCAAGTCATGGGTCGGATAATTGAGTTCATGGGGCCTCAATTGTCTTGATGCATAAGCCACTACTTTACCCTCTTGCATAAGAACGCAATCGAGTCCCTGACGAGAAGCATCGCAATAAATATCGAAACTTAAGAACGAGAACTGGAGCCGTGGTCAATCTTTTCTTGAGTTCTTGGAAACTCTTCTCACAATCAGCAGACCACTTATACTTCTTGTCCTTCTTGAGAAATTCTGTCATTGGCTTCGCAATCTTGGAGAAGTTATCAATAAAGCGACGATAGTATCCCGCTAAACCGAGAAAACTCCGCACGTCAGTCACTGACTTAGGCTGACCCCATGATAACACATCACTGACCTTGCTAGGATCAACGGCGATGCCTGACGCTGAAAGAACATGACCCATGTATGCCACTTCTTTCAACCAAAACTCGCACTTACTGAACTTCGCATAGAGTTGATGTTCGCGAAGTTTGCCTAATACAAGCCTGAGATGCTCATCGTGTTCCTCATCATTCTTGGAGTAGATAAGAATATCATCAATGAAGACCACCACAAACTTGTCTAAATACTCCATGAATACCATATTCATAAGATTCATGAAAAGGGCAGGAGCATTGGTCAAGCCAAAAGACATGATTGTGCACTGCATAATCAATCGTAGTAGAGAAAGCCGTCTTCGGAATGTCTTCAGGCCTGATTCGGACTTGATGGTAGCCCATCCTCAAATCAATCTTGGAGAATACCCGAGCGCCGGTCAATTGATCGAAGAGGTCATCAATCCGAGGCAACGGGTACTTGTTCTTCACCGTCACATCATTTAATGGACGGTAATCAACACACATACGTACAGTCTTGTCTTTCTTCTTTACGAAGATTACAGGATAGCCCCACGGTGATGAGCTCGGGCGAATGAAACTCTTCTCTTGAAGCTCACCAAGTTGCTTCTTCAACTCCTCCAATTCATTTGGAGGCATCCGATACGGCCTTTTTGAAATCGGGCGATACCGGACAGCAACTCGATGACGAATTCAATGTCTCGAACTGGAGGCATCCCAGGCAATTCTTCGGGGAAAACATCCACAAAATCACACACCACGGGGACTTCATGAATCTCCCTAGCCGGCTTCGCTTCAAGTGCAAAAATATGTGGTTCTCGCAGCTTCGGCCGAGTAGGTGAAGGAGCGCACTGGCGCACTGGTGAATGAGGGCGAAGCGAGGTGGACGAAGGGCTCTCACATGTGGGTCCCACAAGTCAGCGAGACGGTGAGCGTGCGCACTAGCGCTGGTGAGCACATTTGGGCCTGCTCTGTTTCAACCCAAAAGTAAGAGGGAAATTAAAAACAATTTTTGAATTTCTAATTTCTGGCTAAGTGTTTGATGGATTTTGTACTGAGCAAACGAAATTCAAAATTTACAATTTTTTTGGTGGGTTCCTGACCTAGTATAGTTGCTTCTATAAACTTTTCAGGATATTACACGCTCTGTGATTTTCTCTAAAATTCTTACAAATTGTTGCTTGTATTAAATCCATTATTTGTTTTATGTAAATGGTTCAAAAATCATGCATGCATAATTTTCTATATGGAACAAGCTCAAAATTATTTTACCATTGATTTTCACTATGTTTTCCCCAAAATGAGATTTTTAAGATGTTACATCCTCACTAGTGTCAATTAAGGTGTGAACGCTAGCAAGCCCTATCTAAGCCTAATAGTACAACCACATGTGTTGGTATGGGACGGCATTAGCTAATTTAGTCATCAAAAACTAACATTGTTCGTTGGTAGGCCGTAGTAGTGCGAGCACGGCCGGTATAGGTATGTTCGAAGGGGCTCCCTTCACCGAGGCGTTGGGAAAAAACCTTCCAACACAACGGTGAATGCCTCACTGAGACGGGGGTGTACCGGGGTGAAGTGAGGGTGTTCATTCACCAAGCTAGTGCAAAGACAGTACTAGGTGATGTAAAGGTTTCGACGCGTGTTCTAGACTGCTTACCAAAGGTAGTGAGCGATGGTATCGACGGATGCCAAATAAACTAAAGAATTTATGTGTTGTGGGTAAAGTTGTACACCTTTGCAGAGTGTAAATCTATTTAAATAGCCGTGCTCACGGTCATAAGCGTGCTTAGTGCAGCCTTAATGGGTATAGTCTTGGTTTTCATAAAAATTGTTTCGTTGAAAATTGTGGAAAATGGTTTGTTGGTTATATTTGAGTTGAGTGTCTTGTCTATGGCTGAAAATAAAATGTTGCTCGCAGCCGAGAAGGGTTGCGAGTTGTTATTTACTCACTTACTTGTTGTCATTTACCTAGTTAACTGTTTTTTAAAATTTCCGTTGCGAAATACTATATATTGATATTGCAAATAAAATTTGCTTAATGCTGAAAACAACTTGTAGCATAGAGTCTCATCTCTTGTTAGCATTGCATGTTTACAAATTTTGTGATACACTACAAGTGTCGTTGAGTACGTAATATACTCAATCTTGTTTAAATTGTTGTTCAGACTAGGATGAGCCTATGGCAGGCGATGCTTTCTTCGCACCTGGAATCGGTAGGTTCGGAGACAAGTCTTTCTAGGACTTGTCTATAGTCGGTTGCCTAAGGATTCGGATGGACATGCCGCTGGAATTTTGAATTTATTACATATTTTGCTTTAACTGTTACTTTTGCTACTTTTGACACTTAAGTTTTTATTTGGCCGGTCGGCTCTTGTGTTGTAAATAATGTAATCGCTTAAGTTATGTACCATAATTTATTTTATTCTATATGTATAATTGAATGAATGTGATTATCAATATTGTGAATGTGTATACTAGTCACTGATCGTAGAAGTAGTACGGTACACATACGAGAACTTGAGTATTCAAAACCTGTGTCCGACGTAATGTGCCTTGAAAGAAACATTTCTTTCATCTGATTTTTTCAGCAACCACGTTCTAAAGTAATGAAACCAGAACATCAGGTTCAGATTTGACAGACAAGTTTGTTTAATCACAAGTGTATGCGTGTAGGATCCCAACAACACAAAGAAAGTTCCATCAGAGTTTTCTACATTTAGTTTTCATCAGAAGGTAAAATGAGGTAAGAAGATCACGTTACCACACGAAACAGATAGACTAAACATATCGAAACCGACAAGCAGACAAGCAGTCAAAAGACTCAAAGTAGGAATCATAGTGAGAAATGGTATCTACCAGACTACCACGAATACATTGCAACATCCAATATGTTAGCAACGCTTCTGTCTTTCTTAAAGGATATAATACAAATGCTTTTGTATTATAACATTACGACACTATTATTTGTTTCCATGGTGGTTAAGATGAACTCCTGGTGCACAAGCAATGACCAGCACGAATTCATCATGCACCCAAAAATGCCAGTTTAGCTAGCAGTTGATATGATAATATGTACACGATTCACCAACTTTCATCCCCACCAGTCAGGAATTTTTAGTCTCCTGTTCCTGTGAATTGCAAGATAAACTGCAGGGAGTTTGCGCCTCACCTGCCGCCATAGTGACGAGAGATATTTTTTTAGCTTTGACCACATTTGAGCCCACTTCCCTTTAGGGATCTGTCTGAGCTGGTTGAGCCACTTCAACCGAGAAGAAAAGGGAGAACTCACTGTAATCAATCTCATCTTCAAAAGGGAGCTCAATCCGACTGCTGACAATTACAGGAACACAATGATCAACGATGGCATAAAACAGGAGCATGAGGAAGGAGTATCCCAGGCAGGATGGATGTCGGACCTGGATTTTTTAATCCCGAATCCTCTGTGAAAAATATTATGCTATTTACTAGATCAGTAGATAGCACTCACAGATACATCACTGAATCATTTCATACATGACGTAAAACCATATCATTCATTAATTTAACACATCAAAGTTCATATAGACCACATCAGGTCAAGTTTTACAATAAAGGCCGAACAGGCTAAATGATTACATTACAAAAGTAGCGGAAGCGACAATGGAAGCAACAGGGGTGACGGCACATATCTCCACAGGCAAACAATTAGGGAAACCTGTGTACATCCGATATTACCCGAAAACTCAGATAATATAGGATGCACATAAGTACCGGCGGAGTCAGCTAGACTGAGGCGGGACCGGAACAGCTAAGGATTAAACTACACTTCAATAACTCCTGGCCTTCAGACTTCTGGTTCCTCGTAGTAGTCGAAATCTCTAAGATTTTCTGCTTCTGAGGGTTGGAGAAAGAGCAAGGATGAACACAACTTCCGTGCTCGCGAGCCAACACAACAAATGTAATAGTATACATGCGAGGCTTAACAAGGATGGATCAGGTTATTTTATTTGCTAAAGCAACCTTTTTAAATATCATAAGTACAAATTCCTAGCACTTAGCATTTTAACCTAATTGTATTTTATTAAAGAGAGTAATTGTATAATATTTAATAACAGCAGAGGTTCCCTCCACCTTTATGCTTATTTTGACTGAGGCTACCCCCATACATTAACAACACTGGATGCAACGATCCAGGGAAAATTCAATTCTCAGGCTAGGTGAGCCGTCCTGGATTTCATACCACCCACAAAAGTTTTTGAAATAGAACTAACTATAGTAAAGTTCGTATGTCCGCCTTTGACCGTAAGCACGACTGTTTAAACAGTCTAGACTCTGCAGAGGTTGTACACTTTGCCCACAAGAGATAATCGTCTTAATATGTACCTATGTTTTTCGTAGACATGTGAATCAAGGGGAGATCACCACAAGGCTATTACAATGCATCCTTCAGTATTAGTTACACTCGCTAATGTTTCGTCTGTGAAGGGTTACGTCCATATCGATCCGTTAACCCTTACTCAGACCCCCTCTTGCGCCATCGAAACGACTTACGTCGTGCACCCCGACTCCCTTCACCACGAAGGCTTCCCAACATCGCGGGTCATCTACCTGATGCAACTCGTACTGGTGGATACAAATTATTTAGCCAAGTTGTATTTTACGGACTTGTGGTTGCACTTGTTTTACAAGGGAGGTCATCGCAGGATTAAGTCCTTAAAGTTATCTAAGCGGTTCATTCCGCATACCAACCACATATTAACATTCCTTGAGCTACATTAGCACCCACCATAATATCATCCATCCTACCTTCCGCACAGATGGTAAAAGTAGTTTATTAGGGTTTTGAGGAGCAAAAATACATTAACTCAATCAACCCAGTCATTTACCCACAATAACTGCCCAAAACCACTTTCATGTTTAAAAGATGATGATTAGGACATTTAATATCCTGGTACTTAAGCAAGACTAGTATGTCGCTTAAGTACAACCTATATTAGTAATTACCGTATAATTACTAGGGTGACAAGGTGTGAGGACCCCGGATTATTAAGCTTGCAATGCTTAGTCACCAGTTGACCCTAGCATCACAAACAAAATAACCCGTGTCTTCGAGATATGTATACTTCCCATAAATATAGTATACACACCCCTTTACAAAATTCATGCATCAATTCCATTCGAGACATATAACCAAAGCAACACTTAACAAAACAAAAGACATACATAGTAGAGTTATTACAAACGGGAGGCCGACCGACCAAAAGACATACAATTAACTAATTAGACAGCGGAAGCGAAATGTCATAAGATGACGATAAACAAAAGAGCCAATTAGTGTGCCTTTACCCACAAGGCAACCAACCGGACGGCCAAACTAGTCGTCAAACCCGCAACACATCTCACAAAAGTGATGCCCTTGGGCTCACCTTCCTCCTCTGTAACAAATAGTTAAGCAAAGCAAATGAGTACAAAAATTATACCCCGCAAGACTTACGTGTAGAGTAACAAGCCTATATAAATAGCTACATGCAAGCTTATTTAAGTGGAGCAGCTCTAGACTAATTTTCAGCATAAAGTAAGTTTTCATTTGCAATAATGTAATAGATTGAAAGCAATTTTACAATCTGATTTTATTTGATAAAAACAACGATATACAAGTAATAATAACAACAAGACATCCTGGAAGTGGCTAACCCAATAGCCACTACAACAATAGTATGAATTCCCCATTCATACCACCCACATCAAGTTTTAGTTAAAAGTTGTAGTCTAGTTCACACGGGGCGTATCCAAGCGTGTCTATGACCTAGGACGAGGCTATTTGAATAGTTTATACCCTGCAGGGGTGTACCAATGTACCCACACATCTTTTGCCACGCAATAAAGCACACTTCCTTAGGTATGCCGGTAAGGCTAAGTCCTACGATACGTTTCTAATATTGTGCATTAACTACGAGCCGCCTATATGTATAGAAACCCATACGTTGTGTCGGAGTCATCGTAAAGCCTCGGTCAACTACCCCTCACGGGTAAAGCCTTGGACAACTGCGACGCCCTCGAGGTGGAGAGCCTACCCGGAACTCCACCACCGCACACCCAACAACAACACACATATTATTTTTCACACAACACACACACAACCCACCTCCTGCGACCCGGAGCTAACACACGCCAAAGTACTAAGTCAAGAGATGTCTCATATCCCTCTCATGTGGTTAGTATGCAAATTGCTCGGTACGGTGGAGCAAGTAACTCGGTCCTTAATTGACTTGGGCACCATTCCATGTCACACTAACATACCATTATGCCCAAATCCAAAACAATTTTAATTTTAGTTTTAGATTTACAAATTAACAAAGCACAAGGTGGTGGGCATAAGGAGTAATAATAAGATTTGTGTGATCAAGATCATCGACTAAGTCGATGATCGTCCAATACTACCGATAGCTAAGAAATTCTAAGCATGACCCGAAAAGACAATAAAAGAGCATAAATAAATCATCGAACTCTAATTCACCAGCAATATTAATAGCTTATGTTTTGTGGCAGGGGATAACAATTTAAGGCAACCATGCAATAGGAATAGCTACCTCTAATCGGGAAAATTAATTTGACATAAAAGCATGCATACATACGATTTGTAAACAAGGTATTAGACTTGAAAGTAATGGGACATTTATGATCAAACTGCTTGCCTTTATTTGGTGGTACTCTGGACATTCTCACGATTATTTTGGTTGCACTCTTGCATCATCGTCGTCTAACGATAAAACTGACAAAGTGAAAACATCGAATAAACACCAAGAATTCCAAGAGTCTCCAAAAATTACGAAATCAATATAGAAGATAGAAAATGATGTTAGATGCATTTAGGTGATAATTTTTAGTTCAATTGGAGTTCATTTCAATTAATTATGAATTTCTAATGTTTAATAACTTAACAGGACACTTGGTACTCACAAACACTATTTAGGCATTCTATGTATATATTCACGATGATCATACAGTCAAAATCAATCCTCTTATATTCTTGATTTAACCATCTGAATTCCTTTACTAATTGTACAGTTAACAGGCTTCTATTATGCTTGATCACCTACAACTAGTTCAATCATGGAATTGACTAACTGTGATGCCATTATTCATTCCTACTAATCCTCTATTGATTTGACTCACTAATGTACTTGACTGTTGCAGCACTTATTCATATCACTTGACTAACTATCTATAAATCTAACTTAATAAGATATAGAGCTATGTATGTATTTGTTAAATATATATTTGATCGAGTGATCACTTAGGTAATAGTTAAAATAATTCATCAATTTGTTAATTACATTTAAACATATATACCTAATAAAATGACATGCTTAACATGATTATGCATATGCATAAGTAATATCGAATGCATTAACGGCGACTACCACCGGATGTCGCCTTCTCGGTGCTCATCCGCTCGTCGACGACAAGCCACCGCGTCGTGCTCGACTTCTCGGTCACGCCCACGTCCGTCGCCCTCCTCTTGCTCGGGCTACCCTTGCCTAGGCCACCTCTACGCCTGCTGCAGTGCCTCGGCTTCATCGTCTTCGTGCCGCTGCTGCAGCTCCGCGTCGCCACCCGCTGCTGCTCCACGCCGCCAGCCGGTTGCTGCACTGCCGCTCGCCTGCGCCTGCTGCCTTGGCCCCCCTGCATGCTGGCCGGCCTGTTGCAGCTGCTCCCAGGCCGGCTGCTGCTACTAGCTCTTCCGACGCATGCTGCTGCTTGGACTGCAAACTGAAGAAAAGCCGCTGCAGCTAGCGCCAAGCCGAGCCATCGTCCGCTGCAAGCAGGCCGGCCAGAGCTGCTGCTCCTGCCCTGCGCTCGGCTGTGCTGCAGTGGCCAGCAAGCCACCGGCCGAACACTGCGTGGGGCTGCATGCTGTACGCTGCTGACTGGAGCGGCTGCGCGTGGAGCTGAGCTGCCTGCCGCTTCACTGCACAGCAGGTGCAAGCCGAACAGAACTACCAAACTACTGCTGCTCCTACTAGCTGCACTGCTAGCTGCACTGCAGTGCTGCTGCCGAGCTGCACCAGCCAACAAAGGGGGCAGCTGCTAGCACCAGCCCTGCTGAGTCTTGCTGCTACATGCTACTAGCAATGCTACAGTACATCATCTTCCCTCTCTTCTTGTAAAACATCCAAATCAACTTGCATGCAAAAACAAATTTGATGAATGGATTGCTAGAGTGATGGGGAATGCAGTGGTATGACATGCGTGGATCGATTCTCAGTTTTTGGTTGGGATTTAGAGGAGAGAAGGTGTTGGAGATGAAGTAGTACAAGAGAGGTTCGGCTGTGTAGTTGGAAAGAGAAGCAAAATGGCTTGGGGGTTGCTCTGTTGAGTTGGGCATAAGAAAGAAAATGGGGAAGAGAGGCTCTCGGCTGGGGCAAGGAAACAAAAAATGATGGCAGTGGTGCTTTAGTCCTTGGGAAGGGAAGAAATGGCACGGGGAAAAGGAAATGGCTGTGGCAGTGGGTTGCTTTCCTGAGAAGTGAAATGGCAGTGGAGGTGATGTGTGTTGGCAGTGTTCTGTGGCTTGGGCTGTTGGGGAGAGAAAGGAAAAGAGAGAGAGAAATGGGCAGATTCGGCTGAAACAAATTTTCGAATGAATAGTGATTTCAGGATTTGCAAAATAGTTGAGAGTGTTCAGTTAATTTTTAGACATAGTTTCTTAATTCCAAAAAGTACGAAATTTTTAGGGAAGTTTCCTGACATAGTGTAGATACTTAGGTAAACATTTCATGAATTTAAGCAGAGTGTGGTGCTCTCTAAAAATCTTTGAATTTACTGTTTGCTTGGACGATAAATAGTAGTATAGTTTTTCATCTCTTTTTCTTTTACATCGCCCAAACGACCTTGCATGCGAGAATTAAAGGTAGGAGTGGATTGCCCTCGCGAGGACGATCGCAACGGTATAACATGCATTGCCTAATTCTAAATTTTTATTGGCGATTGCGAGGAGAGAAGTTGGAAAAATAAAGAATGGACACGCAGGTATTTCATCTGCTAGTTCTTTTCTCATTTTTGCGAATTCACTCAAACTGCCTTGCATGCGAAAACAAATTATAGAATCGGGTTGGTCATGCGATGTTGATCGCGGTGGTATGACATGCATGGCTTGGTTTTGAGTTTTTGAATGACATTTGAAGGAGAGAAGTAAAAATAGTTAGTAGGGACAGCAGACGGAAAAGATGACCGGAAAAGACAGGACACACAGGCGTTTCGCCTGCGGTCGGTCGATCCGAAAAAGAAAAATGATGATAATAATATATGCATAATGATATGATTTTTTGTGATGCATGCCAACCAAGAAATCCACATAATTAATTTTAATTACAGTCTGTCAAACCTTCAATTTAATATTTATTATTATTACTTGATGTGAGAAAATTGCAAAGACATGCTTTAATTAATTCCTCAATATATATTTAGAATAATTATGCAGAGTTTAGATTGATAATTATAAATTTTCAATTCCATTTGTTTTATTTACCTATTAAGTTTGCGTTTTAAATTCAATTTCAGATTGAACAAGCAAAATAAATAGGGAACCAAATAACCTCCAGAAATTCCAGAAGAATTCAAACATGCACAATAGAGAAGATAGAATCCAACTAAAATATTCCCACAATTTAAATCCTTTTAGTTTTTCTCTGACTTCAAATGGAGCTTTTAAATGGGAGACGATGTATTGGATTACTAGGTTTTAAATTCTAGTCTTCACATAACACAGGATTATCAACACAAGGGTTACATAAAAAGTTTTAAAAAGACCAAAATTTCACAAATGCACATTAGATGCTTAACTAATCCAACTTAGTAATTTTGGGCGGTTACATAAGGAATAATGGGTTCAATTATCAATGGATGGCATATTAATTAAGTAATCATCAAATGGGTATTTAACTATCTTAAACTTTAACATACATTTGTTTAAAGAATTAAAGCATACAATTTTGATAATTTAAATAAATATAATTTGTATAAAATGTAGGCTCAAAATGATCAAAGTATTGACTCGCCTTGGTTAAAAGCAAGACGATCTTGGTATTCTTGTTCTTGATCAAGTTGGAGATCTTCTGCGCCTTAGAATCCTAATCGGACGAATATACCGGAAAAAGGTACAATAGGCAAAGAGAGAAAATATATACCAAAGTAATAATAAATAAACTCCAAATTAAACAAAACCAATGCCATTAGCAAGTTCTTGAATTTAGAAAATTTTATGAACAAGTTTCATAATTTTTGGAGTTAGAACGGGGGAGAACGGAGCTTCCGAAGTTTGAATTGGATTTAAATCGGGAAAAAGAAAATGGTTCACAACACAGTGCTTTGGTTCACAGCACAATACACTACCGGGTCTACGGGGGCGTGCACCCGATCCACAGGAGGGGCGGCACTGTGCATGGGCCCACCTATCGGTCTCGGCGAGCGAGAAGGATAAGAGGGGAGAGAGGGGGAAATCGCACGGGGGGTGGAAGCCAGAGCAGCGAGGCGAGCGAGGGGGGTGATGTCATCGGCGACGGCGCGAGGAGGCCGGAAGAGCGCCAGGCGATGGTGCAGCGGAGGCGGCGGCACGAGAGTGGGGCGTGCGGCGGCACCGGCGGCGGGGATGGAATCCTTGACTCCGGGGCACCTTGCGATGGGGGTGGCGGCGTCTGAGCGGCTGGACGGCGGGGAGGCGACGCGGCCAAGGCGGGAGCTCGGGCGGCTTCGGCTCGACGAGGAAGAAGGGGCAAAGCGTTGGTGGGGAGGAGAGGCAAGGGGGTGCGGCCTTCTTATAGCCGCTGAGGGGGGACGAGGGCCGACGGGAGCGACGGGGGAGGAGGCGAGGGGGCTGAAAGCATCTAGGCCCCTAAAAATATGTTTTGGTAATTAATGACAATATGTGAATATGGGACTAACATGTTTGTTGACTGCTTACCAGACTTAGTCATAAAGATGATGTCAACAACATGGAGATGCATGCTAAAGGATGGACTTGGTTCAAGGACAAAGGTATAAGTAGTCTAGGGCCCTTTTTAATTTTATGAGTCTTAGGAGAAATATTGGAAGACCAGATTTTAGGTTAGATACCGTACTAGTAAGAGGGATCATGACTAGTAGCTTGAAATCACATCTTTATTCCTTTGGATTAAACTCGGATCATGCATGCACTCAAAATCTGCTTTAAAGCTCAAATCTGTATGTCTATGCAAAATCGGTAGTTCCGGCGTTATGAGAGTGGAACCACTACATGCTGGTTGTGCCAAAATTGTTGCGGCATGTTTTTTTCAGAGAGACACTTCTTGCGAATTTCTTTGCTTTTCTGGAAGTGCAGTGGTACCGGCGGTACATGGGCGGAACTACCACAAGTCTGCAGTTCTGATTATTTGTGTGGTACGTTTTTAATAGAACGACATCTTTCTGGACTTATTTCGCCTTTTGCTAGAGCGGTAGTACCACTGTTGTTTTAGCGGAACTACCGCACATTGGTGATTCTGAAAAAGTGTGCGATACAGTTTTTTTAGAAGGGGTGTATTCGTGCTTCAACAAAAAACGGTAGTACCGTCAGTGTGTTGCGGAACTACCGATCATCGGAACTACCACATGTTCATTGGCAGTAGTACCGCATCAAGTTTCCAACAGCTATGTCAGACGTATTTATTACCTCTGTTATAGCCGTTACTGTGTTGACGCTGGAGGTGCGGTAGTACCGGCCACTACATGGCGGTACTACCGATTTCCCTGAAACTTTCTGAATTCTTCCTCCAACTGTCGTATTTATTGTGGGGGGGTATAAATACACCCCACCAGCTCTAGGACTGGTTGTTGAGTACTCATTGAACACTCTTGAGCCTAGAGCATTCATTTCACACCTCATTCTCTCTTGTTGTAACTTTTGTGAGTTTCTTGCGCAAAATCAAGTGCATTCATTCTAGTTTGATCCGTAGCACTTGATTGCCGTCAAGTGAAGGTCAAGGTCTATTACTCTTGGTGTTTGTCGACACCTAGATAGCTTGGCGAGAGTTTGTGCAGTGATCTCTTCAAGAAGATTGTGAAGAAGCCCGACGCCGATTGTGATTGGTTCGGTGTTCACCAACTCCGGAGGGGAGGAATAACAACCACAAGTGAAATCGAGGGAAGGCTTAATTCGTGGAGCCGACTTGATTGGGTCAAGCTTCCTCAACGTGGACTAGTGAAGATCGATAAATCTTCGATACCATGGGGAAAACCCCCTTGTCTTCATTGTGGTTATTTCTTGTCTTTACTTATTGCATTTAAATTTGTAGCTTATATCTTGTGATAATTTGTCTTATTAAAGTTTATCTTGCCTAGTTGTATAAATTGGTTAAGAATTTTAAAACCTCCTATTCACCCCCCTCTAGTCGGTTATCCTTGATCCTACAAGGGCCCGGGCGGTGGAAAGACGCGAGCGACGGGCACGGGAGGAGGAGGGAGAAGGGGGCCCGGGGGATGGCGTACGACGCGGGTCGGCGCGGGGGCGACGACCAAGGCGGAGCGAGCGACGCGAGGTGGGCGGCAAAGAGAGAAGCGGCCACAAGATCGGTCTTGGCCAGTGCGGTCGCGGAGGGGGAGGAGGAGGCAGGGGAATGGGCTGGATCAGGCCCAAGACCCAAGTGAGTTGAATCTTTTCCAAAAAAAATTTGAATTTTGCTTTTGAAATTGCTTTGCAAATATTGAGGATGTTACAAACCTACCCTCCTTAAACGGAATCTCGACTCCGAGATTCGAGCTACTCTGATGAGACGAGTAGCATACCTCTCATTGCTTCTGAAGCTGCCTGGGCTTCTTCGACGGTGACATGGTTGACATGGCACTGGCTTTGGCTTGGCGTGGAAGCGGCTCTGGATGCTTGTGAAGTCTGATGACTTTTGCTTGCACCTGATGTATGGCCTTGAGTTGGTGCGGCTCTGGAGTTGAACTTCATGGAAGGGTTGTGGCGTTGAGGGCACCATTTGGCGAAATATCCTTTTTCACCACACTTGAAGTAGTGAAGGTGAGCTATTAGGTCGAACACGCTCCCACTGTGATGCGGAGGTGAGGCTAGAGCTGAAACTGGAGCACTTGGTGATGGGACTGCATTTGGCCTAAAAGACGAGCTACCAGGAGTGCACCCAATAAGTGCACTAGGAGTTTCATAGATCTTTCATCCACGTACACAAAGAGTGTACTAAAGAGGTCGTGATTTTTGCTAGATTTACACAATTCGATACCAGCAAATTTCAGATTTTATTCCTTATGGCAACTTTGAAGTATGATCTTCCACTCCTGGGTCGAGACACAAGATTTTCACTGTAGCAAGTCAAGATGAGGAATGTGTTGGCACAGATGGATTTGGATGGTGCACTGGAAGGATTTGAGAAATGATCTACCGCATGGACCGCAGTTGAGAAGCGTAAAGATCGTAAAGCTTTACATCATATTCACCTTCATTTATCAAATGATATTTTGTAGGAGGTTTCGAAGCAGAAAACATCAGCTACATTATGCCTGAAGCTGAAATAAATTTGCATGACAAAGGATCTCATCAGCAAGATGCTTCTCAAGCAAAAGTTATACTCTCACAAATTGCAAGAAGGGGGATTCGTACTTGATCATCTTTTAGTGTTTAAGGAGATCGTTGCTGACCTAGAGTTGATGGAGGTAAAATATGATGATGAGGATTTTGGTCTTATTCTTTTGTGTTCACTGCTTAGTTATTTTTCAAATTTCGAAGATATCATATTATATAGTAAAGATAGTCTCACTCTTAATGAAGTTTATGAAGCTTTGCATGCTAAGGAGAAGACGAAACAGATGGTATCTTCTAAAAATTCAAACTCGCAAGGAGAAGCCTTGTTTGTTCGTGGCAGGCAAAATAAGAAGAACTTAAACAATGGGTCTCAATGTAAAAGTTTGAACGGCTACAAGAACCGGTCAAAATCGATAGGCAAGTACAAGTCATGTAAATATTACAAGAAAAGTGGGCACAATATTACTTAATGCTAAAAGCTACAGAATAAAGAAAAGAGAGCTGGCTATTATAAGCCAAAAGGTAAACCAGATGATGAAGGTAAAGCCTCCCTATTGCTGATGAAAGTTCTGATGGAGAAATTCTTATTGCCTTTGCTGGATGTGCTAAGACCAATGATGAATAGATTCTTGATCCGTCTATACCTTTCATATGTGTCTTAATAGGGATTGATTTGCCACCTATCAAACAGTCGAAGGTGGTACTATGTTGATGGGTGATAACTCATTTTTTAAGGTTGCAGGAATTGGTTTAGTTCAGATCGAGATGTTTGATGGCATTGTCAGAACTTTGACAGATATGACGCACATTCCAGATTTGAAAAGGAACCTCATCTCTTTGAGTACTCTTGATGCTAAAGGGTACAAGTATTCTGGTGAAGGTGGAGTTTTGAAGGTATCAAAAGGCTCACTTGTTGTGATGAAAGCTGATATTAAATTTGCCAATCTATACCATCTGTGAGGTACTACAATATCAGGTAATATTGCTGTAATTTCAAGTTTATTATCTGATTCTGATGCTACTAATCTTTGACATATGCGTCTTGGGCATATAAGTGAAATTGGTTTGGCGAAATTGAGCAAGAGAGAACTTCTTGATGGACATAGCATCGACAAGCTAAAATTTTGTGAGCATTGTGTGTTTGGCAAACACAAGAGGGTGATATTCAATACTTCAGTTCTTACTACAGAAGGTATTTTGGATTATATCCATTCTGATTTATAGGGGTCATCTCGCAAGACATCGCTAGGAGGTGCTAGCTATATGTTAATAACTATTGATTATTACTCTAGAACAGTGTGGTCTTATTTCTTGAAGCATAAACTAGAAGCATTTTTAGCATTTAAATAGTGGAAGACTATGGTTGAAAGGCAAACTAGAAAGAAGGTAAAGAAACTTTGTACTGATAATGGAATGGAATTATGTTCTAATAAATTTGAATCATATTGCAAAACTGAAAGCATTGCCAGGCACTACATCGTTCCCCATACTCCTCAACAAAATGGTGTAGCTGAGCGTATGAATAGGACCATCATTTTCAAGGCCTGTTGCATGTTGTCTAATGCAGGTTTGCATTGGCGTTTTTGGGCTGAAGCAGCTTCCACTGCTTGCTATATTATTATTCGGTCACTCTCTATTGCAATTGAAAAGAATACTCCAATTGAGGTATGGTCTGGTTCCCCAGCAAATTATTCAGAATTGAAAGCTTTTTGTTGTACTACTTGTGCTCATGTTGATAATGGAAAATTAGAGCCTAGAGCTGTTAAGTGCGTCTTTCTTGGTTATAAGTCCGGTGTTAAAGGATACAAGTTGTGGAATCTTGAAACAAATAAGGTTGTGATTAGCAGAAATATTGTATTTAATGAATCTGCTATGCTTCATGATAAACTGCCCACCAATGTTCATGTTGAGAGTCAGCAGAATTCAAGTGTTTAGGTGGATCATTTTGTTAGTTCAGAAAACACATTAGATAAAAAAAAAATTGTTGTTCATGATGCACCTATTGTTGAGAATCCTCCTATAGTTGAGCAGCCACCACAACGGTCTATTGCAGTTGACAGACCTAGGAGGGAGATTAATCCACCCAAGAGGTTGATTGAAGAAGCTAATAATATTACTGCTTATGCTTTGAGTGTGGCAGAAGAAATTAAAGGTAATGTCGAACCTTCATCATACTCTGAGGCTATTGACTCCACTGATTGTAATAAGTGGATAACTGCTATGCATGATGAGATATAGTCACTTGGAAAGAATGACACTTGGGAATTAATGAAATTACCAAAAGAGAAGAAGCGTGTTCATTGCAAGTAGATTTTCAAAAGAAATGAATGCATTTCTTCTACTGAACTAGCAAGGTATAAAGCAATGTTAGTTGTTAAAGGTTATAGTTAGATTCCAGGTATTGATTTTAATGATGTCTTTTTTTCAGTCGTGAAGCATGGTTCTATTCACACTTTACTCAGTATTGTTGCTATGAATGATTATGAACTTGAGCAATTAGATGTTAAAACTGCATTCCTACATGGGGAGTTGGAAGAAGACATTTATATGTACCAACCTGAGGGTTTGTTATTCCTGAAAAAGAATATCATGTTTGTAGATTAAAAAATCTCTTTATGGTTTGAAGCAATCTCCTAGGCAATGGTACAAGAGATTTGACTCATTTATGCTCTCTCATGATTTTAAGCGGTCTGATTATGATAATTGTGTTTATTTAAAGACTGTTAATGGTTCAGCTATTTATTTGCTTCTCTATGTTGACGATATGTTGATTGCTGCAAAAGATAAGTCGAAAATAGCAAAACTAAAATCACAATTAAGTAATGAATTTGAGATGAAAGACCTAGGTGCACCAAAGAAAATTCTTGGCATGGAGATTATTAGAGAGAGAAAATCTGACAAGTTATATCTTAGTCAACAAGGTTATATTGAGAAGGTCCTTCGTCGTTTTAATATTGTGAATATCATAGGGATATGCTCATAATCTTAGGATGATGTTACAATTAGCAATGGCATTGAAGGTTTATCGATTCATGCGTTTTCGACAAGTTTCAGTTCTGTCAGGCCTTTGGCGGTCTGACCGGCCAAGGAGGCGGTCTGACCGGCCAGAGGGCGGTCCGTCCGACCGCCCATGGCGGCCGGTCCAGCTAGTGGCGGTCCGACAGGCCATGGGCGGCGTCAGACCAGCAAATATAAAAAGAGGATTTTTGAGCTGGGCCAAAAATATAGGGTGTAAGCAAGAGAGGGGATTCTATTGCACTTGGTCTCATAATTTTTGGAGTCTCCAGTCAAAAGTTCTATTCATTTGAAATTTCTATAGAACTTTCGGTTTTTAGGGGTTGAAAATCGGCTAAGTCCCTACTGGGTGGTCTAACCGGCCAGGGCGGCGGTCAGACCGGCCAGAAGGCGGTCAGACCAGCCATCGAATGGCGGTCTGACTGGTTTTCACTTGGTTCGTCGGATTTCGTAGCGACGATGTTTATTGATTGAGTTAAGTTCATGAGTTTCAGTGCATATGTGTTGCATGATGCATGTTTTGACTAACGTGGGTCAAGTTGCGAAGAACTTGTTCCCGGAATCAATTTCTTGGTCTATTGTTGTGTAGGTTGCTTGGAGGTCAACGGTCAACGGCGAGGATGATCGGGACTAGGCATGGAGAACTGAGGTTCAGAACGATCGACGATACCGAATGAGGTCATTGGATTCGAGCGTGGCGCAAAATGGACAAGGATGACCGAACGGGGAGTTCGGTGCGACGGGTTGCATCAAGCGGCGCGGGGGTCGGTGCAAGTGCCATGGTAATTTCGGTGGGAGCCGGATGGGAGAGACTTGCCGACATGATGAGAGCCGCTGATCAACCTACACGTGGCGAAGCATGGGATTGCTTCATGAAGACTGGACTCGGTCTTCGGAGAAGGATCGAGAAGGCGTATTTTGGTAATATCACTAAAATATCGCCTTGTTTGCTTTTGGCTAAACCGCGGCGCAAGACGACGCAAGGAGAAGAGGTTTAGGTCAAGAGAAGATGAAGACGGCGCTTTAAAATACGTGTGTGAGTTAAACTCTTTTATGTGTGGGCTTAACGGGTGCCCAATAGAAACTCTTCTAGAAGGTTAGCCTCTACTATAAATATGGGAGGGTGTTGTGCACCTCCCTTAATCATTTTGCTTATTTAGAAACCCTAGTTTTGTTTTTGAGACTAGGGAGTGGAGAGGTTAGGATTCTTGAAGAGGAGATTGATTGTATGCTCATGTATTGAGTTTTATCCTCCATGTTGGAGTGGCTGTAAACCAGCAACAATTACAAATCAATCTATGCAAGTTTTCTTGAGATGAGTCTCTTTTTGTTCTAGCTCTCTATTTTGTGATTTTGGGGCCGTCGTTGATTCTCAGGTTTTCCTTTGGTTTATGCCCCTGATCTTGCTTGCTGTGACATGTGGGATATCATCTAGGATCATCTTGATCATCTCTAACCCACGAGCAAGGCTTTTGATCTAGTTTTCGTTTTGACTCGGTTTTGAACCATCTTTCACTCAAACGGGAAAAGATCGGAACTTTGCCAAGGATCTTCACGATCTTTGATTGGAATAGGTTCCTGATATCCTAGAGAAGGTGTATTCCAAGTTTCATCAAGTTTGGAGTCGTAGATCAAAAGTTACATCTATTTACAACTTCGTTTTTCGGGTTGATTTCACTGTTCATCAGGCTGGAGGTCAGACTGCCCAAGGTGACCGGTCCGACCATCATTGACATAGAGGTCAGACCGCCCAACACTTAGGATTTTAGCCTTTGTTGATTTTGGTTGTTTTGCTTCGAGGTTTGGATTGGATTCAATACAAGACTTCTGTTGTGCTTAGATATTGATCTTCACAGCTTTCATAGCTATTGCAGAGAAAATCATGATTGAATCCGATCTTTGCGAAAAAGAGATCGTGCTCCTATTCACACCCCCCCCTCTAGTCGTCGTTTCGGTCCAGCAAATATGCATGATGCAAAACTAGTGAGTACTCCATTAGCTTCGTATTTCATATTATCTTCAGCTTTATGTCCTGAGTCAGATTATGATATTGAGTACATGTCTAGAGTTCCATATTCCACTGCAGTTGGTTCTCTTATGTATGCCATGGTTTGTTCTCATCCTGAATTATCTCATGCACTGAGTGTTGTTAGTAGATACATGGTTAATCCTAGAAAAGAGTATTGAAAAGCAGTTCAGTTGATATTCAGATATTTGTGTGGCACTTCTAATGGTCGTTTGCAATTTGGGAACTCTAGGGATGAACATGTTGGTTATGTTGACTCTGATTATGCTAGTGATTTGGACAAAAGGAGGTCTGTCACAGGTTATGTTTTCACTCTGGGTGGTTGTGTTGTTAGCTGGAATGCAAGTTTGCAAGCTACTATAGCCTTATCTACCACTTAAGCAGAATATATGGCTATTTCTGAAGCTTGTAAAGAAGCTATTTGGTTGAGAGGTTTTCTACACTGAGCTTTGTGGATATAATTCTTGTAATACTATATTTTGTGATAGTCAAAGTGATATATGTCTTACAAAGGATCAGATGTTCCATGAGAGAACAAAACACATTGATGTGAGATACCACTTTATTCGAGGTGTTATTGCTGAAGGTGATGTCAAGGTGTGCAAGATAAGCACTCTTGATAATCCAGCTGATATGATGACAAAGTCAGTTCCTGTTACTAAATTTGAATTTTGCTTAAGCTTAGTTGGTATTACAGTTTAGTCCTAGAGACTAATTGGCGTACGGTGATTTTTATCTTATTATGGAGTTATTTGGCGATGGATGATTCTTCATTTTGCTACAAAAGGAAATTCGTCTCGAGGTGGAGACTGTTGATATATATAATCCGAATTCCTAATATTGTCAAATTCAAACTTACCATATTAGTGGATAAGTTTTTTACTTGGACTGTAAGTCTTTTTACCCTTTATATACCTCTTGTAAGCCGCACGGGAAGAGTTGACGCCTCATTGTAATCCCCCTGCGATTTGTAAACACCCCTCATATAGTGATCATCGCCGGTTGACGTCCGTGGTTTTTTCCCGCAATGACTTTTCATGTAAAAAATCGTATCTCTTTTTAGTCCCTATTTTCTAACATTCTTAATATTACACAGAAATAGGGCATAATGACACTTTTACAAGGCATCATACTGAATACCAGTGACCTGAGATGCCTTGCACTCTTGTTCAACACCACCCCTAATCAGCTCCAACACGCCACAGGAGTAATGGACTAGTTTTTATTTGATTGTTTTTCTCGTATATGCATTAGAATACACAAGGGTTGGGACCATTAAATATCCTGCAGCTATTATAAATTGGCATGGCAAGATAATAATCAATTAGGTGACAAGCACTAGTTTCACTATCACAGATCTCCAAAGATACCGTTCATGGCCTTTGCAGTCCACTGTTGTCGGCAGTATTGAACGGTGAATCACCTGAATCCAACACTGCCTCGTTTCCAACTATGACAATGTGTCTGCAATGATTGCTAATTATGAATGAACCACAAACATTGTGTTGCATCAAGTCAGCTTCAGGCCATTTTGTTTGGGTTTGCCCATCTTTCATGCCTTACAAGATGCAAAGGTTTTGACCCATTAAATGCTCCCTCTGCTTGGGTGGGGTGGGGGGGTTTCCTATTTTGTTTTGGCTAAGCAAGCCTTACACATTGACATGACAAAATAACAGTCAGGTGACAAGCAAACAGCACTTTTTTTTTTTGCAATAGAATGTTCTTTGCCTCAAGCAGCAGTTTCAGTACCACAAGTCTCCAAAGGAATCCTCCATGGCCTGTGAATGCACTATTCTCAGGTATTATTGATGACTGAACCATGTGAATCAAGCGCCTCATTGTCATGGTCTCATGGAGCACTTAATCACTATCCTATCATCCTCATAAACTCTTCATAAAACCAACCTAGCCTAATTTGCCAACAATGAGTCTGCATTGGTTGCTAAGCATGATAAACGATGCACAAACATTCCATGCGTCAAGTCTGCTTCTGGCCATACCACCCACAAGGAGCAACATCGATTAGCGTTTGACATATGTAGGAAGCATCACACACCATATCTGATCGAGTGTCCTGAACTCCTGACAGTTCTAACCATATGCAAAAAAAAAAAAATGTAAACCGTAATAAATACTAACAGGCAAATTCACCATTCCATATCTCAATTTTGATTGAGTAATTCAGTTCCAAAAAACACATCCTTAGAGGGTTATCAAAGCCTATCAACCTGCTACAAGGACTGTCATACATAAGACAGCCAGATCCTGAATACAAAAACTCTCACCATAAACACCTAAGAGACAAATCATAGTACCTGATTCTCATACATTCTAGAACTAGCTCAACCTAAGACGGCGTTTGAGCGACTCAAAACAACCCGACTTTATATTATTGGACGAAGGAGACATCTGTCTATCTGGTCTATCAGAATTTGGGGAGACCATTGTTGCTAAACAGCGTGGTTGATGGTTATGGAACACCTGTTGCATTTTGAGGGCTATTTAGTAATTTCTCAATTGAGAAAAGAAGATATAGAAAAGAAAAGAAGTTATGAGTCCCACCTGTCATTGGGATAGGGGAGGGATAAGCCTGGAGACATGGTCTCCAACCCTAACAGAGCGAGGCTTTCAGCAAAGGGGCATTTGGCCCGAAGACGACGCGAGCGACTCGGGCAGGCAGCTCGGGTGGTTCGGGCGAGATGTGCGCCGGCCGTTGGCGGCGGCAGCGCACGTCCCCCTCCTCCTCCTTTTCAAAGCCGTCTCCTTCTTCCTCTTTTCTGGATCCCAAAATCAGTGGGTATTCCCCTTTTTGTTTGGTTCTCCTTCTCCTCCGGTTGAGCTTCAGGTTTTTGGCCTTTGGAGCTACTGCTCCGCCGTGGTGACTCGAGGCCATCGGTGGTGAGGTCCGAACTTCCTCCTTGCGCATTCGACTGGTTCCCTCTTGCGCCCCCTCCTCTATTGGGTGTGCAGTGGTGGACTTGCATAGTACTGAGCTTGAAGGGGTATGACATTATACTGGGCAGTGACTGGATCTATGCTCACAGTCCAATGAGTATGAACCTGAAGACTAGGGAATTTTCTATATGCAAAAGCAATGAAAGAACAATATTGTTTAAAGATGAAACCTTGTTCGGTGAGAAATGTATTATGAATGTGCACAAGCTATAGAAATTACTAGACAGGGGAATGATAGGAGCAGTGGTGTACTCCAAGCCTGCACCATCTATTAATGCTCTTACTGGAGATGTACCAGAGGAAATTCTGGGTGTTTTTAATCAATTCTCTGATGTCTTTGAAGAATCACATGAGTTACCACCAAAGAGAGAACAAGATCATAATATTCCATTAGTCCATGGGGCTAAACCAGTGAATATCCGGCCCTATAGACTGCCTCGTCATAAAAAGGATGCTATGGAAGAATTGATTGATCAACTTCAGAAGTCACAAACCATAAGGCCGAGTGTAAGCCCATATTCTTCTCCTGCGATACTCTCCGAAAAAGAAAGATGGTACTTGGTGTATGTGTATATATTATAGGCAATTGAATGCCAACCAAGGAAAAAAACCGACGGTAACCAAAAAACCGATGGGAACCAGGAGGGAAAAAACCGCTCAAAATTTTTCAAATTTGAATTTGAATTTATGACTACATATTGCACTTCCTAGGTTGGTTTAGACTTTTTTGTGCTAGATTACCTATTGTATAAGCTAAATATGCTTGAATTATTGTATAAGCAAGTCCCAATATTTTTTAGGCTATGTTGTTGTCATTCCTGTTTTTTTGTCGGTTTTGGTAGCGGTTTTTCTGTTTTGGGTGGTAACCGGTCTGGTTACCGGTTTTAAAACTTTGCTAATTCAATTTTCTATTTTCGAATTTTGACCATTTTTTCCGGCTACCAGACGGTTACCATTACCGACCACCGGGCGGTTTTTTCTCCGGTTCTGAGATTTTGATCCTTGGTGCCATTGCCAACACAGTTAAGAATAAGTATTCAATTCCTGTAATAGAAGACTTACTAGATGAACTACATGGGGCCAATTATTTTTCTAAAATAGACTTGAGATCTGGCTACCATCAGATAAAAATGAGCACTGAAGATATCTTCAAAACAGCTTCCAGCACTCATGTGGGACACTTTGATTTTATAGTCATGTCATTTGGTCTCACAAATGCTCCAGAACCTTCTATGAATTAATGAACAAGATTCTAGCCAAGTGCTTGAGGAAATTTGTATTAGTCTTCTTTGATGACATATTAATTTACAATGCTTCATTAGAAGAACAGAAAGGGCATCTGAGAACTATATTGTCAATATTGAGGGAGAACAAATTGTTTGCTAAAGACAGCAAGTGTCTTTGGACAGCAAAAGATGGAGTATTTGGGGCACATTATTAGTAGAGAAGGTGTAGCTACTGACCCCCAGAAGGTGATTGCAGTAAAGGGGTGGTCAACACCAACTAATGTAATAGAACTAAGAGGATTTTTTGGGACTTGCTGGCTATTACAGGAGATTTGTAAAGAACTTTGGTGTCACCTGCAGGCCATTATTCGATGTACTTAAGAATAACTTGCTATCCACTGCACCTATGCTAAAACTTACTGATTTCACACATCCATTTGTCATGCAGACTGATGCTAGTGGGCTTGGGTTAGGAGAAGTGGTAATGCAGGCAGAAGACCCATCTCATTTCTCAACAAATTCCTAGGGCAAAAAGTAGCAGCCATGTCTATTTATGATAAGAAGGCCTTAGCAATCTTGGAAGCATTGAGGAAATGGAGGCTACTAGTGGGAGCCAAATTAGTGATTAGAACTGACCAACAGAGCCCCAAATACATTAATGAACAGAAGTTGATAGAAGGTGTACAATACAAACTAATGGCTAAGCTGGTGGGTTACAATTATAAGATTGAGTACAAGAAAGGCAAGAAGAACAATGAGAAATGTCAAGAATTACTGACTAAAGTCAGTGTGGATAATCAAGCACAACCTCCTTATACATTATAGAATGGTATAATCAGGTATAGGGCAGACTGTATGTGGGAAATAGTACTGAACTCAAGAATCAGCTCCTTGATTCATTCCATGCTTCAGCTTTGGGAGGGCACTCAGGTGAAAGAGGTGATTATCAAAGACTCAAGTTGATATTCTATTGGCCAGGAATGAAACTTGAAGTGAACAACTATGTGAAGAAATGTCCAATATGCGGAAAAACAAATAAAAAATGTGCATTATCCTGGACTATTAAAACCCTTACATGTTTCAAAAATGGCCTGGGCTCATGTAGCAATGGACTTTATTGAGGGTTTAACTAAATCAAAAGAACATGATGTGATACTAGTGGTAGTTGATAGGTTCACCAAGTATACACATCTTATATCCCTGAAGCATCCTTATACAGTGCAAAACTGTTGGACCGAAAAAGCGACTAGAGGGGGTGAATAGAAGCACGCTCACTTTTTCACAAATAATGGATTCAATAATATTTTACTCCAGTAGCTATGGAAGCTATGAAGATCAGTATATTAGTACAGCGGAAGACTAATATTGAATCCAATAAACACCCCTAAGCAAGACTACAAACGATCAAAACACAAGATAGCAACTATCGGTCTTGTTGCCGGTCGGACACGGCCTTGGGCGGTCGGACCGATTCAGCAGATCGGCCGACCGGTGGCTACGGGCGGTCTGACCGCTAGCCTCCAGAACAGAAGAATAACCCCGATGACGAAGATGAAAATAGATGCAACTTTTGATCTACTAATCCAAACTTGATGAAACTTTGAACACACATTCTCTATGATATCAGAAACCTATTCCAATCGAAATTTATGATAATTCTTGAAAGAATAAAGATCCTTTTTTGTTTGATCAAAGAAGGGTTCAAAACCGGGTCAAAACGAAAACTTGATCCAAGATCTTGCTCGTGGGTGATTGATGATCAAGATGATCCTAGATAGGTTCCCACACGTCACAGCAAGCTAGATTACATGAAGAATTCAATCAAAAACTCTTAGATCAAAGAAAGACCCAAAATCATCAAATAGAGAGAAAGAATGCAATGAGGCAAGACGTGATCAAACTTTCTCTAGATTGATTTGATATGATATGGGCTTACAGCCTCTCCATCAATGGAGGACAATGCTCAATCCAAGAGCACAAAAATCACATCAAACTCTCTAAACCCTAGCCTCCACCAAAGCTCTCTCTAAGAAAATTAGGGTTTCCAAAATAGCAAAAAGGCGAAGCAGTGGTGCAGCCACCACCCTCTCCTATTTATAGTGGAGGTTTAGACCTTCTAGAAGTTTGATCCTATTGGGCTCCCGTTAAGGCCCAAAACAAACGGGACACATACGCACGCATTTTAAAGCGTCATCTTTATCTCTTCTTGACCTAACTAGCTACACCTTGCGCCATCTTGCGCCTCGGATTAGCTAATAGGTCACCCTTGTTCATCTTGCACCACGCTTGAGTACATTGACCTCACCCGGCATCGTCGATCGTTCTAGACCTCAGCACTCCAAGCCTAGTCCCTATCAACCTCGGCGTTGACCGTCATTGACCACCAAGCAACCTGCACAACAATAGACAAGTAAACCAAATTTGTGAACAAGTTCTTCACAACTTGACCCATGTTAGTAAAAACATGCATCATGCACCATATATGCCCTGAAACTCATGACTTTAACCTAACAACCGCACATCGCCGCCACACCGGTTGACGAACTAAGTGGAAATCGGTCAGACCGCCTCTAGGGCCGGTCTGACCGCCGACCATGGCCGGTCTGACCGCCACACATGGTCCGGTCAGACCGCCAGCAATGACTTAGCCGATTTTCAGCCTCTGAAAACCGAAACCTACTGGAATTTTCAATTCAATAGAACTTTTGACTGGAGACTCCAAAAATTATGGGACCAAGTGCAATAGAATCCCCTCTCTTGCCTACACCCTCTATTTTTAGCCCAACTCAAAATAACACTTTTTAAGTTCACCGGTCCGACCGCCGCCTATGGCGGTCGGACCGATTTGGTACCGGTCTGACCGCCATGCTACGACCGGTCAGATCGATTACTGCCTGACAGTTCTAAAACTTTGTCGAAAACACGTGAAACGACAAACCGTAAACGCCATTGCCAATTGTCACATCATCCTAAGATCTGCAACATATCCCCATGATATCCACAAAATATTGTAGACTTATTCATTGAGAATATATATAACTTACATGGATTGCCATTAGTGATAATCTCTGACGGGGATAGGATATTCACTAGTACATTATGGCAGGACTTGTTCAAGGCCTTGGGAGTCAAACTTCACTTTAGTAATGCTTACCACCCACAAACTGATGGTCAAATAGAAAGGGTTAACCAATGCCTAGAAAAGTATCTCAGATGCATGGTGTTTGCAAATACTAAGAGGTGGAAATTCTTGCTATCTCAAGCTGAATGGTGGTATAATACAGCTTTCCACACTTCATTGGGAATGACCCCTTTTCAAGCCTTGTATGGAATGAAACCACTACAAGTGACAGAGGCAATGCTCCTTGATGTAGATACAAGTGAGACACAAAATATCCATCAACAAAGGATGGCGGCATTTGAGGCTATCAAAAACTCATTACAGAAGGCTCAATCTAGGATGAAATTCTTTGCTGACAAGAATAGGACTGAAAGAATATTCAATATTGGTGAGATGGTATACTTGAAAATGCAACCATACAGACACAATGCACTTGGACTACATAACTCTCTGAAACCGCACTCAAAATTCTATGGGCTTTTCAGGGTTGTGGAGAAAATTGAGTAGGTGGATTACAAGCTCTTATTGCCAAATGGATGTCTAATACACTATGTCTTCCATGTAAGTCAGTTGAAGAAGCATGTTGGTCCTAGAGTTGTTCCCAGTCCTGAATTACCTTTGGTGGATCTTGAGGGCAATATCTTAACTGGATCATTACCAATAGTGGAAAGGAGAGTAGTGCCAAGAAACAATGAGCCAATGGCGCAATGGTTGATACAATAGGTGAATCTTCCTGCAAAATCTACTACTTGCGAAGATGCTAATTTTATTTCTAAGGTATTCCCAAACTTTCATCCTTGAGGACAGGGATCTTAAGGGGAGGCAATGTCAGGTTCTGATAAATTTGAATCGGATTCAGAAATGGAAGCTAAAAGTGGGGAATACTTGGACGGCTGAGATCTTGTGATACCCTTTCATTATGTATATTTGACGGTAGGAACCCAAGGATGGCTTATTATGAAGATATGGCGACTGATGATAGAACGTACCCCTTCAAGAAAGAACATATGGCTAGAAGTAATTGTAGCAATCACTATTACCGGCAGTGTTCACCTAGGCGCTAGGCTGAAGGCAGGCAAAGGGTGGCTACCTAGCGCCTAGCCCGCCTAGGTGTCGCCTAGGCACCGGTCGAGAAGTAGTTAGTGGTAAAAAAGAAGCAGGAGGAGGGAGAGGAGAAGGAAGTGAAGAAGGAAAAGAAAAGAAACTTACCTGGACGGCCTGGTCCAGTCCAACCCAAGCCCATCACTGATTCAACCACAACATTGATCAATCGGAACATCCCAGCCTTCCTCTGCCCCCGTTACCCTTCCTTATCCTCTTGCCCTACGCCTGCCCTCCCCTCTCCTATCCCGCCGTAGCCTCATCCCCCTCCCATCAGCACAAAATCCGACGACGGGAATACAAAATCCAGCGACGGGGAAGCAGAATCGACGACGGGGAAGTGAGAACGACGTCGATCTGGCCGAGGAGGAGGCGTGTGCAAAGGGGAGCTGGGAGGAGGCGGTGCGTAACGGGGAGCCGGGAAGGAGTTAGAGGGGATGAAATCAAAATCTGCTAGGGTTTGGAACCACATGGGTGAGATCCTCCTCACTTACCCCTCTTTCTCTCATGTGCCGCCAAGCTCCGCTTGACGCCACCCCGGACCACCCAACTGCCGCCGCGCCTTGCTCGCCTGGGTCCGCCTTGGACCCGCGTTAACCACCTAGGCAGGTCGAGCGCCTAGGGGGCGACTGAGCTCGAATCACGACGGATGGCTTGCGCCTAGTGCCTAGGCGGGCAAGGCGGGCGCGTAGGGGAACAATGATTACTGGTAATCTTTGTTGATCTTGCCGCCAAATGACACTGGTGACATCGTGGCCAGCTACGCACTCCATATAAGCAGTCGATTGTACTGTGCTTCATTTTTTAGATATTGAAACCCTAGTTTATCTCTAGCATTTACTTTACCCAATTACCTACTACATTTACTTGTCCTTGTTCTTTCAAATTATTACAAATTGGTTTGAGATGGTAGTTAGGATTCGGATTCTACCACCGGGTCCTTATTCTTTCCTCCGTTGGCGGCAAGGCAGAGCCGCAAGCGCCCGAGAGCCCCCCCCCCCCCTGTGCTGTCGGTTTTGGATAGCACTATTCATACATCATTAAATTCTCAAATCAATGTCTTAAAGGTTTAAGTGTTAATCATTGTCTGATTTAATGCTTCACTAAGTCATTGCCTCGTGGGCCCCATTAAATAGTAATGAAGTCCATTTATGAGCTAATTCTTTGCAACCCAATGATGAGTGGGCCCGGTGTACAGTGTGGACCCGTGGACCATGCACAGTACATGTTGACCTCTGGTCCATGCACTGTTCAGTGGGTCCCGAATGTCATGAGACATGTTCTCTCTCCCTTTTTATTTTCTCGACTTAATTCAAATGCAAAACTTCAGATGTTTCGTTCTCCTCCGTTATAACTCCGATTAAGTGAAATTTGTTTCTAAATTTATCTAAATTCAAGATCTTGCTAATGGCAATGGTCTTATTTAATTTGAATATCATTTGCTATTTCTTGTGTATTTATTTGTTCTCTTTGCTTGTTTGCTTTTTTCCAGCACATTCGTCCGAGTAGGGGGAGATGTCCATTTTGATCGAACACAAGACTACCAAGACTCTCTTTACTTTAATTCGGTGAGTCAATACTTTGATCATTTTGAACCTATATTTTATGCAAATTATATTCTTTTAAAATAAAAAATTGCATGCTTAATTCCTTATACAAATGTATGTCAAATCCTTAAGGGTTAGTTACATACCTACTTGGTAATTAGCTATTAATATACCATTCTTGACAACTTGAATTCCTTAATCCTTGTCACCTTAGATATTAAATGGTAACTTACTAGTTATAAGGTCGTACTTAAGCGTCATGCTAGTCTTGCTTAAGTACCAGGGCATTAAATACCCTAATCATCATCTTTTAATCATGAAAGTGGTTTGGGACAGTTATTGTGGGTAAATAACTGGAATGTTGAGATAATATATTTTGCTCCCCAAAAACCCTATTGCTATTACCATATCTGGATAGATGGTATGATGGTGGGTGCTGACAAAGCACGAGAGTGGTTGGAATGTGGTATGAACCGCCCAGATGACCCTAAGGACTCCCATTGTAAAACAAGTACAACTAAAAGTCTATAAAATACAACTTGGCTTAGTAAGATTATTGGACCCTGAAAATCATCTCACTGGTGGTGGAGTGAAGTAGTGCAAGCGTGGGATACGCCCGGCTTGAATGGGACACCGAAGGTGAAGTTGCCAACTGCGCTAGTCGTTGTGGAACGTTGTAGTCCATCTACGCTAGTCGTTGTGGTGAACATCCCGCACAACTTATGGGATCCACCGCAAGTGGGAGTAGCCCATATGGGTAAGATGACGAAAGTAGCGAGATAATTCGAAAGGTTACTGTGATGATCTCTCAACTACATGACCAAGGAATCATGTGGAGCAACAAGTTGATTGTCTCTTGTGGGTACAGTGTACAACCTCTGCAGAGTATAAACTGTTTAAACAGTCGTGCCTACGGTCAAAGGCAGATATGGGAACTTACTAGAGTTATTTCTATTTATAAAACTTTGTGGGTGGGATGAATAATGTGTCGAGCTCACCTAGCCTGTAATTTGGATTTTTCATGGGTCGTCATACCTAGTGATGTTAATAAGTGGAGATGACTCCAATCAAAAATAAGCATAAGGTGAAGGTAACATTCGGTGTTATAAATATTGCACAATATATCTTTAATAAAATGAGATTTGGTCAAATTGTTAAGTCATAGGAATTTATAAATATTGTAATTGGAAATATTATTTTTAGCAAATAAAAGAACTCGAGTCATCCTTGTTAAAGCCTTACATGTATATTATTGCATTTTGTATGTTGGCTCGCGAGCACGGTTGTTTGTGCTCATCCTCGCTCCCCCAAAAAAACCTTAGAAGCAGTAAATCAAGGTCACTACGCTTACTACGAGGATCTAGAAGTTGAATGACAATGAAATAATGCAGAGTAGTTAGTTCTATTAGTCTTGGCTCAGTCTAGCCGGCTACGTCGGTACTTGCATACATCCAATATTATCCAAGTCTTTGGGTAATATCCGACGTACACGAGATACCACAATCGTTTTTGTGGAGAGATATGCTCTCACCCTTTTGCTTTTGCTTCTGCTTTCGTAATTTATGTAATGTATCATTTGGCATGTTCGGCTCTTATTGTAAAACTTGACCCGATATGGTATATATGACTATGATGTTCATAATATAATATTTGGTTTGGTTCACGCCATGTATGAAATGATTCAATGATGTATTATGTGGGCGCTATCTACTAATCCAGTGAATAGTGTAATATTTTTATAAAGAATTTGGATTTTTCAATATCCGGATCCTACAGAACATGAGGAGCAGGAGGGCGCGCACTACTACACAAAACCTCATCACAGACGGTTCTAAACCATCATCACATACGGTTTTTGAACCATCTGAATTTATGCGTCTGTGATGGCATGAGATCATCACATACGGTTTTTGAACCGCCTATGAAAAAGGCTATCACAAACGGTTCTATTCACGAACCGTCTGTGATAGTGACTATCACAGACGGTTCGTGAATAGAACTATCTGTGATAGTCTATTTTCACAAACAGTTCTAACCACGAACCGTCTCTGATAGAAATTATCACAAATGATTCTTGTTTAGAACCGTCTGTGATAGCTTTTTTCATTGCAAAAAAAAAACAAAAATGGGTTTTCACTTCGTCTGGAGCCTCGCGAATGAATCTGATATGGATTTTCAGATTGAACTTTTCTTTAGCTTTCCCACAATAGCCACAGCATCACATTAGCATCAACTCAATCCATTCACAAAGCACTAAAAACAACACGGCATCACCCACATCACAGTAGCATCAACTCAATCCATTCACAGAGTACTAACACATCACAATAGTAATCTACATCACAGAGCAAAAGGGGGAGTAGAGAGAGTGAGGTCGTGGGAGGCTAGGGCGACGAGGTCGTGGGAGGCCGACGACGACGAGGCCGAGGCAAGGTGGAGGAGGCCGCGGGCGACGAGCTCAGGGGAGGACGGGGCGACGAAGTAGAGGAGGCCGGGGCGATGAGGTCGTGGGAGGCCGAGGGCGACGAGGTCGTGGGACGCCGACGACGAGGAGGCTGGGGCGAGGTGGAGGAGGCCGCGGGCGACGAGTTCGGGGGAGACCGGAGATGGCAGAGGAGAAATGGCAGAGGAGGAGATGGAGGACTCTGTTAGTATAAAGAGATTTTTAGCAGCCCGCCCATTAAGTGCAAATTTTTGTTTTCCCGCCCAACAAAATAAAAGTATCATAGACGATTTTATACAAAAATCGTATGTGATGACATATCACAGACGGTTCGTATAATGAACCGTCTGTGATAAGACAGACGGTTCTTAATACGAACCATCTGTGATGAGATACTCATCACAGACGGTTTTTGTATAAAATCATTTATGATTTTACCATGGCTATGAACTTTCCTTACTCTTCGATTTTACTATAGCTCTGATTTTACCATGGCGGTAATACTGCGTAGGATTTAAGCGACCAATCCTCTGTGACCGCATTTGATGGGCGAGAGATTGGTTATCACAGTAGAGGATTGTGTGCCGTGACAGAGAATTATGTGCCGCGGTAAAAATCCAAGCCATAGTAAAATCAAAGAGTAAGGAAAATTTCAAAACTATGGTAAAAATTCAAACCATGGTAAATCTAAAATCATAGACGGTTCTAACCGCGAACCGTCTGTGATTATCTCAGTATAGAACCGTCTGTGAAGTATCACAGACGGTTCTAACCGCTAACCGTCTGTGATACTCTCTCGGTTCTCTAGAACCGTCTGTGATATGTAGATATCACAGACGGTTCGTGTTTGGAACTGTCTGTGATTATTTTATCACAGACGATTGATTATTTTATCACAAACGGTTTCAAATAACCGTCTTTGATGAGACGTCTTCTATGATCTGTTTTGTAGTAGTGGCGGCTGCCCGGCGCAACCATACCGCCGGCGCCGTGGATGGATTTGGAAAACAAGGCTACACTAATTAATCACCAGCAGCGCTGGTGTTTATTGGGTACGGTGGTTGCTGGTAGTATAAACGGGAATATGGTCGGTCGAACTTGAACAGCTCACATTGTGAAGAAACCATGTGCCGTGCCATTTGTGATGGCGATGGTGATCTTTCCGCGTGCGATGCTCTATTGAACACGACTGGCCTGTCTAGCCATTATTCATCTGTTGCGAAGGACTCCTATAAGATTCTGCCGATTAGCTGAGAACATCTTTTTTAGTGATTAGCTGAGAACATCTTTTCTAGTAAAATCTTATTGAAACTGGTAAAGAACCCTACAACTGACAATGAAATAAGGTTTTTGTTTTCAGCATTTTACAATCGAAGGAGTGTTGTTATTTTTATCTTTTGCTCATTGGACATCTCGGATTATGAGTTGCCATTTGCCCTAAGTTTTTGCTGTAAGATTAAATAGAAGAAATGGCTTCACACGGGTTTATTACCTGAACCACCGAATTAATTGCTTAATTTTCTTCCAAATTTTGTTTAGCTGCTTCTAAAAGGGCAAAAGGAAGGAGAAGATTTGTATATACGTAGTATGTAGTAGTAGTTTGGACTTCGGAGACCGCTCCACGACACGATCCACGCCATGAACAGCTACACGTCTTAAATATATTTTAGTAAGACGATTATCTTATAGGGATTAGGGAGTCTACTGTCCCGTGATTTTAAGCAACAATTTGTCGGGGTAAGATCGATCTATTGTCCGTCACGATGACCAACAGCGCACACACATGTAACGCTCTGCAGCTGCTAGCTCTCTCCAACGTGTTACCACTTTGCTTGCATACGAAAGGAGATAAATAGATGATGCTGGCAGATGTAGCAAGCAAAGTACACTAAGGGCTCACGATCAAACCATGATTAAAAGAACTGGGGCAAGATTTACTAGCACTCTCTATGCAACTGACTCCGATCCTCTGCTATATCTAACGACTCAAATCCTACACATCTCATCCCATCCAACACCATCTCAGGTACTGTACCTTTACTCCTCGATCACAAATTCATATGGGCAAATTGAGCTTTACCATCACAAAGATCATTCGAGTTGAATAATATCATCAATGTGTCGCTGATATGTGATCCTAGGACCCACTTGACAGCCTCATGTGATGGTAATTTTTTATTTACACATCTTTGCAATCGTACCAAGCTAATTTTCTCAATTCCATATAATCAGTTTCATTGTCTCCAGTTTCTACATGCTTATGCTTCTAGAGGGCCCTTCCAAGCAGGAAAAGTTTACTCGAGAAACAAATTTACAGAATCAAAGATACGTGTTGGCAATCATTAGCTATGTAAGTAGTCTCGGGAAGAAACAAAAACCGTATAAGGTTGAATGGAGTAACTAGCAGTTATTGTCCAAAATTCCATTCAGGCAGTAACGCTACGAATCAAAAATCAAGCTAAACCATGGCCATGCTTTCCATTCCAATTGGGATTGTTATCTTCTGTGTGGCTGCTTGGCATATATCGCTCACCTATGCAATGTTGGGTAGGACTCCGACATGATCAGAACAACAAGTGAAGTCCATCCAGTAAACGACCTTGCACCCTTTCCGTTCCCTTTGTTCTTCTGGTCGTAATTTTCCCAGAAGAACCCAGTTTCATGGTAATTCCGCGCAATATTCCTGCAAATGTAAGCAGACAAATAGCACCAGCAATCTATCAGACAGGCTGCAATTCAGCTAATTCATTCAGCTTAGCAGAGAAAGGTGGAAATACCGGATCAAGTTTGATCTTAGCTCGTCATGCAATTCCCCTGCCCTGTCCACGTACGGACCATCCTCTACAGGACAGCACAATGTTAGATCATTGTGCAAACAGTAAAGTTTGCCTAGGGTAGAAACCAGTTCATTTAGCAGCATCAGTTAAAGATTTACCATGTGCATAGTGATGCAGTGCTGAAAGAATCATGTAGTTCATGTTTATCCAAATGGCACCTCTCCAATATGGGGGATCATGCTCCGTGTTATGCTTCATATATATTGAACTGGACCATGGATCGACCAGACCCCAGTAATTGAATAAACAAATAATAACGTTAAATAAACATTTTTAATGTTGATTTTCATGCATCAACCATCTCGGCATCATATCAAATTTCATACACCAACCATTTCACCATTATTATTTTTTCTTCACAAAGTAAACTAAATAATGATCTTCAGATATACCTTGTTCGAGAAAGTGACCGAAGGCCATAATCTGTCCACAGGATAGAGCTATTAGATATAAGATCTAGCTGCTTCTCAAGAACCCACGATTCCTGAACAGTCAAATGGTGGTTATTACCTTAGGATGAGCATCAATGGACTGGGATATAAACTATTAATGAGAAAGAAACATATGGAAGTAAAGAGCATACAGGTGGAATGGCCCCCATCATGAATGGGAAGAGACTAACATAACCAACATGAGGTACTAACTGCAGCTTAGGGGGTTGTAATGTCTCTCGCAAGAGTTCTCGTCTCATAACATCCTTGTCTTTAACTTCATACCATCTCAATCGAATCTACAAGAATGATCTTATGATAAAAATTAAGAATCATGCCTGGCGATCAAAATGACTAAGTTGAGAGGAAGAGCAACACCAACCTTTTCTGTATGGTTACCATAGTCGAAATAGGCCCCAATCTTGCCATCCAAGTGCATCTGAAAAAATCCAATACTTACAGAACTGAATATAACGAACAATTATCAAATGCAAATGGAACTAAAGAAATATAGCATTATAGAAGAAACAAACAGAACAGAGTACACAGCATTACCAATTGTATAAACATATGAACTCTAGTGATCGCTTCTTACATACAGACACTCAATAACAGTTAATTAGAACCATTTAGTAGCTAGCTACTCTTTGATTAACAATTAAGAATAAAAATTCATAACTCACATGAATTCCAGGCATTTGTGCAATATTTTTTGTGTCCACTTGGCATACGGAAACCATAACAGAAAGCCCAATACAGCTTCCAAAACTATTGCAGGAAATTTGTTTATATAACCCTTGAGATTTGGGCAGGAACTAAAACTACAACACTGGCCACTAGCCCACCACCCGTTACACTGTTTTTGTCTATATAAAAATGTCCATATAAGAAATTTGCATTGTAATCATAATTATTAGCATTGCATCAAGAGCCGCTAATCATGTCCAAAAATGTAATAACCATTAGCTGCCTGATTTGCAGATTAAATATGTGATGTGTTAGAATAGACCTCTATCTATTCCAATGGATCAAAGGCCAAATATATACTAGTTACAGTGTAGGGAAATATGCAACAAACACCCTATATAACTAACATCTAACACCCCCCCCCCTTCAAACTCATAGTGGGTCAACAACACCGAGTTTGGAGAGGTGGAAACTATACTGGATTCTAGTATGTGCCTTGGTGAAGAAATATACTAACTGAAGCTCCGAGGGCACTAACTAAAGAGCAATAACTTGGTCTTACACCTGCAATCTCATGTACGAAGCATCTACTCTAATGTACTTGGTGAGCTCATGCTTCACGGGATCTCCAGCAATACTGATCGCACTAGTACTATCGGACAAGAGAAGAGTCGATGCAGAAACTGAAACACCGAAATCCTCAAGTAGCCACCGAACCCAGGTGATCTCCACTGTCAACAACGGCATGGCTCTCAACTCGGCCTCAGCACTCGAAAGGGAAACGACAGTCTGCTTGTTGGTCTTCCAGGCAATCAACGAGGAACCAAGGAAAACACAATAGACAGAAAGAGACCGGTGATCAAAATGATCGCTAGCCCAGGTCGCATCAGAGTACGCCTAAAGCTGAAGAGAACTAGAGCGAGGAAAGAAAATGCATCGAGTGATGGTCCCACGAAGATATCACAGAACACGAAGAAGGCGACTGTAGTAGAGTTGAGTAGGAGCACAGACAAACTGACTCAAGATGTGAACTAGGTGAGAAATGTCAAGTCGAGTGATCCCAAGATAGACAAGCTCCCTACAAGATGGCGGTAGCGAGTAGGGTCCTCAAGAGGCGCACCATCAGTAGGCCGAAGATGAACACCAAGGTCCATAGGAGTATCTGTCATGCACTGATCAGTGAGACAAGCGCGAGCAAAGATATCATGAATGTACTTCTCCCGGGAAAGGTAGTAGCCATCAAGTGTAGAAAAGACCTCAATCCCAAAGAAGTAATGAAGAGGACCCAAATTATACATCAAGAACTGCTCACTGAGATGCTCCTTCACAAAGGCGATGTACTGAGAGTCATCTCCAGTGATGATCATATCATCCACATAGAGCAGGAGGAGCGTCCGACCCTGAGGAGAGGTGTGAACAAAGAGGGCAGGGTCGTGATCATTGGCGGAGAAGCCGACAGCAGTGACAACAGAGGAGAAATGGTCGAACCAAGCACGAGGGGCTTGTTTGAGCCCATAGATAGAGCGACGAAGGCGATAAACCATACCATCAAGGATAGAATACCCGGGGCGACTGCATGTAAACCTCCTCACGCAGCTCACCATTGAGAGGCATTCTTGACGTCTAGCTAAGAGATGGGTCCACTGTCGAACAGAGGCCACAAAGAAAGAGAGTGCGAACAGTAGTCATGTGAGCAACAGGAGCGAAAGTCTCATCGTAGTCACGATCATGCTCCTGCTAAAAACCACGCGTCACAAAACAAGCCTTGTAGCGCTCAAGGGAACCATCCGAGCAGGTCTTGATCTTATACACCCACTTGCACGTGATGGGAGTGAACGCGCAGGTAAGGGCACAAGATCCCAAGTGTCAATACGCTCCAAGGCAGCAATCTCCTCAGACATCGCGAGCTGCCACTCAGGATGAGCAGCAGCCTCACGGTAGGTCGTAGGCTTAGAAAGAGCAACGGCTGCAAAGCCATAGCGCTCAAGCGGTTTAACAGTGTGACGATCACGAAGATCGTATCTGGGAGAAGGCAGAGCTAGACCCAGCAAGGACGGAGAAGAAGTGCGAAGAACAGGGCCCAGCAAAGACAGAGGCTCAATTGGAGGAGTAGGCCGAGGACGGTGAGTAGTGCAGAGGAAAGGGTGGAAACTCAACCAAAGGGCAGGAAGGAAACTCTAACGGAGGTGGAACAGGTGGAGTTGGAGGAGAGGGAGGCGAAGGTGGAGAATGAAGCGAAACAGTAGTGGAAAGCTGAAAGTCGAGGAAAAAAACAGAAAGGGCATCGACTCAACAAGAGAATCTAACTTGACAGTGGGGGAACGAGGGTAGTAAGGTTGGGACTCGTCGAAAGTTATATCCCGAGAGATCCTCATCCTGCAAGCAATAGGGTCGTAGCAACGATAACCCTTATGCTCAAGACTGTAGCCAAGAAAAAAACACTCAACTGACTGCGTAGTCGTCTCGATGCGCTCACGAGGTGGAAGGACGAAACAGACACAGGCGAAACTGCGAAGGTGACTGTATTCTGGAGCTCGACCATAGAGATGCTCGACAGGAGTAGAACCCTGAAGAGCAGTGGAAAGCTGCATGTTGATGAGAAAAACAGCAGTGGACACAACCTCAGCCCAGAAGTGAGAGGGAACAGAAGAGGCAAGCATAAGAGCGCGAACTGTCTCAAGCAAGTGACGATGCTTACACTCGGAAACACCATTCTGAGGGTGAGCACTAGGACAAGAGTACTGGGGAAGAGTACCCTGCTCAACAAGAAAACGACGTAAAGCAGTAGATTGGTACTCACCAGCAGAGTCGGCATGAAACACACGAATGGCTGAATCAAACTGAGTGTGAACCATGGTGGCGAACATATGGTAAATAGAGAGAACCAGACTACGAGAGGACATGAGGTAGATCCAAGTATGACAAGAATAATCATCAATAAATACCACATAGTATCGATGACCCCCTTTCGAAACGAAGTGAGCCGGACCCCAAACATCAGAGTGAACAAGATCAAAAGGACGAGTAGAAATAGAATCACTAGAGGGATAGGGGAGCTGCAGCTGCTTGCCAAGCTTACAACTCATACAATGTAAAGACGTGTCCCCAGAAACAGGCCCAAGAACACCACGAGCTACTAGTGACGATAGACGTGATCCGCGTAGATCACCGAGACGATGGTGCCACTAAGCGAAGGAGGTAGTGGAGGAGGCGGCAAGACCAGAGGTAGTGGTAGTGGCTAACTGGTTGGTGGAGACAGCTGAAGGAAGATAGAGCCAGCCGAGCTCCCAAAGACGCTGCGAATCACGCGCCGAGGGCCAGTACCAAACAGAGTCCCCGTGTGGCGGTCCTTAATACAACAAGAGTCAAACTCAAGAACAACACGACAATCATGATCAGTGATCTGACCAGCCAACATAAGTTGCATAGTAAGTTGAGGAACATGAGAGACTGCAGAAACATGAAAAGAAGTGGATAGGGTGCCTCGGCCTGCAACAGGAAGAGATACCATCTGCAGTCTGAACAGTGGGAGGAAAAACTGTGAAGCGCACGGAAGTGAGATGGATAGAATCTGGTGTCGTGTGAAAAGAAGCACCAGAGTCCAAGATCAACGGAGACAGAATACCCGACGAGGGAGAGCGGAGGCGTGGAAGACTGCTGAGAAGCAAGAGCCGGACGAGCGGAACCCGCGGAGTCTGAGGACGAGCTGAGACTAAGGCGTTGGAGCAATGAGAGGAGCTGTTGTGTGGCATCACCGGAGGAGCCCTGGCGGAGGCGCCAGCTCCTGAGTGGGAGGAACCTCCAGAGCCCTTCGGGGGACGTCCACCCCAACGACACTGATCCCTCCTCCGCTTGTAGCAGCAGACCACGATACTGTGGGCCGTCACGCGGTCGCCGCGGCGAGGGTGCGATGGAGACCAGCGAGAGGCAAAGAACCATCGGTGCACCGGGGCGGGGAGGATCACGATCGGTGCTAAAGAAACAGGCGAAGTAGCAGGTGCTGAAGCAGACAAGACAACCTACATTTGAGTCGCTCCACGGTAACGAGTCTCCTCAGCACGCACACCCGTGAGGGCCTCCACTAAGCTCAGCGCGGGTGGCATGTCAGGAGCTGAGCACGCACAGTCTCGAACTCAAGCCAGAGACGCGTCAGGAAGTCGTAGAGACGGTGAGTCTCCTGGTGAGCGCGGAGCCACACACTGCAGGGACAGGTCCAGCAGACATCTGGCCCCAGAGAGTCAAGCTGACGCCACACTTCAGACATCTGCTGGTAGAAGTCATCCACGGTGGCATCGAGCTGCTGAAGAGAATGCGACTAGTGCACAACTGAGAGGTACATAGCATCACTCGTCGGTTGGTAGTGAGCTCGAAGGCGCTCCCACATAAGTTGTGTCGTCAGCAGTTCCGCCACATCCATGGAGATGGCCACGGGCATGCTACCTACCAAGATGGCAGTGGAACGAGCCTCGACATCCTACCATCGCTCGTAGGCGTGCAACTCAGATTGGTAGAGCTCCAAGGCATCCTCCAATGCAGTATTGGCGACCTCCTGAGCCGCCTGATCCGCACCAGCAAGAAGAGCTAGCAGAACTGGCGGTGTAGGGCGAGGCGGACAGGGGTGCTCGCCAGTGAGATGACCCCAGAGACGCCGACTGTTGAGGTGAATCCTCATGTGAACAGCCCACTCCCGGAAGTTCGTCCCGTCGAACCGAACTTGGGGAGCGGGATGGCGAAGGAGCCTCCGACAGAAGCCATTAGTGATGACTTGACCGGATCCAAAGTCGAGAGTCGATGTGCTCAGGAGTAGAAGCCATGGCGGGGGCTCCACCGGATCGGAGAGCGAGGGAAGCCGGGCCGAGGTGGCCGGTTGAAACCACCGCTCCACGTGGATCGGAAGGCGGAGTGGCCGAATCCACCGGCTCCACGTAGATCAAGGAGCCGGAGTGAAGCAGAAGTCGTCGGCTCCACATAGATCGCTGGAGCCGGAGTGAAGCCGAAGCCGTCGGCTCCACGTAGATCGGTGGAGCCGATGTGAAGTTGAAGCCGACACCCATCGAATCACGCAGCGGTGCTCGCTTGCTTGGTTTCAACCGGCGTCGAGCGACGGCCATGGCGCGGCGGCCGAGGAGGGAGCTGGCCGGGGCGATAGGGAAGCTCGGCTTTGGGTGGCCCGAGCGGCGCTGGAGGCAGAGGGTGCCGGGTGGCCCCAGCGGCAGCAAGGGGAAGATCCGGCCGCAGGAAGCAGACCCAGCGGTGGGAGATGCAGGATCCGGCGACGGGAGGGCTTCGGTGGCGCGGAGAAGTGTAGAGCAGAGGCACAATCAGGCCGCGGGAGGCAAATCCGGCGGTGGGAGCGACGGGGAGGATCGAGCGACCGTCGCCACGCGTGCGGGAGAAACAAAGCAAGGGGCTCGGTGGGGGAGAAAAAGAAAACAGAGCATGAGCAGAGGAGGGCACGGGGAGTCCAGCGGCAGCGGCAAGAAAACCTAACCCTAACCTTACTCTGATACCATGATAGAATGGACCTCTATCCATTCCAATGGGCCAAAGGCCAAGTATATACAAGTTACAGTGTAGGGGAATATGCAACAAGCACCCTATATAACTAACATCTAACATGATGGTCTAGGATTAGTTGGCCCTGGACGCAAGCAGCGCGACATCGGCCATGGAGGCAGCCGCACCACAAGGGCAGGATAGAAGAGATAGACCGGGGAACTTGGATATATTTATTATTACTTGATTGATTCCTCACAATGGTTACAATAGGCATCCTTATATAGAGACTCTCCTAACCAATATGGATATAGATCAATCTAATAATAACCTTCCTAACTAACCAATAGACTACCAAACAACTAACCCTTATCTCAGGAAACTAATCAAACTACTTAAGGAAATAGATAATAAGCGGCCATATTAATCCTCAATGTGGGCCTCTGCTACAGCACCCACTGGTACTCTTCATGTGTGGTAATTTCTGCACACAGCAAAGTGTCTGATTGATCGATAAAACAAAAAGGATAACCATCCCAGAACGAGAAGAACTTGTCAGAAATTTCAGAGCGATACCTTGTTAAGTGTCCCAAAATCTGAAAGTTGATTTGACATCTTATAGTAATCCTGTAGACGTTCAACAAAGGTTTTCAAGAAAAGAGTCAAAGACAATGGTTGAGACAAAGCAACTAGCAAGTCAAGGTCCATTCATACCGCAGTACCTTCTCAAGAGAGCTATCCATTTTAAGAAACTCTGCAATTGAGCGCATACAATTTGTAGCTAGAAGCATCCAACACCGAAGGTCAACATGTCGCTCTTCATCATTAGGGTGAGATGCACGAGGATAGTCATCCAACCCAGATGTCAAAGTCTGTAAAGTAAGCAACATTAGGAGTGATCATGCAGTTGCAATGACATAAGAGATAAGTGAAGAAATTCTAATATGGCTTCTGGCATGACAAAAGCTCAACATAAGCTTTTTTATTTATTTTTTGGGATCAATTGATCAGTGAGGGAGCAAACAACTAAGAATTGCTCAAAAACCTTTGGATTTAACTCCCTTGTTGTCATGTTGTCTCTTCCATGCCAATAAAAGGTGCCTTCATATTTCCCTATGAACAAGTTTTAAGGTCAAAGAAACTTTAGGATAAATAAGCCAAAGGTAGGAAAATTGACATGACAAGCAGAAATATATACTAATGGTTATTCAACGGATAATGGAACAAGCAAATGTATATCAAGGGTTCACTGGCTAAACAAGGATGTAACTTTTGACTTAACTAAAACAGATATCTAATATCTTAAAGCTTACACCAGTTTGCACAAAGCTTTAATGCACAAAGTGATGCAATGTGACAATAAGATGGAGCATATTCCTTTGGAGGTCATCAAAATTGACTCACTGTGACCTACCAAGTACTAATGTGCAAGTTTTCTATTTTTGAACAGGAAGATCCTTTGGTTGGACCAGAAGGTACATAAGTATTTCATACTCTGAAGAGTCAGAAAGTTGAGTTCACATTTCTTTCTCACTGGAACAGTGGATCTGTGGTATAACAGCTACTGAGCTAGTTGAGGACCAAAATATATTTTTAGCACCACCTTGGGGAGCGAATACAAAATATAGGGGAATCGGGGATCTTTGATGACTAAACATGGCGTGAAACTGAAGGGAAAACAAATTACTTCTAAAAAAGAAAATCTAATGTCTCTGAAAGAGAGAAAAGGATGAAGTCCAGCTGATCCATGGAAGAACAAGTTTATCATTGTTATACTCTGATACCCCTCATTATACGCAGCAGCCCCAAATCGGTTCAAAGTTGCGAGATACGGCACAAGCGTGCACGATATTAAGAACAAAGTAGATGAATCTTGTAGAGGGAATCAAAATAACAACGCCGAACAATCACAACGAGAGAGAAAGTTTGGCGAAACCGCCGCAAATTTCTTAAACACAACCTCAAAAGAGTACAAGGGATTATCGCTCTCTCACAACCCTCTCGAATCTTTTAGGATCCTCGGATCCTTACCTTATACAAGAATATAGCGCCAAAGAATAACCTAACCTCTAATCCTCTTGTACACCTCTTGCTTTGGATGAGTTGGTTTGTGGTTTATGTTCTCCATGACACCCCTCATGGCTTCATAGTGCCCCCTTGTTCTCCTCCAAAGAGAAGTCGGAATCCTAATCTTAGTATGATTCATATAGGAATCCTTAAAGCATACCTCTCCAAGCCTTAGTTGATTAGGATATGAGTTGTCAGGTTTGCACCTCTGGACAAGCTTAGGTTACACTTATCATAAATTAAGCTGACTACAATTAGTGAACCGAAGTCAGTACTACTTGATGTTAGACAGCTATATATGGTTAGACAGCTATATATGTGCCCTTGGCCTATTATGGCGATTATAGATTGATTGCTCTTATATTAGGCAAGGAGATCCCACGGTGGTCATGTTTCCATAAACCAACCGGGTCCTCCTTGCCTATATATATGTAACCTTTTGGCCCCTAATCAATCTACAGAATTCCATAAGCTTTCATGGTATCAGACGCCTAGGTTAAACTTCACGCTTAGCTCGCGCGCCTGCCTACAAGACGCTGCTTTCCCGGCCAAGCGCCTCAGCGCCACCCTCTGCCGCCGTCGCCAGACCCGAAGCGCCGCTCCCTCATCCGGACGCTGCCGATCTCCACCGCTGGGTCTTCGTCGCCGGACCTTGCCTCATCGAACCACGGCATGCGGCTCGTCGTCGATCCGCCGACCGTCGATCCGCCCACCGGTTCTTCCTCCCATCGCGGTCGCGCCTCGTCGATCCGCTGACGCAGCAGCAGCCGTCGTCGCTTTGTACGCGCCGCCTCGCCGCCGCGATCTAGCGAGGCTCCTCCGCCCGAGCCGCCGCCACGCTGCTCCCCTCCCTCGCGCCATGCCCTGGCTGCTGACGCCGCCACAGACAGCCGCCGCCAAGGCAGCAGAGGACCTCCGCCAGCCAGAGGCCGCTGACGCCGCCTTCAAGCGCCAGCGCCGAAAGCAGAGGCCGCGGCGCTTCGAGAGCGACGACGCCACGCCACGCCGTGAGGATCTCCGCCAAAGACGAGGCCCCATAAGCTTTCACTTGACACTAGAATTCCTTAACCCAAACATTCCTTTAAAAGGTAATAGCAAAAGCCTTGATTATATCTATTCTTCTGATAATTTGTATCATACAACCACAGCTAGCCCCTAATATCAGTCAACTGAGCATGGTAACCCTCATCTTCAACATTATGTCCATAATCATATAACAGCTTGCAGGTTCAGCATGTTTGTGTGTTTTCTGAACGCTATCATGACTACAGCCCTAAAATAAAGTGAAGATCCAATCCACACATACTGTTACATACTTGCCAGAGCAAAAGCTGACTATTTCCATCTTCACAAGCACCAATGGTTACTCAGTTCTTAATAGTTAATATAGAGTATATGACATGAAAATGGAACAACAAAAATCACCTGATTGTGTACTGTTGAACCACTGAAACCAAGAATTCAGACGTAAGTAAGCCCTTTTAAGGAAAGTGGATATCTTTTCAGCCTCCTGATCTGAAAACTGGTTTGCATGTATTCCACTTGCCAACTCTGAGAGAAAAAATTGACAAGAAAAATAAACTCGAGAGGTTGCAACCACTTGATCACACATGTCCATACACAAACTTTTGGTGCTTGGCCAGATCGCAGACTTCCATACATTAACAAACTTTTGGTGCTTGGCCAATGTGAACAATTTTCTCTCAGCACTTATATTGATAATTTGATACGCATACACCAAAACAATGCAAACTAGCATAATTTGTAAGACTTCAAAGACAGGTTTTCTGTTGTGGGAGTGTTATTTTCTGTGCCCTTTTTCTTACTATTATGGCACTTAGATATTGAAGAAAGAGGGATAAAGACAGAGAACTTTACGGCATAACTTGATTTTTCTAACTTATACTTGAACCCTTGTCATTTTAAAGCATGCAATACGTGCGAAATCAAACTACATGTACAAGAAAGCCACAGAATGTAGAGAACTCGATTCTCAACACTGATGCAATCAACAAATCATCAAAATGAAGAACAAGGAAGAAAAAAACAATGTCTTACCACGCAGCGCAAGAAATAAGGTTGGGGGGTTTCCATTGGAAGGGTACTGCAGAACAAACTCCTCAGGAACTTTACTGCATGAAGTCAAAAAAAAAGATGATATAAGTGGTGCCACACTAAACTTATCACTAGCTAGGACCTAGTTCATAGCTTGCAGTGGGAACCACCTTAAAGCTTCAGCTCCTAAGATTTGCTCTCGAGGAATCCATCCATCTGCATTAATTAGATCTAACCAATGACCAATTATATCCATCGATATGTGCACATCCCAACGCCTGTACATCACCGCCAAGGATGTGCGTCAAACAGAAAGCAATCATACCAGTACAGACGCAAAAACTTGCAGATAATGAACTTAAGTAGCAGAAGCCATGCGTTGAACATTAAGAATTGATGAAATACTTACCAAATGACTAACTGATGGAAGCCCTCATCCCACAGAAATCCCCTTGGGAAGAATGAGCGACTGGGCACAGCTGTATATAGTGCAGCAGGCCAATATGGAATATACTTATCCCCATTTTTTTGCTGCAAGAGAAAATCTTGAAGCATTAGATTTTGCGTGTGTGTGTGTGTGATATGTAATCGCCTCGGATTTAGATCCAATCTACTATAATACAGTAGAAAAGTACAAATCAGCACGGTACTAACAAAAAAAGAAAATTATCTGGGGATAGCAATATCTTAGACTAGAGCAGACCACAACATTGAGTGCTCTTGCAAACAGTCATGAGGAAAAGGAAATTGATATCAGGTGAAACTCTAAAACTTACTGCAAAACCTTTTGGAAGTGCAATTTTTGACTGCCCGTAGAAGTAGCCAATACCACCAAGAAGATTTGACAAGGCAGTTCTACCAACAGATAATTCTTTGGAAATAATCTGCATCGGAGCAACAATAACATCAACATAGGTTCAGCACAAACTTTTTAGTCAAGCTTTACCAATTGCCTGCAACACTGCTTAAGTGTCTTAACTGTAAAGCGCACAAACATTAATAGAAATGCAATCACACTATCGAGCACACCCACATATACACACAAACAAATACAAGAGTCGGTAAGCTACTGGGTGGCATCCCTTGAGGAAGACACATTTGCCACTAAATAAACGCAACTCTTAGGAAACAGAAACAGAATGAGGAGAGAAAAACTGTAGACACTGCCCAAAATCTGTGGAAACTACAAAGCTCGCCCAAGAGACCACACCTTATTATTTACATTGAAAATATGATCGTATCTCTCTTCAAAATACTTCTGTTTTGATTCAAGACGGGTGCTCAGCATGGGACCTGACATCATTAGTGATATAACAAGCAAAATGAATATATTGTGCTTTCAACATCCTGAAGTTAAGGTTCAACAGAATGACGAGATGCAGGTAAAACAGATCTGATATCAAATGCAAGGAAGCAAAACAACGTCAAGAGCGCATGCGGCTTCCTTCGAAATGCTCGGTGCATACATATTATGGATGATGGCTATAGCATCCCATAATGAATAGAACGAAAATACGCATATGCAGTATGCACTATACAGCAGAATCACCTGTTAGCCTGTTAATACGTTCTGCAATCATTTGATTTTTTGAGGCTGCCCCTGACAAGAACACTATGTCTATTTTGGAAGGAAGTTTTATGGAAACCTGTGAAAGGAGGGGAAACATAAATCACAATGCCAAAAGAAAATACTACTTAGGTTCTGGCTGTACATTAACCTATTCTAGGTTTGACACATACACAAAGGTGTACATTATATTGATGGAATAACTTCTTTTTTCACCTTTGAAGTACCTGATAGATCATTATATTTGAAGAATCTTCAGTCAAGTCTGGCAGATTAAGATTCCCACTTTGCATTGCCTAGAAAAGTCCACAGAAGTAGATAAATGGGAACGCAACTTCGTAACATATAAAAGATTCTGAAACTTGTATTTTTTCCAATAATAGGGTAAACGATGAGGAGTTTATACATACATTAGTCGCAAGGGCTTGTTGTACTAGTTCACTTAGATTATGCATACTATTTGATTTGAATCCAGCTCTGTGAATTTCCAAATTGTCCTGTGAGAAAACAGAGCTCCATATATGTCAACATAAATGTCAGCCATATGGAATTGTATTGCCATACATTAGTAGCAAGTAATACAGAAAAGCGTTAACTAGGACAAACAAGGTGACAAAGTTACTAAAACATTGTATACCTCAGATCTCAAGTAGATTTCCCAATCACCAATCTCATCATGCGACCCAGATGCCAAAAGAACAGGACCTCTTGAAGAAGGCTCAGGTGAACCCATAGTGATCGACTTTCCGGCTTCGTCGGCAATGTAAAAAAACAGATGTGTGGTACTTTCTTGGGCTTCACTTAAACTTGACCTAAATGAAGAATGACTACATGGGATGAATTTCTATTGCTTCCTTAGATAATTTTGCAGGTAGCAGGTAACTAATGAGTAATGACAGATGATATAGTGCTGATCAGGGATTTGGCAATGAAAAAGTCAACTCAAGTAAAACTTGTCATTATTTCCATCTCGTGCTTAACACTAGAAAATTGTTTACATCTCCTCAGTGAAAACAGAAATTTTATTTTCAATTCGCCACTAATGAATATAAACTTACATCTCGTTGTTCGCGTCCAATCTAACTGCCCAGTCTCCACCATAGCCACTACCCTCTCCTTTCTCTTTTAAAAAGCTAGTGGTCAACAATAAGCCATGATCAACCAACACTTGACGCCCATAATCCCTACCATTGTGATCTGTCCACCCATATGTGCTAAGCTCATCAGAATCTTGGCAAACATGACGAAGAAAATATTGTCCATTTTTCAAGCCAATCCACATCAATCCAGCAATTAGAGACAGCGGAGTTCTGAAACATAAACCATATTAGCATGAAGTTTTCACAGGTCTGGCAGTACAGAGTGGTAGTCACATAGAAATATTATTTGATTATTTCCAACTAATAGGGAAAAAATGCCACCAGCAGGCCAAATGGTACACCACCCGACAAGGCGCAGTACAGGAATCACCAAATAGCATGTCTGTTCTTTTTTAATTAACTCCACACAAATGGACTAAGCAAATGGGAGCCAAGCTCCTTAATGTGCCTAATGTTCATGAGACTAGTAAAGTTGCATCATCAAAACAAATGATGCTAGAAATATGAACTTTCCAAAGTAGTTATAGCACGTCCTAGAGGACTAGGAGAACAGAATCCTTCCAATTAGCATGTTACAAGGCACAAGGGGAAGACATCACAAAAGTTAAGTACCTTGCACGAATTCCAAGATACACATTTGGCCTGTAAGTACCCCAATACAAGCTTTCCTTGTGATCGCCTTGGAACTGTAACCAGTAAAACATGAACCATCAGATAGCTAATCTAGTAACTACCAAAACTCAACAATATGGAATAAATGGGAGCCTTACATATGAATTATCAAGAACTTACTTTTAGGTGGAGAATGGATCACTCACTCACCTAGAAGAGAAGTAGAATGCATATGCATTTGAAACTAGTACATTTTATCAAAAGTGGCATTAGACTCTACTCTACTTCACAGCTCCTAACAAGTTTAACAAACATTGTCAAATCGACGGGAATATTTACTAGTTCACATTAAGGAAACATCATTACAACTCCAATAAAGCACAAACGATTCATAGTTCAATACCTCAATGCAGTAATGTTGCCAGATGCTTAACCAGGTTGATTAACCAGCAGTCATCTCTACTTTGCGGATCAAACATAAGCAGTACTTGCCGAATCCAGGAAAGTTCCCAAATAACAGTGGCATCCTTCCCCTATTTACTTAGCTCTTACATGATTTAAGGTCTTAAGTGCTACTGTTAACAGCAGATCATGCATAACTTACAGAACCGCACCTACGTAACCAACTGAGAAGTTGTGATCTATAGCTAATTCACAAAACATTGAGGGCTCGACAAAAATAACGCGACGAAGTAATAGCCATCACCTGAGGCAGATCCATCATCCTGGGCGCGTCAAGCGGCGTGACGGAGCGCGCGACCCTGCGCAGAGTCGCCGCGCCCTCCCCCTCCGCCTCCTCCCACCACCCGCCGGTATACGCCACGAAGGCGACGGCGAGGAGGGCCAAGGAAGCAATCCCTAAGAGAAGGAGGGTTCGGGCGCTCACGTCCATGAGGCGCAGGGGGCCATGGTCGCCGCGGCCACGGCGCCGAGCTGCTGTGGCGGCGGCGGCGGCGGCCCGGCGCGTGTCCGGCTCCGGCTCCGAGGAGGAGGGATTCCCGCGGCTCCTGGAGGCGGCGGAGGGACGGCGGCTAGTGCCGCTCATCTGAGAACTCTCGGCGATCTCCCCGTTTCTGGTGTGGTCCGTGGACTCGTCACTCGGGGAGACTGGACTAGAGGAGGGAGGAGGAGTGGGACTAGCCGCTCATCTGAGAACTCTCGGCGATCTCCCCGTTTCTGGTGTGGTCCGTGGACTCGTCACTCGGGGAGACTGGACTAGAGGAGGGAGGAGGAGTGGGGTTTGGGTTGTTTCTTTCTCTTTCCGCCTTTCAGTTGTGTTAACGTAATCACCTTTGTGCCTTGCCGTGACGTCGTGCGACCAGATGTACCTACGGCCCATATCCAGCGCACAGGCCATCTTTTCTAAGAATTATAAACCCATCATTCTAAAAATTCTGGACTTTTTCAACTAATGGAGCTTGCCCCTCTCAAAAGAAACAACCCTAATGAAGCTTGCGGTTTGATTAGGATGTTCACAGGCTCACACTCGCAGGACATACGGCATTAATGATTTTGCTGATCAATTCCATTATCTGCCTAACTTCTTGGTCAATCATAGATTCATAGGAGGATCAATCGCCATGTTGCCATCGAGCATAATGCTCAAGTATAAGTTAGTTTAGCTTAGCTAAGTGTGCATTCTCCTCGTTTTCTTAACCTTCATTTCGCTCTACTCGATCAATCACTAGCTAGCACTAGCCCAATGCACTGGCCGATGAGTGATGACAGGCCGGCCTAATATTCCATACATCATGGTCACTCTCACGCACACTGTCATTTAGTACTCCAGTAGGAACAAAGCATGCCATTGTCATAACCATGCAGACAAACAGCAAGTCATGCTTTTCTAATTGAGACAGAAGGGAAGACTAAGGATGCTAATAATCTCAATTCAACATCACATACAACCTGTGGACTATAGTATAACATGTATAGTAATTTCTGAAATATAAACAATGTAATGAAACAACACAAGTATACAAGACATGAGGCATTGAGGCGTGCTTTCTTCCATGCCACCCCAACCCCCAAACAGAGTGAGCAGAAATGTCAAAGCTCGCACTGCAGCTGCAAGAACCATGGACTCCTCTGATCAAGATATCAATGTATGCACCTTCCCCCTTCGAACGTCCAGCCCAGCTTCCCCATCCGCCGCTCCCACAGCGGCCGCGCCATGTACTGCTTCCAGTCCTTGATCACATTCTTGAGGTCGTGCAGCTTGTTCTGGAGGCCGATGCAGCAGGTCATGTGCACGGTGGCGATGCGGTTCAGGTCGCGGCCGAGCTGGCAGAACCCGCTGACGGTGGCGCTGTCGATGAACCTGATCCGGACGCCGAGCGCCGCCGCGAGCTCGCGCTTGATCTCGTTGAAGACGAACTGGTCGTGGTCCCCCGGGAACCGCCTCCTCGCCGCGTGCCAGTACGCCATGGCGCGGGCGTTCTTGGCGGTGGCCTTGAAGTAGATGAAGCCCGTGTTGGGGAAGTTGCCGAGGTCGTCCGGGTCGCCGAAGTAGAAGTCGCTCGACGTCGTGATGTCCGGCGCCACCGTAATGTGCACCAGCGGGTTCCGGAACCACGCCAGATCAACGTCCTGCGCAATGTCAATGCCTCGTAAAACGCGCGAATTATACTAGTACATCGCATCACTGAGTCCCAACGGCATGCGTGCCAAAAGGAGATCAAGAACACGTCCCACAAAGAAAAAAAATCTATGAGAGAACAGGGACGACGTGCCGTGAAGAGGAGGTTGTAGCCGAGCTCGAGGACGCGCTGTTGGAGCTTGAGCTTGCTCCAGACGAGGTCGAGGTAGTCCTTGGTCATGTAGCTCTTGGCGCCGGAGAGGTCCAGCCCCTCCACCTCCGGCAGGAGCAGGTGGCAGTGCGGGTGCACGGCCCGGCACAGCCGGAGCGCACCCTCGTCCATGGCAACCACGACGATGTGCTGAACGAAGTGCGAGATGTTCTCCCCGACCCGGAAGCTCTCCAGGAACGAGTCCAGCAGCGACCCCGGCGCCGCCCACGCCTCGTTCACCGACGTCATGATCACCGTCCGGTCGTCCATCGCCGCCCGCCGCAGCATCCGCGCGAACGCGTCGTCGTCCGCGCCCGTCTGCAAATTAAAATCACGACACCGATCGATCACCTTATCTCGGCATGAGCGCCTCCAATATTTGCTATGTTCTTGACAGCAAATTAGAATGCATGCACATCCAAGAAGGAGGAAACTTTCAGCTATTCTTGGATTTGGCAATCAATGAAACAGAGAAGTAAGAAACTAGAAATGACGCAAGAACAAAGCGTACTGCATTAGTGGGAGCCTTTGGTACTCTTGCCCTTGCTCTCCTGTGTTGCTCTGACCCGGCTGTCCTGTTTGCCCGTGGAGTGCAAGGCACACTAGCCTGCCTTCTCCGAGGAGTGGTCTCCATCGTGGACCACGCGGGCCTTGGGCTCGCGGTGAGCAGGAAGACGAGCAGCACGGTGGCCGAGGCCGCCCCGAGGAGGAACACGGCCACTGGGGAGAGGTTGTTCTTGGAGCTCAGCATACCTGCTTATCTGCTGCTACTACGCATGAGCAAAATAATATTGTAGAGGTAGGGGAAAAGGAAGAACTAGGTGGGTTCAAGTATTTGTCAAGCTTGACTTTTCTTGGATACAGACAGCCTGATAGATCATCACGAGCCTAATGTGCCAGTTCGTGGACTCCAATTCTCATATTCCATGCAACATTTTCTTTGAATAGTTCCATTCCACCATCTGCAGTCGCGAACCTGGTATCATTCGTGTCAAACGCATAAAAATTGGGGCATTGTACTGTCAGTACTGAACAATGGATCTGGATCGTGTCCGTTTTAGTATCTCGGGGATCCCCGAGCCGTCGATCAAGCGATGAACGGCTCGAGCTTCGTGCAAAAGAGAGCAGGATTCAGATGGCAATAGTTTTCTTCTTCTTTTTCTTCTTCTTTTGAAAACAAGGCGCCCTTTATTAATATCAAAGCAAAGTTATTCAGATGGCAATAATTAGTTACTTTGTTTGGTTATGATACAGTGGAGATAGAATTATTCAGATCCTAAGTTGAGTTTGGTATAGTACACGGTTCCATCATTAAGGATATGAGACCCGCTTTTATAGCTGCAGAATCTTCTGCCACCGAAACTAGTACTATAGTATAGTATGTCACTTAAATATTTAGATTCTGACGTGCATGCATGATTGTTGGAGAATTTTGTGTGTCAAGAATCCATAAAGAATAGAGATCGAGGAAGTGTTAGCACTAAATCATATCATCTGCTAGAGAAATGTGTAGGCAGTTGTGTGCACACTGTTGAGTAACCGTCGCTGGCGAGTCCAGTCCGAACGGGTACCTCGTATACAATGATCAGAATCGTAAGAACGATGAAGAACACAAGAACACAACAATAGAATGAACACAGAGATATGCGGGACTTCAGGGTCTGCTTTATTCCTTCGGAACAATCGAGGTTACAATGAGAGGGGGGTGACCCTCTATTTATAGACTATGGGATGAGGAGTTCAACTGGGCCAGGACTCTCCGGGGTCCTAGGCCAGATCTTGGGCCGAGACTCTCCGAGTCCTCGGGCCCGTTTCTTAACACTCCCCCTTGAACACTCATCTAACATGTTCATGTCTCGTCAAAACTCCATAAAAACCCAGTGGGAAATATTTGGAGAAAAAGTACATGTCATGCGTTTTGCTGTGTTGCACGAATTGCCTCATCAAAAACCTTAGCAGAGAAACTTCAGGAAAACTCGTAAGGGAAAAAGAGTACAATCCACCCAATTTCATTTTATCTCCGGGATTTATTCTTTGGGTACTCGATCTTCGTGATCAAGATTCAATAATGAGTTCGTGAAGATTCTCCCCACATTTACGCACTTCTTTAAGTCTTATCATTCCAATTCTACGTGTGCACCTTTCAAAGCTAGATGCTGGAAGTGACTTTAGTGAATAAATCTGCAAAATTCTCACATGACTTAGTATGCAGTACTTTAATTTCGTCCATCTTTTGCAATTCATGAGCATAGAATAACTTGGGGTTGATATACTTTATGAGGGAACTCTTCACATAACTCATTTGCACTTTCGCAATACAAGTCGCATTATCTTCATAGATAATTGTGGGGTTTCTGCGATATTCAATCCAAATGATCACTGGATGTGGTGAATCTTCCGCCGAAGCCAAGCACATTCCTGTGAGGCCTCGTACAGTGCTATAATTTGCGAGTGGTTCGTCAAAGTCGATACAAGACTTTGCTTAGACGATTCTCATGGAATTGCAGTTCCACCACATAGGAATACATAGTATGTTTGCGACTTGGCTGTATGCGGGTTCGACAGGAACCCGACATCTGCATAGTCATTCATACACAAGTCTTGGTTCTTTCTGTAGAATAGACCAAGTTCTTTGCTTTCTTGGAGGTAACGGAAGATGTCCATTATTTCCTGCCAATGCCTTTGGTAGGTTCTGTATTATACCTTGCTAATATGTTTACGGCAAATGCAATGCCTGATCTAGTACAGTTTGCTAAATACATGAGTGCTCCTCTCGCACTCAGTGCAGGAATTCTCGTCCCGTGACTTCCTCCCCTCTTCTTTAGGTCCAGACGGGTCCTTGTCTTGTCGCAAGGATCTCCCGACCATCGGCACTTTCGAAGGATATGCCTTTTCAAAGCCAAACTTTTCCAACACTTTCTGAGTGTAGGTTGGCTGATGTACTAGAATCTCTTCCGGGGTATGCTCAAGTCCGCAAGCCTAGGCGATTTGGTTTGATCCAAATCTTTTATTTCAACTCGACTCGGTAAGAGCTTGATTTCTTAATACCTTCTAAGGTTCCAATGATATTCGATCATCTTCATACACCGGGATTTATACAAAATCCATCACGGGATCGTTGTATAAATACACAGGATAATTCTCATTGTTCGTGTAGCCTTTCTTGCATAGAAAGTTGCTTGAGCGATTATACCACATTCTCGCTGATTGCTTGATCCATACAAGTGACTTTCTCGAGTTGCACACTCATAGATTTCTATTTGCTCTATCTTGGTTCGAGACGGGGATACATTCGGTATCTTCATATAAATATCCGCCAAATTTCCATAAAGGTATGCGATTATCACATCCATCAATTTCACTTCTAACTTCAAATTCACGCCATTGAGATAAATATCTAAAGGTAATTCCGCCATGACCGGGAATAGGTTTCTTCATAACAATCTCTGGACGTTGAGTGAAACCTTGTGCAATGAGCCTTGCTTCTTTCATTTCTCTTTCAACAAATACCCACTTATGTCCTACAGGTGCACATGGGGAGGTGTGCGCTTCTGAGCCCAAACACCTCTCTTTTATTCAGAGAGAACGATTCGCTTTTATTGCCTTCTTCCAATCTTCTCAATCTGACCTTTTCTTATATTCAACGAGCAATGCAGGCTCTGGATCAAGATTGATGATTGTGACAATTTTCTTTGCAACATTGGTCGTTGGCTTATTCATAGATTCTCCCAAGATCATAAAGTTTATAGCTATGTCTTCAAGGCGATATTTCTAATGCTTCTATTTGCTTACCGCTACTTTCAATTGCGGGGCAAGTCCCTTTAGTTTTTCAGCTCCGATGTGTGCGCACACATCCATGTTGATGTATCCCTTCATGAGGATGTTCAATTATAGTATGCCTTTTCTCGAATGTTCCATCTTGGTGCCAGTCTCAACCGCTCCCCTTCAGTTCAGGTATTTTGGTGATCGGTGTGTCAAGTCCTTCTTATCCTTTTCACCAGCGCGTCCCGGTTATTTTGGATTCGAGGGGTCGGAGTTCTCGTCCTTTCAGAGGCCTTAGGACGGGATTAGGGATACCTTCATCGGTATTTCAACCCTCTCCGGTGCATTGCGTACAGGCATATGCGACTTGGTCACGCTCTTCAAATCACTAAAGTGGTTAGGCAGTTGATTCGCTAATGCTTGCAAATCAATTATCTTACGGATCGCAATTATTTTCTAGACTTCAATTGTCTTCTAGACTTCGATTATCTTCTGGACTTCTCTATTTGCTTCACTAGTGCGCGGGTCATATGCATGGATTTCAATTATCTTCTAGACTTCAATTATCTTCTAGACTTCAATTGTCTTCTGGACTTCTCTATTTCTCGACATTTTACATCAAGGGTTGATTTCCTCCCCCTAATGACGAGAAATAATTCTCATCTAATATGCTATCGTGAAGTCGCATGCAAATCTCCAGTCGTGGGGTCCAAATACCGATTATGGATCTCTGTCTCATAACCAACGTATATCCCAGACTTTTGGAGAGTGCCCATTTTAGTTTGCCGTGGTGGTGGTATAGGTACATAAGCCTTGCAACCAAACCTTCAAAGATGAGAAATTTTCAGTGTTGACCCTTGCGCTAGTTGCATAGGTGAATGTATGTTATATGCCTGGTAGTCTAAAATTGATGAGAGTTCTTTGCATGCAGATCAGCGTGTCCCCAACATGTAGTTGGTAAATAACAATTCTGCTAGTCCATTCTGGGTGTGGACATGTGGTACGGGATGCTCAATTTTAATTCTCATTTTCACACAATAATCATCATATGCCCTTGAAGTAAATTCTCCGGCGTTGTCCATTCTGGTGGACTTCACATGATGATAAGGGAAATTATTCTTAATGTTAATTATCTACGAGATTAGCTTTGCAGAAGCGGGGTTTCTCGTGGACATTAAACAAACGTGCGACCGTTTCGAGGAAGCATCGATAAGCACCATAAAATACCTAAATGACCCTTACAGGGGCTGTTTAGGACCGCAAATGTCTCCCTGGATACGGTCCAGGAATGCAGGGATTTCGTCCTTTACTTTCGAGTAGAGGTCTAGTAGTCGGTTTCAGATGGTACATGCAGGGCACACAAAATCTTCCAGATTCGGGAAGTTCTTTAAATTGACACTATATCCCTGTGAATTGTTAATTATATTTCTCATCATCCTAAGACCTAAGTGACATAATCTATCATGCCAGAGATAGAAGAGGTTTAGAGCTTCTAAATATAGTTTTTAGGGCAGTATAGGCTGCAAATGCCTTAATATTAGTGTAGTATAGCCCATTTTCAAATGAAGGAAGTCATTCTAATACCTTTTTTTTTTCGTCACGCTCTGTAATGAGCAGGTATTCCTTACCATGCTCTTCTTCAGTCTCTGCGTGGAAACCGTTAGCGCGAATATCCTTGAGAGTTCTAGTCGATTATGGGCACAACAAGGCTTCTTTAATGACCAAAGTTGTGTCCGTCGGGAGTATAATTGTGGCCCTTCCTGAGCCTATTATACATGTATCGCTGCCTGCGATTGTTGAAAAATTACATCTCTCTCAAGGTGGTATTCATTGTGCCGCTACCTGCTAAGCACACTTCCTCCATAGGGCGCTACATGCGATCTAATATAATGTACTTTATTAATATGTAGCAAAAATCCAGCAACACATAAAATAAAATACTTCCGATATTAGAACATAACTTGCTATCATGAATACGGGAAATATAAGTCTTGCAGGACTCATCATAGGAATTTAATGCTTTGCTCTTCTAGAGCCTACAACCATTATTCAAAGTTTCATCATAATCACAAAATGCAAGTGACTGTAAAAGGATCTAAGTGCAATGCGTGCACTAGATCGAATCAAGTAAGTATTCGAAACTTCGCCTTAATCGCTACATGGCGATCTTCTCCTCTTGGGCAATTACGATCGTGGTCATTGCTATGTCCAAAGGAGGCATGATGGGGTCACTACTAGGTGTCCACATCCATAAGTGCAACTAATGGGTGTGGATCTTCCGTGCTTGCAATGGTGAGGTGTGCCTCATGCTATCCTTTGCCCCTTTTCTTAGACTGTAAAAACACCAATTACGTGCGACTCACAACTTTACCCTTCTTGCCCCTCTCCTTCGTGAGAGGCTTCATTACCTTGTAGCTACTAGTATTGGCTTCATGGCCAACATTGCTACTAGGTGGCTGTGAGATGTAGTTCTTCCTTAGAACATCATCTTGTGCTTTCGCAATTTTCACGGTGTCAATTAATGCGGCATACTTCTTGTAGCCATTTTGACAATAATTGCGTCGGATTGCACCGCATTCGGGTGAAGGTAGAGAGGTCTTGTCAATCTTCCGCTCATCCGTGATTACCTTATCACGAGGTGAAGATCGTACAAATTACGGCCATCTTGGGCCAACTCTTTCGAACTTCGTTCGTGATGCGATCATTTTCATATTCATGCAAAAAGTTCATAGGGTTCTCGCTGTAATTTACATAAAATGGTTGCAAAATTCTCATAATGCTCTTCAACTCCCGATTCAGATTCCAGATTTTCCATGCATTTACATGATTTATCGCTATTTTCATGATTAAAAACAATATAAATAATCACAAATAATCAAAACAGTAAATACAATAAATAAATTGCATAGAAATAATAATAACAAGGTCAAATATGCTTCAAATGCAAAAACCGATTCAAAATTTGAATTCATGAGGCCCTTTTCTGCTGGAATATGAATTTTCACACTCGCAATTTCGAGGCAAAACGTGAAAAATTCAGTTCTGAGAAATTTTTCGCGTAATTTATGGAAATTCCGAGGGCCTTTTTGCAAAACGACCCTTTTTCTTTTTTCGTTCCGTTTTTTTTCTCGTTCGGTTATACGGTAGAGGCCTACCGCTTGCTTGCAGATAAGAAAAATCGACAGGGGACTCGGGGTAGGGTTTCCCTACCCCGAGTCCTCTCTGGCGGCGGCGGCGGCTCCTCTGCTCACGCACGCGGGGCCCGCGGGAGGCTCGAGCGGAGCGGCGCATACGGGGCGGTCCTCGGCTCCGACGGTGGCTTCACACGCGGCGGCGTCGGCGGCAATGCGCGACGCAGTTCAACCGGCGGCGGCGCTCCGAGCGCGGCGGCCATGCGATGATTCCTTCCGGAGGCGGTCTGCGCGGCTCGTGCGGCGGCCGCGGTGTTGCGTGGAAGACGGCCAGTGTGGACGCTATGCTCGTGTGGAAGCCTGCGGCGGCGCGCCATCCAATGAGATATAGCTCGAGCGCGGCGTTACCCCTTCCCCTTTTTTTTCTTTTGATGTCGCGGTGATGGCCTTCGGGCCATAAGGTCATGCGCGCCAGCCACCCATCCTCCTCCCCGTTTTTTCTTTGCTTGAGCGATGCGTGCTCAGACGGGCGCCGACGGCGATGGCGGCGCTTCTTGGCCGAACGAGCGATGTAGAGGTCGGTGCTGGCGTAGCAGCGGCCATGCGGGCGGCGCCGTGCGCCGGTCGGCGGCGGCTACTTATTCAGCGTCGATGCGCGGTGCGTCGTGGCGTCGTCGCCGTCTTTGGCGGCGGTGTGCCGTCGCGGCTTCAAGCCGGTGGCACTCCAGGCCCTCTTGGTTAATGTTCATGTGCATTTACTATGCATATTCGATTACTATTCATACATAATCACTGTTCATGTGAGCAATTACCGATTGACGACTTCAAGTCGATTCGCGGTGAATTGGCAATTTCAATCTACGGTACAATCAACATCTGATCTTTCATGCAATCTCCCGATCGACATTGTGTCGGCGACTTCAAGTCAGCTCGCGGTAGATTAGAACAGATTTGCACCGTAGAAAAATAATCTAGAAAGCAAATTTGCAGAATTGAAAGCAATCTAGAAAATATGATTCAATCTACGAGTGTCGTTCTTCGACGGTTACCTTTCGATGCGAGGAGAGTCGATCGTGCTGATAACGTGTTGAGTAACCGTCGCTGACGAGTCCAGTCCGAACGGGTACCTCGTATACAATGATCAGAATCGTAAGAACGATGAAGAACACAAGAACACAACAATAGAATGAACACAGAGATATGCGGGACTTCAGGGTCTGCTTTATTCCTTCGGAACAATCGAGGTTACAATGAGAGGGGGGTGACCCTCTATTTATAGACTATGGGATGAGGAGTTCAACTGGGCCAGGACTCTCCGGGGTCCTGGGCCCGTACTGGGCCAGGACTCTCCAGAGTCCTGGGCCCGGTTTCTTAACACACACAACCAGGCGGGAGGCCTGTCCCCGTCGTTAAGCTGCGATCAGACAACTTAGTCACGGTAGAGACACGTGGTTTGGTCCTAGATTCCGTGATGGATAATTGATATTTGGAGAGTTAACTTTTATTTTGCAAAAATAGACCTATTGTCATGAGAAAGGTGATTTGACCGGTCGTGGGGCCGTCTCACCGGCCGTGGCTGGACAAACTAACCGGAGGTCAAACCGACAATGTGGTATTGGGGAATAGACACCAAAAACTTATGCGGGATGTTTGGGGATGTGTTTGCATCAAGTGCCATTTAAAATAGAAACTGGATGTAAAACTAGGTAGAGATTAACTAAAAAGTTTTGAGATGAGTGTTTTCTAGTTTTGGGAAGAGGTCTGACTAGGCACTCCATGGTGGTCAGACAGGTGCCCTGTTACCGGTGGGTGTGGTTATACCGGCCCAGCGGCAACGGTCAGATCAACGCAATGGCAGCGGTCGGACTGGTCATGTCGGTTCAGTGCACAGTGATGTGTGCTGAATTTTTGGGATTTCACCTATGGTCATAAAATTGTTGCATATGTGTTGTATGATGCGTGTTTTGGCTAGCGTGGTTCAAGTTGTAAATAACCTATGTCTAAAAATGGTTGTTTGGTCTATTATTGTGCATGTGGCTTAGAGTCAACTATGATCAACGACGAGGAGGACCAAGACTTGGTTAGGAGAACCAATGTCCAAAACGGTCATAGATGTCGGATGACATGGTTGAACTCAAACAAGGTGCAAGATTTAACCATGGAAGACAAAGCTTGAGCACAGACCTTTTGAGGTAAAGTGATACTTTCAGGAGCAAAGTTTTGAATGTATGTGTTCATGATTAATCAATTATGTAAATTGATGATTTTGTGTGTTGTGCGGTGCTACATGACAGTTTGGTTGTCGGTGATGGTTGTAGAACTCTAGAGCTACATCATAGTGAGGAGGACAAGATCGAGACTAAGCTAGAGGAGCTGACATCCAGAATGATCAAGGTGCTGCCAAAAGATGACCGAGTCTACCGGGGTGGTTACAAGCCAAGAGGACAAGGAATCGGAGCGAGAGCTACCCGTAATGGACATGATGAGCAACGCCAAGGTGGGTCGTAAGTTCAAGGAGGAGCTGAGGTCCAGCACAGTGAGGGAAGTCGGGTGCGGTCATGGTGCATGGTAAGGCATGTTGTGCGCCAAGTGACTTGGATCCAGCTGCGTGAGAGGCTTGGCAAAAAGTTATTAGGGACACATGGATGATGGCGAAGCATGGGTGATGCTTCGATGTGAAGGAATCGGGAAAGGTCGGTAGAGAGATATTTTGGTAAATTGCCCCATACCCAAAAAGTGGTGGTGTACGAAACCACGGTGGTGGCCTAAGTGGATTAGGTCAAGGATACTATATGAGGAAGAAAATATCCCAAAGAGATACATTCGAGATCGTCAGGTCATCATTCGCTTTGATAAGCGTGCATGAGTGAGAGATCTATTTGTGTGTGGGTATAACGGATGACCGTTATGGTTTCTCTCCTAGCTCCTAGCTTCTACTATATAAGGGTTGGTGCAGGATTGCAACAACTAAGCCTAGGAAGCCCTAATTTGATATTTCGGGGAAAGCTAAGAGAACAGAGGAGGTTGTGGTTTGAGAGATGTATTGACAGAAAAATTTGTGGGATTGAGTGCTCATGAGTGAGCTTTTGTCCTCTGTGGTTGAGTGATTGTAAACCCTCAATTCCTTAATATCAATCCAATCAAAATTGTGTAAATATTATTTATCTATTATTTTCCTCAATATTATTTTGTGTTTCTTGTGTTCTAGGGTTTTGTCTTGGTCTTTTCCTGTGATCTAGCTTGTTAGGACTTGTGAAAGTTGATCTAAGGTCATTTTGACCATTTTTAATCCACGAGGAAGTCTTTAGATCAAGTTTAGGTTCCACCCGGTTTTGAGCCATCTTGCTCTTAATCAAAAAATTCATGGAATTTTGGCAATACCGTCTCGATCTTCGATTGGGATATTTGTTAACTTTCTTGTTGAGCTATGTCTGAAATCTCAGGTGATTTGGACATGTAGATCAAAATTTAGGTATTCTCTGAATCCAAAATTGTGTTTGTTTCTCTTTTAACCTGAGGGGGCGGTCAGACCGGCCACCTTTTGTCACAACCCCAAGTTAATTAATGATAATTAGTATATATCTCATTAGCATGTATATTTTTTTTGAAGTATTGCACCATTTATTGTACTTGGAAAATCTTAAACAAAGATTAAACTTTAGCCTAAATCAAGTCCTCCAAAGAAAAATAGAACAATCCTTACAAAGACCTCTGTAAAATAATTTATTCAAATATTATAATATTCATATTGAATAAATATGAATTTTTCCAAATTTATAGAACATATATCAACCTTGAGAAAATTCAAAACTCATCTTAATAGTCCTCGCGGTTTTGAATTTTAAAATAAACAAATAAATCTTGAACAGTAAGGTTTAAAATTTTATGTGGGTACTAGGTTGTCCCAGTAACCTCTCTAATTAATTTCATAATTTTAGAAATTTATTTGATAATTTTAGTAGCTAGGTCAAACTAGAAACCAATGAAAATCAAGCCATTCAACTTTTCGATCGGCTACTTGATTTCGACTAGCCCTTATATTTCGACCAGCCACTCGAATTCGACCACCTAGTCGACCAACCTACTCAAATTCGACCATTATTTCGACCAAGCTACTTGAATTCGACTACCTTTTCGACCAGCTACTCGAATTCGACAACCTAGTCGATTTCGATCAGTCTACTTGAATTCAACCACCTACTCGAATTCAACCACGATTTTGACTACCTAGCCAATTTCGACCACCGAGTCGATTTCGACCAGACCCCGACCTGGTCCGAACCAACCACCTAACACGAGTCCGACTGGAGCAACTCGGATCGATCGAACCAACTAGCTGCACCGACCGAGCCAGAGTCCGACTCACTCTGCGCTAAGTCGCTGTAACCCGGTCCCACCTATCGGGCCTTTCTCCCTCCTCACGTTAGCGCCCGCGTAGAGCTCCTGTGCATGTGGCCGCACCGCTCTGCCGTGGGCATCTTCACGCCGTCAATTCGCCGCCCACTTCGACCAGTCTCAAAGCGTCGCCTCTTCACGCCGCTTCCAATGCCGTCATCGCCGAGAATAATACCCCCTCCTGCTTCTCCTTTCAGCTCATTCCTTCTCTCAGGGCTAAGAAGGAAGAAGCTCTCTTGCCCACCTCTTGGGTAAGCTTCCTTCCCTCACGTCCCTTTATGTCATTCTTCAACGTCGATTCCATCTTGACTAATGTTGGACCTTGCATTTGCCTGTAGAATTCAGAACACCTTCGTGTTCGCATCATCTCCAGAGCGCGCACCCGTAGCCACCTTTGTGCAAACATCGCATTGGGTGAGCTTTTATCCTCGCCTTTGCAAGTCATCTTGTGTTCTAGTGACTAAAGATGAGATCCCTCAACTCATTTCACTAATGCGTCGCAGAAGCCTACGAATTTCAAAGTTCCTCCATTTCGGCCGAAGAACACCCCCTTCTTCCCCGGCGCTGATTAGGTAAGGCATTACCTAATTCAACTCGTTTACACCATCTCTGTAGCATCCTTAAGCTACCCCGACACTTCATCTTCTTTCTCTTTGCACAGAGTGTCCTCTCCACGTTGAACCGTTTCGCCGCCGTGGACCTCACCGTCGACAAGGCAGCACCAACCTTCCCTACCACACTCCGTGCTCAAGTAGCATCCTTATGCATTGTAGAGTCTCGGGCACCCGCTTACTTGGACGCTGTGGAGCTTGAATGACGCATGCACGTTTGCCTGTAGCACCCCACTGCCCATCTCCGGCGCGCCACTGCTACTGGCCGTCGTAGAGGTCGCCGTCGGCACCATATGGTGCGTTAGGGTATTAGGAGTCCATTCCCATCCTTGGCTGGCACCGCCATTGCGCGTAGCGCCGACAAGACACCGGGCAGTGGAGCGGCCGCAAAAGCCTGTTGTCGGACCATCCGACATCTCCTGTAGCGGCGTCATTAGGGCTTACTTGCCATCATTAGTTTTTAAAACCGAATCAATGTCAGAAATCTCTGCTTAGTCGTGTTAATGATTAGCCCTGAGCCTATGACAGATGGGCCTAGCTCTTTAAGTGCACAGTGGTGAACTCGTGGACCCGCGGCTATGCACTATGCAATGGACCGTGTCTATGACCTACGGGCCCACATGTCAGTGCAGTTAAATTGAAAATTAAAATAGAAAATGATACTATTCAGTGGACCCCGCTTGTCAGCGACCAAGGCTTGGTAAAATCAGGTTATAAAAGTATTAAATGTTTTTATAAATTCCGAAACGAATTATTGTTGAACTGAAAAATCATTCAACTTCAAAATTGCATAACTAATTCATTCGAACTCCAAATCATGTGATACCAATTTTGATAATTTTCGTTTTAAGTTAAATTTATTTTTAAATATGTATCTATCCCAGAACATATAGTTTTTCAAAAATGATCCATAACTGAATTATTTTTACACTAGAAAATGCTAATAGCTTTGAAAATTCATAACTAATTTATATGAACTCCAAATGAGATGAACCAATTTATTTTATTCATAAATTTTTATTCTATATCCATCCATATAATCCTTATCTCCACCACTGTTCTACAAAATTTTGTAAAAAAATGCATTTCAGATGAATAGTATCCGAGAGGCATTTCACCTTTTTTTTCATAAAACGGGTCTTCAAACTGCTATAACTCTCACATACTAAATTCAAATGAAATAATTTTTTCACTTAAATTCATATAAAAGCATCATATAGCTACTGTAGAAATTCCATGCATTTTCAAGTAATTTGATTATTATTTTTTTGCTTTTCTCGATTTTCATTTGATGTCGTATTTATATAGATTCCGAAGTGATCGGTGTAGACTCCTACACTATTGGAAGTGAACAACTTGAATACCAGCAAGGAAAGCATCATTTGAATTTTCTTTTTGCATCATATTGATCCCATTTTTTGATAAGTAGTGTTTTGAAATGCAATGATAATTGTTTGGATGTTATTTTGTTATGTCAATATTTTTTGTGATGTGCAGTTAGTTATGTCATACTCTTAACATTATCCTTGTTATTTTCCAGTACATATATGCTTAAGGATAAATGTATGTGATGATTTTATATTGAGTGCTTAGCCATGCAAATCTAGAGGACGTTAGTATGGTTGATGGGATTAACATGTCGATCATGGGAAACACCTCATACTTGTCTTTTATGATTTGGTTCAGATCGTCGTATCTGGTTAATTGAGCCTAAACTTTGTGATTCCAAATGGTTTTTGGTCTAAACAAGAGGTTGTTAGCGAGAGTGCCTTCGTGCACGAGATCGGGTATATGGTAGACTTGTCCGAACCATTAAGGACCGAGCCATGGACTGTCATTCCAAGTAACTATCATACTGTCGCACGCGAGTTGGGAGTCGCTTGGTCAAGTTAGGGGAGGGTTTTATTGGGTTAAGTCCCATGTTGTGTGAGTACACTTGTGTTGATCATTTGTTCATAGGAGCCGATGCAATTTTCTATAATGCGCATGAGTGCACTATTTTCTTTATTTACATTGTATAGTTATCTCCAATACAACTTGCGAGCCCGCTTAGCAAGCGTTGTCGGTTGTTTGTACTAAATTTAGGGTTCATCTCGCAAGTGGGGCTTATATCAATAGGATTTTATTGTTAAAGAGTATCAAATCTCGATTTTCCTGGCCGGCACACTATAGGAAGTATGTTAATTCTAGTGGCTTACGGGCTAGTCAAGTCGTGTGGGTAAAGTAGTACCCCCTGCAGGGATTAAACTATTTGAATATCTATGTCCACAGTTATGGACAACACTTGGTTTGGGAGACATCATCGTTAGACTTTCAATTAAAATTGACATGGTTACAACTTGATATTCGACATGAACGGGTGTTCATGCATTTTAGTTTATCAAAGTGGGCTGCTACTTTGGTATTTGTTTGATCTATTTGTTTATTAATGTGTAACTTTGTCACATGTTTTACTTCTAGTTCAAATCTAATTTCTAAATGGCAATTATAAAACTATTATGTGTAGCATGAAAATTGTTGTGTCTTTCGCAAAACTAAGCTACTAATGCCATCCTTTGATTATCCTATATGAATAACTTTTTTTATTTGTGTAAGACTTGCGAGTATATTTTATACTTAACCCGATTGCTACAAATTCAGGTGAAGATGGTCTACGCTTGACGAGTTCGCTAGTGCCGATTTTGGCGACGCATTTACTTGAGGACCAGCGTTATTTCTATAAGACCGGAAAGGGCTTGGTCTTACGGCAATAACCCAGAGGTTCTCACACTTTTGGCAATCAACCCAACCACCTTTTCATGGTCAGACTAGCCGAATGAGGTGGTTGCATGTTTTTTTTTAACTCAAATCTTCTGCTGTGATTTTGAGACTTTGATCTTCGTAGTTTTATATAGCTATTATAGTTTTAAAAAAAAGATAGGCTTTCAGAAGGAAAAGGTATACTCCTATTTACCCGCTTTGGTCGTTTCATCGATCCAACAATTCTATGCAGTAGTATCCCAAAATTTTATTACATGGTAGCTAGCTAGCTACATTGACCATATGTAAGTTAAGAGTAGACCAATGATAAAGAACTAGTCATTTCTACGACACATTAGGTGGCAAATGAACTGCGAGAGACTTTGCTCTGAAAACTCTAGATCGCTGAAATTCAAGTGTGGGAGAATACAGTTGAACTTTTTCTATTATTTATTTCCTTCACATCACATTCATATCATGGGGAGAAAAACAGCTCAAGAGACAAGTGCTTCTCAACCCATTCTCCACCCCCATTCAAGTTGCAACAGGTTTCTGAACTGCACTGTTTCTGTCTCCATCGACTAATTAAGCAGCAGCATAATCAGCACTCTGGGGAAGGACAAGACGGTAACATTTTTCTGACCTCTGTGTATATATGTGTTATTTGACACGAGAAATCTCCCTAGGATTTCTTTAAGTGCGAATTAAGATTGTGGACGTGCCAGTGTACTAAGTATATATATATAAAATAAACACAACAAATAAAAATATTAAGAAAGCATGCATTTTACTAATCATAAGAATTACAAAATACAAATCCCTTATTATTATATGTGCTTTATAGCGTGCCGATGAGACGAATTTGACTTGACAATGTGATCTTCTGATTATCAGGGCCTCAGAAAACTACCGGTTAATTACTCAACAAGATGCGCTCATATAACACCTCCCGATTAAGCTGCGTGCTGGTACGATGAAAGGTTGATGTAGATGTTAACGTTGGCATGATCCATGGCCTCATCAGTCTAAGTGGCCGTTGATAGCGTAGCATTTGCACCGGCTACGCCGTCCACGTCATCCGGCCTCATCGGTATCGTACGGCATGGTGAGTTGAGATGAATGAGAAGCATGCATGGTTCACGCTAGGCTTGGGCGATGCGACGGTACAGCGTCGGGGTAGGTAGATAGGTACAGCTCGTGTCAGAATAAAGTTGGCGGAGATGCGGAGGCATGCGGCGGTTTAAGTCATCACGTCCAGCTGAATCGTCCATGCACGGACGCGGCAGCGGCTCCAGCAGCGTTGCCGTGATCTGTTGCACTTGTGCTGCACGTGGCCGTGGGCGTCGGAGTGCTGACGACGTCACCGGCGGCTCGCAAATGGATTGATATAACGGCGGCTCGCTGGGGAATAAGCTTCCAAGCCGTGTCGCGTACTGATTAGTTCGTTAGTGACCGCGCGGCTCGGCGAAGTCGGCATGGTGCAAGGACTCCGTCGTCACGAGGGAAGCATCTGTTGTAATTTGGGGCCATTTTGATAATAGAAAACGAAAAATAAAAATGATAAGGTCCACTCGTCGGTGAGAGACGAGGAGAGGATAAGGTAGAAGACTGGTTTCAACCCTATCCTCTCACACGTGCGGCGCGAGGGCTCCCGGAAGAGTGGCGATGGTGCAAAAAGCGCTAGCGGCCCATGCGCTTCAACGCCAGCCGCATCGGGTTTCTTCGCCTCTCCTCCTCTTAAGGACCGCCTCCTGCGCCTCCTTTCTTCGGCCCAAAAAGTGTGCACTTTTCCCTTTTTCGTGTGTTTTCTTCTTCTCCTCCGATTGGGATTCGATTTTGGCCTTTGGAGTTGCCGCTCTACTGTGGTGGTGAGATATGGACTCTCCTCCTTGCGCATCTCGCCGGCTCCCTTCTTGCGTCCTATCTTCTATTGGGCGTTCGGTCTAGAACCTAGGACTTGCATATTTTGAGAATTGATCCTGCCGGCTTTGGCTTGATCTTGAGTGAAAAAAAGGCTTTCGATTTTAGTGCATTCGGTCGGTGCATCTCGTTGATGATTCTTGTGCGGTATTATTCCTAGTACCTCGATTTCACGTTTGGTTCTGAATTATGAAAAGTGACATTGTATCTCCAACGACCACGTTCTCTCACCGCAGCACAGCGGGACGATTGGTTTTTTGAGTTAGCTCATTCGCATGCTTTACCCGGTTTACTACTCGGTGGCTTTAAGTGCCATCTGCATCGTGAGTATCGTTGTTTTCCTTTTTTTACATCACTTTGCATATGTGTTGTGCTAGTAGGAATCTAGAATTGTGATTGATTTGTTTGTAACTGGCACTGGGAGATATTGTTTAGTGAAATTGTGAGCTAAGATTAATGCTCGATAAGGAGTTGGGGTCATTGTGATAATTGAATACGATAATTGGGTATAAATTGGTCTTGAGTTAGAAGTAAGCTTGTTGTTTCTCTATTGTGTCATGCTATACATGCTCGTTTAGTCACTTTGTTTCGTTCAGTTGATGTTGTCTGGTCACTTTGTTCCATTCTGGTGGTAGCTTCTGCTCCTTGTATTTCATTATGATTATTGTTAAGTTATTGTTTATATTCCAGTCAATTGAAATATTGTATAGATAGGTTCAATTGCATATTGATAGTGAATTCTCAACAGAAGATTTGCATTAAAGTGATTGATTAGACTAAGTAATATTTATTTAAAGGTCAATGCCTAATTTATTTCAATGTGATTATTATATTTAATTTGTGATGGAATATTGAGCCAGTGACAAGGAGGCCAACATTACATCTTAAGCAGCTTGACATCCGAGAGTAATAAACAAACATTTCTAAATATGAGCAATATGCTAATTTTGTATGTTTTCATGTTTCGTCTATTAAGCATATTATCTTGTTTATTTGACATGAAGATATTTCATGCTTACATGATATTTCTATCATTTAAATGTTGTTGGAAATATATTTTAATTATCATAATTTATGTTAGAATTAATTCTAAAGCTGCTAATTTTACAACGACAACTTTTTTCAAAGCATTCCTCACTATTCTTTGCTACAATGGGTTAATTCCTCACTACAATGTGCTAGCTCCTGTGCTAAAGGGAAAAGGCCACAGAAGCCTTGCGACCGAAACTCACGGATGACGAGTTTTCACCACGTGCAAACGTGCAGCCCGTGACGCGTCCTTCGCTGTTTTTCTCGTCGCACGATGGCGTTGCCCTCAGCTCAAGCCCCGACAGAACGCCGCGCAGGCGTGAAGCACCAGCCCGCGGTTTGACCACGCCAAAATTAGGCAGACCGAGCTGGAGAAGCCCTGGTGCACGCAGCCTAAGCCCGCGCGGCGCGTCGGGACGTGCATCCCGGTCGCCTAGGACCGTGGGTTCGCGCACGGGCCACGGACCTGGGGCCACTAGGGCGCTCACAGTCGCAGGCCACGAAACTTGGCAGCCCATACCAAAAGACCAGGAGGAGCCAATGGACCAATACTGCGCCTGCAGCCGAGGAAATCACGCAGCCCACGGCCCAAGCTCGGTCCGCCTCCAGTGGATCTTTACGGCGTATCGCCTCTTCCTAGGGTGCAATGCAAGTTGGCATTGCTAGTGTTCTAGCAGTATTATTTTTATCACCAACAAATTGATGAACACAATTCATGTGCACGTTGATTGCAGGCCTTAGATCATGAGTTTTTCGAACTCGACCATGAGTTTGTAGCCTTCTATTTTTTAAGGTGCTATCGTACGTAGTCTCGTATGATACACTCGGATATATCTAAAGTGATCGTACTCATCAGCTCATGTTATTGCTGAACCAGGGGATATAGCTACGGAATATTTCACGTTAAACTTAGATAACCTACCACCTTGATCTTACGTGATTTATTGTCCGAACCATCAGGGTTACCATTTTGTTACTTTTAATTGTTTGCGTCTCAACTTTTCTTAGTATTTCTCAATGAAATTTAGCAATAAGCTAATGGTTGGTCGTTTTCAAAATCAGAGAGGCCCACGGGACAAACAAAACGAAAGGTTATAGAAACGTGGACAATATTTTAATTTCATAATTGATTATGAGGTAAATATCATAGGTAACTAGAGATGCATAAAGTGATATCAATAGTAGACAACTTATTGTCCTTCTAAACATACTCAAAAATATGATTATAGTAGAAGAACTGTTCGTACGACTAATTTACAGTCAGACTTGATGAAGATCACGAAACAGTGCAGACTCGATGCGGTGCAGATCGTAGATGTCGCAGTGAAGCAAGTAGTGGTAGGATGCAGTGCAGACAGCGATCGCGCAAATGCACTGCCCAGAAACCTTATTGCCGTCTCGTGCATGTGAACTCTGCGACAATGGTTCGAAAATATCCGCTCGCCCTCCTTCCTGGTGCACGCCGAGAAAAAAAGGGTGTCGACGATCAAATCGCCGATCTTATGAATATATAAATAAAAGGAGGAAAAATGTGCGTGACTTCTGGGAGTGGATCTAACTTGCTCTTTATTGCTATGAACTCACAATTACAAACACTGGGAGTATCTAAAAACACAACACTTTGCTATATCTTACTTGATGTCTTCTGCTTGTGCTGTCTATGCTGTACCCCGTGTCCTCTGTCCTTGTCCGTCCTTCCATGACCCTTCTTAAATAGTTGATGAAGCGGTGGCAGTTATCCCATGAAGAGACATCCGTTGGGGAGCGACGCGCCTGGTCGGGAAGAGACAGCGCTTGGCGGTTCCACTAATCGTAAAAGCGATTGGTGAAAACATCAATCGCTCATTCGTTAATGATTCAGAGACGTTAAATCATTAGCCGTAATAGTGTTGTATTATGTGGAATATGAAACACGTGGTTCATTCATCACATAGTGAGTGGCGTGGTCGGAGACTTGACCTAAACGCCTGTTCATAGCTTTACGAGCACTTACCTGGTCGTGGACTAGGCTTGGAACTTTGTCTGACCAGGGTATTCATTATATAACTTCTGTAATACCTACGACCAGTTAGGTCGGTGGTCTTAGAAGTTACGACCACGAAGACGTATGGTCTTTATCATATATTAAGATAATATATGAATATTTTAATCCTCAACAAAGGGTGACTTGGTTCAACAGCTCAATTCCTTAGCACAGTTGATCAGAGAAGAAGATAGAATAAATAGAATAAATCCATCTTTTGGTTTGGACATCCCAGATCATTTTAAAGTCGAGTCAATTACTATATAGTAACTGAATCATAAAGCTTATATTAAACCACTAATAACTTCTAATTCAAAATCAATTAATAGTAATTAAGCAATGTTTGTTAGATACTAATTATGTACTGGTCTACAGTTTCGACCACTTGTCTACAGCTTCGACCAGTGTATTACGACCATACTGGTCTTTGAATCCAACCACATCGCTCTAAGGCTTCAACCACACTGGTTTAAGGTTTTGACCCTATTGGTCTATGATTTTGCCACATTAGTCTAAGGCTTCGACCATTCGATCGAAGGATTAGATCATTCAATCACCATGGTCTAATCATTCGACCACACTAGTCTAAGACCCTTTATTTCGATCATACTGGTCTATACCTTCGACCACACTGATCTATAGTTTCTACTAGATTATTTCGACCATACTGGTTTATGTCTTCAATCACACTGGTATATAGCTTTACCCAGATTATTTCGATCATATTAATCTATGCCTTCAACCATACTGGTTAAAGACTTTACATGCTTTAAAATTTTAAAAATGAATATGTCTTTACGCGTGTGAAACCAATTCCAACAAAAGGTACCCATGACAATATGACTTGCAAAATATTGGAGCAAATGCTGTGAGACCGAACCTTTTCTGCGGTAGGTGCTGAACCGTCGCTCGTGAGGTTAGCCGGTTCAGCCGCCCGGGGCGCATCAGCTGAGCTACACCCCCCCAAGCTCGATATGCTCGACAGCCGCTCACCCAGCCTATCCGACGCCAAGAACAGCAAAACAGTAGGCAGAGGAGCCCCGAGGAAGAAAGAGATCAAGTTGTTAAGTCCGTTCTGCTTGCTCCGGCTCCCCATGTCGATCGGGACTTGTCTCCAAGAACAGTGGTGTGGTAGGGACGCGGAGGATACACGTGTTACAGTGCCATAGGATTGGTTTGTAGCCGTTGATAAAAAACGAATGCTAAGATCGTGGGCGGTACTGTAATGCAACGAAAACACTGCAGCAAAAGTACTTGATGCTGTACCTAAACTGTATCAATTGATCTAGTCCGTTTTTCTTGAACCGAACGGTTTAAATCGTCGCAATGTTATAGCACTATTGCTTTCTATCATTTTCTTTACAATGTCAGAGGATTTAAATCCATATGGTAGAGGCCTGGAATGGAAACAACTACTGCCAGCCTGGGCTGGCACTTAAAACACCTTGGTCGAGCTGTGGATCGTTTCAAAACGATGACCAGACGACGCAAGAACGTAACAACATTGGTATGCGCATTTGCTGAATTCGCACATAAAATTCGCCTTTGTGTGTTTGTTTTCTTCCGGTGAACTGCCTTTGAGCACTGATTCGACAACACGGTTATACATTTCAACGATGAATATTAGTTTGAGAGCTTTTTTACGGTACATTAAATTTAATATAGATTTTTTTTACCTAATGATTTACATTAGTTATGATTTTGTTATAATACCCTAGTAGTATTACCGGTAGTATTAGTAGTAGAATACCAATGGATGTAGAATTATGCTAATGTGGAGATCACATGGAACAAAAGTAATATTCGGCCTTAGTTGAAAAAATTCATAATACACTCACGAAAAACTGTAAATAAATAAAAATTATTATACACTTAACAAATCAATTGTTAGATTTGATTTATACTATCACCACATACTACCAGTAAAATGTACCGTGAAATTTTCAGTTTGAACCCTCAAAGCGTTTAACTAGTCCATCCGTACACCGTTTTGGGAAGCTTCCAAGTTGGACCTATGCCCTGGCAGGCATCTCTCAGACGCTTCAAAATAGAAGTCTACAGGAGTCGTCTTCCCAATCAAGCATGCATGATGTGATTCAGGGCGTATCTGGAGCCTTGAAAGCGTAAGAGCTAATTCAAGTTTAGTCAACTCAGATGATTCATTGATCAACAATGTAACTGCATTAGCTTATCAAAAATCGAAAGAGCAAGCAATGTAACACATCCACCTCTCTTCTCGCCACTTGGCGCCTACCTGAAGTATCACCGGAATCAGCCCCGTTTATCCGGCGTCCCACACTTGGCCGGAACACGCCACGTGAAGTTGCCAGTCTTCTTCTCCTGCGGCGTCAGGCTCGAGTAGTTCTTCCACTGGTCGAGCACGTCCCTCAGGTCGTGGAGCTTGTTCCCGAGGCCGACGCAGCAGTTGGCGTGCATTGTGCAGGCCTTACCGATGTCGTTGCTGAACAGCTGGCAGAAACCACCGAAGCGCGCCGTGTCGAGGAACTGGATGCTCACCCGCAGGCTGCCGGCGAGCTCGTGCTTGATGTAGTTGAAGATGGTCTGCTCGTGGTCCGGCGGGTACCTCGCCCTCGCCGCACGCCACTGCCGCAGCATCTCCACGGTCCGGTTCGTCGACTTGACGTAATAGAACCCGGTGTTGGGCCAGTTGTCGAGGTTGTCGATGTCGCCGGAAAACAGGTCGCAGGACGTCGTCATGTCGGCGAAGACGGCGATGTGCCGGAACGGGTTGCGGAACCACATGATGTCCACGTCCTGCAGATGAAAAATCATTAATTTGATTGTGCAACCATCAGCTGAAACGCTAGTTAACTGGTAGATTCGATTCCAAGAACAAATCTTGACTCTTTTGGATTTAGTATCATCGATGCGTACCGTGAAGAGGAAGTTGTAGCCGAGCTCCAGGACGCGCTGCTGGAGCTGGAGCTTGGTCCAGACCAGCTCCACATAGGTTTCGCTCATGTAGTTATTCTCCGAGCTCAGGTTCATGGATGTCACCTCGAGGAGGTAGCAGAAAGGGTGCATGGACTTGCACTGCTTGAAAGCCTTAGCGTCGACGGCGACGACGAGGACGTGGTTGAGGAGGTGCTCTATCTTCTCGCCGACACGGAAGCTCTCGCGGAAGAGGCCGAGCAGGGAGTTGGGCCGCGCAAACGCTTCGTTCACCGATGTGATTATCACTGTCCTGTCGTCGGTTGCCACCTTGGGCAGAAGCTGAGCCAAATCTGCAAATTTGGACTGGACGTGCAGTTCAAATGGTGTCAATCTCATCATTATTTTACAGACACAAAGGGATTCTTTTTAATGTTCTAGCTATACTTTCCTGAAAGAAAATGACAAAATTTATTGGAGCAAGATTTGAGCGCTCAAATGATATTGGCCTCATGATTCTTTTTAATGTTCTAGCTATGTTTTCCTGAAAGAAAACCGTGCCACAATTTTTGGAGCAGTATTTGAGAGCTCAAAAGATGACAGCCTCATGATTCTTTTTAATGTTCTAGCTATGTTTTCCCGAAAGAAAACTGTGCCACAATTCTTGGAGCAATATTTGAGAGCTCAGCCTCATGATTCTTTTGCAGACACAAAAGGATTCTTTTGAAGTGCTAGCTATAATTTCCTGAAAATAAAACTATATAAATTTTGAAGCAATTGACAGTTATGAAACATTGATTTGTAGCTAATTATACAGCTTTTTTTTTCCAAAGAAGGAATGATTCTCAACCGCTTGCTTTTGTCACGACTCACGTGTGAATGTTGCTTGTGGAATAAAATCTGACTATTCAATACTCCTCAGAACAACTTTAAGTTTTTTCCTTCTAATTCATACATTGCTCATAAATGCTGTATTCCTCCTTTAATCTAGTCAATTATTGTTTCCATTGCGATAAGTTCTTCCGTATCCTAATTTCTAACCCCCGTTTCTCTTCAAATCCTTTATTTTTTTTATATGTTTTTTTTCAATCATAAGGCGTACGATATTTTTTAAATGTAAGTCAAAATATCTAACCGTTAGATTGGAGATGCATGTGCTTCAGCAATTGGATGTTGATATGATGGACAAATAATTGGCTTACCCCTGATAAAATATCAGGCGAATGATGTATAAACACCCCTAAATCTGCAAAGATATATTTGTAAATTTTTAATATTTCGTGACCCAAAACAAATGGGAAAAGTCGGATGATAGGATTCAAATCATTTGAGAATACCCAAAGTTAATATAAGTAGGAATGAAATTGGCTTACCCCTGATAAAATATCAGGCGAATGATGTATAAACACCCCTAAATCTGCAAAGATATATTTTGTAAATTTTTAATATTTCGTGACCCAAAACAAATGGGCAAAGTCGGATGATAGGATTCAAATCATTTGAGAATACCCAAAGTTAATATAAGTAGGAATGAGTCTAGCTCAGTTGGTGTGCCGTGGGGATGTACACCTTAAAACCTAGATTTGAGTCATCCAATCCTCTTTGACTTGAATTTGGATGTCTTTCTTAAACGTATTAAAAAGATATCTAATTCCTCCTAGACCCAGGATTTCACAGTGAACTATAATAATAAAAAACCGGAACACTACGGTCACGGTGATGCGGCAGAAATATAGAAAAAAACGAAAAAAACAAAGAAAAAGGCATCGCCTCCTGAGATGAAGTACAAAAACATTACCTCGTTAGAATTTCTGTCAGCAGCAGTTGCTTCTTCTCCCGGAGAAGCTATTCCAATCCAACCGCAGATGCTCCCTGACAGCATGCCCGGTGATCCCCCTCTGTTCGCGAGAATGGATAACAAGATCAGAGCAAGGGTAGCCGCAACCCACAGCTCGACGAGGAAGACGATGACACGACGGATATGGACCTCACGGAACTCCATGGTAATGGGCAACGCAAAGGCCCCTTGCTTCCGAGAGACCGAGAGGGAGAGAAGACACGGAGAACTTCGCACTGCTGACTACATTTATAGGATGGTATATGATCAATGTAGTACAGCGCTAATGCGGCCAGGGATTAATTAGATAGTATGAACGAATGCGTACTATTTGGCTATAGATACATGGAAAGTAGCAATTGTCTTCTAAAAACGTATGCATTTCAAAACGAGGATCTTGACGTCTATGGCTTGCTATAAATTTAGGGTAACCCTAGGTGTCCTACGTCTGGTGTGATCCACCGACCAACTCCCTCTTAAAAAAGACACGAGCCTAATCGTTTTCTCATCTGCTCGACCCAGTCGTTTGCCCATCTACTGTGCTTCTTTCTCTTCTCAAAATCTCTCTTCCCCTCAGTCAGGTGCTCATAACCACGCTGGCCACCTCGCCTCCACGTTTGGCCTCTTCCGCCGCCACGTCCCGGTCGCACCCGCGCCCGGCCACCTCATCTTCGCGGTCGCCGTGCTGTCCGGAGCCTAAGGCCTAGTGTGTTATCGTTGTCATTGAGGGCGAGACCAGTGAGTTAAGTGTTTATTGTTGCTATAGGTTTTTCTTGTTGCAACAGGTGATTTGAAATATTGGAAATTGTATTTTTTAATGTTGCAGTAACAAATTATTGAAATGAGTTTTTTCAGAATTTTTTTGAATGCTGCAATTATTCAGCTGGTTGTTGCACAATCGAAATCAAAACGTTTCATAATTTAGCCTCAAATGTTGGGCCGCTTGAGACATATGATACTTGAAAATTTGTTGCAGGGGTTCTAATAATTTATTGCAAGTGTCCCCAAATTATTGCACATGTGTTTTCAAAATGTTGCAAAGTTTATAGCATCACGATTAATATTTTTTTCAAACTTTTGTGCTATTTTTTCAAGTAGATCTATGTATGCTAATGAGATCTTTAAATTTTTAAGTGAATTTTGATAAGAATATGGATCACCCTCTCTATTTTTCGAGACCCAAGTACTTTTGTTGCATATGTTGAATTTTTGTGTTGCATGTGTTGGCGGACATATTGTGCGGGAGGAGTCGGGAGCGACATCCCGGCACTAGTTGCCTCAATAAATGTGAGATGATTTATTTAGCGGTCATTTGATATATCTCAAGGCGGTGGGTGCTTTCTTCACTACACCACCTCCTCTTGACCCCAACCCTGCCCTAGGGACAGCATCCCACCGTAGTTGATGGCACCGCCATCGACATCTTCACTGCTTGCGCTCTTCCTCGCTCGCTATTATCTCGTCGCTCATTCTCATCTTTCCGCTCGTCAACCAACCTTGAAACCTGTCGGACCCGGATTTTGTAAACCCAAATCCTCTGTGAAACACTGTGCTACTCCCTGGATCAGTAGGTAGCACTCACAGGTACATTACTGGTTCATCTCATATATGCGTGAAATAAGACCAACACATATATTACAGACAGTCAAGGTAACATAGACCACATCGAATTAGGTTTTTACAGAAGGCTCGTCAGGCCAAACATATTACATCACAAAAGTTCATGGCTACATCGGAAGCAAAAGGGGATGGGGCTCGTCTCTCCACAGGCAGCGACCGGGGTGTCTTGTGTACGACTAATATTATCCAAGGGTTTGAGTAATATTGGTTATACGCAAGCACCGACAAGTCTACTAGACTGAGGCGAGACCTATACTACAGAGCTACACTACTCTTCATCGCATCCTGGTCCATCAGCTTCGGGATCCTCATAATAGTCGTAGTCTCCATGGTCCAAATCATCTGGAGGGTTTGGGAAGAGCGAGGATGAGCACAACTACCGTGCTCGCGAGCCAACACAACTTTTATTTGCGTAAAGCAATATTTATAAATACAAATATTAGGAAGTCCTGTCACTTAGCATTTTTAACCAAATTGCATTTTTAAAGAGATTACTTGTGCAATAATTAACAACAGCAGAGTTTACCTCCGTCGGAAACTCTGTCTCATGTTTCTTCTTTATGGTGGTCATACCCACCTATTACCAACACTGGGTAAGAATACTCAGGGAAAACCAAATCAAGGGCTAGGTGAGCCCTGCGCATTTTTCAACCCACCCACAAAATTTTGAAATAGAACTATATCTTGTAAGTTCCTATGCCCGCCTGTGGTCGTGGGCACGGCTGTTCGAACAGTTTTATTCTCTGCAGAGATTGTACAACTTTACCCACAAGAAATAATCGTCTTGATATATACACATGTTACCTTTGACATGTGAATCAAGGGGAGATTATCACAAGACCTTTACAAGGCATCCCTCGGTATTTACCACACCGGCTAAGGTTTCACCTGAGTAGGGTCTCGGTTGCTAGGATCCAACACCACTTACCCAGACCCCCTCTTGCGCCATACGACTTACGCCTAGGGTCCCGTAAGTCGCATACTCCAACCCGTAGCCTCGTGGGCTCACGGTGAAGGGGTGTCCCTCCAATGGTGCAACTCGTACCGGTGGACACCAATTAGTTAGCCAGGTCGACACCATTATAGACTTGTGGTTGTACTGTTTTACAATAGGAGGTCATCACATGATTAAGTCTTTAAGATCATCTGGGTGGCTCTTACCACATACCCACCACAAAAATATCCTGGGCTACATTAGCACCCAACCATACACCCTCCAGCCTACCATCCGCCCAGATGGGGTATTAGCAAGTTTTTAGAGTTCCAGAGAAGTATAAAATAAATTATCACAACCAATTCAGTCATTCCCCCCAATGACTGCCCAAAACAATTGCTTGATTTAAAGGATGATGATTTGGGGTAGGTAATACCCCGGTACTTAAACAAGTCTAGCATGGTGCTTTAGTATGACCTATAACTAGTAGGTTACTTAGTAGGGTGACAAGGGTTTTTGGGAGTTCAATTATCAAGGACATGGTATAATTATTATCTAATCATCAAATAGGCATTTAACTACCTTAAGGTGTTTGACATACATTTGCATAGAAATTAAAGTATGCAATTTGATATTTTAAAAGAACATAATTTGCATAAAATGTAGGATCAATATGATCAAAGTGTTAACTCGCCTTGGTTATAGGTAGGAGGGTCTAGGTCTTCTTGAGCTTGTCCGAGGTAGAGGTCTCCCGCGTCCTCGAACCCTACTCGGACGGATGTACCGGAAAAAGACACAATAGAAGAAGAAAGCAAATAAATATAAATCACTAAGCGAATGAACTCCAAATTAAACAAGACCAGTTCCATTAGGAAGATCTTGATTTTAGAAAATTTTAGGAAAAAATTCATGATTTTTGGAGCTATAATGAGGAAGTTATGGATTTTTGAAGTTTTTAACAGGATTTTCAATTGAATGAAAAATCAAAAAAACTGGATAATCCTGGAGCTGACATGTGTCATAAACGCACAAGGGCTCACCGGTTCACGGAATAGTAACTCAGGCCCACATGTCAGCCTTAGGGTTCTATGATTCGGTTAAATTGGTGTTTTACCGTGCGGCTGGGCCCACACGTCAGTGAGGCAGAGGGGGATTAGCGCCTGATTAAACCGAGATTAGCCCTTAACATGAACAGTGATTGCCGGCAAACGAGCTACAGTGCTTGGCTTCGTCCAACAACGGGACAGAGGGGGAAAGCCGGGGGCAGCGCGGCTCGTCGCCGGCGGAGGGAGGGGCGGCGGTGCTGGGGGTTACCCAAAATGGGTTCCCGTCGGTGAGGCGGTCCCAGTGGTGGTGGCGACGGCGTCGGAGTTTGGCCGGAGCGGCGGCGGGAGCTCGGCCGGAGTTGGCGAGGACGCCTGGGCGATGCACTCTGGAGAACTGGGGGAGCACGGTGTCGGTGGAGGCACTGGCAACTCACCAAGTCAACAATGGCGGCCGAAAACGAGCGGGTGAGAGAGATCAGCGGTAGAGAGGGAGGCAGCCGGAAGCGAGGAAGATGGGCTCGATCTGGAGCTGCGGTGGTCCGGAGGTGACGTGGTTGGAGGGGAAGCCTCCTGGGTGGTGGTGGCGCACGGTGACGGGGGTGGTGGCGCCGAGAGATAGCCGGAGGTGGAGATCGGCGGCGGAGGCGGATTCGACCGAGGGGAGCTTCGGGCGCTCAACCGAAACGTCAGAGGGCTCTTACCTGGGAGCAAGGGGGTGGAGCGGGGAGGTAGAAGGGGGCTCCTCTAGGGTTTTTATAGGCGGTGGGGAGGAGAAAGCCGAAGGGGAGAACGTGGGGCGGCGCTGAGTCCCGAGGATGCTCGACATGGGCATCTGAGCGCACAGGGAGCAGGTGGGAGACAACATGGGTGGCGACGACTGGGGGTTTCTTGACGTGAGGTCAAGGAGGCGCTAGCGCTAGCGCAGCGGCGCTCGGACCGGGCGGAGGTGGGGCAGCGATCTTGCGGCATGGGCGAGGGATGGTTGAGGTAGGAGCGGTGATGCCGAGGCGGTCAGTGGGAGATGATGGGAGCAGGCGGGAGCTGGTGGTGGTAGAGAATGACGAGGGCCAACGTCAGCGTTGCACGGGAGAGAGAGAGAGAAGAGGGGCGGCGCTGAGAGAGAGGGGGAGAAGGAGGCTCGGGAGAGAAGGAGGCGGGGGCGCTGGGCTGAGCTGGTTCGGGGGGGAAGCAGGCCGAAGCTAGGGGAAGAAGGAGCGGGCTGAATGGGCCGGGGAAAGGAGCTGGCCGGGTTAGGAGAAGATAGAGGGGAGACCGGGATGGGCCAAGGAAGGGGAGGGAGGTAGTGGGCCGAGGCCGAGCCGGGGCGGAGCAGCAAGCCAAATGCGGCCGGGCCAGGAGAGAAAAGCAGGCTGGCTGGGCCAAGGAGGTAGGGGGTTGAGCCCAGCGAAGGGAGAGAAGGAAATCAAAAACTGCAGATGCTCCAAAATCTAAAAGAAGGTAAAGGATTTGAATTTGGAAATTTAAAAATGCGAGGAGGTTTGAAACACAAACCCGATCTAAAAGAAGTTTGATTTTTTTTTTTGAAAATACTGCAAATTGCAAATACGAATTGAATACAGAAAATGAATAGTAAATACTATTCACCATTCGAAAAAGGGAATGTTACAAAACCTAACTTCAGTCTTGAGATCGCTGTTGCAGGGCCAAGGACGGCAGCAGCTCATTGCCTTCCCACTATGTTGCCTGTCGCTAGCCGCCAAGGAAATCTAAGATTCGGGTTTGATGAACCCACCTAGTGGGCAAATGAAAAGGTGACTGTTGGAAACAGTTGCAGCGGTTGCTTGTTGGAAATTAATCTAGACTTGCCAAGTAATATGGCGTTAGGATCCAGATGCAATCAGCATTAGATCAAATTAGTTTGTTTCCTTTATTAGGCTTTCTATGTTTAGTTTTTTGCTTGGTTAGCAAGAGTATTATGTAGTATTTAAAAGAATGTGTAATAAGATGTGTTTGATAATAAAATAAAAGAATGTGTAATAAGATGAGGAGAGCTAGCGCGTTGGGCGGAGGTGTACGGGGTACCGGCAATGAAGCCTTTTACACACCGTGCACCAGGAACACGACGGTGGAGGTCCCCATGGCCATGGCGAGGCCAGCGCGGTGCGCCGGAATCGCACGTTACGTGCGCACCGGCGGTGGCGACGTGATCACCGCAGAGTAGGCCGACGATAGCAGTCTCCACCGGAGGTGGAGGTCGGCGGCGGCAAGGTGAGGTGGTGCGAAGTCGCGGGGAAACGAGTCGGCATGAGGACGACAAACGACGATGGCATGGAGATCGTCGTTGCAAGAAGAATCGTAGGTCGGAGTTGCCCGGTCAGACATGCCACCAGCAATGAAGTTGTGGCAGCAAAAAGGTGGCGATGAAGAGTGGAGGCAACATATCTCCCAAATATCTGCTACCAAGGAGCGTCGTCAGCAAACAACTAGGCAAGGTAGCATAACTATTAGGTGTATGGGCAGCGGTGACGCCCATGTTCACGGTCGCGGATGTCAAGAGCAAATGTATTGTCTCCCAAGAGTGATCGCGTGGCGAGAGTGACTGTACTGTTCCTTCAGGAGTACACCACGTGGTAGAGAAGCGGTTGTGTGGGCTCCGCGACACATAAAGAGAGTTTGTGTTGCTAACCCGTGCCGAGTGGGAAGGAAAAACTTCTTGGAGATGCGTAAGAAGATCGACCTTCAAGATGTGGAGGAGAAGGCAAGTCTAGATTAGGGGGGAGATTGTTGGAAATTAATATAGACTTGCCAAGTAATACAACGTTAGGATCCTGATGCAAACAACATTGGATCAAATTAGTTTATTTCCTTTGTTAGACTTTCCATGTTTAGTTTTTGACTTGGTTAACAAGTTGATTAGGTGGTCTTTAAAAAGGCGTATAATCAGATGTGTTTGGTAATAGAATAAGAGAAAACAATACACTTTGGCTAGGCAGGTTGCAGGCGAGCACCAAAGTTGTTGTTTGCACATATTTTATCTCTTCTACCGTTATTCTTTTGTGTGCGCACGTGTAAAACATTAGAAAAAAAAAACGATAAGTGGGTTCTCTTCGGGAGATGGGCAACATTGCTCATAGATTAGGAATTTCAAATTTCAACAATGTTTTTTTTGTGATTTTGTCCCCCTCACCCAGGGGGAAAATGTGCAGTGGTGTGTCGTTCGAAACTGAAAGTATGACAAACTGTTGTTTTTCCCCGAGAAATTATCAATCTCTCGTGTAATCTCAAACTTAACCAGTTAACCGTCCGATGCAGCAATCCAAGATGCAAAGATCGCGCGGTACACGCATGACATGCGTTGTCCACATGAATCATGCTGTCACCCACTCACCCTCCCGATAGTTCGAGTACAATGCGGTATCAAGATGATACGAGACTCATGTGGATTTGAATTTCCGCGAGACAATGTTACAACTCAGACACACATCTCTGGTTCTCTCACTGAACATACACATATGGCAAAGAATTAGTAGTGAAGAATCTGAAGATCATACGCCCTTTCCCCTTTTTTCAGTTTTCTACAACAAGCAATGTACACGCAATCAGTGGATGCATATGCCGGGGACCTTCCACCGGACGGGCCCCCGGCGCCGCTCGTCGTCGTCCATCTCCCTGTACGCCCGCCACTCCCGCAGCAGGTTCCCCAGGTCGTGGAGCTTGGCGCCGAGGCCGACGCAGCAGTTGGCGTGCATGGTGTAGAGCGTGTTGAAGTCGCGCGTGTTGTTGCAGAAGCCGCCGTTGTGCGCCGTGTCGAGGAACTGGATCCGCAGGCCGCGCTTGGCGACGAGGTCGAACTTGATCTCGTTGAGCACCTGCTGCTCGTGCTTCCCCGGGAACGACTCCCGCGCGGCGTGCCACGCCTCGAACGCGCCCACCGTGCGCCGGCTCGATTTCACGTACAGGAACCCCGTGTTCGGGAAGTTCGCCGGGCTGTACGGGTCGCCGAAGTAGAAGTCCGACGACGTCACCATGTGCGCCGCCACGGACATCCGCTCGAACGGGTCACGGAACCACAGGATGTCGACATCCTGCGCGCATCATTCTACCGTACATTAGGTATATACCGCATCTAATATCCTTCATCTACCTTTTTTTAAGAAAAAAACTTACATTCTATAATTTAACTACAAAACATTAAAAAAAAACTCTAAAAAATTCCCCTAAAATTCCTGTGCCGTATCAAAATGGTCATTACGATATATATAACCCAACATCAGTTCGCGAAAAAAAAACTACATTTTTTTGAGTACTACTATATAGTATATCATGTAGAAAAATAAGTGAGCCTCTGGCCACACTACTAAAAACCTCAAAATTTATTTACCAATTGTTAGAGGGATGTTTTTGTCAAATGTGCTCGCATTGGACCGTTTCTGAAATCGATCTAATTTCCTTAGTCTTTGCAAACTACTCCAACCGCTACGACGTACCGTGAAGAGGAAGTTGTACCCGAGCTCCAGGATCCTCTGCTGCAGCCTGACCTTGCTCCAGACCAGGTCGATGTAGTCCTTGCTCATGAACACCTTCTCGTCGGAGAGGTTGCGGCCGGCCACCGCGAGGAGGTAGCAGTGCGGGTGCACGGCCCGGCACCTCTCGAACGCCCTACCGTCGAGGGCCACGACGAGGAGGTGCTCCGGGAAGTGCGCGATCCGCTCGCCGGCGCGGAAGCTTTCGAGGAAGAGGTCCAGCAGCGAGTCCTGCGCCGCCCACGCCTCGTTCACCGACGTCATGATGATCGTCCTGTGCTCGTCGGCCACCGCACGCAGCAGCTGCTCCAGGTCTTGCTCCGGCACCGCCGCCTGTCGAAAAAAAAATCAGATGTTAAGGGATAGCATCAAATTTCAACTTTGTCTTTGCCACAATTGCATGAACTATCAAAGATTCCAAGTCCTTGACAACCTGCCAAGGCAAGGAAACTAGAAAATACAGTGAAGTAAGCAAAAATTGCAACTTTGTAATCTGAATTTCTGAAACCTGGATAGCCTTTTCCTCGGCATGAGCATGGCTTGTCATGTTAGCCTCTTGGGCTGGAGGATTGGTCCAGCTCGATATGCCGGCAGTCGATCGCGCGCCCAGCCCGGCCGACGACAAGAAGAACAGCAACACCAAGGCGACGGACGCCCCGATGAGAAAAGACACCAATTGGTTAAGGGCGTTCTGCTGACTTCCCATCATGTACCTGCAAGTATTGTCGCCAAGAACAGAGAAGGGGGAGGAAAGTGTCGTAGAGGAAAAACTGCTCTTGGTCTATACTTAACTCTGGTGTTATGATGTTGATCTTTTCAAACAGGGTGTCATTAGCCAATGAGACCAATTCTATTTGGTCACAGTATGGTGCAGTGTATGATAATTTTTCCCTCTCTTGCATGGGCATTTCTAGTTCTCATGTGGAAAGTCAGACCTCTCGATTTTGATACGGAAATGCGCTGTGCTCTTCAGTAGCATGAGTTTGGAGACTGTTAGTCCATGTGTACGTATCACATATGCCATCAGAAACTTCCTACTGGGGTATACTGTATCCATGACCACCATTAACCATTCTTTGGAATGTAATACAGTACTAAGCACATCATGATGTACTGTCCATTCTTTCATTCCCGTGGCAATTATTTATGTGAGTTCGAATGATTCTTCTATGTACGAGCACTGCAATGGATGTAACCATGTAAATTTTTTTATGCGAGTCCGAATGATTCTCTGGTGGTTCGCTGCACAGATGGGACACCTCAGTTTCCTGTACTAACAGTATGGAAATCCACCTGGGTTATTGTTTCTTCTACTATTCTTGATTTTATTGAATGCTTACAAGACAAAACTGTTAGAACATTAAAATTGATCTTTGCCATATGATCAAACTGAAATAAACAGAATCTCACATGTGGTGATTGCAACACCATAACATGCGGTGATTGCAACACCATAAATATGTAAACTGGGCTATTTTTGGAATTTTTGTTGCAAGAACGAGCTAAAATAGTTCAGAGTTCCTACACTTTATAAGACTCAACCATCCAGATATTAGTGTCAAATGATTCATCAAATACCTTCAGTTCAATACTTGGACATTTTGTAGCAATTAATGATTTCATATAGTGTTTTCCCCTTAAAACATGATAATGGTAGAAACAAATAGAAGTTACACGACAGATGAGCTAAAATTGCAGAACAAGTAACAGTGAAATTTTAATAAAGATGGCTTGCAAGTCGACAAATTTAGGAATTTATGCACAATATTTTGGTATATGCAAGTCAAGTTCATATAAACGAAGTCCCAATCATATAGACTAAGGCGTTGAAATATCAGAGAGACTATGGCTTAGTGAAAACAAAAAGAAACATTGCAAAATGATTAATGATTAACATAGACATATCTACCAAGCAAGATGACAAGATTCAGAACAGAAGCCTAATTCTTGCTAAGGACAAAAACACATCAATAAAAATATTATATTGATTTTGCATAATGCTAAAAAATTAATTGCACATTTTAATGATCTTGCAACTGACATAAAATTGCAAATCTATCCATCAAGTTCCTTCTGTAAATGAATATTAAGGACTGCGTGGATCACGAATTTTTATTATTTTAAATCTGAAATCTAACTATAGATTCTGAAATGATGACAAAAACCTAACTACCAAATCATATTTATTGGTTAAATATAAAATCTAACTACATAATATGAAAATCTTACATGACAACCAATAAATATGAACAAAACAATCATCACATGACAAACCCTGCAATATGCTACAGAAATAGAGTCCTAGAGACAAATCTTATAAGACAAACCCCTAAACATTTCACATATATTACCAAAAAACCCAATGAATATAACCTAGGCCTGCTAAAAAAACAGCTCAAAGCAGACCTATGAACCTCAGAAATTTTCATATACATATTTTGCAAGTACACCTTGTAGGAAAATCCATAAGAAGAAAAAAAAATATCACTAAACAGAGGTCTCATATATCAAGGATGATGGAAACACAAATCATGTTATTCAGATCATGATGATGACTAACCAATCAGTGCAAGTTACCAAGTGTTTGAGACTAAACCTTTTGTGCTAGAATATACAACAAGCCAACTAAAAACCAAGATTGCTCAAACCAAAAAACTAACACCAATAATGTAGTATGTCACCGTTTGATACATAGACTGATATACTGATAGACATAGACATAAACAAACATTTATTTTATACTAGGAAAAAAAATAACATTGGTAAACCCTGATAGAAACAAAAACAAAAAAAAAATTCTAAGCTAGACAAAAATTAACCTAACCTTGTTGAACCCAGACATAAAACCAAAAAAAAAACTAAGCTAGACAAAGAAATGATCTAACCATGGTGAACCTGTAGAAAACCCCCTACACCGTAACAAGATATCATTCTAAAAATAACATAAGTTTAGAGACTCGTGCACCCTAAAATTACCCAATGACATTAGTTTCACTCTGAAAATTAAAATTGTAGTACAAAGCAATAGAAATTGTAGAAAGTTCAACCCTGTAATTTATAAACAATTAGCTTGCAATTCTTGAACTAGCTAGTAAAATAGCAAAATACATCATATTTACTACCCATAGTTAGCAATAATTCATATATAGATCTGAAAAATTAAGTTCACAACACACTTCAAATAAAGATAATCAACCCAAAAGAAGAACAACATCATCTCACAAATGGTCACTATAAATAGTAGCTCCAACAAATCAAAAAGCCAGGAACCTAACTCCTAGATATGACCATCTAACCAACCCATTACTTCAATCGAAAGGTCTGGAACCTGAATATCCAAGTAATTTCCAAGTTAGTGCGATCTAAAATTCCTAAATAAATATAAGGACTTCTGCTAAAATGCATCATTATGAAATGTGGTCTAACAAATGCTGTAATCTTACCTAAATTCACTGAATATGTGTGATTCAGACATGCTAACACAAGTAATTTCAAAGTCAGTGTTTGAAGCTGGAATGAATCCAAAGATGCACATGTGTACAAACATATAGACAAAATAGATTAGTCTAGGCCAGACAATAAATCCCTACTAATTTGAGGGAAATTAACACCAAAACAACAACAAAACAGTTGCCTCCCAAACCTAAGTTCATTTCAAAAACTGATTGCACTCATATGTACAAACAACAACAAATCAATTAACTTAGATTTGACCATGAAACCAAACCTTACTTCAGTTCAAATACAAGCAAATTCGCACAAATAAATAAGCCCCCAATCTAATAATTACAGCCCACATTTCATCAACATATAGAACAATCAAACCCTATCACATGTGCTATCCAACAAAAAAAATAGAGCAAAAACCATAGCACATCTGTTAGACTAAAAAAAAATCAAACACAATCGAGCAGATGATTGCTCGCCGCGCGCCCTTGCCAGCCGCACGCCGCGCGCCCACGCTAGCGGCGAGCCAAGCCCCCGCCGCTCGTCCACCGCTCGCTCGCGCCCGCCGAGTGTCCACCGCGCCGACGCTCTTCCCCCTCCGTTTGTTACTAATACTAATAAAAATAATAAAAAGTTTGATACGAGCTAACATGAGAGAATTGGGCTCAAAGACAAAACCGTAAGCACCGCCGACAAATCCCAGCCCGAAAACGGCACAAATTGGAGACATAGAAAACTGCCATTGATTTGATAGAAAAACTAGCGCCTGCGCGCTAGCAAAAGCGGGGGAAAAAATATCTCGATCTAGGGATCCCTCTCGCTCCTCCCCGACCTCTCCTTCCCCCTCCTCCCGCAAAACCCTAGCCCTAGAGGTGGAGCCCCCCTCCCGCCAGCTCACTGCATCGCACCATACCCATGGCCGACGACCACTGCTCCTCCGCTTCGTCGCCGGCGGCGGCGGCGGCTGCTGCTGCCGCGGCGGTGGGGTCGTCGGTGATCCCGATCGTGAACAAGCTGCAGGACATCTTCTCGCAGCTGGGGAGCAGCTCCACGATCGACCTGCCGCAGGTCGCGGTGGTGGGGAGCCAGAGCAGCGGCAAGTCTAGCGTCCTTGAGGCGCTCGTCGGCCGCGACTTCCTCCCGCGGGGCTCCGACATCTGCACGCGCCGCCCCCTCGTGCTCCAGCTCGTGCACCAGCCGCGCCGCCCCGCCGACGCCGACGCCGACGAGTGGGGCGAGTTCCTGCACCTCTCCGGACGCCGCTTCTACGACTTCCGCGAAATCCGCCGCGAGATCCAGGTCCCCCCTCCCCTCCTCATAATTTATCGTTTCCGTCGGCGATTGAGTTGGTTAGGATTTGGAATGGAGGATCAATCGATAGCGAGTGCTATGCGGTTTGTGGATAGTGTTTGTGAATTTAGTGGGGTCAATCCTATTGCTGATACGTGTAATTACATTTAGTGGTTGTTCGAAAATCGAAATAACTGTTAAACTTTAGTGGTGAACTAAAATTTGGTAGCAGAGAAGTGTGTAGTGCAGCAATTTTTGTTTATTTTTTCTTTCCAGTATTTGGTAGAATAACGATAGTATATATCAATTATACACTCCTCCGCATCAATGCAGGCAGAAACTGACAGGGAGGCGGGTGGTAACAAGGGTGTGTCAGATAAGCAGATACGTTTGAAGATTTATTCACCAAATGTGCTAAACATCACTTTGGTGGATTTGCCTGGAATCACTAAGGTGCCCGTGGGTGACCAACCAAATGACATTGAGGCCAGAATAAGGACTATGATATTGTCATACATCAAGCACAAGACATGTATCATCTTGGCTGTTTCTCCAGCAAATGCAGATTTAGCGAATTCTGATGCTCTTGAAATGGCTCGAACAGCTGATCCTGATGGTATGTATGCCCTTCAAAGTCCATGTGTAGTCCACTAGAACATTTCTATTAAGATCCTGTATCTTACTAGGCTGATTCATTGTTCTTGTAGGGTCTCGAACAATCGGTGTTATCACAAAGGTTTCATCATGTACCTTAAATTTTCTACGTTCTTGGATTGAAAAAGCAACATTCTATTCATATTATCCCACTTCTGATCTTGGCTGCTCTTCTATTTCCTTCCAGTTGGACATAATGGACAGGGGCACTGATGCCCGCAATTTTTTGCTGGGAAATGTGATCCCATTACGGCTTGGTTATGTTGGCGTGGTAAACCGCAGCCAGCAGGTACTTTAGTTTGTAGCATGTTTGTTTAATTTGAGGGCGCAGCTGTATTAATGTTCCTACTGCATCGCTGCCTTTCACAGTTCGATAGCGATCTAACTTGGTGATCACTGAGTTCGTTGTGTATAATGATCTGAACTTCCAGATGGAGTAATTGTGTGGTTTTACTGCTTGTTGCCTGTTGATAAATGGCGGTTAATAACAATAGCTCCTCTAAATTTCGAACTTCATACCTATTTCATATCATCAAATATCATTTTCAGAATTTTGTCTTAGCAATTATAGGAATGTCTTGGAGGTATTTTGCTATTGCAGTGTTAAGCATCTTCTTTGATGGTGTAAAAGGTAAGTCTAATCTATACTTTTCTTAATACGCAGGATATCAACTCAGACCTCAGTATCAAGGATGCTCTGGCCCGTGAAGAAAAATTCTTCCGCATTCAGCCGGTATGCTGCAGTGAAGTTCACTATTTTTTTTTCCAACTTTTTTATTCTTTGTTTTCCAATTTTCTGAAATGTGTTCTCCTTTTCAGGCATACCAGGGTCTTGCTCAGTACTGTGGGATACCACAGTTAGCAAAGAAGCTAAACCAGGTATTTTTGTGGATAGGATATACGTTGTAGTCCACCTTATATAACTTTCAGACACGTTGTGATTTAAACTAAAGTTACATTTACGTGGTTTCAGATTCTGGTCCAACATATAAGGACTGTTCTGCCAGGACTGAAGTCACGCATAAGTTCTCAGCTGACAGCTATTGCTAAGGAACATGCTTTTTATGGTGATCCAGTCGAGTCCAAGGTCTTGTTTGAATTAATATTCTTTGGTCAAAGTGATAATAATCATACAATTTTCTTGTGAAATCATTTTTAACAAGTTATATAGTCTGATTTGGTTTATTTAGAGCCTAATAAAATATGGCTGCTTCATCTGTCTTCTCTGTTATTCTTTTGGTCTCTGCCTTGATGGTCCATCTCTGTGTTTCATGATTGCAGGCTGGGCAAGGTGCTAAGCTTTTGAACATTCTAGCTAAATACTGTGAAGGTATTACTGAACCGTGAGACTATATGTATGCTTAGAAGTCTTGTAGTTGTTTCTTTGTTCAAGCCTTATCTCTTACGTTGTTGTGTCATTATTTGTAAACGTTAACAACGTGTGCATGCTGTAGCTTTGTCCTCGATGGTGGAAGGAAAAAATGAAGGTATATCAACAGTTGAGCTTTCTGGTGGTGCAAGAATCCATTATATTTTTCAATCTATCTTTGTTAAAAGCTTAGAGGTTTGTAATTTTGTTGCATTTACTGGCTTACTGGATCTTTCATTACGCCGCATCATAGCATTCATCATATCCATGTAATCATGAGGTTATCAAATCTGTCTCATAGGATGTTGACCCTTGTGAGGATGTCACCGACGAAGACATCCGCATGGCTATACAAAATGCAACCGGTCCTAGGAGTGCTTTGTTCGTACCTGAGGTATGATGCACTTGTGTCCTTTTGGGTACACTATTGAAAGAGCAACTGTAGAAATTCACGGACGTTGCCCAGTTGAGCTGACATAACTCTTCCTTTGCTAACATTTTGTTAGGTACCATTTGAACTCCTTGTCCGTAGGCAGATCAGCAGATTGCTTGATCCAAGTCTTCAGTGTGCAGATTTTATATACGATGAACTTTTCAAGGTATAGACTTGACTGTCAATATAGCTGTGACCTTTTTGGCAGTTTGTCTGATGTTATTGCATGCTAGTTCCCGTGTGGCTGTGTACCCTAGAAGTCATAATTTGTTCTCCAATATGCCAGTCCATTTGTAAAATCTAGGAAGCCGAAACTGAAGCATCTATTTTGCTCACTTCACATATAGCGTTAATTAACATTTAACATGCTGATAGGTTGTTTCTATTGTTACTTCTCTTGATAACTTCTGTTTTGCTGTAGATGAGCCATCGCTGTCTTTCCATTGAGCTGCAGCAGTTTCCTATACTCCGGAGGAGCATGGATGAAGTAATTGGGAAGTTTTTGCGGGATGGGCTTAAGCCGGCACAAGATATGATAGCACACATTATTGAGATGGAGGTAAACATTTTCTTGCTTTGTGGTTGTTAATTGTTTGTTTTGTTGCCTTCTTGGCACAGTTACCGGATTCGCTATAAAACCCTGCGAATCGCGAACCGAATTCGTCGAGCGAGAACTGGTTTAGGGTACGGGGTTCGTATTCGCAGTGGAAATTGGAAGAAAATGTGGCGAACTATGAACCCAAATCCCATACTTTAACTCGGACGAACCGAGTTTCTGGTGACTATGGTTCCTGGTACCCGCTGGAGTTTATAAACATGTGACTTATCCATATTTGATCCAAACTTCTATATATAGTGCTGACCACACATGCACCATTTTGTAACTTATTTAATGAAGATTTCGATAACATATTATTTGATTTGTATTTGATCCGAAGTGTTCGTTTCCTTATTTATTCTGACTTTGCATTGATATATGGTTTTCATTATTTTCACTTGCAATGATATTAACTGTGCAGGCGGATTACATAAACACATCTCACCCAAATTTCATCGGTGGCAGCAAGGCTGTAGAGCAAGCACAGCAGCAAGTTAGGTCTGCCAGATTGCCGGCAACGGTGGTTAGAAGAGTATGTATATGTTATATGTACAATTATAGTGTAATTTCATCTGTTCTGGACCTCTGGTTCTGAGAACAACTTAAGTTTAGAATCACTGTCAACTACAAATGAACTCTTTATTTCATATAAGCACCCAGTGTTTCTATTTCTTAATGACATGGACGTTACCTTACTTTTAGGACTATCGGAACTCGGAATTAGACGAATATTTAATGGCGCTTTTACAAATTATTGTTTATATTTGGACAACTTTTTTCCTATAAATATATAGCAGGTTTGCAGCTACACTGGTACTTTTCCAGTCACAGTTAAAAGTATGTTGATTTTTTTCTTTCATGAAATCATTCATGATGGCCCTGTTATGCTCAAAACCATAATGGATGTCAATATGTCATTATCAAACCATTTATTTCTTTTGGAAGAGGCATGGATCATGACTAAGCCAACTCTAGTGGTAGGCCCATGTTAGAACTTGTGCTGCTAGAACGAAGGATTGTAGACACACGAAAATCCTACTGTTTATTTTGGGCACACTTTTGGCAAGTTGAATAATGTATTCAGAGATTTTGATTTTTTTTAGTAAGTTATATGCACTTATCACACACATCCTTCATTTGCAATTTGATTCAGTCCACGTCTTATCAACTATACACAAGTATTTACCAATACCACATGGCAGGATGGAGCAGATGCCGATAAGCTTCAGGCTCCTGATAAAACTCAAAAATCACGTGCATTATTGGGTAGAACTGCTGGTGTAAATGGAGTTGTCACCGACCACATCCAGGTTTTTCTCATAACCTTTTTTTAGCAGTGTGATGACTATTCATTTGGTGGAATTTGTTTCTTAGATTGTTCTCCTTTGCTTTTGTGGTCCATTACCAGGGGGTACGGTCTGCTGCTGAGGCCGAGAGACCAGGATCGTCAGGTAAGGGTTCTGTTGCAAATGCAATAGATCCTTTGATATATTTGAGTGCAATAGATTCTTTGATATATTTGAGTGCAATAGATTCTTTGATATATTTGAGTGCAATAGATCAGCCTAGTGTTTTTGAAACTATCATACTATTTTTACTTCAGCCAATTTATTTACCCGCTAATCTTTCAGGTAGTGGAAGCACATCTTTCTGGGGCTCAATATTTACTTCTAATGAGGACCGTCCACATGCTTCTGCAAAAGATAGCTCAGTGAACAGATCTTATACTGCACCTACTCCCAACCTGGAACATTCATTCTCGACGATACAGTTAAGAGAGGTAAGCTATCTTATTAATGTTTTTTTAATTTTCTCATAAGTATTATTTGAACGTGCAAGTGATTGATGGAGACCATTGTTAAACAGCCACCGACAGTCCTGAAGCCTTCAGAAAATCAGTCTGAGCGGGAGGCCCTTGAAATAGCAATTACAAAATTGCTATTGAAGTCATATTACAATATAGTCAGGAAAAATGTTGAGGACTTTGTGCCAAAAGCAATTATGCATTTTCTGGTATGATTCTTGTCCAACTCTTCCGTATTTACTTAAGAGTGCATAACATAACTATTTCTTGGGCACATCATTTCCATTATAACTCCTTATAATTACTTGGGTGTGTATGATGACAGTTTCTTTGTGCTATTCTTTTGTGCTATTTTCTTAGTTTCATGGAATGCACAGATGAGAGTAAAGAAATATTAAAATCTACCATTGTTTTCGCCTCAACTACTTTCAAGCATGGTTAAATACCAATAATACTGTTTGTTGGTGGCATTATCAAACATTATTAAGCGCCACTATTATTGTGGCTTGCAGTAGTGAGTATTGATAGTATTTTCCTCTTAATTTTTAAGCATTTGTTTTTTCCTTTGTGAATGCAACTATTGAGCTTGCATTGCATTCAGCAGATTGCTCTAAAACATTGTTTCTTAATTCTTTTTAAATAAAAATAGAGGTGGTTTGATCGAATCTCTTGCCTCCTTTCCTTCTCTGTCCTCTTGATTCAGCTCTGTGCATTTCCTAGTGGAAGAGAAGCTGAGCAGAAACCCTAGTAATAAATGTATGTTTTTTCAGTTGTTGTAGCATGTTCATTAAGGAATCTCTTGCAGGTTAATCACACAAGAAGGGAGCTGCATAATTTCCTTATAACTACCCTTTATAGGTGAGGAAAGCTGTTTCTACCCTTATTTGAACGATGTCCACCATTACATGATATCAAAATTGCTCGCTACTGCTGCTATGCATTATAGTTCCCCAAATGCTTGCTAATTCCCTATGAACCAATGCAGAGACGAGCTCTTTGGGGACATGCTCAGAGAACCTGATGAAATAACTATAAAAAGGAAGCAGATAAGTGATACCCTCAAGGTCCTTCAGCAAGCATACAAAGTATGTTTTCACAACCCTTTTAAATCCTTCATTCAAATATGTCTGGTACTGCTTGATCTGACCACTACTTGTTCTTTCTTTGCCTTATGTTTCTTTGACAAAATTCAGACTTTGGACGAGATACCACTTGACGCGGAGTCAGTTGAGAGGGGCTATTCCCTGGACTCTGATGCAACAGGTTTACCACGGGTCCATGGGTTTTCTTCATCCTTACACGGCGATGGGAGCTCACCATATTCGACCCCGAAGCAAACAAGGTCTAGGAAATCGAGACACTCCGGGGAGCAGCCGCCTTTCAATCCCAATGCGAGTGGCAACGGTTTTGATACCGCCTTTCACGACCGTCACCCTGATTGGTGACTGAACCAACAGATGTGCTGGTGGCACACAGCCACACACTATTCTGCATTCAGTTTGTTGGCACCCAATAGATATATGTTTTTCTTGTTGCTATATTCTTTTTTTAGTGCTGCGCCCAATGAAGCATTGTACAGTCTATCGCTGCCCAATCATTTCGTCTTAAAAATGGCATCGGTGATGGGTATAATTTTTTTGTTGAAACCCAGGGAAGAAGCTCTGAAAACATGCTAGTTTAGTGCCAAGTGTCTTGAGTACCTGTATCCTAACATGGTTGGTTTTGCCGTGCAAAATCTGGCATGGTTGGCATGGAGATGCAAAAATTGTGTTGCAATGAAGTTGCTACCTTATCCCATTATTACTTTGATAATATTAGTTAATAATAGTTGTGATTTTCAAAGAGGTGTTTACTAATCTATTCTTTCGACGTGCAACAACCCGAGTAGCTTAACTGAAAGAAATACGTCTTTACAAAAATTACAGTGAATTTCTTGCACTAAGGGCTCATTTGAAACACCATATTTCTCTCTCAATTCTTGTGGAAATCAAATTGTTTTTTTTTTTGTGAAATTCCTACGATCCAAACGTGTCTAAAATCCGTGGAGTTAGGTTGGAAACTTGGATACTACAGCTAAGTTCTGATGGGGTTGGATAAAAATCACAAAATAGCTATTTCACAGTTGTACTGCAAATAAGCGCGTGTTCTCGTATCTGTGCACTGCAGCAGCAATAACAAGGTGCGTCTGTAGAGTAATCTCTACATTATACTTCTGGACAACAAGGTCGAACCAATACGCGCGGCCAAAATCTGATCAAACAGACGATGAGATCAATCACCTCGCCGCTTGAAGTTTCCATCTTAAGCTAACCTGCACACAAAATTTGAATGCTAGTAACTAATAATGTAAAAACTTGAAGCGCTAAAGATCCTGATGTTTTTAGGAAAACAAGATATAGTTGAGCAAGTTTCTTGGATTACCTTGCTCTAATTTGACCTCGAGCTGATGCTTGGTTAGGACTTAGGAGGGTGAAAATTCCTCACAGCAACCCATAACATTAATTCTATACTCCATCTGGATCGGCATGGAGAGGCATTAAAGATGCAAAAACAACCAGCAGATGCTACCTTAACCCGCCAATTCCAGTCCTCAAGGTATACCAAATTGTTTCTAGTAGCCTTTTGGTAGTCTACTAGCCTTTCTTCTTCTTCGCTTTCTTCTTTTTCTTTTGAACAGCTTCTGATTCCCGTTTGAAGATTGCCAGGACTTCGATGCTGCATCAGTAATTTCATTTAATAAATGTGATTCAAGACTATATCAATTAGCCAGCACACATATAAATAACCGATGTGCAAAAAATAAGAATGGATTAAATGGGGGCAGAGAGGGAGCAGCAAACTAGAGTTATTTAAACAGGTCATCAAAGCCAGATAGCTTTAGGCAGGTTCGTTAATAACATCTAGACAGCATCCTCAAGTTAATTATTTTGGATTTTGATCAGCGAAGCCATGGGCAAAGTCCATGTTTAAGAAAGTTAAGAAACTTAAATATACATAAGAGACCACTCTAAATCTGTCATCAAACTACAGTAATGTCTCTCCCCTATCAGAGTATGGTAAACTTAATTGATACTATAGAAGCTTCAAATCTATATATAATGACCCAAGCCAGGTGGCAGCCATGGTTAGTGATTTTTTATTATATTTTTGTAGTCCTATAACTTGGCACAATACAAAATATAAGAGACTTTCCCAAGAGCAATTGCAGTAAAGTATAAGAGAGTAGTAAGTTGCAGTCAAGAAGTTGAAATCAGTACCTATCAGTGCCAGGGAAGAAGTTAAAAGCATGAGCATTTTCCAAATTCCAGGCCTGGCTGGATATCAAGCTTTTGCAGTCCTGCAGAGGAAATAATTATAAATAACAAAAACTGCACCAAAATAGCAACAGAAATTTGAGGAAGTAAGTTTGGGAGACACTTAATAAGCTATCATTACATAACACAAACAAATCAAATTCCGGAACTTTATGATCCATAAGTAACTGTCACCTTCTTAAAACTTTCCCATCCACAGCTGATGTATATAAGGGTTTCTGGCCATGTTTCACTACTTTCTTCCGTTGTTGTGCTATCAACATGAACAGTTGCCTCCCTTGCTCGTAGGATCCATGGTCTCTTCTCATCTTTGACCTTTGTAAGTGAACTGTGTTTAGAAATTGAATGCCATTATTAATAAAGTTACCACAGTGGACAAGGATTTTACAATCAAAGAAAACTCAGTGGACATATTATCACATAACTGGAAATAAAAGCATGAAAGCACACAGACTGCGAATGGTACTTCTTATTTCTACCTTTTAGCCTTATACGCCTTGCTCTCAGACAAAGCAACTTTCTGTAAAGCACTGATAACAGAAGGGTGCAATCCTTTCCTGGGAGGATCCACGATAACAACACTTGACCCTTTAAGCCAATGAACAGGTTCCTGGTACCATGATGCAGGTTCCAAATGAATCCTTGGAATATGAGATGTAACAATAGTAGAAAATACAAGTTTGATTGCATACAACTGAAGCATCGGTATTGTGCCAAGTTATGGTACAACCCAGGTTTGTTGGAAGTCGGCTTGCTGACTTCTCAAAAGACATCTTTGACATTTTGTTGATCTCAACACATTTCACAGACCTGGAAGTATAAGAACTTATCATGAAACATCTGAATAACAGAAGCATGCCACCAAAAAGGATACACTGAAAGTAGACATGGCCATGGAGAGCCTGGGCTGCCCTGAATTTTGAGGCGAGTCAACTGGCTTCAGAACCAGGCCCGCAAGGAATTCTTATAGATATCTTAGTATATTTCACTAAAAGTAGTCTAAATCAATATTTTTAGGGAAAAATAAATACTTGTTTTTTTTCTCAGGCATACAGCTGGGCTTTTTTGGGGGGCTCTTTTGCTGAGCCAGACCAGGCTCGAACCTAGCCTTTTTCAGGTCAGGCCTGTAGCCTGTCTGCAAGGTCTGGCTGAGACAACCCAATGTTTTAGCTCCCAGAATGGTATACCTATACCATACCAGTACTGGTCTACTGGATTTGGCTTAGTAGCCTACAAGGAACACAAATAGTCTACTGGATTTGGCTTAGTAGCCTACAAGGAACACAAATAGTCTACTGGATTTGGCTTAGTAGCCTTAGCCTAGAAGCAAGGTAAACACCGTAAGGTAAACTGATGCCAGCAACAGCTATTAACAAACACCGTAAGGTAAACTGATGCCAGCAAAAGCTATTAACAAGTATACCAAACAGGACGCAAATCCTAACTCTTAGAACTAAAACGTCGGTGAAGTATTCTATACTGTGCATGCATTAAGATAGTGCATAAGGTTGTGAATCATTTAGTACGTTAACAAACATAAAAATGTGTCCCCTCAGCATCCCAATACTGTCATCCTGACTAGTATATACATATCTAATCTTGACACATCCAAAACAGAAATACAATATGTGCCAGTTAACATGCATTTTTTACTCACCTACATTTCCTAGAAGTGGCAATGGATAACCCAATAACACCAGCACCAGAGTACAAATCAACAACTGTTGAGCCACGTGGTACATATTTGTTCAACCTATGCAGCAATGAGTTAAAAGACTGCAAAGAAAACAAATCACTGTGTAAGAAAAATATGTTAGGACAAACTTAGCATAAGGTAAGTAAACATTGGAACTGCTCCAACTATATCCAAGATCCACATGCAACGAAGAAATGTGGTGCATGGAATGGTTCTAAGGTTAATCGCTAGCTCCTAGCAAATATAATCACCTAGACTTTTTTAGATAGAAAATTTAATCCTGCTGTACATGGATAAGTTCTACATGAATACACACAATTTTAATCACACATATGACATACCAGAGTATTAGCCTGCCCAAAGCTATAAGGATCCAGAGAAATATCAACTCCTCCGAAACGCTCCCACAGGTCTCTCTCTCCAATGAGATGTCTCCATTTATGCCCAAAAATTATCTGCAGATGTAACAACATTATTATTTGGAAAAAAAAACATAGATCCTGAAGGTAAGTAGTTGGCAGGGAACATATGAAGTTGGATGCCCAACAGGGAAATATCAGGGAGTTAATATTTAATCAAGGCACATATGTATCAGTGTATTGTAACTTGTAAGTAAATAGCTTAGAGTAAGAACAAAACGTCAAAAAGGTACATGAAGAAAGCCTTGAATTTTTTTTGTCAGTTCTAGTCCAAACAGGATTTGCTCACGGTGTGCATCTGGTATATATATATATTCTTGCAGGTTGCAGAAATGCTGACTTTAGCATATGGTTTCTATATGAGCAGGAAAGTGGTTTTGAACACCTGCATCCCCCTCGAGTACTTGCCATACCTCTTAACGAATATATGCATTATTGGAATGGAACTCAAATTCTATTCCATGGGACCAAAGCCAACATATTACATGTACAAGGGGCCAAAGGCCAAAAGGCAAACACTCTACACAAAGAGAAACTAAGAGCATACTCTCACCCAGGGGGGAAAAACCCGGCTGGTTACCGGCGATAACCGGGAATCACAAAACCGGCCGGTTTTGTTCCGGTTTAACAAATTCAAATTTTGAATTTTGGCCGGTTTTTAAGCAAATTCAAATTTCAGTTTGCAAACTTCATCTGATTTTTTTCCTGAGATTTCCGGTAACCAGCTGGTTACCGTTTCCGATCGGCGACCAGGATTTTCACCTTTTCCGGGATTTCGATCCTGCTCTCACCCCCCAAAAAAACTAAGGGTGGATGTTGTTGCACCTGTGACCGCATGTAGGAAGCATCAACCCCAATATGCTTGCTTGCTGAGCTCATGCTTTATCGAATCTCGAGCAATGATATCGCACCAATGCTGTGAGACAGTAACGTAGTAGGTTCAGGCACTGAAACACCATAGTCCTCAAGAAGCCACCGTAGTCAGGTGACCTCAGTTGTCACCAACGCAGGGGCCCTCAACTCAGCCTCGGCACTCGAATGAGAAACTGCAGTATAATTCTTAGTCTTCCAAGCAATTAAGGAAGGACCAAGGAGGACACAGATGGCAAAAAGTGACCGACGATCAGAAGGATAACTAGCCCAAGTCGCATCAGAATACACCTGAAGCTACAAGGAGCTGGAGCAAGGGAAGATGCGTTGAGTGATGGTTCGTAGAACCCGAAGGATGTGACTGTAGTGGATCTGAGTAGGAGCAGAAACAAATTGACTCAAAATGTGAACATGAGAGATGTCAGGTCGAGTGTGGAAAGGTAAATCAAACTCCCAATAAGATGACAATATCGAGTGGGATCCTCAAGGGGAGTACCATCAATGGTCCGAAGCTAAAGGTGGAGTTCCATAGGAGTGTCCACCGTGTTCTGGTCAGTGAGACAAGTACGATCAAGGAGATCCTAGATGTACTTCTGCTGGGAGGTAATAGCCATCAGGAGTGGAGGTGACCTCAATCCCAAGGAAGTAGTTAAGGGGACCCAGATTAGACATCTGAAATTGTTCACTGGGACGCCTCTTCACAAAGTCAATATACTGAGGGTCATCTGCAGTGATGAGCACGTCATCCACATAGAGAAGTGTACCATGAGAGGAAGTGTGAACAAAGAAATCAAGGTCATGGTCACTAGCGGAGAAGCCGACAACAGTGATAACAAAAGTGAAACGCTCAAACCAAGCACGAAGGGCTTGCTTGAGCCTATAGAGTGAACGACGTTGGCGACAAACCTGGCCGTCGGGAACAGAATACCCAAGAGGCGGTTGCATGTAGACCTCACACAACTCGGCATTAAGAAAAGCATTCCTGACATTGAACTAAAAGATAGACCACTGGCGAACAGAGGCAACGACAACAAGAGTGCGAACAGTGCTCTTATCAGCAACAGTAGCAAAAGTCTCAATTAGTCACGGTCATACTCTTGTTGAAAGCTACACGCAACAAGACGTGCCTTATAGCGCTCAATGGAACCATCAGAACGGGTCTTGATCTTATAGACCCACTTGCACGTGATAAGAGTAACTCGAGTAGGAAGAGGAACATCCCAAATACCAGTCCACTGAAGAGCATCAGGCTCCTCTGCCGTGGCAAGCTGCCACGCCGGACAAGAGGCAGCCTCACGATACGAGCCGGGCTCAACTGCAACAAGTGCCTGAGCAAGAGGATCAGCTCGAATGGGAGGAGGCTGCCTAACAGGATTAGGAGGAGGAAAACCAAGGTGAGAGGGAGGTTGACATGACGAAGAAGCACGACCACGAAGGTTGTATCGTGGAATAGGAGGAGCCAAGAGAGGATTAGGAGCAGGACCCAACAAGGAGGGAGAAGAAGGCACTGGAGCAGGACCTAACAAGGATGGAGCTGAAGCTGAAGGATCCTCATATGGGGAAGGAGGAAGAGGAGTCGGGGGGAGCTGAAGGTGAAATCGGGGGAGCTAGTGGAGTCGGCGGAAGCGAAACAACGAGAATGGAGAGATGGGATCAGGGAAAGTCAGAAAAGAGATTGAATCAGCAAGAGTCTGAACTGGAAGGTGTCACGAGGATAGTAAGGCCGAGACTCGTCAAAAGTGACATTGTGTGAAATGCGCATCTGACGAGCAACAGGGTCATAGCAACGATAACCCTTGCGCTCAGCATTGTAGCCAAGGAAAACAAACTCAAATGACCGCGCACTCAGCTTCGTGAGCTCACGAGGTTGAAGAACATAGCAGACACAACAGAGTCAACACGAAAAACACAAATGGTTGAATCAAACTGAGTACAAACCATAGTAGCAAAGGACTAGTAAATAGAAAAGACCTGGCTACGAGAAGACATGAAGTAAATCCAAGTATGGCGAGAGTAATCATCAATAAAGACCACATAGTATCGATGACCCACTTTCAAAACGAAGGGAGTCGAGCCCCAAACATCAAAGTGAATCAAATCAAAAGGGCGAGCAGAAATAGAATTGCTAGAATTGTAAGGGAGCTGTTGCTGCTTGCCAAGCTTGTAGCCCAAATAGTGTAAGGAGGTACCACCAGGAACCGGCCCAAGGACACTACGACCAACTAAAGAAGAAATACACGACCCACACAAGTAACCAAGATGATGATGCCGTTGGGCAGAACTGATAGGAGTGATGGCGGTGAAAGTAGTGGCAGTGGTGGTGGTGGTGGTCAATTGGCTGATATAAGGGAGAGTGGACGGGAGAGAAAGTCAGTCGAGCTCCTAGAGACGCTGAGAGTCACGGTGGCGGTGGCCAGCACCAACCAGAGCCCCGGTGCGACAATGTTGAACACAACACGAGTCAGGCTCAAGAATGATACGACAATCATGATCAACAATCTAGTCGGCAAACATAAGCTGCATAGCAATCCTAGGAACATGAGAAATTGCTGGAACATAAAAGTGAGGGGTAGAATGGGTGCCTCGACCAGACAGACTCACAAAAGTAAGGTGGCAGAGTGTGGTGTCATGTGGAAGGAAGCACTAGAATTCAAGATCCAAGGAGATGAAGAAGACTGAGTAGCAGGGCATGCATAACCAGACGAGCTTGAGGACCCGTCCACGACAGGGCGCTGAAGTAGAGAGACCAAGTGTTGTTGAAGCAGATCAACGCCGCCTGGCGCGATGTCTGACCCAAGCTTATCAACAAGGGGTAGGGAGACCAACTGTTGTTCGATGTCCTGCTGGCAAGGATGATCAGCACAACTCCCGGTGCAGTGGGCGCTACTGGCACAGGTGCCTAGCAGATCTAGGGCACGCCAACGTGAATGAGAAGGCGACAACGATGCAGATCCAAGAAGGCCCTTTGCAAAAGAGCACAACGGCGGCATAGAGCCGACATCCTTAGCTGCGGCAGTCGTCCCCACCCAACCGGAGCCAAGCTCGACGGCGACGCAGGACCAGAGACAGCCAGAGACATAGCGGGAACGGTGGCGCTCGATAGAGCCGCGGGTGTGATGAATAAGTCCTCAGATCGTGGTCTTTGTGGGTAGGCTTGTACAAAGCAGCCTTTAAGGACAAAGATCTTGATCATCATAGGGCAAAGACTTGACTGTCATAGGACAAAGATCTTAAGATAGCATCTTAGCATATGCTTGGTGGTTGGCGACTTATAATATGTATCCCCAACCCTCAAAGTTGGCATGGCATTGTGTTAGAAATAAACAAAGAAAAATTGCCTCATCTCCAAGTGTCATCCTCTCCATGAGAGTAAGGATCTTGCTAACACCAACAAAGAAGAGTCCAATGACTAACAAGTGGTATCGAGCCTTACTATCCTGTAGCTTGAGCATCTCTTGCTCATCTCGTCTCGCCTCGCCGAAGCGGCCCCAAATGCAGAGCAAAGCGAGCTCCGTACCGTCCCCGCCACTCTCTCCGAGACGGCAAGACTGCCGAAGCAACCTCTCTCCACGCGACACCCAAGATGCGCCATGTCCGCAGGCGCTCTCGGCCCTTCGGTCGCCGAGCACTCAGCGTCGTGACGGCCGAGCTCGCCCAGGCAGAGCAGCCATGAAGGAAGCGGCAGAGATCACCCAGCAAAGTGAAAGAAGCGTCAAAGTCGGCATGGCGGAGCGGGCAAAGCAATGAGAAATGAGGCGGAAGCGCGGCGGCGGCAGATGCGCGCGTGGCGGAATGGAGGTCAAGGCTTCATACAAGAAAGAATAAAGAATCCATATCCGCCGATGACAATACCGACGCGGACTTGAGCCACGGAGGAGGCGGCGAGCATGGCGGCGCGAATGGCGCATAAGCGCCACAAGACGCCCACGAGCGCGCGGCACTCAGACAGCCGGGACGCGCCGGTGGCGCCTCGAGAGAGGCGACACGGCGGGCGACAGACGGGTCGACGGAGAGCGCGGCTGCCTCGCGACAGCGACGCGCCTTCTCCCGCAGACGGCATCGTGGTCACCACGGTACCAGTCATCATCAGGGCGTCGGCCATGGCGGCGGCGGCCTACCTCACCAAGACCAACTATGTCGAGCGGGTCGCGCGATGAGGTAAAACTCCAGCGCGGCATATGCGGATGCAATCCGGACGGCGACGCCGACCACGACCGGGATCGACGGCGCCGATGCTCTCATCATCGCAGCCCCGCCCGAGATGCGCTTCGCTACCAACAAGCGGATCGCTAAAGAGGCTTGGGACGCCATCGCCGCAAAGACGCATCGGCAGCGACCACGCCGCAAAGTCTACATTGCGGGCACTTCGCGACGGAGCGGAGCACTTGGCCTTCAAGCCAAAGCGAGGACGTGGATGACTTTGTTCTCCGCCTCAACACTCTGCTGCAAGCCGTGCGATTCGGCGACGACACCTACGGCGAGGAGAGAGCGTGGAAAAGCTCTTCCGCCGCGTCCCCGAAAGTACAAGCGGATGGCCCGCCGACGAAGTCTCGCTGGACCTCTCCACGATGACGATCGAGGAGGCGCGGTCGCCTCAAGGTTGTTGGCAATGATGAGCCACAGCGCCTCTGGGACCCGTCTCCATTGGCGGGAAGCTCCTCCTCACTGGAACAATGGGTCGCCACCAAGGTGACAGAAGAAGGGAGCCTTCTTCCACGACAGCGCCACAAGCATGGCAAGCGCAAGCAAGTCGCGCAAAGACGCCTGCATGGGCGCGAGGCGTGCCGAGGGTAATGATCGTGGGCGCCAGCATGGCGCTACCGGCAAGCAAAGCCAAGACGAGACGACTCTTGCCACAATCGCGCAAGCTTGGTCATTGGGCTGTGGATTGTCGATACCACGACGCGCCAAGCCCACGCCGCGCGCAGCGAGAGGAGGAGGAGCAATGGCCGTTCATTGCTCATGCGAGCATCGAACTACCTCCCAGCGGCACCGGCCGCAGCGGGCTCTCCTCCACCTTGACGAGCCAAAAGCACATGCCCTCCTCGCCACGGCCCGCAACGACAAGATCGACGGGGTGCTCGACACCGCGCCACCCATCACATGACCGGTCAACGGAGTTCTTCGCCGAGTTTGACTCTAGCGTCCGAGGCTCCGCTGTTTGGGGACGCCCGGCGTGGAAATCAAGGGCGCGGTTCACATCTTCACCACCATGTCCGCGAGCACAGTCGCCACCGGCGTCTACTACATCCCCGATCGCGGAACTCCATCATCGCCTTGGGATACTGACGAGAACGGCCGCGTGTCGAGATCGAGCACGGTCGCCGCGGATTTGGGATCTTCGCCGCCGCTTTCTTGCCAAGGTAACCAGAGGCGCAAATCGACTTTACATTCTTCACGTCGCGGTGCACAACCCTCTGTCTCGCCGCTCGTCGGGACGACGAGGCGTGGCATGGCACGAGCGCTGGGCACCTTTTCACTTCGAGGCCCCGGCGGCTCGGTGCCATGGAAATGGTGCGAGGCCCGCCGTGCCTTGACCATGTGGAGCGCTTCACGACGTCTGCGTGTTGACGGCGCAGGCGACTCCTTCCCCAAAGAAAGCGAGTTTTGAGCCAAGGAGAGGCTCGAGCTCGCAGACGGACTTGTGTGGCCCGGCGACACCGCCACACCGAGGACGACGCTACTTCCGCCGCTTGTCGACGATCTCTCCCGCTACATGTGGTGATGGTCCTCGGCGGCAAGGAGAGGTCGCGACGCCATCAGCGCACGCAGTCGCCGCGGAGGCGAGCGCGGCCGCAAGTCGCGCGTCGCGCATTGCATAACGGCGCGAATTCACGGCGGCCACCGACCGCGTCAGATCATACCGATGAGGGCATTCGCCACTACTCGCTACCGCATGCACTCGCAGCAGAACGGTGTCGCCGAGCGCACGCAACCGCAGGCGGCTGTGGGATGGCTCGCCCTCCTCAGCGCAGAGGGGATGCCGCCTATCTTCGGGAGAGCGCGGTGACGCCGCCTACATCCTCAACCGCCGCTACCAAGGCGCTGATGGCGGACGCCGTGACGAGGCTTGCATGGACGCAGCCGGCGGTCTCCCACTTGCGGGTCTTCGCCTCTCGCTCGCCAAGGAGCTTGGTTACATCGGTAAGCTCGACGACAGAGCACCGGGAGTGTTCATCGGCCACGCGGAGGCTCAAGGCCTACCGCATCCTCGACCGTCACACAACGTCCCGCGATCTCGCGTGACGCCAGTGTTCGACGGCGGCGCAGGCGGACGGGACAAGGCGGTGGACGACGGTTCGACTTCGACTCGTGGACTTTGTTGTCGACTACGCCCATTTCGAGAGAGCGGGAGCTAGCAAATTGTCTTCACCGAGCTCGCCCACTCGACACCTTGCTCGCCACCGCCCGGCGAGAGCTCCACCACCTTCCGGCACGGCCACGCCACGCCTCCAAGACGGCCACCACTTCCCCGCACCGAGGCCACACCACCGGATCGCCCCAATAGCTTCGGTCCACGACGAAAATAAGATGGTGGAGTTCGCACTCATTGTCTCACGACGAGGACCGCCGACGCCTACCACGACGACGAGCCTCTACGCTATCGCATTCATGGACAACATCTCTGGCGAAAGCAAATTTCATCTCGATCGGCGCAAAGACGACTTCGGCGGGAGCCGCGATTTGGCGTCGACGACGGCGAGCCTCGCTCTTCGCCGAGGCGGAGGAGACGCGATGGCGTGTCGCGATGAAGCGGTGAGATGGACGCCGCCGAGCGAACCGGACGTGGGGCCGGCGGATCTTCCGCCGGCCACCGCGCAATCACCCTTAAGTGGGTGTTCGCCGAGCGGGATGAAGCCGGCGCCATCATCAAGCACAAGGCTCGCTTGGTGGCACGAGGTTTCATGCGGCGGGGGGTCGACCGATGACGCCGCACCCCGCCGCGCGCATGGAGTCCGTTCGTCTTCTCTCGCGCTTGCGTACCAGAGGATTGGCGCGCCCATCACATGGACGCCAAGTCCGCCTTCCTCAACGGCGACTTAAAGGAGAGGCCTACGTCCGTCACCACGGATTCGCCATCCCCGCAAGGAGGGCAGGTTCTCCGCCGCGCAAGGCCCTCTATGGCTTCGCGCAGCACCACGAGCATGGAACGCTAAGTCGACTCCACCTCAAGCAAATGGGTTCCAGCAGAAAGCACACGCAGGTCAGCGGCTCACAAGCGGGGGCAAAGCGGCAACGCCTCGCCGCGGGCGCCTCACGCCGATGACTGTTGATCACCGGCCCAAGAGGCCGAGGTCGAGGAGTTCAAGGCGAGATGAAGACCGCCTTCCGATGAGCGACTTGGGGCTCCTCTCCTTCTACCGGGATCGAGGTCCACCAGAGACCTCCCAGATCTCCCTTCGGCAGACCGCCACGCCAAGCGCACCGTCGAAGTGGCGGGCTCACCGATCGCAACCCACACCACACTCCTATGGAGGAGAGGTCAAGCCGAGTCGTGAGAGCACGGCGGAGGGGCGGACGCGACGCAAGATCGGGCAAGATCGTGGGCGCCTTCGCTACCTAATCCACACGCGTCAGATTTGGCGTTCGCCGTCGGCCACGCCGGGCGGTTCATGCAATGACCGACGACGAGCATCGCCAGTCGTGAAGAGGATCCTCCGCTACGCCATGGCACCTCGACCACGGCTTGCACTACCCGAGGTGTCCCGCCACGCAAGACTTCATCGGCATGCATGACAATGACCACGCAGCGACATCGACACCAAAGAAGAGCACAAGCGGATTCTTCTTCCTCGGCAAGTGCCTCGTTAGTGGCAATCAATGCAAGCGGCGGTGGTGGCCTGTCCCACCGCGAGGCCGAGTACATAGCGGCTTCCACCGCTCGACTCAGCGCCTGCTCGCTCGACTGCTTGGTGATCTCCTCGGCAGAGACACTGAAGCGGTGGCGCTCAGGGTGGACAGCAAGTCCGCTCTGGCTCTGGCGAAGAACCCCGTTTTCCACGAACGGAGCAAGCACATCCGGGTGAAGTACCACTTCATTCGAGGTCGTTGGATGAAGGCGACATCAAGGCGAGCTACATCAACACCACGGATCGCCTTGCGGACTCGCCACCAAGCCTCTTGGGAGGTAAAATTCTCGAGCTCGCTCTAGGATCGGGATGGTTCAACTCTCCCACAAGACGACGCACAAGACTTAGGGGGAGAATGATGAATAAGTCCATGTACTGTGGTCTTTGTGGGGTAGGCTTGTACAGCAGCTTTAAGGATAAGATCTTGACCGCTATAGGACAAAGATCTTGATTGTCCTATGACAAGACTTTTAAGGACAAACATCTTGACTGTCATAGGACAAAGAAATTTGACTGCTCATAGGACAAAGATCTTAGGATAGCATCTTAGCATATGCTTGGTGGTTGGCACTTATAATATGTATCCCCAACCCTCAGTTGGCATGGCATTGTGTTAGAAATAAACAAAGAAAAATTGCCTCATCTCCAAGTGTCATCCTCTCCATGAGAGTAAGGATCTTGCTAACACCAACAGCAAGAGTCCAGCGACTAACAGGGTGCTCGATGACTCTACACCCAACCGAAGCAAAGCTCGACGGTGGTGCAGGATCAAAAAAGGGTTGGTGACACGGCTCTGCACCCAACCGGAGCCAAGCTCGACGACGGTGCAGGGTAGGAGACGCCTGAGATGGGGAAGTTCGCGCCGTGATCAACAACACCCAGCAGAAGGATCGACGCCGGAGAAGGACTCGACGATAGAGTAGAGGCAGCAACCATGGGCTGCTCAGGAGCTAGCGACCAGTCCACTTCTCTGCCCAGAAACAAGGCATGGCAAGGCGACTGAGCAGAGGCAGAGGTAGAGGTAGAGCAAGGCGGCGACGCTCCCTGTGGAAGAGGAGAATGGCAGGGCCCAGAGCAGGGCCCTGCGTCGATAGCCAAAGACAGATGAGGCCTAACGATAGCGACCTGTGGCTATGGAGAAGGGTGACGGCCAGATCCAAGCGGCAGCGACCAGATCTAAGACGACGACGACAACAACGCGAATTCGAAGCTACAACGTGAATCCGACCGAAGTCGTGGTCCATGTGAAATCTGACAGCGGCTTGAGAGGAAGCAGCAGCAGCCGGAACTGGACGACGGTGACTCGAACATGAGCGGCGATGGCCAGATCTAAGTGGCGACGGCGGCCAGACGGCGACGGCTACTGCTGCTTCTAGATTCATGGGCTAGGGTTAGGGTTTCTGGTGGAGAGGAGTCATGGGCTCTGATACCATGTTGGAATAGAACTCAAATTCTATTCCATGGGGCCAAAGCCAACATATTACATGTACAAGGGGCTAACGGCCAAAAGGCAAATAAGCAGAAAACACCCTATACAAAGAGAAACTAAGACTATACTCTCAACATGCATAAGCTTCTTATATCTGAGGCACTGTTTTCATCCAATGCTAATACAAAAACTAGAAAACGTAGGGAACTACACATCCTTTTTTTATTAAGGTAGGAGATGGGGCTTGAACTCATGACCTCAACCGCTGCACCTAAAAAGTGCTTTACCACTACGGTGCAAGGTCTTTTCCTTAATCCATATTTAGTGGATAAGTTTTAGAAAACATAGAATGACTAATATTTGGATTTGTAGAGATGGGAAGTGGGTAGCATACTAATTATCTACTCCATATTCCATCTTTAACCCTATCATCACTATGACAGAAGTTCTAAGAGTGAATTGCAGTATCACTGTCTGACTACACAACAAACTTAACTATTTACACTATCCATAGTGGAAATGGCAAAAACATTATTTGTAAATTAGACAACAAGAGTAGAATAAGTATAGTTATATCCACCAAAATTCACATGCATATCTTACATTGCTGGTTGATGTCTGAAAATTGGTCCATATAGAGTGAATCAGATGCACATTACTTCTTGGTCCACCATTTCTCCATAAGAACTGTAACAAGTATAATTACAAAGATTCAGGATAGAGTAGGCAAAAGCAAAGTAAAATGTCTGGTAGAATACTTCCAAGGAAATAGGAAAGGTAAAGAGCAGCTATATGTGTTACAGAACCTCAGTTTGAACAACTCACTTCTGACAATAAACTCAACTTCCCCGCATTTTGGGAGCGCTCGTCTCTTGAATTCCAAACGAGTGAAACTTGAACTCTCCCTGGGTAGGAAATAACATATTTCAATCACTTTGGCTTGGAGAATCGACACTACAACTAGCACATGGAGAATCAAGCTAACCTTGTTCATATCTTTTGGCAACTGGAATGGATGTGTTATATGTTGTCACGGCCATCTAGAGAATATAGTAAAAGAAATCAAACTCATCAGGGTTATTGGCACAATGACACGCAGGAGTTTCCAAAGGAAGCAACATGTTGATGGAGACCATATTGTGTCATGAATTGCAGCAAGGGGGGCTACTATATTCTACTTGCCCTTCGTAAGTTCGTATTAGAAGTTACACATTCACAAATAGCATCTATAAGGTCGTATGTTGTTAGTCCAGAAAAAAGTAGAAAAGTTTTCTTTCATATAGTTATACATAGTTATGTACATGCTATTAAGAAAAGTAACAATTACCTGCACATATCTTAGTTCACCAGTACCAGCGTCTTCGTCAAATGGCTGAATATTCAACTCAGATATACCTAAAAGACCAAAGTTCTAATATATTAGACTTCACTTTACAAATTGAAAAATATATTTTTTCCATATCCATATGAAGCAAGCAACAACAGGAACGTGCCTTGCCTCAGAAGCTTAACAGCCGCGTTAATGCTCGGGTGATGAGCTGAACAAAATATGAAAAACAAAATGAGGATTCAATAAATTGCAACTAAAAGTAACATGTAGCACAACAAAGTTCAAGAGGATCATGACAATTTATTGTGTAATTCTTACGGTTAAGTAGATTTTGATAGCTAACCTCTGCACTCAGGAATATTTATAACCGTATGTGTCCCTTCCTGATATAAGCCAATCAACGGGGTCTCTGGAGTTCCACGCACCGCTAGCTTTGCTCGGCACCGCCATTCCCACTAAAAACACCGTCACATTTAGCGGAAAAGCAAACCCACCAACTAACCACATCAATTTCTTGCATAATCTACATATTTACTGAGAAAAAAACTAAAACATAACTTTATTTCCGGTTACCTGATCAAGTAACCAGAAGCCATGCAAACTACTAAGCTTGACATCAAACAAGCATATCATTAGATACATGTATAGCTACAGTTTTCAGGTGGAAACATAACTTGAGTAGCCTCAACATGCAAGCTTCTGTTCATCAAACCGATTTCCACATTGAACAAAAACCACGCACGATTACAGATTACTTCACAAAAGCTAAGCTGATTACCAAATCAGAGCTGAGTTCTAGTGATCCGTAAAACTATTTTTTGGCACCAGGTATATAAACCACCCAAATAGCACAAAATTACATGGGCACAACCAAAATTTCTGAAAGCTACACGTACCAGTCTGCCCCTGCTGAAGGTGAAATCTCCTACTCCGTGGCCCTTGAAGAAATTCGCCGCCTCCTCCAGCACCGGCGGCTTGTCCAGGTTGAACTCGTGCGTGCACCCTGAACACCTACGAATCGGGCTGGAAAAAAAATTAGCTCACACACACGCAAGCGAGTGCGAGCGCATCGGGAGAGAGAGAGCCATACGAGCCGAAGTGGAGGCATCCGAGGCAGGTGGAGGAAGCGAAGGCGGTGGAGGTAGTGGCTGGAGGCAGGGGGGCGGAGGTGGTTGGGTTTGGCACGGTGGGTTCGAGCCGAGGTGGCGGCGGTGGAGGGGCAGGGGGAGGGGGCGGGGGAAGGGGAGGAGGGCGAACGCGAGTGCGAGGAGGAAGACGCGTTTGGGTCGTGGTGGCCAGGCGCGGGGCTGTCGGCGACGGCCAGGGAAGCAACCCCGCCGGGGGAGACATGGCCGGCGGTGGAGTGGGAAGCGGAGGAGAGGCGGGAAGAAGGAAATGGAGGGATAAGGAGACGGCGATGCCTTTGGATGTTGGATGAGATATTTTCCTTGGGAAGAAATGACGTTATGACGACAGAGTAAACTCATATGCCGTGTGTATCCTAAACTTTGGATATCGGTATATTTTTTAATATTTAGATTGAATACATAAAAATAGTATACATATATTTATCTTAAAAAGAACTTTCGTAATATTATAGTTTTATTAGATTTTATAAAACTATTATCATAAAAAAATTATGGTTTTGTTAGCTCATGTTATGTCGTTGGAATGCATTTCCAACAGTATAGCAGTTTCATACAGTTTCGTGAATTTTTCGTTGCTTAAAAGTTCTATATTTCAAGTTTGAAGTTTCGATTAGGTTTCAACGTGTTTTAGATTTATAGAAGTTTTTAGAAGATTCAAAAAAAAAAATTCAAACCCAAGTTTCAGATTTAGGTAAGTTTATATGTTTTGTTCTTCCCTATGTCTGCAACTTGGTTGTATGCAAAAGATTTCATGAAGTTTCAAAAAAACTATGTGAAAATATTTTAAAAGTTTAAGGTTTCAATGAGTTTCGCATATTTCTATAAGTTTATAGAGGATTCTAAGAAAGTTTTGTTAATGGTTTAGTATCGATCTTATGGATGAATGATAGGAGCTTTCCTAGAGCAATACCACACAGAAAAAGATATGAGAATTTTATACAGGTTTAGACATTCTCCTGAGAGAATAATAGCACTACTTCTGTGTGTTGTATTAATTGTGTTTACAACAAGAATAAAATCACTAAAACTAGGGCTTCTTTTTGTTTCTTCTGTCCACCGACTTTACTCCTTATATAGCGTATGAAGAGGTGGTAGTTGTCTACGTCAAGTGGCTTCTTGTCGTTTGATGCAACGCACACGTTTAAGACGGTTATTGCTAGAGACACATCCCCCACATCGCCTTGCGGTTATGTCAGTGATAGAGGTTTTAATACATGCAGTTATATCAGGAATAACAGTATATATTAATTACTGCGTGTATGAAACACAACGCATAAATATTCCTAGTCGATTGTGCACACATATCTGTAAGTTTTATCGATCATAAGGTGGTTGTAGCTGACCTGGTCGTAGCAAGACTTACAATCATGAGATGATCACAGTAGAATTTACGATTAATAGGTGGTCGTAGAAGAACTTACAACCATGAGGTGATCGTAGTAGGACTTACGATCAATAGGTGGTCATATAAGAACTTACGATCATACATGGTGGTCGTAGTAGAACTCACAGTCACTAGGTGTGTATGATCTCCCTCATTGTTAATAATGAGAGGTACATTTGGTGGTTGTATAAAATACATTATCATCTATAAACGTTACAAATAAATTACTTAATTAATTGATAATTATTAGATGCTCGTCAAGTTTCAAGCCCAAGTTTCAGTAGTTTCAGATTTTAGAACTCAAGTTTCTACAAGTTTCAGACAAAAAAAATCAGCAAGTTTCATGAAGTTTCAAGAAGTCCCGTGAAAATATTTTAAAAGTTTTAGGTTTCAGTGTGTTTCTTACAGAAGATTCCAAGAAAGTTTTATTTTTTGGAACTAAGTTACAACAAGTTTCAGACAAAAAGAGTTCCAAGAAGTTTAAGTAAGTTTCAACATGTTTCAAGAAGTTTTGAATTTTAGAACTCAAGTTGCAAGTTTTAGACAAAAAAGTTTCATGAAGTTTAGCAAGCTTCAACATGTTTTAAGAAGTTTCAACAAGTTTCAAATTTTAGAATTCAAGTTTCAAAAGTTTTAAACAAAAAAGTTTCAAAAAATTTCAGCAAATTTCAACATGTTTCAAAAAGTTTCATAAAAAATCAAACAAGAGCAACAAATCCCGACATGCTCACCTACGACCACTCGACCGCTCGCCGCCACAGCTCCACGCTCGCTGGGACATCGCAGTCTTTGTCCTTCCCGCCTACCACCGAGCTCGCTTGTGGCTCTGTGCTCACCGGACTGTTGTGGTCGCTCACCTCCCCACGCGTCTCCGTGCGCTTTCGATAGCCGCTTCTACGGCCAAGCCCGTTTGTTGCCACTCCCCATCGCGCTATAGATATGTCGTTGTCGAATCCATTGATACTGGTTGTATATATTTGTGGTTGTATGCCGGAGTGTTGGGTATGGTTGAGTAGAAACAAACCAAACACCTACCGACCTTCATATACAACAACAAAATTCGTTTGCCCCCAACAAGCGCCAAACCCAAGAGTTGAGACATGGAGTCGATCGAGGATGGCGTTGGTGATGCTCTGGTCCGCTGGCAGCACGCTCAGGCGGTCGCTCCCACGAGCCACAGTCATAGGGGAGCAGTGAGATTCTATTTGGGAGGGGAATAGTCTAGAAAAAGGAACAAGAACACAGAAAAAGCTAGAACGTGGATAGACTTGGATGATTCCATCGCCAGCTACCATCGCGCCTGCCCACCGCCATCATGCTCGGCTCCCGCTCCTTGCCTCCGCTGCAAGGTGGCTCAACGAAGAAGGGTATGGTCGAGTAGGAGAGAAAGGGGGAGAGGAGGAGGAAGAAGAAGTGGTTCATTCATATCAGTCTCAGGGGTAGAGTGGATAAGGTTGTGGTGGACATCAACATATATAGGGATCCAATGGTAGATTGCTATCCCGCTAGATCGGCTTCCAACGCTACACCGTTTAATAGTTTTCTCTAAAAATTAATGGTCAAAGTTATACTTTGGAACCGTGTCGATGTCCAAATGATTTTTTTGTGACTAAAGAGAGCACTTTGGTTAGGGGTGGTGGTGTTCGGATCAACGTTGTATGGCCGCCTCGCAACTCTACTATTTACTGGGAGATATATTTCATAATTTCCTTCTTTTTCTTCCGATCAAAATGTCTAATGTTATCTTTTTTTTCCCCTTATGAGAGAGTTTGTCACTATATAGAGTAGGATTTGTCGATGCTCACACTGTAATAAATTATTTTCTACTATATATGTTGGTTCTCTTGGCACGGGCAGACCTTCCTTGTAATAAAACGAAATGTGTGATTAGAATGGTACTTGTGTTATTCATTTGCTACATTGGTGTTTTTGTTCTCTACACCGTAGATGGTTTTAAACTTGAATTTTAAGAGTGCTCACTATACTATAAGCAAAATATCAATGTTTTTTACCCATCATTTTGGAACAAAACAAGTGTGCAATTTTATTAGATTATTAAAACGAGATCAAAAGAAACCATCATGTTAGTTCTAAGTGGGTGAAAGTTCTCGTGTTAATTGGAAGCTGGTTGTTTTTGTGGATTCATATTAAATAATGTAGATTAATCATATATATAATAGAGTTATAATAGTTGTATAAGAAATAATATTTTCAATCATAAGCATTAGAGTTGTATTGCAAGTACTAATACAACTCTGTTTTGAAATACAAACGTACAGTTTGGGCTGAAAACGAGTCGAGCCTACTCGCTCAAGCTTGGACGAAATAGTGGCTCGGTTCGGCGCGAAAGCAGGCTTGAGCTGGCTCACGAGCCCTACAACCCCCTGCTGCCTCTGCATTCCACCATGCCTTCACTGCTCGACTCGTCGCCGCCGCAACTCTCAGCCGCGGGGCCTGGAGCTCGTTGTACGCTGTCTAGGCGTCCGTGATGTGCACCGAGGCACTCGGGTGAGAGACCGGCGGCGTTGACATCGCCACCGCTGACGAGGAGGCGGATGCTATAGAGGGCGACCGGATGGAGGACGCTACGACGGATGGAGTAGGGGGCGACTAAGGACAAGGCGATGCGTGGAGAACGGGGGGAGCACAGGGCGGGGTGGAGGGGGAGCGCAGAGGATAGGGGTCGACGGTGCAGAGGATGGGGCAACGACGGTAGGTTGGAGGATGGGATGACGACGACGGGCTGAAGGACAGGGTGGGAGATGGGACACGGGAGTATCAAGAGTTTGGGACTGGGAGGAATGGGATGAGCCACAGAGAGTCAGAAACTCTAGGGTTTACTCAGTCTTCATGGGCCTTTGTGGGCTAGCATCTAGCGCACAAGCCAAACAAGCTAAACGAGTGGCTTGCGAGCGGTTCAAGCTCAGCTCGAAAATCTTGCGAGCTAGAAGCTAGGCTTGGCTCAACTTGAAATTTTCCCGAGCCCGAGCCGAGTCAGCTCGAGCTTGGTACGAGCCGAGCTGGTTCGCGAGTCTTGAGCTATTTTTCCAACCCTACGTACGGTTAACCGTAGTATCTAGCCAGGTAAGTTCGCTGAAAAATTGGCCAGTAATAAAAAAGGCCAAGGATAGCATCTACTTTGACATTAGTATTGGGGCAGATGGTGCAAATGGCAGCACGCAAATACAGTTGGTTAGCGCCTGGCGCACAGGAGCAAACCAAAACGCCGCATTCGAGGGTGCGATCGACATGTATAGTGTGCACTTGACCGATTTTCATGCAGGTGAGTGGGTGTATGACACATGGATGGTTTTCTTGAGTAGGCATGGTTGTTCTCGAGTGAGTGTGTGGAGCCATGAGGTTGCTTGGTGGCGGCACGTTAAAGTATAAATGAATTGCTTGTCTTTTTTATCTGTTTAAGTTTTGGGTCAATTAGTTGGTTCATGTTGTTGTAAAATTAGCGGTTTTAGCAAATATTCAGATATAATTCAACAACAATTATCATAATTAAAGCATATTTCCAGCAGCATATAAATAACATATAATCATGTAATTTCTTTATATCAATTAATCATGATAATATGCTCAAAAGATATAACTAAAAAAATATACAAAATCAGCATAATGCTCAGATTTAAATATTTGATTATTTGCTCTCAGGTGTCAGGCTACTCAAGATTAAATCTTAGCCTCCTCGCCACTTTTGTCAAGAATTTTCATTAATTGGATATGACAAAATAAATCAAACTTTGAGCTGAAAATAAACGCATCTATTGCATCAACAGCAAGTAAGGATAAACTCATAGATCACAACAACACTAAGTACTTTCGGCCAAAAGAAGTAGCATGGATATCACAAAGCAAAATGAGATCACAAAACAGCAAAATTAGCTTTTACTGCTTTTGGCCAACAGAGGAACAATATATCACAATGCACAATGAGTGAATAACACTAGCCAAATTTGGTCAACAGAAGGACAACAGAATCACAGAAAGTAATAGAGCTATGACAATACATATGAATGAACAACAATATGCAAACATCAAAGCTGATGTCTGATTTATAATCAACAATATCAATCCAATTTCACAGGTAACAATAATCCTCATCGAGCATTAATCCGAGCCCACAACATTACTAAGCAATATCTCCGAGTGCCAGTTTCAATTAAATCAATCACAATTTGAGACTTCACTAGCACAACACATATGCAAAGTAATGAGAAAAATGGAAAACAACGATACTCACGATGCGGATAGCACTCAAATCCACTGAGTAGTAAACCAGGCAAGGCACGCTGAAGGTGCTTGTAAGATCGAGTGCGCCAACTAGAAGGGGGTGAATAGGCGGTTTTAAAAACTTCTTTGGCTAAAACCTATTTTAATGCGGAAACTAATAACACTTTGGTTTTGCACAATTAAAACCTAAATCAACTAGGCTTGACTAAGTGCACCAACAATATGAATACAATTGAATATAAGTAATTAATCAAATACAAGTAAGCAGTTGAATTCTATGAGGGTAAATTGCATAAGGTAAAACACAAGAACAAACTACAATGACACGATGAAGTTTTACCGTGGTGTTCAAAGACTTGCCGGTCTCCCCTAATCCACGTTGAAGCAAGCCCAAACTAATTGGACCGGCTCCACGAATTAAGCCAAACACCTCAATTCCACTAGTAGTAGCTCTTTCCTGCTTCGGGTAGGTGAGCTCCAACCTTTACAACACGCCGGGCCTTCTCACAAGCTTCTTGAGAAGATCACCAGTCCACGACACCTCCACGCCTTCTAGGTGTCGGCAAACATCAAGAGTAACAAGCCAAGCCTCTTGCTTGACTCTCACCACGTGCAACGAATGCACACGCTCAAATGGATACGAAATCCACCTCTAGATGCAACACATGCAACTAGAGACCTCTCTCCTTACTCACAAGGTGCAACACATACACAATTGAGAGGAGAACCTCATACTAGCTCAAGTGAGTGAAATGGGATGCCAAAGAATATCTCTCAACCGGTCAATGGGGTATTTATAGCCCACACAAGAAAAACTAGCCGTTGGGAGCAAAAAATAGCAAACTCTACAAAATGCGGTAGTACCGCAATACAAAGGCCAGTACTACCGATTTTTGCTCAACGGTCGAAATGGTGCATTGAATGCTAAAAAATTAGCCATTAAATTTTTTGGTGCGGTAGTACCGCAATGCAGTGGGAGGAACTACCGTTCTGAGGTAGTACCACTCTTCTCGGGCAGTACTACTGTAGTCCAATTTCAGCAGAGACGACACTCGGTAAAAAGGTCATAACTTTTGACTCCGATGTTCGAATTAAGTGATCTTGGGCTCTTTGGAATGCTTATTCAGAGGGCTACACAATCCACCTATTTGATTGATCGCAAACACATTTGATCAAATCAAAATCTCAACTCCAAAGAGCCACTACCATGGTCTAAATCCAAATAAATAACAATAAGCAATCTTGGACCATGCCAAGCGAAAATGCATGAATCCTAAAAATTTACAAAATATATTTGCAAACTTAGATCATGCCACAAGGAGTAGGTACATGGACTTCAACCATTTGCAAAACACATTTACAAAGTATAATCACATACTACAAGGATTAAATACATGAGCCTTGACTATTTGCAAAACACATTTGCAAATAATAGCATCATGCCATGGTGAGTTAGAGCAAGCAAGATTGAGCTATCAACACATGATGAGATTCAAGCTACTAGACAAGACCCCTCTTAATACTATGGCAAACCTATACTACCAATCCGGTCTTCCAAACAAACACCAAGACCGGTAAAAGACTAGGAGCAGATCCTTAGCTTTAGCTAGTCATACATTTGCCTAGAGCATCTTCTTGAAACTTGATAACACATATCTTCACTTCAAATCCGGGTCATTGTCTTGATACCACTTGATGAGTCACGGCGGCCCGATCTTCCGATAGGTTCGATTTGGTTCGTCGTGAGGACGTTGACGCTTTGAGGCTTCCGACCAACAGATCGTCACCTCGCAATTCGCTACACCCGCACGCCTGTCGTTATCGACCACGCTTACACGCGATCGACCTTACCACGAAGGTTATTGTTCCTGCAAGCAATCGAAGCAACTCACAAGAACAAGGTAGATGCAATCTGAATTGTATTGCGGATATGGATGAAGTTTACAAGTGGGGTTCCTCAAACCGATAATCGCTAAACCGCAATTGGCGTAATAATCTAAGAAAAACCGCTTCTAAACTATGGCGCTCTCAGATATATATAGGGGACGGAGGAGGTCGACCTAGGGTTGTGCGGCCGTGGATGAGGCGTACACAACCCGGACTCGACCTCGCCACGCTTACAAAGTCTTATTAGTTTCAAAACGGTGACGCAAAGACCTTGTGTCGCGTATTTCGGTCGAAGATCTAGTCGTAGGTTTGGTCCTAGGGTGGTCTTAAGGAGTCCATGCTATCTTTGGTCATAGATTATGTCCAACCAGTCTCGTGCTCGCCTCTCGGTCGTAGATTGCTCCCAACGAGTCATCCGATCGTAGGCCTTCTGGTGAAGTGGTCGAGACCTTCTTGAACCGGTCGAGGCCTAGATTCCCGAGTACAAGTAAATAATCTCTATTAGGCAAAGATCATAGAGTTCTCAAATAATACACTCAGCCCTAGAAACGATTTTACCTGATAGATTAAGTCACGTGCTCTAGCTCTTGTCATAGGACCTTGTAGTTCAACACCCAAATCTGGAGGGTCTTGTGTAGTACGTGTATCCGAAGGAGGGATGTCCTCATCATACTCCCCCTCTTGAATTGGAGTCGCCCCCGACTCAAGCTCATCTTCTTCTCCCACGTATAGTTTCAAATCAAATGTTTAATGTGGGCTAACCCCAAAATCTGCAGTAATTCTAACTGATATGCATTATCATTTATCTTCTTAATTATCTTAAACGGTCCTGCAGCTCTAGGCATCAACTTTGATTTTCTTAATTCCAAAATCTATCCTTTCTCAAATGAACCCAAACTAAATCACCTGGTTCAATTTTGACAACTTTCCTACCTTTATTTCCAAAGAACCCTATACTTTTCACCATACGCCTATCCTCGAATAGGTGGTAATCCCGGGTACCTCACTGAATACATCCACATACTCCTGCAAAAGGTTAGCAACAAAGCAGAGGCAAAGAGCTAGCTATATCCTCAAGCTTAATATAAGGTATTTTTGCATATCAAAGCATAGCATGGCAACTCATTATCACAAATTTCAGCAAGTTCAGATTTAGTGGCAATCATAACACATCCCTTCAATTTAATCCCCTGACTTAGGACTAGACACCACTTTCTCCCTTTTAGGTGGAAAACACGCTTTTGCTACTTGTCGATTTTCGTAATCATGCTTATCGGTGTTTCTTTCATTTTTAGCGCTCTTCTTCATCTTTCAAAATCTCACCGTGTCAAAGGCAATAACTTAATCTTCTTACCCTTGTGTAAGAACGAGTAGGTATTAGCTCTACCATGGTGCAAAACATCATTGTCATATATCCAAGGCCTACCGAGCAATAAAGAGCATGCTTGCTTCGTACTATATCAAAGTCGAACTATCTTTGTAATTACCACCGAAAATTGCACGCTCACAACTTTGTTTACCTTTAACTTACCACACGAATTGAACCATTGGATGTAGTAGGGACGTGGGTGTGGTTGTGTGGTCAAGCCAAGCTTCTCGACCATCTCTGAGCTTGCAAGGTTGTTGCACTCCCTCCATCAATGATGACTCGCAGCTCTGTCTTTCACAAGAAATCTGGTTTGAAACAAGTTATGCCGCTGATTTTGCTCCACTCTCTCCACTTGTGCGCCAAAGACTCGCTATGCAACAAGGCTCATATGATACTCGGTGTCAACAAAGCAGCCTACTTGCTCCTCTACACCATCAAGATCACCGCTCTGCCTCTGCCTCCTCCACCTGCAATGTTAGCTGCAAGTACATATTCATCCTCAATATCACTAGTACTTACATATCCACCGTCTGTAGTGGCAAGGTATGCTCGCTGACTTGGGCAGTCCTTCATGACGTGTCCTATTCCCTTACAATGGTGGTAAATAATCCCAGTGGTACGACCAGTGGAAGCAACCGAGGAAGAACTCTTGGCCGAGCCAGACACTAGTAGATTTGCATACCTCGGGTGCATGTGATGTGGTCGGAGGTGCTGCTGAACGCACCCTACTCGAGGAGGGGGCAGCAGACCGTGTAGCTGAAAGTGGGGGTGTTTTGGCTTGCCCCGGCACTGGTCGTGGTGTAGACATGCTCCCAAAATTGTTCCTTGGCCTCTGTTGTCGTCCCTGCAATTCTTTTTCTACCAAACATGCAAGTTGGAACAATCTAGGGACACTATCGTATTCTTTGTAATCCACTATGTCCTGAATCTCACGTCTTAATCCTCCATAAAATGTGCTATTGCAGCCTTCTTCATCCTCAATAATATCACAACGCAACATGCTAATTTGTAGCTCCTGATAATATTCTTCTCCGGATCTATTACCTTGGTTTAAGCGCTGTAATTTATTACGTAAATCATGTTTAAAAGAAGGTGGGACAAATCTGTTACGCATAGCAACCTTTAAACCATCCCACGTAGTAGGCGCTAATCCTTCGGTGCATACCCTATTCCACCAAATGATGGCAAAGTTTTTAAATTCACTTGTGGCTTGCCTAACTCTATGCACTTCGGAACTAAGTGAGCATTCAATTTCGTTTCTACCGTCATTTCCCAATCTAGATATATTTCGCATCATAAGCACCCGCAAAAGATGGTATAGTGAACTTGACTTTAGCATATGGATCATCATGGGCATTATGTTGTCGAAAATTGTTACCTCTCATACCTTGACGGTTGAAGTTCTGCAGTTCCGTTGTCGTGCTTCAAAGGTGTCGTGGTCGTGCATCTCATTATCAAACTCATGGTCATGGGTCGCACCATGAGGTTCCACACGACCGGTGTTTGGTGGTCGGTTCACCATTCTTTCGAGGCGTGTAGTGAGCGCCGCAATACTATCGCTGATTGAGCGTTGTAATGTGATCGTGGTAGCTTGAAGCTTCCGTCGATGTCCTCATTAACAATGAGTGCGTTGTTCATCCAAGAGCGTAATGAGCTCTTCCTCAAAACACACTCTTGCGCATCCAATCCTTCACCTGACATGGTTAATAGTAGACAAAAGACAACACAAAAGTATTATTCCTATCACTACTAGGTGGTCGGAGGATGGAATCACATACTCACAAGCGTCTTACCAAGCTCTTATGAGTTTCTTACCAAATTACAGCAGGTGGTCTGATCGGAGAAGGTGGGATGTACGACCACGGCGGAGGCGAATGCGAGGATCCAATCTGAGGGTCGAAAGTATGTGGAGCTCGGATAGGTAATATTTAGTAGCAAGGAATAGCAATAATGAAATCAGATTAGCAAAGTCGAATAAAAGTCCACAAGACTCGCCACGCTTGTCGCCCAATCGCGTTCCTAGAACTAGCTCAAGCAAACGGAAGGATAGGGTAGATACAAACACAATCGGATCCAAAATCACAAAGCAACTGTTTTTTTTTCTCTTTTTTTTCACTCTTTGCTTTTTTTTGACTGCAAAAACCCAACCTAGGTTTTTTTTTTGCGAATGTGACCTTGACTCAAAACTCTTCAAAACCCATTTCTGGGTCTACGGATATATATGGGTCACAAACTTTTTCCGGAGAGCAGGGGTAAAAAGGTAATTAAAAGATACTCTCTCTCTCTCTCTGAACTTTAGCTACGGGAAAAATCCGACCAGTCGATTATTTCCGACCAGGTGGTGGGGTGTCCGAGAGCAACAAGATAATAAATAGGGTTGTCGGACACGAGTTGTAACACCCTGACTATAAGGAAGTCAAGATGTCACCTACAATCGCTACTCTTCAAATGAACAACATTAAATCGCATGATAAGGTGAAGCAAGTATTATGAGTATATTGAAACAAGTATTCATCCTCAAGTCTTAATCAACGAAATGGATGTAAACAGTTCAGAAAGATATGGTAAACAAGGCCATGATGGCTTATTACAATGCAACACAAATCATAATTAACGACAATAAAAGTCCTCAAGTTGTTTGATATATGAGAGTGAGTGCAACGTGATGAACTACCCTCCACAAGATCATTCTTCCTTGTCATTTACCTAAATAAGACAATAAAGCAAGAATGAGCCAAAGACTCAGCAAGCAACTGTATGTAACAATCAAACATACATGGAGCAATATATCACAAACATATTTTTGAACAACTATTGGAAACGAATTTATGAATGGATGAAGTGGAATGGTGCATTGAAGGAAATTGACATATTGCAAAGATATACGCAGATAGCGAGTGAATCACCGTCGGTGTTCACTTAAAGTAATCGTATGAAGAACGTTTCATACGATCGTCCAACGTGGCCCACATTGGAATGGTGGACTCACGTAACGTGGCCCACATTGGAATGGTGGACTCACGTACCCATCTTGGAATTGATGGGATTTCAAGTGCCCATACTGGAATTGATGGGTCTTACCAAAATAATGTATGCATGTCATGATGAACCCATGTCAATATTGAATAGTACTCATAAATGAAAAGAACACATGGCATTCATCTACAAATACGAACAAATGTAAGCATTCATTCACACATCATACATGACATCAATCATTGAATACAAATTACTTGCCTGCCGCGCTGCAACGGGTTGGGAGGTAATTGAGATACCCCTCCACTCACCGCTTCACCGCCTACAATATAAAATAATGAATATGAGGACAAGCGAGTATGGAAATGCTACACGTGTCCTCCCTCAATCTCTAACCAAACTAACCAAATAAAAGTTCAATTTGATCAATTTACCCAACCATTTCAATTATCCCTAATCTGGCAGTTTTACTAGAAAATTCACCAATAAAAAACCGTAAGTCCAAAAGACCTGAAACCAGTGCTCATCTTTTCTTAACTTAACTGGCTACAAAACTCTAGTTGATGGTAAACTCTAATTCGGCCAATACAGAGGTCTAACCATCCAATTAAAAACTACAACTGCAGTCTGCCCAGAATTCTGAACAGCCCTAAAGAAAATGCTTTAACTTTTAAACCACTGATCCAAATAGAGTGATTTTTATCAGCCTGGAATCATGGTGAAATTATCTTCAAAAACCTAGTTGGGTGGCCGACCTGATTCTGACTCTAACTAGATCAAAACCTAGATGCAACCGACTAAACCCAGCAGTTCTGACAGACAGACCAGTACGTACTAAAACAGTCATAACTTTTAATCTACTGGGTGAAAATTCGTGATCCAGGTGCCAAAAGAAAGCTAATGAAACCAGGAACAATTCTCCAGAAGGCGAAGACCTTCAATTCTGCCTCTAAGACACCCAAAACCGAGTCACAACAATCTGGACCGAATCAATCTACTAACAGAAATTACGCGATACTACCAAAAACATTGAATCGACAACTCTAACGCAATCAAACAGCGATGGGGGTCTCTCGTTACCCTTGTAGACCCGAAGAACGACGAGGAACAACTTCCCGAAGGTTGCTCCTCTCCTTCCATGGCCGGCCCCAAATCAGCGAACCCGAGTGGATGCAAGCCTGCGGGAAGAACCAAGAAGAACGCGTGGAAGACCGGTGTGCAGCTCGGGATCTCAATGGCAGCCACCAATGGAGGGGAGGCGCCTAGGAGGAGGGGAGGAGGAGATGGGGCGGCTCAAGGGGGAGGAGAGGCGGCTCAAGGGGGAGGAGTGGAGGCACTAGGGTTTTGGGGGGGGGAAGTGGTGCCCCCCCTTTGGCCGGCCCCTACTTGGGCTGGCCGACCCACTAATGGGCCTCTGGGTCGCGAATCGCGCCCAAAGTTGCTGACATTAACGTATACCCCATTTAATTGGAATTTTCCGACGAAAACAAATTCTTTCACTCTCTCCGACCTCTTTCTTTCTACCGAACATTTCTGAGTATTACAGTCTACCCCTTAACAGATTCGACCTCGAATCTAATCAACGATCCAATGAAATAAATAAATACCGAAATTACAACTTAAACAATTTACCTTAAACGAACAGTGCTCGGGTATTGCTCTCTCATGCGGGACTCCAACTCCCAAGTGGCATCTCTCTCGGTGATGCGACCAAAGAACTTTGACATACTTGGTCTTATTCCTCGTAACCCGCTCGATTCTTCTAATATCTTCACCGTCGGACTCAAGGTAAGGTCTTGCTCGACAATCAAAGGCTCCAAAGGAATGACATGATCCGGGTCTCTCGAAACTTTCTCAAAGATCGAAACATGGAACACGCCAGAACCCCACTCATAGAATCAGAAGGTCCAACGGTAGCTAGCTTCCCAATTCGTACCACGATTGGGAAGGGTCCAACATACCTTGGACTAAGCTTTCCTTTGGTGCCGAAACGCACTACGCCTTTAGATGGCGATACTCTCAACGAACTTCATTTCCCACCTCGAATTCCAAATCTCGTCTTCGACATCAGTAGCTCTTTCATCGACTCTGGGCGACCAACAAATTCGCTATGTAAGATCGAGGTGGCCGACTAGAGGGGGTGAATAGGCGGTTTTAAAACTTTATCTGCTAAACCAATAAATAAATACTAAGCTAATAGCAAATTGGTTTTGCACAATTAAAACCTAAATCAACTAGGCTCAACTAAGTGCACCGACAATATAAACACAATACAATATGAGCAATCATACAAGATATATAAGCAATTAAAGCAAGAATGTAAATTGCTCAAAGTAAAGCACAAGTAAACACAAGATGACACGATTATGTTTTACCGTGGTGTTCGGAGACTTGCCGGTCTCCCCTAATCCACGTTGAGGTAAGCCCAACCCGCGTTGGACCGGCTCCTCAAATGAGCACACACCTCCGAGGTAAGTCCAACACTTGGACCGGTTCCAAACCGAACCAACACCTCGCTCAACTATGGTTGCTCTTCCTCCACTCCGGAGATGGCGAGCACCAAACCACTCACAACCGTCGGGCCTTCTCACAAGCTTCTTGAGAAGGTCACCGAGCACGACGCCTCCACGCCGTCTAGGTGTCGGCAAACACCAAGAGTAACAAATCTGAACTTTCACTTGAACTAATCAAGTGTCAACGCCACGTGGATACACAATCCACTACCTAAGGCAACACATGCACTTAGGGTTTGCTCTCTAATCTCACCAAGTGCAACACATGCACAAAAGAGAATAGAGACTTGCTCTTAGCTCAAAGAATGAGTGTATCACTTAACAATAGCACCAGCAACCTCTCCCAACCGGCCAAGGTGTCTATATATAGCCCACACACAAAAACTAGCCGTTGGGAGAAGATTCCATCAAAACGACCCAGTAGGTCGGCCCGACCGCCAACCAATGGCCGGTCGGACCACTTCATGCGCCAACGGCTAGAAAAGTAGCCGTTGGGCCTTCTACCGGTCGACCACCATGCATCGGCCGGTCGGACCACCGATATATCGGTCCGACCGCCGCGGCTGCCGTCCGACCGCCGTCGCGAAATTGGCTAAGTCCCAAAAGGAGCTCTCGAAAACCGCTCGCTCGAACTCGAACTTCCTCACCGCGAAGTTCCGATTTTTACAACAATGAACTTCCGCACAAGGAAATCGGTTCAAGTATAATCGGTCCGACCGCCCGTAGCACACTGGTCGGACCGATTTGCCACCGGTCCGACCGGTGACCACTGCCGGTCCGACCGGCAGTTCACAGATCCAACTCCAATTGCTCTACTTCAAATGGCAAAACACATTAGCTCATTTGAATGCAATCTTCAACAAGGTTTCAAAGATGATATTCTCAGTAGGTTACAAAACACATTTGCTAACCCTTAGAATACTCATCACAAGGAATAAGGTACATGGACTTACACCATTTGCAAACTTAAGTCACATGCTACAAGGGTTATGCATGAGCCTCGATTATTTGCAAAACACATTCGCAAATAAATAGCATCATGCCTAGATGAGCTAGAGCAAATATAATGAGCTATCAACACATGACTAACTCAAACTACTAGTTAAGACCCCTCTTAATAGTACGGCAACCTATACTAGCAATCCGGTCTTCCAACCAAACACCAAGACCGGTAAAGACTAGGAACACATCCTTAGCCCTAGCTAGTCATACCTTTGCCTTGCATCTTCTTGAAGCTTGATGACGCACATCAACACTTCAAGTCCGGTCTTTAACTTTGACAATCATCAACACATGATGATTTCTTCACTTCGGGATCTTGTCTTGAACATCATTAACACATGATGATTTCTCCATCCCGAGTCTTCACATGCATCAACACATGATGCATTCCTTGACCTCCATCAACACATGATGATTGGTCTTCTCTTGTCTGGATGATCAACTCATGATCATCATTTACACTAAGCTCTTGACTCGATGATCACCTCATGATCATCCCAAGTCTTCATCATCCCGAACATAACCTATATATCCAACTCATGAAAATATTAGTTCCACAATGTGATCATCATTAATTACCACACTATACCATTAACTCATAATGGTGGGACAAGATACCTCAATCTTTCCTCTTTGGTAATTGATGATGACCACTAAATTCTCATAAATTTAATGAAGATAAATGAGAGAACAATTGAGTATATATAAATTACACAAGTTATATATACTCTAACATGAGTATACAAGAACTACACAAGTTCTATATACTCATAACATGAGTATTTACGAACTACATAAGTTTTGTATACTCAAAGGTTTTGTTTCAACGTAAAAATCCCAATATATGTGGAAAATGGAATATGGATCAATACTAATGAAACCACAAAGTATAGGATAAAACTCCCCCTAAATGTGTGCATACACAAATGTGTAATAAGGTCATATGCACATATTCAAGTTTAACTTAAGGTTGAGTTCAATCCTATATTTTGGATCCGAGAAATGCAACAATATATAAGATTGAGATGTCGATTGCATACCTCGTTGTGTTTCACCTTTATATCCAAATGAGACTACACAAAGATAATACTTGATAAAAGAGTTAGTCTCATATTTGGATTTGTCATTAATCACCAAAATAATCCATTAACTCATAATGGCGGGTCTAGATCTTTCAATCTCCCCCTTTTTGGTGATTGATGACAAATCCATTATCAATAACAACATTTGGATATTCATAGACATAAGATAAGTATTTAAACTAATGAACTATGTCTATGCATCATATGAGGTGAAACATAAAGCATTAAACAAAATACATATGTAAATATATGCTTACACAACTCATGCATTTTCCCTCTTTTGGCATGTCTAAACAAATCAAACATCCAAATGAATATTGATAAACATTCTCCCCCTTTTGGCATAAATCACCCAAAAACACAATATAAATCTAAGCCAAAAGGAGCATTTGCAAATGGATACCACTTGCAAGAAAAATAGGTTGGTCACAAAAAGTATGAATTGAACTTATATGACCAAGGTGGAATTCTGTTCTCAAGATATGAGAGGAGAAACAAAGATAGGTTACAAACCTATTGATCATAACATTCTCCCCAAAGTAAATCAAAACATTGAGAACCACTTGAAATGATAGTTGAAATATATTCAACTAACCTCCCCTTTTGAAAAGAAATAAAGATAACCTCTCTTTTTGACAATTTTCACAACCTATGTTGAGAGAACATAAAGAACAATGCTTGAGAGAGATTTTTTTAAAAAAATGACAGAATTTCTCTTGTAAAGATGGACATCCACGACAGGAGACATGAAGATATAATCAACCACAAATATATTCATTCATAATCACATCTCATTCACATCTCATGCAAACATAAATCATGACATAAAAAACACGTTCTCACACAGAGTAGCAAAAGATAGCATAGCCAAAATGAGAGTCATACAACCAAGTAGTCATAAAAGATATTATAATTTTTGTGCATACAAGGTCTAATGACCTAAATAGAACAAATGGCTACTGCTCAGCAGGAGGATCCTGAGAGGATGAAGGCTGGTCTCCTCGCCAAAAGAAAGAGGGAAGGTGAGGTCCACGTCCAGATCGTTGATAATAAAGAGGCGCCTGCTGCTGCTGGAAGGCAGTGAAATCTGCTCGCAGATCTGTCATCTGAGCAGACAGTGCATCAAACCTGGATGTGGTAGCAGCCTCAAACTCATCCAATCGAGAAAATGCAGCTGCCTGAAAAGCCTCCTGAGATGAGCGAATCTGATCCACACTCAGCTGAAGATTAAGCATCGCTGCTAGGGCAGGTCTTGAGCCCAGGGATCTGAGAGGAGGAGCCCATCCCGAGCATCGAGGAGGTGGAGGAGGAGCCACTTTGCAGGAGGAGCAGGAGGAGCAAGCAGGAGGAGGAGGAGCGTCCCCAGGTGCAGTATTCTTTATGTTCTATGTCACAGGGAGTATTGAATTCAATTATGCTCTTGATAAGCCTCATTATGTAGGGAGCATAATAAATACTCTTAGTCTTGTCTCCCTTGGAGGTGTCAATCTCTCTGAAAATAAGATCTATGACATCAAGCGAGTGCCTCCATTATTTATCTTGAATCGCATTCCATGCCCTCCCATGGATTTCATCATTATTCCCACCTAGGGAAGAATGATGATCTCATGATCTGTTAATAATACTAGGGAGGGAAGGAGTCCTGTCACCTTACCGCAAGAATGAGGATTATTCGATCATAGAACTCATCTATTTGAGCAAGGTTTAGGGTTCCTGCAAATGGATCCTTACACCCTTGACTCCTTCAAACCTAAGGCATCCATGAACCGCTTTCTTGTAGCCTTTAATTTTCTATGCCCAATCATCCAAACTAGCTTGTCGTAATCCGAGACACAGCTCAAGCATAAAGCGTCGATGACTTTTGAATGAAAGCTGCAGTCAGAGAAACCAAGGTATCCAAACCTACATATTTGAAAAGTCTGAAAGTCCATTGTAGGTTGGATTCTGTGCCAGGTAGTTCCATTTGACATATCTGTGATTAGCAAATTTTTTCTTCGCATAGATGAGCTTGAATACATCTTGCTGAAACTTGGTGTGGAACATACCCATTGTTGCGGTTCTCGAGAACCGACATGATCAACATGTCTCAATATTGTATATTCTTCACTTCTTAACCTTGAGACATCAAGACCAAAGAATTGAGACTCATCCGAGTGTCCTCATTATCATCTTCATCCTCCTCAACATCATTTCCAGCGTTCTCATCAAAGTCATTGTCGCTGCCGTTGTTATCCGAACTTGATTCCTCTACTTCTTCCATAGAAGCGTCCTCAATGTCGTTCTCAACTGGAGCTTTCCCTCCGGATGAAGAAGGAGAAGGAGAAGGAGGGTCCACCCAACGATCGCCCGCGCTTGTTCTAGATAGCTCCGGGAAGATAATCAAAGGATCAAACAAGGAATAATGGATAATAAACCTTATGAATATACAATGGTGCCATCATGCTTTCGACACAGCGCGTCTCGATCGTCGTTCACGGCGGTCGGATCGCCACGAGGCCGGTCCGACCGCCATTATGGCGCCGGCCGATCGCCATCGAGGCCGGTCCGATCGCCATGTGGCACCGATCGGACCACGGTTACGAACCAAATGAGATGAACTTTGTGATTTTCACAAGTTTTCATCATTCAAGCAATGGCATCAAGTGCATTCATTTGTCTATTCAAAAACTACTTGCAGGACAAAGCTTTGCCACAAAATCTAGTGTACAAGATAGGATTTTTGACAAACCCTAGAATTTGGGGCAAATCACAAAAAGAGGGTAATGCAAGTAGATCGAGGATGCTTACTGGCTCTAATGAAGAGGAGTAACACAGGGGATGCCTCCTTGAAGAGAAGGGAGAGCCAAAAATCCGAAAGTTTGCAAGTTCTTCCCTCACCTAGGGTTCCAAAATGTGGGAGAGATAGCTCATCAATCCACAAAGTAATTGGAGGGAATGGAAGAGGAGATGAGGGAGAGCAAGTAGATACCTTGAATCCCCAAATGGACGGCCGGAGGAGGAGATCCGAAGGGGAGGAGTAGCTGTCGGCTTGAGAGAGGAGAGAAGAAGAAGAACACGGTTTGGGGAGAAAGGTGGAGAGAGAGAGAAGCTCTCGGGTGAAGGGTTTTTATGCCCTTCACGCAAAACCGGTCTGACCGCCGGGCCAACGCCGGTCGGACCGGTGGGATTTCGATCGGATCGCCGACAGAGGCCTGGTCGGACCGGGGACACTAAACCGACACACGCCAAATGAGAGAGAGAGAAAAGAGAGATTTGTTGTATTTTACTCCAAATCTTTGCACAATCAATCAAATAAACATCTTTGGAGTATTTCCAACTTATATAGCCCATAATAATAAAATTTAAAATAGTTTTTATAAATTTAGCTTTTGGTTTTCGGAAATGAAACATATTTTCAAGAACTTTCAATCAAAACATGCAAAAAGAGCAAATGAAGAATTTTAAAGCATCCAATTGCATGTATGAGTCATAAATACCATTATGAACATATTCATATGAAGAATTTTGGTTCATATGGAAAAACTCACTTAAGTGCTAGAAAGTGACCACTTAGGTCATAGTAGTATTTTGGACGAGTTTGAAAATCAAATATCTTTTTCTAGGTTGGTCTGTTGAAAATCCTTTGAATACCAAAAATGTTTAGATTAACCAACTCTAGGATTTTCCTTTTGGCAAGATTTTCAAATTCCTTTTAGAATAGATTTTACACAAAAATCTAGTTTATGTCAAAAACAAGATACTATAATGTAGGATTTTGGACATAAACTCATTTTCACTTAAAATAGGTTTTTCTAAAGCCAAAACCTTTGGTAAATCTTTGAAAAGCATTTGTATACCTTTTGCAACTAGTTTATCAAAGAATTACTAATAATTATGAAATTTTTGACTTTTGGCTAAAATGCTTATTTTTGAAAAGCAATACTAGCACTTAATTTATTTGGGCACATTTAGGGATGTGATATACATGGCTATGATTTAGCACTCCCCCTTAATGTGCCACTACAGCTTGCTCAAGATATTAATAATGAATATTATGAACATAGAGCAAGAACACCCCTTTTAAAATAATTTTCATGAAATGCAACCTACACAAGGCATAAGGAGCTAGATACTTCAATGTAAGTACTTGTTACCGAAATGGCATTGGCTTATGATACGACATGATTATCCTTAGGCTTGGCTCCAATTTCGCATATGGTGATCCGTCCACCTCTTCATATGAGCCAAACATCCAATGCCTTTCCAAGTACCTATTCATCATTTAAGCACTTTGGTACCCAAAACTTGGTTGGGTCCACGAATGTTAGTCACAATAGATTTGGGCACCCAAATGGCCCTCACAATAGTTTTAGGAGAACTAACATTCCTAGCAAACACATTACCATTAATATCCTTCCTAAGCAAATAATGATCATTATAAATAATGGGCTTAGAAGTGATACCTTTGGGACAATCCTTACTCATATGTCCCTTTTCCCGGCAATTGTAGCAACTTCGAAGTTTGTATTCATCTTTTACCTTCTTTACTTGCTCCTTGCCGGTTTGCCTCTTCTTTGATGACAATTTCTTGTCATTCACTTTGTTTGGGCACACGGAGGCGAAGTGACCCTTTCCATTGCATCCATGGCACTTGACATTCTTCGTGTGTCTTGCATTGTGCCTAGTCTTGCTTGTCTCCTTCTTCTTAGGAGTGAATCCAATTCCACTCTTATCTTGCAAGCGTCTTTGCTTGCTCAATATATCGTCAAGAGTGGCCTTCCCTTTTAGGCCTCTTTCCAAGTCATTCTTCAATTTGTTGACTTGGACCTTGAGCTCTTTGTTTTCCTCTACAATGTTAGTATTGCAAGATATCGAGGAAATAGGAGCATCTACTTTTGAGCAACAAGGCATATCAATTAAATCCTCACATGAGGTGGATACACTAACCTTAGATGAAATGCATGAGGTAGAAGCTATACATGGCAAATCATCTAATAAATTACATTCAATGCCTATATCCACCTTAGAGCTATTTAAATTATTTAGGAGGAGAGCTTCATGTTCATCTTTTAGAACATCATAATCATTTTGAAGAGAGACATGCTCTTTCTTCAAAACTTTGAATTTTAATTTCTCCTTTCCTAAATATTCATTGAGCTCTTCTAGCATATCCATCAACTCATCATATGAAGGCTCATCGTTGTTATTTACCTCATTATTACCTTTAGCCATGAAGCATTGAGTTGATGTGGAGGAGTTGAGGAGTCCTCATTTTCGTTGTCTGAGCTTGAAGTTGAGCATTCTTCTTCCGACATCCATTCTTGTGTGCAATCATCACTAGTTGAAGTGGACAATTCATATTGATCTTGAATATATGTCCACATCTCATGAGCGTTCTTGAGATTGCATACCTTGTCAAATATATCTACGCCAAAGCACTAAATAAGGCGTTAGTAGCTTGAGCGTCGAGATGTAAGCATTTCTCTTCCTCAATGGTTGGAGCAAAATGATACAATGGAGGAGAAAAGCCTACATCTACAATCCGCCATATTTTTGGACTCATGGCCCTAAAATAACAAGACATGGATTTTCCATTGAGCATAATTTGTGCCATCAAATAGAGGTGCTTCACCTAGGTGCACTAAATCTCTAGTTGCCATCCTTTACTCTCTAGACGGTTAAGTCTAATAAATGAGAGACCAAACTCTGATACCACTTGTAAGATCGAGGTGGCCGACTAGAGGGGGTGAATAGGCGGTTTTAAAAACTTTATCTGCTAAACCAATAAATAAATGCGAAGCTAATAGCAAATTGGTTTTGCACAATTAAAACCTAAATCAACTAGGCTCAACTAAGTGCACCGACAATATAAACACAATACAATATGAGCAATCATACAAGATATATAAGCAATTAAAGCAAGAATGTAAATTGCTCAAAGTAAAGCACAAGTAAACACAAGATGACACGATTATGTTTTACTGTGGTGTTGGAGACTTGCCGGTCTCCCCTAATCCACGTTGAGGTAAGCCCAACCCGCGTTGGACCGGCTCCTCAAATGAGCACACACCTCCGAGGTAAGTCCAACACTTGGACCGGTTCCAAACCGAACCAACACCTCGCTCAACTATGGTTGCTCTTCCTCCACTCCGAGATGGCGAGCACCAAACCACTCACAACCGTCGGGCCTTCTCACAAGCTTCTTGAGAAGGTCACCGAGCACGACGCCCCACGCCGCCTAGGTGTCGGCAAACACCAAGAGTAACAAATCCAACTTTCACTTGAACTAATCAAGTGTCAACGCTCACGTGGATACACAATCCACTACCTAAGGCAACACATGCACTTAGGGTTTGCTCTCTAATCTCACCAAGTGCAACACATGCACAAAAGAGAATAGAGACTTGCTCTTAGCTCAAAGAATGAGTGTATCACTTAACAATAGCACCAAAGAACCTCTCCCAACCGACCAAGGTGTCTATATATAGCCCACACACAAAAACTAGCCGTTGGGAGAAGATTCCATCAAAAGCGACCAGGCGGTCGACCGCCAACCAATGGCGGTCGGACACTTTTCTATGCGCCAACGGCTAGAAAAGTAGCCGTTGGGCCTTGGCGTCGACCACCATGCATCTCGCCGGCCGGACCGCCAGATATCGGTCCGATCGCCGTCTTGGCCGTCCGACCGCCGTCGCGAAATTGGCTAAGTCCCAAAAGGAGCTCTCGAAAACTGTTCGCTCGAACTCCGGAACTTCCTCACGCGGAAGTTCCGATTTTACAACAACGAACTTCCGCACAAGGAAATCGGTTCAAGTATAATCGGTCCGACCGCCAGTAGCACACCGGCGGACCGATTTGCCACCGATCGACCGGTGACCACCGCCGTCCGACGGCGGTTCACGATCCAACTCCAATTGCTCTACTTCAAATGGCAAAACACATTAGCTCATTTGAATGCAATCTTCGACAAGGTTTCAAAGATGATATTCTCAGTAGGTTACAAAACACATTTGCTAACCCTTAGAATACTCATCACAAGGAATAAGGTACATGGACTTACACCATTTGCAAAACGCATTTGCAAACTTAAGTCACATGCTACAAGGGTTATGCATGAGCCTCGATTATTTGCAAAACACATTCGCAAATAAATAGCATCATGCCTAGATGAGCTAGAGCAAATATAATGAGCTATCAACACATGACTAACTCAAACTACTAGTTAAGACCCCTCTTAATAGTACGGCAACCTATACTAGCAATCCGGTCTTCCAACCAAACACCAAGACCGGTAAAAGACTAGGAACACATCCTTAGCCCTAGCTAGTCATACCTTTGCCTTGCATCTTCTTGAAGCTTGATGACGCACATCAACACTTCAAGTTCGGGTCTTTAACTTTGACAATCATCAACACATGATGATTTCTTCACTTCGGGATCTTGTCTTGAACATCATTAACACATGATGATTTCTCCATCCCGAGTCTTCACATGCATCAACACATGATGCATTCCTTGACCTCCATCAACACATGATGATTGGTCTTCTCTTGTCTGGATGATCAACTCATGATCATCATTTACACCAAGCTCTTGACTCGATGATCACCTCATGATCATCCCAAGTCTTCATCATCCTGGAACATAACCTATATATCCAACTCATGAAAAATGTTAGTTCCACAATGTGATCATCATTAATTACCACACTATACCATTAACTCATAATGGTGGGACAAGATACCTCAATCTTTCCCTCTTTGGTAATTGATGATGACCACTTAAATTCTCATAAATTTAATGAAGATAAATGAGAGAACAATTGAGTATATATAAATTACACAAGTTATATATACTCTAACATGAGTATACAAGAACTACACAAGTTCTATATACTCATAACATGAGTATTTACGAACTACATAAGTTTTGTATACTCAAAGGTTTTGTTTCAACGTAAAGATCCCAATATATGTGGAAAATGGAATATGGATCAATACTAATGAAACCACAAAGTATAGGATAAAACTCCCCCTAAATGTGTGCATACACAAATGTGTAATAAGGTCATATGCACATATTCAAGTTTAACTTAAGGTTGAGTTCAATCCTATATTTTGGATCCGAGAAATGCAACAATATATAAGATTGAGATGTCGATTGCATACCTCGTTGTGTTTCACCTTTATATCCAAATGAGACTACACAAAGATAATACTTGATAAAAGAGTTAGTCTCATATTTGGATTTGTCATTAATCACCAAAACAATCCATTAACTCATAATGGCGGGTCTATATCTTTCAGCCTAACCTCTGCCACTCTAGCCACTGTCTGCTGAACCCAGTCGGGGCCCAAGACTGCCCGCTCTCCAACCTCATCCCAGCACAACAGGGACCTGCACTTTCGCCCATAGAGAACCTCGTATGGTGCAGCTCGAATACTGGAATGATAACTGTTGTTATAAGCAAACTCTGCCAAGGCTAAATGCTCTTCCCAATTACCTTTCCGTGATAAAACACAACACCGAGCATGTCTTCTAATGTCCGAATGGTGCGCTCAGATCGACCATCTGTCTGGGATGAAAGGTTGTGCTAAGACGGAGTTGTGTGCCCAATGCACTCGCAAACTTTCCTGAATTTGGAAACGAACTTGGCGTCTCGGTCAAACAATGGTCTTTGGCACTCCGCAAACGCACAATTTCTCGTACATAAAGAGGAGCCAAATCGCTTGCGAATTGGTTGTACGAATAGGAATGAAATGTGCGACTTCATGAACCGGTCCACAATTACCCAAATAGCATCCTTTCCTCGCCGCGTGCGAGGTAAACCAACCACAAAATCCATAGATATATCGTCCCATGGCCAAACCGGTACCTCCAAGGGTTGCAATGACCTGCTGGTCGCTTGTGCTCGACCTTGACCACCGGGCACACCCCACATGAAGCCACATATCGTGCGATATCAATTTTCATCCGTTTCCACGAAACTTTTCTTTAAATCTTTGTACATCTTGGTCTCCCGTGATGTACGGTATAAGGAGTACGATGGGCCTCTTTCAAAATCTCCATTAACTCGAGACTCTGTGGCACACAAAGGCGCCCTTTAAATCGCAAAGAATCAAATTTGTCCACACCGGTGACCTCGCTTGCCCTCGGCGCAACGCTTCCTCACTCGTTGGAACATCTGATCTTGCTGTTGTGCTACTCGCACCCGATCCGGAAGGGCTGACTCTAAAATCAACTGAGTCTCGGCTCAGCGCGGTACAGCGTAAAGAAATATCCATACGCCAAAGTCAGCAATAAGACAATCGAGGATAGGAGGTGTCGCCTTGCGACTCAAGGCATCGGCCACCACATTAGCCTTGCCGGATGGTATCGAATAGTAAGATCATAGTCCTTGATCAACTCTAGCCATCTCCTCTGTCTCAAGTTCAAGTCCTTCTGGGTAAAGATGTATTTCAGGCTCTTGTGGTCAGTGAACACATCACAAGATTCGCCATACAAATAATGACGCCATATCTTCAAAGCATGAATCACCGCAGCAAGCTCTAGATCATGGGTGGATAATTACATTCATGCTTCTTCACTGCCTTGATGCATAGGCAATCACTTTACCATCCTGCATGAGTACACAACCAAGTCCAACTATGGACGATCCGAATAGATAGTGAATCTCTTCCTGTGCTCGGAAGAGTAAGAATTGAGCAATCACTAATCTATCTTTCAAAGAGCAAAAGCTGCGCTCACAAGCATCGCACCATCGAATCTAACACCTTTCGTGTCAATCGGGACATCGGTTTAGCAATGGTTGAAAACCTCCACAAACCGCCGTAATAGCCACTAAACCCGAAAACTCCTTACTTCTTTAACATTGGTTGGTCTCTTCCACTCAACCACCGTCGAAATCTTACTAGGATCAATCAAATACCCTTCGATTAATAACGTGACCCAAAATCCAACTTCGTAAATCCGAACTCACATTTCTTCACTTGGCATAGAATTGATTCTCTCTAAAGTTTCAAGTACCAACCGCAAATGGTGGGTGTGATCCTCCTCTGTCTTGGAATAAATCAAGATATCATCTATGAATACCACAACGAAATCATCAAGGTATTGATGCAACATATCGCTCATGGCTTCCATGAAAATCTGCAGGAGCATTCGTTAGTCCAAAAGACATAACTTTATACTCATAATGACCATACCTCGTAGAAAAGCCGCTTCTCAATATCCCGCCACGAACTCGAATCGATTATAACCCGATCGAGATCAATCTTAGAAAATATCTTAGCTCCTTTCAAGCGGGTCGAAAAGGTCATCAATGCGAGGCAAAGGATATTTGTTCTTCACCGTCACTGATTAAGCGCTCGATAATCTATGCACATACGCCACCGCCATCTTTCTTCTTAATAAAGAGAACAGCGCTCCCCAAGGCGAACGCCCATTGAATCATACCTTTGACACAGAAGTCGTCCAATTGTTTCTTCAATTCTTCCCGAAATGGCCGAGCCAAACGGTAAGGAGACTTGGACAAAGGCCGAGTTCGGAACAAGATCAATCCGAACTCCACTTTCTCACCGAGGCATTCCGAAGTTCTATAGAAAAGACATCGGAAAACTCCTTCACAATCGGAATCTCCTCAATACGCTGCAAAGAATCAGTCTTTTCATTGAGGGAGCAAAGTAATCCGATGGTCGATGCACGACGGCTAGGGAATAGATTAGCGTAACAAATCGAATCGGGGCGGTGCGCGCCTCGAATACCGTTCTTCCCGGAAGGAGCTAGCAAGGTCACCGTCTTCCAGAAACAACAAATCTTGGCACGGTATTGGAATAACCAGTCCATACCCAGAATAACATCGAATGGTGCCAATTGAATAACCATAAGATTCGCAGTGAAAACCTCATCATCTATCAGTATAGAACAACCGGGACAGACGGTAGAGCTAGAAATAAGTCCTCCGGGAGCTGACTACCATCGACTCGAAATAAGTCAAAACTCAAACCCACTTTTCTACCAAACTCCAAAGACACGAACGAGTAAGTAGCCCCGAATCAAACAAAGACAAAGGCATCATGCGAATCAACAAGTAAAGTACCTGTCACCACATCAGGACGTCCCAAGGTCTCAGGGGTGGGCATGGCGTAAACCCCCTGATGCACCGGTGCAGAAGACGCACCAACGCTCTGCGTCGGAAAGCTGGAAACAGCCGCTGGAGGAACAAACGACGGAGGGGCAGATGGTGCGGGATTCCAATAGAACCCTGCAGGAGGCGCCGGAGTAAAAGCTGCAGGTGGACCCCATGCCGAGGGTACTGTGGTGCGAGAACCGCCGTCAGTCTGAATCAACCTCTGTGGAAGCCGGAGGAAGAAGGCTGCCGACGGTCTCCCATTTGATGATACTAGTTGGATTTTGCTTGCACATCGAGGACTTGTGGCCCTCCCGACCACATCGCGACATGTTCCTTGAAGGAACATTCTCAAGCTCGATGCCCGCTACCACACCAAAACACTTCATGCCCCGACTGAACAGACGCAATCGTGGGGCGAAAGATGAAGAACGTGGCGCCGAAGAAGAAGACTGCCACTGCTGAACCGGACGGAGGGTTGGTTCTTGTGAAACCTCTTAGCAATGGTCATCAAAAGACCCACCACCTCCACCGAAACTCCGCTTCTGGCCACTGCCAGATCCACCAGTAGCAACAGAACCACTAGCAACATGCCCTTGCGACGAAGGAGCTCTTTCCAACTCCATCCTCTAGCCTGCTCAACCACCGAGCTAAAGTCACGTAGACCTGTTGCTCCCGAATCTGGGCGATACTCCCGATTGAGGCCCCACGAACCTCTTAGCCTTCTCTTTATCATCACTTGCCACGGCTGGGACAAAGCGCACCAGATTGTTAAATCCGGCCTCATACTCAGATACCGACATTTTTCCTTGCACATAGGTCAGGAGTGATTGCTCCATCTTCTCGATGAAGGAGTCAGGATAAAACTGTGTCCTGAACCTCTCCACAAAAACCTCCCAAGTAACAAGACCCTGCGCTGGAGTCCTGGAAGACAGAACCCCTTCCCACCGCAGATGTCGGCCTGGCCCTTCAGCTGAAAGGCCACAAATCGCGCTTCGCGCGGATGCCACTCTAAAGCTCCAAATCGACGCTCCATGTACCTCAACCAGTCCATGGCTGAACCGGTGTACTCGCTCACAAAAGTGTCCAGACGAAGCGACATCCACTCACGGAGGCTCATCCTAGCCTCGGGTGGAACAGCGGAGGAGAAAGGGTTCCGCCACAGTGCAGGCGCCCGCAGGAATGGCCGCCTGCAATTGTTGGCGGAGTTGTTGATTCTCCCTTAATAGGGTCTGAATGAGATCGCGGTTGCGGCCGGTGGCTCAAAGAACCGAGGCGCAATGAGGCAATCTTCTCGATGCAAGACCACCAACCCTTCAGACGAAGACGATGTAGCTGCCGGACCGCGGCCACGACCACCACTACGGGTCGGTGGACGACCACGACCACGGCCTCTACCTCATGCCATCTAAGAACAACACAACAGAACGAAAATCAAATACTTAGCTCAACGAACTGATAAACAAAATAATTGGGACATAACCAAGCAATTGCGGAAAATAATGGTTTACCCAACCCTTCCTATTGTGCACAGTGTGTCATTTTAATATTATTAACACGGACCTGAAGCCCGCTCTGATACCAACTGTAACACCCTGACTATAAGGAAGTCAAGATGTCACCTACAATCGCTACTCTTTAAATGAACAACATTAAATCGCATGATAAGGTGAAGCAAGTATTATGAGTATATTGAAACAAGTATTCATCCTCAAGTCTTAATCAACGAAATGGATGTAAACAGTTCAGAAAGATATGGTAAACAAGGCCATGATGGCTTATTACAATGCAACACAAATCATAATTAACGACAATAAAAGTCCTCAAGTTGTTTGATATATGAGAGTGAGTGCAACGTGATGAACTACCCTCCACAAGATCATTCTTCCTTGTTATTTACCTAAATAAGACAATAAAGCAAGAATGAGCCAAAGACTCAGCAAGCAACTGTATGTAACAATCAAACATACATGGAGCAATATATCACAAACATATTTTTGAACAACTATTGGAAACGAATTTATGAATGGATGAAGTGGAATGGTGCATTGAAGGAAATTGACATATTGCAGCATATACCGGTATAGCGAGTGAATCACCCGTCGGTGTTCACTTAAAGTAATCGTATGAAGAACGTTTCATACGACTGTCCAACGTGGCCCACATTGGAATGGTGAACTCACGTAACGTGGCCCACATTGGAATGGTGGACTCACGTACCCATCTTGGAATTGATGGGATTTCAAGTGCCCATACTGGAATTAATGGGTCTTACCAAAATAATGTATGCATGTCATGATGAACCCATGTCAATATTGAATAGTACTCATAAATGAAAAGAACACATGGCATTCATCTACAAATACGAACAAATGTAAGCATTCATTCACACATCATACATGACATCAATCATTGAATACAAATTACTTGCCTGCCGCGCTGCAACGGGTTGGGAGGTAATTGAGATACCCCTCCACTCACCACTTCACCGCCTACAATATAAAATAATGAAAATGAGGACAAGCGAGTATGGAAATGCTACACGTGTCCTCCCTCAATCTCTAACCAAACTAACCAAATAAAAGTTCAATTTGATCAATTTACCCAACCATTTCAATTATCCCTAATCTGGCAGTTTTACTAGAAAATTCACCAATAAAAAACCGTAAGTCCAAAAGACCTGAAACCAGTGCTCATCTTTTCTTAACTTAACTGGGTACAAAACTCTAGTTGATGGTAAACTCTAATTCGGTCAATACAGAGGTCTAACCATCCAATTAAAAACTACAACTGCAGTCTGCCCAGAATTCTGAACAGCCCTAAAGAAAATGCTCTAACTTTTAAACCACTGATCCAAATAGAGTGATTTTTATCAGCCTGGAATCATGGTGAAATTATCTTCAAAAACCTAGTTGGGTGGCCGACCTGATTCTGACTCTAACTAGATCAAAACCTAGATGCAACCGACTAAACCCAGCAGTTCTGACAGACAGACCAGTACGTACTAAAACAGTCATAACTTTTAATCTACTGGGTGAAAATTCGTGATCCAGGTGCCAAAAGAAAGCTAATGAAACCAGGAACAATTCTCCATAAGGCGAAGACCTCCAATTCTGCCTCTAAGACACCCAAAACCGAGTCACAACAATCTGGACCGAATCAATCTACTAACAGAAATTACGCGATACTACCAAAAACATTGAATCGACAACTCTAACGCAATCAAACAGCGATGGGGTCTCTCGTTACCCTTGTAGACCCGAAGAACGACGAGGAACAACTTCCCGAAGGTTGCTCCTCTCCTTCCATGGCCGGCCCCAAATCAGCGAACCCGAGTGGATGCAAACGCCCGGCGGGGGAAGAACCGAAGAAGAACGCGTGGAAGACCGGGTGTGCAGCTCCGGGGATCTCCAATGGCAGCCACCAATGGAGGGGGAGGCGCCTAGGAGGAGGGGAGGAGGAGATGGGGCGGCTCAAGGGGGAGGAGAGGCGGCTTAAGGGGGAGGAGTGGAGGCACTAGGGTTTTGGGGGAAGTGGTGCCCCTTTGGCCGCCCCTACTTGGGCTGGCCGACCCACTAATGGACCTCCTGGGTCGCGAACTGCGGCCCAGGTTGCCTGACATTAACGTATACCCCCCCGACGAATTGGAATTTTCCGACGAAAACAAATTCTTTCACTCTCTCCGACCTCTTTCTTTCTACCGAACATTTCCGGAGAATTACACGAGTGGTCGATCGAATCCGACCAGGCGTTCGTTTCCGACCAGGTGGAGAAGCCGAATCCGAGTAGGGGGTCGTATGGGGGTGGTGTCTAGATGATCGAAACAACAAAGACTCAACGCTAGAAACTAGATTACGACGACTAGACCACCAACAAAGACACCGATGATGGACTCGAATTCAACAACGCGAAACTGAAAACACAATTGCGAAGGCACAAAGTGGTTTGGACAGCGGAATAATTACGATCTAAAACTTTTTGTAGGGCAATTTTCTGGACTCCAGGTGATGGAACAAAACTCACAAAAAGGGGATAAATGAAATTACCTAACGGGCAACCTTAGCTCTGATACCACTTGATGAGTCACGGCGGCCCGATCTTCCGATAGGTTCGATTTGGTTCGTCGTGAGGACGTTGATGCTTTGAGGCTTCCGACCAACAGATCGTCACCTCGCAATTCGCTACACCAAGACGCTTTGTCGTTATCGACCACGCTTGCACGCGATCGACCTTACCACGAAGGTTATTGTTCCTGCAAGCAATCGAAGCAACTCACAAGAACAAGGTAGATGCAATCTGAATTGTATTGCGGATATGGATGAAGTTTACAAGTGGGGTTCCTCAAACCGATAATCGGCGAAACTGCAATTGGCAGAATAATCTAAGAAAAACCCGCCTCTAAACTATGTTGGCTACTGTATATATATAGGGGGACGTGAGGAGGTCGACCTAGGGTTGTGCGGCCGTGGGATGAGGCGTACACAACCTGGACTCCGACCTCGTCACGTTTACAAAGTCTTATTAGTTTCCAAAACGGTGACGCAGCACCTTGTGTCGCGTATTTCTGGTCGAAGATCTAGTCGTAGGTCTGGTCCTAGGGTGGTCTTAAGGAGTCCATGCTATCTTTGGTCATAGATTGTGTCCAACGAGTACTGTGCTCGCCTCTCTGGTCGTAGATTGCTCCCAACGAGTCATCTGGTCGTAGGCCTTCTTGAAGTGGTCGTAGGCCTTCTTGAAGTGGTCGTAGACCTTCTTGAACTGGTCGTAGGCCTAGATTCCTGAGTACAAGTAAATAATCTCTATTAGGCAGCATCATAGAGTTCTCAAATAATACACTCAGCCCTAGAAACGATTTTACCTGATAGATTAAGTCACGTGCTCTAGCTCTTGTCATAGGACCTTGTAGTTCAACACCCAAATTTGGAGGGTCTTGTGTAGTACGTGTATCCGAAGGAGGGATGTCCTCATCACATCAACCCATGATGCATCCTTTACTTGACCTCCATCAACACATGATGGGTCTTCTCTTGACTTGATGATCAACTCATGATCATCTCTTCTTCGAGATCTTGATATGCATCAACACATGATGCATCCTCTTCTTGAACCTTAACTTGATGACGATCAACTCATGGTGCAATCCAAAGTCTTCATCACCTTGGAATATAACCTATTCATCCAACTCATAAAAAATGTTAGTCCCACAATGATTAACATTAATTACTAAGATATACCTGCAATAAATGCTTATGAACAAGCTATTACTGACAGGTGCGGTACTACCGCCGTTGATCATGCGGCAGTTCTGCTCTCTGTTCATACCGAAACAAGGGCGGTACTACCGCTTCCACTTGAGGTTTGAAAATGGTCCTCTCTGGAAATAACGTACCGCTTCACAAATATCAGTTAAACCGGGTTGCGATAGTTCTGCTCAATGATCTCGAGTACTACCGCACTTCCAAGAGAGCAAATAAACTCCAAAAGTGCATCTCTCTGGAAAACACGTACCGCAGGGATTGCGGTCATACCTCTTTGCGGTAGTTCTGCCATAGAACTCCGGTACTACCGCACATCGGTAGTACCGCTTACCAAATACGGTCATACCGATTTCCACTGAAATTCTTCCAGAAGCTTTTCGAAATGCAATGCATGACTCCTTTGTCTTGAACCATGTCAATCTTTTATCATCTTTGCATTTCCTTTTCATGTCATCATTCAAACTCCAGGACTAAGCCTTGAACACATCTTAGCACACACATTAGTCCCACAACACGATTGCAAATAATTGAATATAAAGCAATATGAGTATATATATGAACTACACAAGTTTTATATACTCAAAGGATATGTTTCAAAGTAGAGATCCCCAATATATGTGGATAAAAATATATGTATCAATACTAATAAAACCATAAAACATAGATTGAACTCCCCCTAAATGTGTGCATTCACGAATGTGTAATAAAAAATATATGCACATATTCAAGTTAAACTTTTGGTGGAGTTCAACCTATATTTTGGATCCGAAGAATGCAACAATATATGAGAATATAATGTCGAGTGCATACCTCCATGATTTTCACCTTTTTATCAAAATAAAACTACACAATAGATATATCAATAGAATTGTTAGTCTCACATATAGATTTATCATTAGTCACCAAAAAATACTCCATTAACTCATAATGACGGGTCTAGATTGTTCAGCTGACTCGGAAAATCAATCGCCTCGTTGTGTCGCGAATACTAGATGAGGTTGACAGAGATATAATACCAACTTCACAAAACGGGGACACACCAGTGTGCGAAGACGAGATACAGGGAATGGCGCTCAAGACTCAATCGAGGCGCACAGGCTGAATGCACCAATGAAGCACCAATCACCAAAACCGAATGCCTTCTTCTACTCAAGATCAAGTCAAAGCCGACCGGTTCCCACCTCCAATCGGTGCAAGTCCAACCCTCAACGTACCTCAACAGAGAAGAAGCAAGAGAGAAAACCGAGATGCACAAGAAGGAGGGGAATACAGATTCACCGTTGATGGCACCGGGTCCAACCATGGCGACGCTGCGGCTCTCAAAGCTTCAAAAATCCGAAGCCAAATCGGGAGGAATAAGAACCAAAAGAGGGGATTGTTCACTGTGTTTCAGTAAAAAAAAATGGAGAGAGGAGCCACCTTAAAAAGAGGAGGAAGAAGGGAGGAGGCTGATCTGCCGCCTCAATGGCCAGCGCACGCCGCGCCCATCCGCCCGTTGAATCGTCTGTGCCGCCGCGAGGCCAAAGCCCACTCAACCGAACGCAGCGTTGGGTTAGGGTTGGAGACATAGTTTCCAACCTTACCCCCTCACCCCTAACTCAATGGCAGGTGAGACTCACCTCTTTCTCCTTTTCTTTTTTCTTTTCTCAAAATGAGAAATTACCATATAGCTCTCAAAATTACAACACATGCAAATCAATATTGTATCAGAGTCGAGAGGTTTTGAGTTCAAGACTCGACTGACACAATTAATAAAATAATTAGTCTATTTTTATTCTACATCTTAAGCCTGAGCTATATGTGAGAGGAAGTGTTGAAGTATAAATGAATTACCCGTATTTCCTCACCAGTAAAGTTTTTTAGTGAATTGATCGATGTATCAACTCAATACGGCAATGGCAGCCGGGCTCGAACAAAAATCAAGAGGGAGCTAAATCAATTAATTGTGTGTTAGTCATTTGTATGTAGAGCCAATTCACTTCTTCCTATGCATTGAAAAATCAATACAATAATAAAAATTTCAAAGTAGGACCCTCTCAGCCTCCATGAAGCTCCGCCAGTGGGTCACGGGAGCGCGACCGTGAGCGCGCTCAAGGGGCCTTCCTGTTCCTCACGAATTTATGTCACAGGAGAAAGGGTGACGATGGCGAGAGCAATGGTGATTATTACAGGGGACGTCAAGCTTGACGGTCCCCATCTCAAATTCCTCTGAGCTAGCTTCCTTAACATATATAATATCAAATGCAATAAGAATGCGCTGATCAGCTTCGCGATGCATGTTTCTTAATTTAGAGGTTTAATCCATGACAGTTTCTGGGTAATTGGACGGTTGATTTAATATTTGTGGGTAGCAGAGGGACTGCTGCCTCCCTCCTTGCACTAGAATAGAAGAACAACAGAGTTTAACTCTAAACTGGTTTGATCTGTCAGACACGCAGCGGCATGTAGGTCCATCTGTTACTTAACCCATTAAATAGCCAGCCTGCTGTTTGCACCTAAAAAATTCTATGAAGTTCGAACCAATCTGCTTCAGATTCTTCCTTACCAGGCTATGAATCACTAACCCAGTTTTATTTTCCTACCCTTCAGCAAGTTAGACAAATAGTTTTAGTTGTTCAATCATTTTGGTAGCTTAGTCTAGTTAGTAGTTAACGTCTATCACCGTCGCTTTACTTTCTGCTTTTTACTCGTCGCTTTCAACTCATATTGTGGCAAAGTGTGAGCGACAAAACCACAAAACAGTTAGATGAGACATTGTGACGACCAACGAAGCACGGACATCCTTGCATAACTAAAGCTTAGAGTGATCGAGTAATATGACCATTATCCTAAGAAGTTCTTCCCTTACTACAATTATGCAGCTAATATACACACAGATGTGATCACTCAAGAGTTTTCAATAAAATTCTTCCCTTGCTACAATTATGAATAACTTGAGATGAATATATTGAATTAAACTGTGTAAATAATACACGAGTTACAGATCGAAAATCATTTCTGTAAATTTGCAGAGGAGAAAACTGAAGGGAAGGAACTTCCATGGGATCCACTAGCGAAATAATTTCCATCCATCAGAGCCATGCATGGAGCTTCCATGGGAGCCAAATAGCGAGTCATCGGTGATGAGGGCCAAATAATCAACGACGAGGGCCAAGTAATCGTCTGGGGGTGGAGTCCCACCGGTGGAGGTTGCAGCGGGGAGGAGCCACGGGAAAGTGGACGGCGTTGCAGCGGGGAGGAGCCACGGGAAAGCAGTCGCCGTCCAGGTTTCCGGCGGGAGGAGCCTCGGTGAAAGAGGTTGTCGCGGGGAGGAGCCTCGTAAAAGCGGCGGTCGCGGTCGCCGGCGGGAAGGAATTGCGGTGGCCAAGGCGTCGTCAACCTAAACAGCTTTCTGGGCCGAGCAACTTCATATTTTTTTTTTCTCGGCCACGACGATTGGCCCCACTTAAGCCTGGGCTGCCTTCTTCCCTCACGTCGACGTCGTGGCTGACGCCCACGGAGAAGGCCCAATAACCCGCACGGTGCAGTACAAGCCCACGGAGAAGGCCAATAACCCGCACCCAAATGCAAAGAATAGCTGGCCGCTACACCGGTGATAGGACGTCTAGGAGGCGGAGGAGAAAGAGCCACGAGACGACGCAGGAAGGAATTGAAGCAGCAGAGAGACGTCCAACCCCAATCGAAGCATGTAAGCGAGCTAATCGATCCTCTGCTGTTCGTGCGCGCGTCCTGTTAATCTCCGGTTTGTTCTGTCGATCGATCAAATCGGAGCTATTATTAGTCGAGAATTTACACTTCCTCTCTTGTTTTTTTTTTTCTTGGGAAAAACTCTGGCTCTGATGCGTTGGGCGATGGTTTTTGCCAGGAGAGCGTCGATTACCCGGCCGCCGACTCCGAATCCGGAGGAGGAAGGGCAGAAGGAGGCTTCTCTTACAGAGACCATCAACATCAAGGTACCGCTTGCTCCCATCTTCTTGCAGAATTCGAGCAAGAGAATCGTGGATCGTGGTTGCTTTTTCTTTGCTCGGAATTAGAGTTCTTGGTGCATAAAGGTGGGGGGTTTTGCGGCTGCTGGTGTGATCCAATTGGGTAATCTTGATTAGATTTGGTTAGGGTTTGGTAGGAAGGGGAGAGGAGGATTTGGGATAGTTGATGCTAAGAGGATTGTTTTAGGGTGCTTTTGTTTGCTGCTTGTTGTCGTTGAGTGTGGTAACAGTGAGGTGGGTTTTGGTTTCTGAAGTTGGTAGAGAGTGGGGAGAAGGAGAAGCTGATGGAGCTCCTCCGGGAGCGGCTCGTCGAGTGCGGCTGGAGAGATGAGATGAATGCTCTCTGCAGGTTTGGCTCCTCATCCATTGAATTCCAATATAATCGTTAACACGGTGTTTTAGCATAAAGAAATTTGTGCCAATCAGAGAAACAATAGTGTTGTTTTTAACTTTCAATTATAGTTTCAATTCAAATGGTTTAGTTGGATTACAACCGAAGCATAGAGGTTTCTCTTGGTTCCTCATGAAACAAACTTACAGTAGGCTTATCACTTTCTGATGAATGAGTAAGTGGATGCCTGTAGTACATGGTTACTGCAGTTTATGTCAATGTAACATTTGCAATTAATTACATGTTTTGTTTCTTAAATCTCTTCTGCAAAAAATTTAGAGGTTTAAGTAACTCAAGCTGCATGTGTGTTTTTAGACATATGCTTTACTGAGCATGATAGAGGTGCTCTTCAGTCTTAACTCTTTGCTGCACATTGCTACTTTACTGTTAGGTTTCTGCAGAAAAAAGGGCCATGTAGTACTTTTAGTCAAGTTCTACCTTAGCTTTAAAACATCTCCGGCCTAATTCTGAAACTCTGAAAACCCTGAGCCTTTGCAACCACATAGCAATTTGTCACTAACATATATGCTGCCTTACGTTGCCACATTAAAGCATTCTGGATTTTGTGCTATATTACACATTCCGTTTGTTTGGAATTAAGATGCCATTGTTTTACCTGGAGAATATAAGCTATATTTCCCTTCCCCATTATTGTAGTTAACAGCTCGCATTTTGTTTCGTCTAGGGCCTATGCAAGGAAGAAAGGAAGAAATAATGTGACAGTAGATGATCTTATTCATGTTATTACCCCGAAAGGAAGAGGTCAGTGATTTTCATTTGTCCATTGATTTCTTTTCTGCTTGCAAAAGGTAAGATATGTAATTCCAGTTCACAACGCGTACAATTTGGAAGGATCATTATAAATTGATGTAGTCTTGCCATGCATTTGTCCATCTTTCCACTTAAGCTTATTCTTGCATACTATAACTGGACTTAGGACAAACAAATGGACAACCCATTAACTTGCACGTCTTCCATCCAATTCTTGTCGTAGCCCCTTGATTGTGCATTGCCTGGCAGTTTTATGATGCCAAGTGGGAAGTGTTTCTTTTGTTTGTTCTTGTTACAGTGTTCTCATTTTTTCCCTCGTCTCTGAAACAGCAACAGTGCCTGATTCTGTGAAGGCAGAGCTCCTGCAACGGATCCGATCCTTTCTCATGTCTTCCTCATTTTGGTAGTCCAGCTATCATAATGGTTGGAACCACAGGTATGAAGGTTAAAAATTTGATCTTACGGGGAGCAGCACTGCAGGAAAACAATGCATCAAGCAATATAATCGACAGGAAAAGGATCGAGTGATCTTTGTAATGCTGTCAACATGTTTCTGTCAGGCAGGCGATTGGACCTGTTTCCCGGCTGTACCATTACCGTACTTAGTTGTAAACCTTAAACACTTTATTTTTAATGGAATCTTCCAGCTTGTGATGTTACATTGTGTTATCTCGTGGTCGCCACTTGATATCGTAATTATAAAACTGGTATATCTTGATAGTATTCATGTGCCTCATGTGAGACCTGATTGAGAGATCTTCATTGGGGCCCAACGAGAATAGACACCACTTTGTCATTGTGTTGTGATAATCGTGGAGGCTATAATGTTGTCGGGTATTTTTTGTACTGGTTTATCGGTTGTATATTGGTGCCAAATTTGACCTTATTTACTGCTAATAATCCTTGTTTGGTTCATTTGATCCCCACAAAAGAATTTCACGATTGTATTTTGCTGTGCTGATATTTTGCTTTTCTGCTTGGCTGCTGATTAGATTTTGTGTGCTTTTCTGGTCAGACTTGAATGTTAAAATGAGTTTACCAAAAATATATATGTTAAAACGGCGTAGAGTAAGAACCTTTCGGCCATTTATGTAGCTTAATCAATAAATCGTTGCTACTAGGAAAGAACAGAAATGATAAGGCAGTGGTGTAATGTTCCACGTAGTGAGCAGTTGGCATGTCATCGTCATAAACTCGATCAAAGCACCGCGAAAACACGTTGATGCCATGATGCCATCAAGCAAATGCCAAACCACGAATCCGGCTCCATTCATGGCACAGATGCCAAATCACAAATTCTACTTTGTTTATGCCATAAGCCACGCAGATTTGTCCAGAGAAAAAGTATTGGGCAGTTGGTATGGGATAGAGCAATCCATTTGTCTGCCGTCAATCAAGTTGGCGCAAAAAGGTCGTCACAAATTCACCTGTCAATCACATTGTAAACTATTGAAACAAGGCATGGTATCCCACATGGCACATGCATTCATTCTGACTAACTGCTGGCAACTGACAAATATATCCGTAAAGATTCATTAAGATATGCACAAACTGAAGCATTTCTTGAGCTAGATTGCATCCCCTTGCGGTTGATTAACATGGATACAACGCATGAATTCCTCGGAGTGACTACTCGCTTGATTATTACAAGGATATGCTACTCTCAACACTTGCCTTCTTTACAGTAACTTCAGGGCCGGATCAGGTAGTATTGTAGATACAGCTCAGAGAAAGGGAGCACCAGAGCCGCATTGTCAAACAGCACAAGGCCCAGGGCTCATCTTCTGCCTCCTCTCATCTAAGGTTAGGCTATGAGCAAAGCTCGGCAAGCAACAGTGTCCGGTGTACCAAGCCTTCTCTTTCTGACTCTTGGCTTCTCTGAAAGGTGTCGGTTCCGTGCTGCAAGCGGAGCTGGATTCGGACAGTGGCTTCCCAGCTGCAGAAGCAGATTGCAACTGCTGCTTCTCGTTCTTGCTGGTATCTGGCTCTCCGGTTGCATCGGTGCTTTCTTCAGAGCCATTTTGCATTGCCTCCTGCAGGAGGTCAGCTAGTTTTCTCCGCCCAGTTGGAGAAGGCTCCGATGATTTGGAATTATGTACATTATCAGGTAGAAAGACGTTGCTCGTCACTGTTTGTGTTCTGGGTTGATAGTTTGGAGTGCTGCAACGAGATGGAGTGAAATCTACATACGAAGAGCATATCTTAATCACATGGTCTGGTAGACGATCTAGGCAGGGATGAGCAACGTCTCAAGATGCAATCAAAGGCTAAACTAAGCCCCTTAGGATCTAGAGAGAGAAATAAAAGCTGTATCATCACCAACTAAATCAGAGCTCATGCAGATTGGACTTAACAAATGGAACAAGCCTCATGCTACTGATATAATAATAGAGCAGCCTAAAAAAGGAAGCAGCATAAACCAAAGCACTGGCACTACAGAAATGTCAGTATGAAGGGCCAACAATAATTGCACACAAGAGTAGAGTTAATAAACATGTATAGCTATTTGATTACCTCCATTCACACTGTAAAAGTCATCCTCGCAGTCAGAATCTAACCATGCTCGAGAGTCGAAGAACATTTCATCCTTGCTACCTGCAAATTAAGTTCTGTGAGTTTCGCTCTTCATACAAAGATCAAGAAAGGATCCCAGACTGCTCAAGATTATCTGCACAGGATCAAATTCCTGGCTGATCAATGGATTCAGTTCAGAGAAACAAATGCTACAAAAGGCAGAAAATTGTTCCAGCTCTATTAAATCGCATAAACATTTATGCATCAATGAAGACAACAAACTCAGCTAACGGATAAAAAGAAGTGTACCAGAATACACAAAACGACCATCTCCCATGCTTATTCAAAGATTGACAAGTCAAGGGCTAGCATTTGATTTTGGACAAAGCAATATTTCAGGCAAACTCAGGGTATTCAAATGCTATGAAGCAAGCACCTTATTTGGTGTACAGGGAAAGACATACGAGATGAAAACCATGCATTGCAATTTAGGACTTGATAACAACGCAATAAGATGCAATCCTTCCATTAATACTTCAAAGAGTAGCACACTTGGAATAATAGGACATCCTGATTTGGACAAGTGTCTGATTTTTAAGAGCAGGGAATTGTAACAAGCCTTTCCGTTAGTAGATCGGAAATGGAACGATGAAAAGTTTGGATAACCCCGGAATCCAAAACCACACTGTGTCAATAAAATTGCTTTCTGTTAAGATCATCAGTACCTATTGAAACAAGCAGCCTGTATGATCTTCAGAAGCGATTACTAATACAGTAACACCAATACACTTCGTTTTCAAATCCTTAAATCCAGACCGAATAAATCACTAAACAAACCCAAAAGGCCCCTTTCCACAGAAAGAACCGACAAGTAAGTCATCTTCTTCTTTGCCTTGAAAGATAAACTTAGCTAGCTATTAACTAATCAAGTAAATACAAACATCTGCACCTCACTTTAGAAAAGACCAAAGAAAGCAAAGATCAACCATCATACCAGCATCCGGGCTCTTGGGCTCAAACCCTGCTTGCCGCTGCTCCCCCTCAACCTTGCGCTTGAGATCAACAACAAAGCCATCGCCACCCTTCCCGTTCACGGCCTTCACCTTGGGAGGCGACGCAAGAAACAGCTTCTTGGGGAACCCGAGGTCCTTATGAACCGAAGCGCAAGAACCCATCTCTTGCTCCACACTCCACTCCCCCCACCTTTAGTAATCCATGCAAGCGCGCCCACAGAGCAAACTAATAAAAGATCCTGCAGAAAAAGAACCAAGAAAGGGAAGAAGGGAAGAGATGGAACCCCAAGAAGGATAAACAAAGGAGAAAAAGTTCTTGGGGGAGAACTAGGAGGAGAGAATGCTGCAGGTTGCAGAGAAGTGGGAGTGGGTTTCTTTACTGGAAATAGTGCGGTGGTACCGGGGCTGCCGTGCCGCGGGGCTGCCGTGCCCTCTTTTTGGGATATGGATATAGGGAGTACCGGAGTACTAAATGACCGATCGTTCTACAGTATTTCCTGTACTGCAGCACAATAATATATGAGAGAGAAAATCAGAGAAGACTTTGCAAAAAGACTTTTTTTTAGAGAGAGCAAAGAGACTTTTGTTGCCTTCAGAAAATTCATGCAACGTGAGGTTTATTTTGTAGAGGAAACTTTTCTGTTTGCAAGAAGACACCTATGAAAACCAAGGAAGATATGCTAGAGAGCATTTGTTAGTACTATATTTTTACAGTGTGTAAAGTTGGGTAGCAGAACTATCTGAACGCATACTAACTAGCGTACATGTTAGCACTTGATCAAATCCTGTACAAGATGTAAAATTTGATCTTTAACTCACACAGTAATCTATGTGACTTAAATGCCGCGGTGCCGCCTTTTAGCTATAAAACCGGGTTGGATTAAACCAGCTAGACTAACTGGTGAAAAATTGCAGAGCAGTTGGCTGATATACACGAGAAAGCGAAGTTTATGAGTTTTCTGTGTCGTTTTTCCGGCTGGTCCTCTCTCTTTCCTACTAAGCAAGGTGACACCGTGAGACTCTTGACATTTTGGCGTTTCGGTATGTGTAATGGCTACGACGTCCACCCATGGTTTTCAGCATGGAAAACTTGGCAAGATGTGCATGATCCTTAGGTGCGGACCAAATGGTTTTCCTTCAATTTTAGCAGAGAGCAACATCGATGATTCTTCCCTCCTTGCTCATTCAATTCAAACTCCAGCCATCTGTCTCGTGTCCTCGTGTGAGTTGTCGATCGATGCAGATCTTTCTGCGCCTGTTCTCCTGTTGCTCATGTTCCTCTTAGATGCTCACTCGAATTTTTTTTGTAATATTTACCTGCGTCCCGTTCTGCAAGCTACACATCGGGGGAAATCGATGTCAGCTGAAAAGTCCTACTCGGGAACAGTAGTAGTTAATGTTACCAATAAGATGGAAGGCAATGCGCATCAGGTAAGAAGAGATAGAATTCGACCTTTGATGCTTCATTATCCTATTGTAATCAAAATCATTATTATTTGCTTTAGAAGAGAGACTATCTTGTTAGTATCTGGATTTAACACTACAGTCCAAATATATGCGTCAATCATAGACCTGTCAATCTCTTCAACAGTACTAGTCCATTATAATTTAGAAGAGTCAATAATATCCTCTTAAGTGTTACAAGCCCGACACTCCATTGGCTGGTAACGCAATACAGCATTGTTCCCTGATGAGTACCTTTTGTCTCCCAATGGAAAATGTGAAAAGTGTTGGAAAATTATGGGTTTGATCAGCGGGTGAACGCTCTATCTAAAATCTTGAAAGAGTCAATAGCTTATAATTAAGGGACACTATCAATTGTAAAAGACTGATCGTTTAAAGAGCAATGAAGAGAAGTAATAAGTGTTTTTATATCTCTGTATTCAATCTACTATTCTGTACTTGCATGATCGACTCCGGTCTACCTCTAGGACTACTCTACTTGGATCGAAAGGTAACCGTCGAAGAACGACGCTCGTAGATCGAAAAAGTTTTTCCTAGATCACTTTCAATTTTGCAAATTTGGCTTCTATATTTTTTTCCTACAGTGCAAATCCGCTCTAATCTACCGCGAGCCGACTTGAATTCGTCAGCATAATACCGATCAGTAGATTGCATGAAAGAGTAGATGATGATTGCGCTGTGGATTAGAAATCCGCTTTAATCTACCGCGAGTTGACTTGAAGTCGCCGGCCAAGCCGATCGGTGGATTGCATGAAAGAGCAAATGACGATTGCACGATACACCGTCTATCGATGCATGAATAATAAAAAAGGGGGAGGCGCAGCCCCATACGACCGCATCACCCCTCGCTGACCCTGCACGGCCGCCGCATGACCACGCCGCCACCTGCACATGGACGTGCCACTAAGCTGTGCCACGCCGGCCTGGAGCCGCACTGACCATGGCACCGTGTCGCTGGCCTAGAGCTGTGCCGTGCCGGTCTGGAACCGCGCGTGGCCACGGCGCCGTCCGAAGTAAAGAAAGAAAAAAATAGGGAAGGGGTGGGTAGCGCCGACGCCGCACGGACGTGTCGCCGCCGGCCTAGCCCGCCTCCGGAGAGACAGTACCACTAGGTGGTGATGAAGCTCCGGAATGATAGCTTCCAGAACTTGTCGTGCCAGGTCGGACTGCCTTAGACATACTTGAACATTTGGAGGGGCAGGCCTCACCATGTCCTGGGTCTGCCTCGAAGCAATCCTGATTGTGGTCGGATTGACCCTTACCCTTTGAGGAAGTTGGTTCCTCATTTGGACATAACGTTGTGGGGGATAAGGATCTCTCCTCAACTCCATCGGTGGTATGGTCTCCTCGAGAATGATCTTCGGATGTGATATCACCATCGGATGATACAATACTCGGGTCGTAGTCGAAGCCGACATCCATGTCGATATCTGCGTGATCAGCCAAGTTGAACCAGTTCTCCTCGTTCCACTCTCCTGCCATAGAAGCATTAGAGTTGGGAGAAAATGAGGAAAACCTGGTGACCAGAAGCTCCCCATGTTTGGCGCCAACCGTCGGTGTTTTAGAAACGAACTTACGTAATGATTGTTTGATTCGGGGTAGCCCACCTTTCCCCTCCCACCATTGTTGTGCTCAATCAGGAACACATCATTTTGAGCCAACCAAATACATTCATCGATCGTCATTTTCCCACGGCCATTTTCTTGCACATCCAAACCCCCCATATAAACTAACCCATGTAACAATAGCTCTCGAAGCATCAACTAGTTTCATCACAGAGCCTAGGGGAGGGATAGGCAGAAAAGAGGAGTAGAAGAGGGGAGTATACCTTAGTGTGCGGCGACCATAGTGGCAGCGATCCACTGCTAGCACCTTCACCATGCATCAACCCACATCCAATAACCTCTCCATGCATAAGCACAAACACAACATAAATCCACAGCTTAAAACGAAACAAACTCAAAATATGGAAACCGACATCACAGAAGTAGCAAGAAGAAAAAGGGGGAACCGGGTCTGGGGAAGAAAGCGAGCCTAGGCAGTCAAACCATCAGGCTAGAGGGGAGGCGGCCGGGGGGAGGGGGCATGCGCACGGGCCACAGAGACAGCAGGCCGGGCCAGTGAGGCGAATGAGCAGGGCAAGGCCGTGTGCGTATGTGTGCGGGTGCGCATGAGCGACGGCGAGCCGGGCCGAGTCAACCAGAAGGGAAATAGGCGAGGCGAGGTGAGCCGAGCCGAGCCGAGGCCGGCGGCTGGGAGGCCGAACCGGTGGGGCTGGCGTGCATAGGCCGATTAGGACGCCGGGCGCGGAGAGGAACGCAGGAAGTGGCACCGGCCAACGGAGGCATGTGGGCGCAGCTGAGCTCACGAGCGCAGTTGAGTGAGCGGGAGAACCGGACAACCAAGAGTAGTAGCGGGCCAAGTGAAAGCATCTAGGCCCCTAAAAATGTATTTTGGTAATTAATGACATTATGTGAATATGGGACTAATATGTTTGTTGAAGTGATTACAAGGCATAGTCCTAGATGACAAAGTCAAATCAAGGAGCTGTATGTCAAAGAATGTCAAGAAGATGGAGTTTGTCTCAAGGGCAAGGTATGTTGGAAATGTGCCCTAGAGGCAATCATAGAGATGATGATATTTCGTTGTATCCATGATTTAATAAATGTTCCTTGAATATTGCTTTTGTGTTGATTAACAAGTATGTGACTTGTTTGTGAAACTCTTTACTTGTATGGTTATTCTAAAGTTGTCCCTAGTCGGAGTTCATGTGAGGACACACGTGAATGGTGGATTAGCACATGTATCGGTTGATGACTATGTTTCACAGGTCATAGATATGGAGATGTCAAACCAATAATGTGGACATATGTTTAGAACATGGGGTTGGACCGACCCAACATGAGACATAACAATTATACTTATGGTTCTCTCTACACAATGTGTACGCCTTGTCTTTAGACCTAAGATTGTCGCATGTACTTGAGATGTGAATCGACCTACTTAGGGGCTATCAAACGCTACTCCGTAACTGGGTAGTTATAAAGGTAGTTTTCGGGTTTGTCATGAAGCATCTTTGCGAGGCATGGTCATCAAGATGGGATTTGCCCTCTCTACCGAGAGAGATATCTCGGGCCCTCGAGTGATCGGATCCAGAAATGCATGGCCATGCTACTTAAGGTTAAGAGTTAACCTAGTAAGGGATTCCGGATCACAAGATCGAGAAAGAGTGGTCAGCTTGGAGCTCGACCGAATATCGTGAGGCAAAGGGATTGGCATGTACATAACGTTGTGTTGGTTCGTCCGATATGATCTTTGTGTACATTTAGGAGTTGAGACGTCTTGCTAGAGGCCGCTACCAACTATTGACCAAGTATGTATACTCGTGTCATGTCTAAACACACGTGAACCTAGAGGGTCACACACTTAAGGGGCTGAAGCTTTATTCGGATTAGATCCGAATTAAATTGGGCATTGAGTCCTAATGGGCCTCTATTAGTAGAAGCCCATTATAAGGACGTCTATAAAAGGAGGGCAAGGGCGCACAGGATGAGATAGAAGTTTTTCGTGATATCCTCAAACCCTGGCCACCACCTCTCCCACGCCCTAGTCGCTCGCGCGGATCTAGCAGTCCGGCGTGCGTCGCTTCCTCCTGTACGTGTGGATACCTTTGGAGGCGCTGCATCTGTAGCGTTTGGACGAACCGCAAGAGCGGAGCTGTACGTGGGACGCCGCGACGAGGACGAGGAAGTAGTACGACTACTCTGCCCCGACGTGCTACATCAACTTAGTACGACTACTCTGCCCTGACGTGTTGCATCAGTTTCCGCATCTGCGCGTCTAGTGGTAAGACCGTGATCTATAACTGCAGTGATCTTGGTTTATGGGTAGAATTTTTATTAATTTGCGCTAGTGTAGCCTACCTATAACCTTTCAAGGTACAAATAGACTAGGACCCCTTTTGAATTTTACCGGTCTTTGGAGTATGGTGGAAGACTGGATTTTAGGATAAATACTGTACTATTAAGGGGGATCTTGTCTAGTAACTTGAAAGCACTTCATTATGTCTTTGGATCAACTTAGGATCATGCATGCTCTCTTGGTCTGGTTTTAAAATCAAAATCATCTTTTCTGTACGTAATCGGAAGTTCCGGCGTTATAACTGCGAAACTTCCGTTGGGTGGATCTTCCGAAAAATTCGCGGAACGTATTTTCCAGACAATACCTGGTTTCTGGATTTAGCCGATTTTTCAAAGTGCGGAAGTTCCGCCATGATACAAGCGGAAGTTCCGATTATCGGTTGCTCTGAAATTCTTGCGGATCGTTTTTTCCAGAGAGTACCCTTTTTGGGGACTTAGCCATTTTTCGCAAGTGCGGTAGTTCCGCCATGATATGAGCGGATCTTCCGATTATCGGACGAACCGAACTTTAGTTGGCGGAAGTTCCGCATATAAATCCAACGGCTATAATCAGAGCATTTAATGCCACTGTAATGACCGTTACTGTACACTCGATGCAAGGGTGGAAGTTCCGCACATTACATGGCGGAAGTTCCGATTTTCCTGAATTTTTCTGGATTCTTTGTGTAACGGTCATATTTGGTTGTGGGGGTATAAATGCACCCCCACCAGCTCAATGTTAAGTTGCTGAGCATTCATTCAATACATTTGAGCTTTGAGCACTCCCCTCACTCCTCATTTACTCTCTTTGCACAAATTTGTGAGGTTGTGAGCAAAACCGAGAGCATTGCATTCTAGTTGATCATTTGGCTCTTTGTTGCCGTCAAGCGAAGGTCAAGGTCTATTCTCTTGGTGCTTGTCGGCACCTAGACGGCTTGGCGGAGGTTGCGCGGTGATCTCTTAAAGAAGTTTGTGAAGAGGCCCGACGCCGGTTGTGATTGGTCGGTGTTCACTAACTCCGGAGAGGAGGAAGAACAACCAAGTGATTACGAGGGAAGGCTTAATTTGTGGAGCCGGCTTGATCGAGTCAAGCTTCCTCAACGTGGACTAGTGAAGATCGACAAATCTTCGATACCACGGGAAAAACCTCTTTGTCCCATTGCAGTTATTTCTTATCTTTACTTATTGCAATTAATTTTGTAGCATATATCTTGTGATAGATAGCTTTGCTCAGTTCATCTTGCTAAATTGTTTAATTTGATCTAGATTTTTTTAGAAACCTCCTATTCACTCCCCTCTAGTCGGTTATCCTTGATCCTACAAGTGGTATCAGAGCTTGGTCTCTCTAATTTTAGACTTAACCGTCTAGGAGAGAAAGGATGGCTAGTGAGGGTATGTCAATAGGCAAGGCTCCTCTATTTGATGGATCAAATTATGCATATTGGAAAATTAGAATGTCAATTTATTTAAAGGCTATGAGCCCAAGCATATGGAGAATTGTGAGTGAAGGTTTTGTTATGGCACTTTATCCCACACACCCCATGGATCAAGACGAACTGAACTCTCACCTCAATGCTCAAGCGATGAACGCTCTTTTTGGAGCTTTAAAAGTGGATGAGTTCAATCGAGTGAGTAACCTTGAAACCGCTCATAAGATATGGACTACGCTCTCCGAAATTCATGAGGGCACATCCACGGTTAAAGAAGCCAAATTGCACAGGTTTAGGATCAAATATGAGATATTTACAATGTTGCCTCAAGAAAACATCACCGAGATGTATTCGAGACTTAACAACATTGTAAATGAGTTCAAGGGTCTTGGTACTAATTTGCTTGACATTGATGTTGTGCGCAAGATGCTTAGGGCTCTTCCCGACAAGTACGAAATGTTGGTGACATTGTTTCTCAAGTCTCCCGAGTTGTCGAGAATAACATCAACTGGGCTTTTTGGGAAATCTCATCACAAATGAGCTTTACAAGAAAGACAAAGAAGAGTTCATGGAGTCAACTTCTTCAAGGAAGAAAGTTACCGCTTTTAAGGCAAAAATGGAATCAAGTGATGAAGAAGATGAAGATGAAGATTCCGAAGAGGAATTTGCTCTTCTTGTGAGGAGAATGAAGAGGTTCATGAGGATACGTCCTCATCGAAGCTTCAACTTCGATAAGATTGTAAAGGGGCAATCATCAAATGAGAAGAAGCGCTATAGCAACATTCGTTGCTATGAATGTGATGAGAAGGGTCACATTGCCTCTCATTGCCCAAACAAGAAGGACGACAAGGGCAAGTCGTGAAAGAAGAAAGAATTCAATAGCAAGAAAAAGCTTTTCAAGAAGCTTCACAAGGATGGCAAGAATGAAGCCCATATCGGAGAATGGGACTCCGACAAGGAGTATTCGGATTCCGACTCCGACTCCGATGTTGAGGGGTCCTCCAAGAAGAGAGAACTTGTCGGTATCGCCATCAAGGAGGCTCCATCGCTATTTTCCACTCCTACTTGCCTTATGGCAAAAGGAGAAAAGGTAAAATCTCTTGATGATGAAGAACCCTCCTATGATGAGCTTATGGATATGCTTGAAGAATTAAATAAATAGTATTAAAGAAATAACACATGTCTTTAAAGAACTCTTATGATGAACTAAAAGAAGCTCATGATTTGCTTATCCAAGATAAGTCTTGCACTAGCATTGGTATTACTTGTGATATTCAAGAAAGAATGTCTAGTGTTAATGTTGCTAGAACTAGCATATCTACTTCTTGCAAAGATTTGCTTGCTATGCCTTGTAGCTCAAATGTTGATTCCAAAATTCAAAATGCTAAATCTTGTGATAAGCTATTTGTAGAGAATAATGAGCTAAAGGAGCTAGTTACCAAGCTAAGTAAGAGCTTGAAAAGATGTTTCAAGGGCAAAACTACCATTGATAAGCTTTTGAGTGAGCAAAGATGCTCATTCAACAAGGAAAGATTTGGGTACGTACCCAAGAAAGGTAAGAAACCGGTAAACAAGCCCGTAAGGTTTGTTAAGCAAAATGGTAAGTATTGCCATAAATGCCGGGAAATAGGACATGCGCAACAAAATTATCCTATTGGTAAGGTTTCATCTATTGGCTTGTTTGACTCATGCTATATGCTTAAAAATACCAAAGATGGAAAAGTAATCGCTAGATTTCTTGGCACTTCAATTATAGGTGTTAATAAGAATGCTATTTGGGTTCCCAAATCATTGATAACTAACCTCCAAGGACCCAAACAAATATGGGTACCTAAAAGAACTTGATTCCTTCTGTAGGTGAACTACAAGACCGATGGAAGGCATTGGGTGCTCGATAGTGGTTGCACTCAACACATGACCGGAGACCGGAAAATGTTCACCTCATTTGAGAATGGGAGCGGAAATGAAAAGATCACATTTGGTGACAATAGCAAAGGAAAGGTAATTGGCTTAGGTAAAATTGCTATCTCAAATGACCTTTCCATTTCAAATGTGTTTTTGGTAGAATTATTAAATTTCAATTTGCTATCCGTTGCTCAATTATGTGATCTTGGATTAACTTGCTCATTCTCTAAAAAGGAAGTTACCATTTTTAAGGAAAAAGAAAAAGAAATGATTTTTAAAGGTTTTAGATTTGGCAATCTTTATTTGGTTGATTTCTCCTCAAATGAATCTTGTTTGAAAACTTGTTTGATTGCAAAAACTTCAATGTGTTGGTTATAGCATAGAAGATTAGGTCATGTGGGAATGATTCAACTCAAAAAGCTTTTCAAACATGACTTAGTGGTTGGCTTGAATGATGTGAAGTTTGAGAAAAATAGACTTTGTAGCGCTTACCAAGCCGGAAAGCAAGTTCCTAACTCTCATTCTTCCAAAAGTATCATGTCAACCTCTAGGCCATTGGAGGTCTTACATATGGATTTGTTCGGGCCAACAACCTATAAGAGCATTGGGGACAATAGCTATTGTTTAGTCATTGTAGATGATTACTCTAGATATACATGGGTATTCTTCTCATATGACAAAGGTGAAGCCTCCAAGATTTTTAAAAGTTTTGAAAAAGGGTTCAAAATGAATTTGATTTGAAAATAAAGAAAATCCATAGCGATAACGGTTCCGAGTTCAAAAACACTAATATTGAAGATTATTGTGATGAACTTGGAATAAAGCATGAGCTTTCCACTACCTACACTCCAGAGCAAAATGGAGTTGTAGAGAGGAAAAATAGTGCATTAATAGAAATGGCTAGGACAATACTTGATGAGTATAATACTTCCAATCGCTTTTGGGCGGAAGCCATCAATACCGCTTGTTATGCCATAATCCGTCTTTATTTGCATAGGCTTTTGAAAAAGACTTCCTATGAACTCCTTATTGGAAGAAAACCGAACACCTCTTACTTTAGAGTATTTGGTTGCAAATGCTATATCTTAAGAAAGGGTGTTCGACTTTCTAAATTTGCAAGTCGTTGTGATGTCGGTTTTCTACTTGGTTATTCTTCAAATAACAAAGCATATCGTGTCTTTAACAAAACTAGTGGTATTGTTGAAGAAAGACACGATGTACAATTTGATGAGACTAACGGCTCTCAAGAAGAGCAAGAAGATTTTAATGATGTAGGTAATGGAGCTCTTATGAAAGCAATGAAGAACATACAAATTGGAGACATTAAGCCTAAAGAAGATCAAAATGAACCATCATCTTCCACGCAAGTCGAACCGCCTACCTCTTCCGTGACAAATCAAGTTAATCATAATGAAGAAGATGTCAAGGAAGATGATCATTCATTGAATCTACCTCCAAGAATCCACAACGCAATAGCTAAAGACCATCCAATAGATCAAATATTGGGTGACGTGAGTAAGGGTGTCCAAACTCGCTCTCGTATTGTTTTCTTTTTGTGAACATTACTCTTTTGTTTCCTCTCTTGAACCAAAACGTATAGATGAAGCACTAGAAGATCCGGATTGAGTGAATGCTATGCATGAAGAGCTAAATAACTTCACCCGAATGATGTTTGGACAATGGTGGAAAGACCCAAGGAGCATAATGTTATTGGCACAAAATGGGTCTTTCGAAATAAACAAGATGAAAATGGAGTTGTGGTAAGAAATAAGACAAGGTTAGTTGCTCAAGGATATACTCAAGTCGAGGGTCTAGATTATGATGAAACATTTGCACCCGTAGCAAGACTTGAGTCTATTTGTATTTTACTTGCTTTTGCACCATACTTTGATATTAAATTATTTCAAATGGATGTTAAAAGTGCTTTCTTAAATGGTAAAATATCTGAACTTGTTTTTGTTGAACAACCTCCGGGTTTCGAAGATCCCAAAAATCTTAATTATATGTATAAACTCTCAAAGACGCTATATGGTTTAAAGCAATCTCCTAGAGTATGGTATGAGCGCCTTCGAAATTTTCTACTCTCTAAGGGATTCGAAATCGGAAAGGTTGATACAACTTTGTTTACTAAAATTATTGATGGTGATTTCTTTGTTTGTCAAATTATTGCCCACACCCGACACGCTGCGTGCTTTGACGCTGCGTCACGCCTTGCCGCGCTGCACGCACACGCACATACCATGCATGCATGCGGCGTGGCGGCGAGGCGAGCGAATGAGCGAGCGGCGATGTCTGAACTCTCTCCAATTGCACAAGGGGGTTACCACATTCCACCTTTTAAAGTGGTGTAACTCCCATTCAATTCTCCATATAGGACTAATCAATTTTTCCATGTGGGCTTAGGAATTTCATTTGATTAATTGCTAAATTAAAATGGTCCAAGCCCAATTAATCCAACAATGAGGAAACCTTCCAGTGGTTCGCCTGCGGCGAGTAGGTGAAATTGTCGGTGAGTAGCGTGATCACAACCGATATCTTCTCGTGCTCCCCCGCTGTCGCTAGCTGCTTCACGATCCCCTCAATCTAGACAAACACCCCAGTCATAAAAATTTCACCTCAAATCCTTCACAGTTGCTTGGAAACCAAACCCCCCAAGGAATCGAAATCCCTCACCTCGAGCGAGGCGTTCTTCCGCTTCTCGTTTAGCTTGTTGGAGAGGTTGCGCAACACATCGTCCGGGTTGATGGAAACACAACAAAAGGGCAAAAAGAAGAAGCGAAAATGATTAGCAAACTGAGGGAGAAAGGTTGGAAGCGACGACACGGCTAACCTCAGTCACGGCTGGAGGTACCTTGAATCGTGGGTGGAGGGTGGAAAGTAGGCAAAGGAAGCATGAACCGGTCTTTCTCATGAGCTCCATCGAGTCAAAGTGAAGGCAACCGGTTTGGGTGTGAACCGATGTAGCCAATCGAACAGGCGCAACAAATAGTGGCAACTAGAAATCCTACCCACGAAAGCGCTGCCTTTCGCTGGAGGATCCGAAAGAACAGAAGGCCCACATGCCATACGCGAGGAGAGCTATGAGTGAGCAACAAAAAAACGAAGGCAGGACGTAACAACAAACACCAGCACAAGCCAGCAGCTGGGAATGCACGTGGCACACGGAGCTCGAGGCTTTGGGCGGGCCAAAAAAACGCGACGACAAAACCACACGCATAACATGGATGGGGTGGATGGTTCTCATTAGTACAACACAGTTGAACAGAACACCTAAGGTTATGTATAATGAGTTATATCAGCTGTTTATAGCCTCTGTCACGTAGTATTTAAGCTGACGTAGATGAAAGAGAATGAATAGAGAGAAATATGATGTTTACAATTTTGTAGCCTACTGTATCACTAGAACCAAAGAAAACATTAAAAGATCGTGTGTTGTCTATAATCTTGTAGTCGACTTTATCAGCACAACTCATTGTATAAACTGTCTACATATGATATAAAAATATTACTATAAACAACAGTTATCTGTAGCATTATACATACCTTAAAAGGAACTTAGAAGGTAATGGACGGTCTAAGCAAAGCTGCCGACAGACGTAAGGCCGCGATTGGAAAAAAACAAACAGGAGGAAACGCTCATGGAGCACGATTTCCATGCCCGGCAAAGAAGAGCAAAGTAATACAGAGGACACGTCGAAGAAGCTCCGAGTGACATCAGGTCGGCAAGGGAAAAGACATCAATCGATCGTCGAGATCGACATGACATGCGTGCATGCTGAAAATTGTGCGTACATAGCGCGGGAACCGATGCCATACTGCATGTGCCACTTGCACAGCCCAATTTAGATCGGAAGATACGACTGGTCAGTTTGATGGAAAACGATCTCGGCCTTCGAGTGTTCTGCATGAATCAATGGATGCATATTGGAATATATGTAGGAAAATAATGAAGAAGAAAAAAAAACCGGTCGTACGTCATGGCTAACCCTGTAGCAAAAAAGATCACACTTGACGGTTAAAGACCGCAGCTTTAAAATCTTCATGAAGTTGTCGACTTATCGTGCTGATACCTAAGCTAGCTGAAGTCTTAAACCAGCCTGTCATCTTACAGATATCAGGATCAGGCTGTTAGAAAAGTACATCTCTGCTAGCTAGTACCACTAGTTGGCCTTTTATGTTTCAACCGTTTTTTGGGTGCCCTTGTGACTTCTGATAAGTACTCCATCTAGCTAGTTCTCGTTGCAACGGCACGAGTCGATTGATCACACTGGAAACAAATCTGAATCACCACATAAGTTTGATGTACGGGTTGGGAATTTGATCTTATGTCATTCGGTAAATAGCATGGATTGGATGCACAACAGCACAACCAAATAAGATAACAATAGTAAACTTGATGGAGTTTACTAGGTAGCTAGCTAAGTTTCGATGTCGCTCTAGCTTTATGTGTATGCTATGCATGGTGTGTGGGCTACAGATCACACACGTACTTTTCGGTTTCACTATGGGCCTCTACAGTCGACAGTTTCTGGTGCGCGACCGGCCGAGCGGCAAAAAAGCCTACCAGATAAAGCTCGTTGTCTCGAGGACGAGACCGAGGCCCAATCAACACGGCGGCCCTCCCGCCGCTCGCCGTGCGGTGCGAGCCACGGCGCAGCACGACTTGGCGTCAACGAGAGTGAGAAGTCTCTCTTGTTCCCGAATCCTGACCGCGGCAAACCGACGTACGCTAGCACCACACCCGGCGCGATGTACTTGTCTGGCGCGGACAAGCGGCTCGGCGGACAGCGCGCGGGGCGGCCGGGTTGGATTGGAGGAGGCCGAACGCGTCGATCAATCGGGATCGGGGGACCGCGCCTGCATCCCATGCCGTAAGTCGCGCCGTACGGCCGGCGGTGAGGGAGGCCGGCGCGTAACGTAAGAACATACTCAGGCTGCCAGGCACGTAGCCCAGTAGCCGAGCGGCCGGCCCAGTCCAGCCACTCAAATACTCCCTCCAACAACAGATTTGACGACGATACAATTATTCCAGAGATCACTGTCTCCTCTCGCCCGCCCATGCTGCCATAGTGCCATCTCATTCTCATCTCTGACTAGTACGTCCCAAAAGAGTTTTTGCTAATTTACCCTATTTTTAAAACAAAATAGAAAATCTAGCTTATCCAAAATCAGAATGACATCGCGGTAGGTTAGGTTAGGTACGAGCAATGATTACTTTTGCAATCACGAATAAAAAATGGCTAAATCAGAAGAAAAAAAAACTCGCCATAGTGGCATGCCATGTGGTGCACGGCAGGGAGGGCGATGCGATTCCGGTGGGCGGCAGGGGGCGGCTGCGCACAGGGAGCGCGGTAGGAAGGCTTTTGCGTATGGGGAGCGCAGTAGGGGGTGATGTGCACGGAGAGCGTGATAGGAGGGGTGCTGCACACATGGAGCATGGTAGATGTGGCATTCTTGTCATTTTGAATATGAGAATACTAGATTTACTATTTAGCCTATTTTTGAAACGAAATAGAAAATGTAGCCCCGCATCCGAAATGACCAAATTGGCACCGCGATAGGCTAGCCAGAGGACACGTGTCTCCTACTACGCTCCTAGTTCGCGGAAGCCACTTGTCGTGTTCCTAGTCCGCGAGAGACCACCCGTCGTGCACTCCATCGCAACAGCTCGTTCACGTGGTCACGTATCGCGCTCCTTGAGCACTGCAGGAACCTGCAGCAGACTTACTACACGGAAGGTTGTAATGCACACACACTAATCGTTATAAGACAACCCCCTAATTACTAAAGGACAAAAAAACAGAAAACGCGGGAGGCGTCTGCAGCGCTTCTAGAGCACGAAAGGAACCCGTGGCGATCTAGGAGCACTGTAGGCGACCTGTCTAACCTTTTGTGATGTTATTTTTGCAATTTCGTACGAACGAGGGCTACTTTTGCTATTACGAATAAAAAAATGACCAAATCAGAGAATAAAAACTCACCATGAGGGCATGCCATGTGGTGCATGGCAGAGAGGACGATGCGATTCCGGTTCCTGCCACGCACGGGGAGCATGGTAAGAGAGGTGCTGCACATACGGAGCATGATAGATGTGATATTTTTGTTATTTAAAACATGAGGATACTAGATTTTCTATTTAATTTTAAAAAAGATTAAATGAGTACAATAACTCTGTGATAAATTATTGTGGTCACGTTAGGTGGCACCGTGGCACGTAACGAACAGAAGCTGCGGCAATTGTTTATTTCCAGGCGAAAAGGGCGTGATAGAAGCGGGAGTTCTCGCTGCATGGTCAACCCTCGAGATGTCCATGCCAAGTCAGCAATCGAAAAAGCGCCCTTTCGGAGCTCCGTGAGTCAGCTATGCGCACACCAGGTGGCTATCACCATGGCATTCTACTGGCTCTTGTCTCTTTTCGCCCCTTAATTTCTCTCTTTTTTTTATGACTTAAGAACAAGACTCTCTCGTCCTGCCATCCTGGCATTGCCTATCTCATCCTCTGCTTGTGTAACTGATAATAATAAGCTTAGCAACCAACTAATTGGACGGATTTGCGATACTGTAAACTATAAAGATAATGGATAATAGTAAATTTGGCTGCCGAAAACGACGATCATTGTGAACGAAATCTATATGGTGCGCATGCTGCGCGTGCAGCGTTCAGTCGTTCTTCTAAGAACGAAATCTGTTCTGTTTACAAGTTACAAATCCAGTCTATGTTTTTCTAAAAAGATGCTCTATTGGTTGCGCTTTCAATTCATTATTATAGTCAATGAAACGTCGCATCAGCTATAGATAAATCGAAGCAAATGCCAAGTAAGTCCATTGCAATCTCAGCTATGCTATGTTTTTCATTGGTTGTTACGTACCTGTTCGGAGTACCGCGTATTCTGCTACAAACTAATCCCCGTTTCATTATAGATGGCTATGACTGTGGGTATCCATTTCAATATATTTATCTGTTGAGAAAAGATATAGTGTAGTTATTGTAATTTTTACTGTCTATCCATACTAAAATACTTTAGAAGAGGTTAAGTAGTTGTGCTATGTCATTTAGTACGGGTATGCGTGGTCATTACTCATTAAGTATTTCTTAAATTTAGTGTTTCCTTCAGATGTGAGTGTGCTGGGATATTGACAAATATAGCGAAACGGAAGTAATAAAATAGTGACATTTTTTATTTTTGAAAGTAAATAAAATGACACTTTGACCGCTCAATATTATTATCATATATATGAAAAAGTAACAAAAGTGTATTACTATGAAAGTATTTGTAATGACACACACACACACACACATATATATATATATATATATATTCTCTTTTTTGTGACGGAGGGAGTAACAACACGTACTCCACTTGACTAGTGTATTTTTAGTCACTTGACTATTACTAGATTACTAGTGCTCCCTAACAATTTGTCGGTGACGTGTTCTCCTGTCGGACCTCTCGCCGTAAATTCAATCAAGTATGGCATTTGGCGTGGCAGTTGTGACGCACCATTATTGCTGGGGTGGGGCTCGGCCTCCGAACCGTACGTGGGACGAGTTTCTGCCTCATACAGCTCGTGTCAAAGACCGGGGAAGTTGAGGAGAGATGGGGAGACCCAACTGCTGCCGGTCGGGACGGACAGGAAAGGGGGCGGGGATAAGCTTGTGAAGAAGCAAGCTTATTGCCCCACCCCCCAAAAACAAACCTGAAATTAATAATTGCATTTGCTGCCGTACACAAAATTGCGTAAAACATCAGCTGCAGATCCTATCCTGAAATTAATAATAATAAAGAATTTACAGTTCCAAGCCTTTTTGTGATGCATGAATTTCTGTATAAAATCTGAAGATCCAAACCCTGTAATCGAAATTGTAACTCCAACAAGGTCCATGAAGGACGATACCACACGAGAGCAAAGGAGATGGAACGGAACGAAACTACGGCAGAGAACGAAGAAACGGGCATGTTTTAATGATTGGAGTTAGTAAGTACAAGCATGCAACCTCGCGAAGCAAGAAGTGCGAAAAATCGTAAATGTGCGCTACGACGTTGTTTATTAATCAGGTCAACTTTTTTCGTTTCAAGTCAGACTTTCTATTAAAAGATGCACACTTAATATAGGCCATTAAGTGTTCACTATACTACGGTTATCTATAACAAATTTATAAAGAAAGTCCAAATTCCTTTTATTACGACTAAACGTCTAAATTCTCTTTATTACGACTAAACTGGCCGACTATGGATCGTTCGATCAGCACATAGCTCTTGGACAATCACTGACCACCTAACTGGTCGGGAGATACAAATAGTTACCCATGTGACTGACGGAAGACGATTTTTGACGTATTTAGCAACTTACGATAGTTGGCTAACGGATTAGACAACAGTTAAAGACTCTCCTGACGAACGTGCGTGGAGATTAGAGGCGTTTTTAGCAACATTAACTACCACCCCTTCAAATACTATAAAAGAGTAATCCACGTTCTCTATAAGAGATAGAATCAGAAGTTCAATAACCATAACAAATAGTGTGGTTAGTTGTATTAGTCACGATCATTACTATCATTCTGTAACATCTTTTGTATTCTCATACAAATACTCAATATATCCACAACAATATACGGTCTTCATTTGATAGCGTTCGCACATTACATTCCCGAGTAAGTTCGATTAGGAACCTCATGTTCTGATCATCGACAGCTGGCGCTAGGAGGACGCTATCAATCTAAAAATCATCATTTGAATTCGAATATTTCTTCATTGTGATGTCCTCATGGCCCTGCTGATGGACCATGAGGAGAATTCCTTCGATCTCAACGACTACGCACACCTCGCAATAGAGGACTACACCCCAGAGAGGCGTGCAAGTACGACTTCTTCAATGAGTACATTTCAGAGAAAAAGTCATCACCGCCCTCAAATCAATTTGTTGGGAGTAAGGTGATCTGGGCGTCAAATCCACTCTCAAGCAACTCCGAGAGTGGCTATGTTCCAACTTCTGCCTCAAACCGAGAGATAAGTGACCATGACGCCATTACCATGACAATTCATGACGATCTCGATGATTAAGACTATGCTTAGGCGATGAAAGAATCATCTTCAAAGCATCTACTCCAACTCCGAGGTCTCAGCTACTACTACTCCTCGGATGGGATGTTCTCACCCTCTATCTGCTCTGACTTTTGTGAATATGCAATCGTCAATGCCAACGAGATCGACGAACAACAGGCATCACGTGAGCAACACAAGGCTCAGGAACAAGCCAAACATTTGGCGTAGGTGCGAAGCAGTCAGATCCACGTAGCCAAGCAGAAGGCGATGGAGGGGGCCCGTCGATAGTACCACGACAGCGCGCCAGGAGCATCTAGAAGACCTACGACCGGTGCAAAACATCCACCAATCCCACCCCAGGTTGCTCCAAGGACGACGGTAAGAGATCTCAATGTTTTATCATCACCCTCACAGGCAGAGACTCCCACTGACATAGTACGGATACTCTTGAGTGCAATTGCCAACCACCTGATGGGAAATGATGGTGAACAGGACCTTTTGGTCATTCGTTCACTCGTTGCTAACCTGTAAGAGGTCGTTGTCGAAGTGCAAAGTCTCTCGCTGTCATCAAGAGCACAAAGCAGTTCTAGAGCAGATCAATCTGACTCTAGACATCATCATCATGGCATTAATATTTGTCAAGAAATGTACGGTGTCATGGGCCGAGCTACCGTTCACGTGTGAACAATACACATAGTACTATAGCATCATGCACTATTCATACCAGACCCTACGGTCCACTAGTAGTTAGGACATAGAGATATAATAGTTAGTTTCCTTATTAGTTAGATTTACCTCCTTAGAGATGTATTCCATCTAATAGAGATAAGTTTCCTTAAAAATAAAGATTGTTCTTTATAGGTCAAGTCGGGTCGTCCCTGTAAAAGGGATAACATGTATCCATTATCAATCAAACAAGAAGAGCAAAGAAACAATAGTTCATCCCCGTCTATGTCTATCTTCCTCCTCTAAAGTCCCCCCTTCAAGCCGTCGCACCCAGCCGTCCTCCCAGCGGTGTTTACTCTGCTATGAACTAAGGTTCATGATATTTGGTATCAGAGTCAGTCACCATGACTTCTATTCCTGAGTTGCTGGCCTTGATGAAGGCTGATAGTGAGAAGATGATTGCTACCACTGACAAGATGATGTCCACTGCCAAGAAGATGAAGTCTATCTTGGAGAAGATGATCGTGGCAACGATAGCAAAGCCTTTCATGACGGTGACGGGGCTACTGTAACATCCCTATTTTCAGAGCTTGAAAATCTTTTAAATAATGGTAGCAAGAAAATTCATCATTTGGATTTAATTGAATATTAAATTAAAAAGCTTAATATGGACTTTAAGGACAAACTGATTTAATGTGCTTAATCCCAACATCAACAATTGTCAAAACTATTTTATTTAGATTCTATATGTTTGGATATATTTTATAGAATTTTCTGGAATTTTTCCAAAGTCATTTGCTATTTTCTAATTGCTATTTGCATTTTCTGGATTTATTTAAAAGAAAAACCTATTTTAAATCCTTGAACGATCTCGGGCGAAGCCCAAGACTATTCGGCCCGCTCAATCCCACCGTTGGATCAACATCGCCCGCCGCTTCGCCTGCGTTTTCGCGCCTTGCCCGTTGGATTGTCGCCGCGTGGCTTCGCCGATTGATCTCGCTCGTTCGCTCGCCGCGCTCGCTCTGCGCCGTTGGATCGCCATCGCACGCTTCGCTCGCCGCGCCTCGCTGCCGCTGCCAGTGGGACCGCGACCGAAGTCGTCGTCTCCGCTTTCTTCTTCCTCGCGCGCGCGCCGCGCCATTCTTTGGAGCTCGCCGCGTCCGACAAATGCGTATTCGTTCTCGATTCTTCGTGCGACCCCGCCAAATCATGTCTGCGGTTATTCCTTATCCGTTCCAAACCAAATCAAACCTCGAATCGGTTTCAATCTCCGAAAATCTTTGAATTCAAAAACCGGCCGTTTCGGACCCGATTTGGGGTTTCAAATCTCGGCGTCTCAGAGCCTATAAATACTCCCTAGCACCGCTGGACCTCCGCAACCCTAATCCGCCACTCCCATCGCCTGATCGCCTAGCGCCGCCGCATTCCAAGTTTTAGGGTTTTCGCCGAACTTCTTCTCCGGTGGATTCTTGCCGTCGTCGTCGCCGCCCTGCTCCACCGATTGCACCATTGTGATCGGCAAGTCACGAGCTACCTTGTGCGCGCCTTCTCGTCGCCGAGCATCGCCGGGCGCCCGTCCGAACAAAACCCGAGCTCTCTCGCGCTTCTTCCTCGCCACGGCCATCTCCGTCAACCCTGTGCTCAAACCAGTGCCCATGTGTGCGCATTAACCTCCTCTACGTTGGTACCACTCACCACCGGCGAAGAGCCGTTCGCACGGTGACCATCGGGTCCCGAGCGCCACCGCCCGTTGTCGCCACTCGGCGCCAGCGTCGGCCGATCTTTGGTGTGGCGGCCGCGTGGCGCCAGATCGGCGCCAAGACACGCGGCGTCGTGGCGGCCCACCGCGCCAGATCTCCCTCGGTTGGTGCGCTCGGTCCCGTGAACGAGACCGACATGGGTCCCACATGTCGAATTCTTTTAATTATAATTCTTTTCCGGAAATTCTCGGTGACGCAAGCATTGCGCAATAATCCGATTTTCCTTTATAAAAATAATTCGGAAATTCGAGAAAATCCAAATTAGGGTTTAATTGATTTTCCAATCTTCCAAAGCCCATATCTTTTGCATCCAAGTCCAATTGAGCCCATTCAAATTTGTAAATTTATATAAAATTCAGATCTATTTAATGGTGAATTTTATTTGATTTTTGGAGTTTGTTTTGCCTCTGTTATTTATTTGTTTTATTTCTTTTGTCTCGTTTTGCGAGTAGGCGTCGATACTTGGGAATTTTGCGAAAGAAGGAGCACCTCAAGACCAAGACCAATATCTAGATCTATTCCAAGGCAAGTTATACCTTTGATCATTTTGAACCCGATTTTCAAAATACTTTGTTTCAATGTATTGCATTCTATTTCAAGTATTTATTTAAATGCTTTTGGGTGTAGTTATTAATCCAAATTGTTATGCCACCTTGTCTATTATATGCCATGATCTTTTGTCACCCTAGGTTGATTAATTATTAGTTGGTATTATCGTAGCACCAACGTGGGTTGGTTAGATACGATTAGATCGCTTAGCCATGCCACGAGTCATCATTCCATGTGAGAGTTGCAATTATAAACTTGACTAAGTGATTATGGAACTGTGATGAATCTGTGTGTCTTGTGTGCTATTACTCGTTGATGGCATGTGTTGCACTTAATCAACAGGTGGGAAAAGATTTAGGCCGAGGCAAGTGGTGGATTACGTGTGAATGGTGGAGCTGTGTGCTTATTAAACTTTGTGATTTGGGTTAAAATGGAAGTCTTGCCTTGGTCAATTAAGGACTTAACTTTGTGCGCCATTGAACTGGGCCTTCTTTATGCGACCACATGCCTAGTATGGTTGGGCCTCGACTTAGTAAGTTATGGAGTCTTGACATTGACAACTCAGGTTGTATTTAAGCTATGTGATGGGTTTGGAGGTGTGATATGTCACATCGCGGAACGATTCATTGCATCCTGTCCAATGGTGTGTGTCGTTCCAAGGGTGTGTGTACAAATTGGACTACGATAAAGCACACCAGAGTGTCATTGTTTGAGATGAAGTCTCGAAAGGTTTTGTTGTGATCAACTCGATCCGGTTGATTTCATCGTGTGGGTAAAGTGTACAACCTCTGCGAGTGTTTAAACCAACCTATTCGAATAGCCGCGTCCTCGGTTATGGACATGCTCGGAATTTCACACGAGGGTAGATTTTCATAAAACAATTGGGAAGGGTCACCGTGTGAGATAACTTGTTCATTGTGTGAAAGAACTTGATTAGACTGTGTGTCCTTTGTGAAATCAATTGTTAACTTATTATTGTCTATTTGTTTTGAATTATGCTTTCAATCTATTATTTGTATTCAATTGCAAATATTGCATTTACGCAAAATAACCACGAAGCCATTTCTTTGGAATAAGCCATCATGTATAAATGCATTACGTGGTATGACTTGCGAGTACGGTGTGTACTCACTCTTGCTAAACAAATCAATGAAGTGGAGGAGTAAATGCTTTGCTTTTGAAGAAGAGTTCTACGAAGGTTGAGCGTTAGGGTCTTGATCGATCGGTTGCTGTGGTAAATTGATGGGAGCCACCGGGTTTATTTCGTTTCAGCTGTAGTTTATTTCTTTATTGTCAGCCTTGCATGGCTTAATAAATGTAACACTCGACCATAAGGTCCCAACAGTTATTTGTTATTTAAATGTACTCGTTTATCCTTATATTCGTTGTATGGATGTGATATTTCATCAATGTTGACACTGTGTGCACTAGCGTGATCCTGGACTAGTGCAGAATACACAGAGGGTCCAGATTTGCATATTTGGGTCCCGACAGCTACCTCCGGCAACTGCGGTGGCGCTACCACCGGCCAACGTAGAGAAGATGATCGCAGTAGTAGCGATGTTGCCAAAGTGTGCTGCGCCAGCTACCGCACTTCCACATCTTACCGTTACACTACCGAAGCCCGCCGCGGCCATGCCGAAGTTTGTCGTGGCCACCGCGGCGTTTCTAGGGTTGCTGCCATGCCTGCCGCAGTGATCGGTGAGTTTGCCGCAACCACGTGTGGAGGCAATGATCTCCAAAGACTCATGTAGCTATCACAACCTCTCGTCAACATGGGGTCTCCTAGGGCTTTAGCCATGGCCACCACCACAGCTCGAGAGCGGACTACCGCGAAAGTAGAGGAGTAGTTGTCATGGGTCGGGGCTACTGTTCATGCATGAATAGTATGTATGGTAATGTAACACCATGCACTATTCATGCTAGCCCCACAGGTGCATTAGTAGTTAGGACATAGCGATAAAATAATTAGTTTTCTTATTAATTTGGTTTAATAATTAGTATCCTTATTAGTTGGGTTTACTTCGTTAGAGATGTATTTCATATAATAGAGATAAGTTTCCTTAGAAATAGATATTGTTTCTTAGAGGTCAAGTTGGGTCGTCCCTATAAAAGAGATAGCATATATCCATTATCAATCAAGCAAGAAGAACAAAGAAACAATAGTTCATCCCCGTCTATGTCTATCTTCCTCCTCTAAAGCCCCCCCTTCAAGCCGTTGCCGCTCGGCCGTCCTCCCAGCGGTGTTTACCCTGCTATGAACTAAGGTTCATGACAGTACATCCACAATTAGGACCATACACGGGGTGCAAGGCTTTCTCACCCAGACTAAGAGATGTCAATTGGTTTGCAAGGTTCAAACCAAGGCATATAGAAGGTTACGATGGAACTCAAAATCCTTTAGAATTCCTTCAAATGTACACTACCGTTATCCAGGTTGTGGACGGCGATGAAAAGGTAATGCCAAGTTATTTACCCTCTGTCTTAAAAGGAACTGCTCGGACTTGGTTGTTCAACCAGCCCAAAAATTCTATTTTCAGTTGGGAAAACCTATGTCATGCCCTTATATGCAATTTTAAGAGTTGCTATACAAAACATGGAAAGGAAGATGATTTACATCGTATCCGTCAAATTTTTGGGGAAAACTTGAGTTAGTTTGTTAAGAGATCTATAGAAGTGTGTAATACAATTCCTAACATTACTGATGATTCTGTTATTCGAGCATTTAAGTAGGCGGTGTGATACAAGGGGTTTATTGAAGGCCTCAATATTAATCCACCAAGGACTCTGTCAAATTTGTTTGTCATTATCGACTGCTATATAGATGCTAACGAAGTAGTACAATGGAACCGTACGGTCGACAAGAGCCATACGCTCCCACAACCAGGAATGTAGGTTTCCGATCAGAAGTAGTCTAAGAAACCGACCATACTTGACAAAGGTAAGGCCAAAATGAAAAATAAACCAAGGCTTGTACAAAGGGAGGTCGTTGCCATATAGCGTCAGACCTATAACAAAGGCAAGGGTTAGCGGAAGAAATCCACTAGTGGCTCATCCGACCAGTCTTTCTCCGAAGGCTCTGGCGCAACCAGTGGAAACGACCATTGGTGCCCATTTCACAATGTGCCTGGTCACGATCTGTGTAACTGTCGTATTTTGGGAAAAAACGCATGGATAACATGTACTCAGGAAAAGGGCTAATGCCCACAGTACCTGAAGGTGGTATTCCATGTAACACCAAAGATGCGGATGGATAAGAGCAAATGACATACCAGAAGCATGACAATCATGTTAGTGTCATCTTCGGGGGATCAGCTACTTATCCGTGCAAGAGGCAATACAAATCCGTTTGTAGGGAAGTCAACAATGTTAATACCCAACCAGGAAAACAAAGCTATTTGAAGTGGTCGGATATTGTTCTGACCTTCAACAAAGAAGATTGTCCAAAAGATATGTCTACTCCTCGCAAACTTTCACTGGTCGTTTCTCCTATTATTAGTAATTGCAAGGTAGAAAGAGTACGGGTAGATGGAGGCAATTCTTTATATTTAATTTTTATAACTGCTCTAGATGAATTCTAGATTTAAACCAGCTACAAATCCTTTCTTTAGGATAATATCTGGTCATTCAATAACTCCAATTGGTCATATCGTGTTACCAATAATCTTTAGAGACTCTTACAATTTTTTAACATAATTTATAACGTTTGAAATTATAGATTTTAAGTCTGCTTACAATGCAATTTTGGGTAGACCTTTACTATCAAAATTTATGGCAGCAACTCATGATGCTATTTTTGCGCAACATAACCATTCTATTGCACTTAACCACGATAAAAAATCTTTGAAAATTGGTGATCAATTACCATTGAGAGATCCTAATGATGTAGTGAAACCAAATAAGGTTGCGAAAGCAGAAAAGCCAAAGGCAAATCCTCAGCAAAATGAAAAGGTGAAGCAAGTGCCACTTGCTTCTAACAACTAGTCCAAGATGGTGCGGATTGGGTCACAAATGAACGAGAAATAGGAACTCGAGCTCATCGTCTTCCTCCGAGCTAATGTAGATGTGTTTGTGTGGCAACCATCCGACATGCCTGGAGTCCCAAAGAAGGTGATCGAGCACAGGCTAGCCATACATCCTGACAAACGACCAATCAAGCAGAAGCTCCAGTGTTTTGCTCCTGATCGACAAGAAGCCATCCGCCAAGAGTTGGATAAACTATTAGACAATGGTTTCATTCGTGAAGTTGACACCCAGATTGGCTCACAAACCTAGTCATAGTCAAGAAATCAAATGGTAAGTAGCGCATGTGTGTTGATTTTACTAATTTGAATATTACGTATCCAAACTAAGACTACATTACTTACGACCAAATAGTAATGACTAAATTAATTACGACTAATTAAATACTGCTAAATTAATTATAACTAATTAACTACGACTAAACTAATTATGACTACTTAAGTACAACTATTTAACTAAGACTAAATTAATTACGACTAATACATAGGTGAAAAAAATGCCTCCTCTTGATGTTGACCTTTCTATACTAACACGATCCTAAGCACTGCTCTAAACACTCTTTAATCGATAGCAAAATCAGAACTCGCTTACTCGCTCAATTCTCTCTCTCTACGCTGATCGCGAGAACAAGAATGAGAGCGAGAGTAAGAGTGACGTTGGGTTTTATAGCCGCGCGAACGCAATTCTCGCCGACCGCGAAGCGACGGGAGGAATTCCCTCCCGCGTGTTTTTTTTTTTTGCAAATGAGGAATCCTTTGCATGCATAGGGGGCATAGGTCTGATGGACGGGATGGAGGGAATCGATTCACTCCCACGCGGGAGAGCCACAACATGGCAGAATCATGCCCTAGGGGCACAGACTAGGGTGCTCCGACCCTATGGGCAAGGCATGGCTAGGTCCATCCCCAGAGACCGGATTTTACACACGACGTGCGAGGGAAAGTTCGGTCCTCTAGGGTATAGTTGAGGTGGAGTCTGATCCTAAAGATCCGACTTTACTAGGTATCGACTGTCGATAGTTCTGTGGTGCTATTTTTTAATTAAGACGAGGGATCAATTTTGTTAATCACGATGGTAACCATGCATGACAGCCGGGACATTCGATTACGTTCCGTCCATCAACCGTACCGTCCCCACCGTCCCGAATCACAAGTCGCGGAGCTAAATTTAAGTGTAGCCCCCGCAGCAGTTGCCCATCCATTCCTTTCTCCCTTCCTTCCCACGCCGTCGCGAAGTTCTCGCTCGCGTTGCGTCTCTGATCCCTCTGCCGCCCCATCGATTAGTACCCTTACGCCTTCATTTCCATCCGCTCCTGCTTTTAATGGGCTTTCCCTCCCTCCGACATGGCCGGTGATCCCCGCGCCCGCGCCGCCGGTGACCCCTCCGCCTCCTCCTCCTCCGCCACGGCCGTCGCCGTCGCGCCTCGGGGTGGCCTCGGCCCCTCAAGCCTCCTCCTCCACCTGCTCCTTCTCCACTCGCTCTTATAGTCCGCAAAGGGGGGATATGGCCGCCGTGTTCTTCCACCACGTCGTCGGCGACCTCACCGTCGGCAAGCCCGAGATCGCCGAGCTGCACGACACGGACACGCTCGACGACGCCGCGCGGGCCATCGCCGCCAGCCCAGAGGGCGTCGTGCCCGTCTGGCGCCCGCGGGTGGCGCCCGACGAGCCGCCGTCCGGGGCCAGGTTCCTCGGGATGATCTCCGCGCTGGACATCGCCGCGTTCGTGGCCGGCGCCGGCGACCGGGCCATGCGCGCCGTGGTCGGCGAGGTCGTGCAGCCTAACCCCGGGCTGCTCAGGGAGGTCGATCCCGGCACGAGGTAAGCTCTCCGCCGTTGTTTCTTGATGTCTCTTCTCGCTGCTATCTCGCCGCTATCATGCCGCGCCCATCTGGCCTGAAAGTTCGGTTTTTGGTCGGTGTTTTGATTGATCCGCAACCCAAGATTGGATTTTTAGCATGATTCTCAGTGCCTAATTTCTAATTGTGGCTTGGCAGTGTTGAATTAATCAAGAAGTGTGTGTGAGTGCTTCGATATGTTTTGATTAATCCGTGAGCGAAGTGGAATCTTTCCACCTTCTAGCTGCTAAATTGTGTTCTCAACTTGTACTTTTGATGTGTTCTCTAGGCATTTCTTGTTACTGATTTCATGTCGTTGGTAGTAGTAATTCTAGATTATGCACTGTGGTTACTGGTTCGTGCTCAGCTCGGATCTGCCCCTGCTTTAATACAGATTTTGCATGAGCCTTTTTTAATGTGATCTGGCTGGTGATCTTTGTCTGTTACGTCTCTTTGTAGTTTGACCTTTGGAGAAAGACGTGGGCAGAGTTACTAGTATTTCTAGGTCCATGTTTGTGGTTAAATTACTCTTGGATATGCTGCTGCTGTTGAATGCAAATGCTAATTGCTTACTGAAGCTGCCTACCTTGCGCTTGTTATCATGGATAGTGAAACTGAAATACTACGCACAGTTAATGTATTAACACAATCCGTTCTTGCCAAGCTCTCTCAGTCGAAAGCATAGCGGGTTCGGCGTGATCTTGGTGTTCTGTCATACTAGGCCGCATCACATAATGGACCGGATTGATTTTTGGGTAGAATTGAAAAGGTTGATCAAGTGCCTTTAAAACAGAGGCTCAAAGAAGCTTTTTCTTTCTCTTTATATTTGGTTTGTGTGAGCCTAGGATTGACGCTTATGAGTTTATTACTATTCATGAAAAGAGCTGGATGGAACTTTCATATGGAAAGAAAAAATATAGCAAACTAGACAGTGCTTTTCTTCACTATCCAAAAAAATGCCACTTGGCAGTGCTTTCTTGGGCACACTACCATTTTAGTTGTCCTTGTGAATGTAAGTTAGGGATTATTTGCTCACCACAACTCAGAAAACTATTGCATTATAACTCATCACAGTCCATTATGAAAAATATATAAAAAAACTGCAACTCATAGTCGCTACCAGTAGCACAGATTTGTTAGGCTATCACTTATCAGCATTTATGGTTCTTCTTGATTTTTCTCAATTCCTGGATTATAATAGGATTTTTCCAATTTAGTTTGTATGTTTTATTCTCTTCTAATGTGACTTTGGTCTTCCTATATGAATGAATGTCTGTGTTTTGGCCAAACTGCAGAAGACATGATAATAACTTAATACTCCTCTTTCATCGAAGAAGGGACTTTCATTTTCATTCCATTTCTACAGATTGTCGTTTCATGGAAGCCTTCTATTCGACTCTCCAGATTTGAGAGATTAATTTTTACATTAGGTTCCAAATAAAATATTTCTGGATATTGTACTTGCACATATCCTACTTCTTGCATTGGTACATTGACATCACATAACTTGGATAGTTGTCTTTTCTGACTTCTGCACCAAAATCTCCAAAGCAAACCGGTGATTAAGGGGTGATGGCTCAATTAGTCAATCTCATCAGAAAATACAATGCTCAGCCTCATTCTGTTGTGCATATCATCATTAGTTTTTTTTCCTACATCTATCTGTGTTTTTAAGATATAGTGTTTTGATGTTGCTTGCATTGTCTGTTGATTTTGGAATTACTCAGTTATCGCCTGAAAATTAATTCTTTGATGTTGCTTGCTTGCTTCTTTGTGATGAGCTGATATCTTCCATTTGTGTGTTCAGTAAGTTCTATTTATAGGAAAAATGCAAGTGTGTAATAATGGAAGTGAATAGATTTTTGTGGTAATAGCTCGGCAGCGGCACCAAGTACTTGGTACCCCAATGTCCTGGTTCTGAGCTGAGCAAAGCTTCTTCATGAAACATAGAATAGCAGTGTCATGTTGCAAAATGATGATGTGATCAACCCCATTTTAGCCTCTCTTTTTTTTTCAGAACTTAAACAAGCCAGACGGATTTCACGTGGCACAGTACTTGTCCTTCTTATTGTGTTGTAGTAAGAGGATTAGAGGGACAAAGTGGGGACATGATTCCATTTGGCAATGTAATGTCAGAATCAGAAGGTAACAATCTGTGTGGAAGCTGTACAGGCTGTTAATGGATTCATGAGTCAAGACAATAATTTAAATGCATGAGATGAACCCACACATGAGTACATGACACTTGCAAGGCGGCACAATTATGTCTCGAAATGATTTGGAAAGACTGAGTAGTTAGCTATGGTCATATTCTTGCAGTTGATAAGGTAGTTCAACAGCAAATAACTGTCTGAAATGCAAGCAAATTTGGCCTGCATTTGCGGTGATGTTTTATCTGTTTTGGAAAACATATTTTTGTTGTGTCCACTTACAATACTTCACTGCATCTTCACCTCTGATTTAAATAAGTGTTAGTGTTTTGTTGTCTTTCAAGGTTGATCGATGCACTGGAACTGATGAGGCAAGGAGTGAAGCGCTTCCTTGTTCGCAAGAGTGGCACTTGGACAGGCATCACCAAGCGGTTTTCAGTGCTTTACGACGGGAAATGGCTGAAGAATATGGAATCAGCATCTCCAAGCTCAGGTAGCCGCAGTAGGCAGCTGTCCTCATCTACCGGTTCCGTGGACAAGTTTTGCTGTCTGTCAAGGGAAGACATTCTCCGGTTCCTAATTGGATGCCTCGGTGCTCTCGCACCCATCCCACTGTCACCAATCTCTTCCCTTGGAGCCATCAATCCAAACTACTGTCATGTAGAAGCATCTGCACCAGCCATGGAAGCAATTAAGAAGATCCCTCAAGACCCATGCTCCATAGCTGTAGTTGAGACGACACCAGACGGAGTTCGGAAGATAATAGGAGACATCTCTGCCTACAAGCTGTGGAAGTGTGACTATATTGCTGCTGCATGGGCGCTGGCAAACCTATCGGCAGGGCAGTTTGTCATCGGCGCTGACGAGAACGAGTCGACGCCTATCTCAGCCATCGCAGAGCCTCCCATCAGCTCATCTCCGGTGGAAGAGATGGGGTCCGGGCGCTCGCCCAGGGCCAAGAAGTTCAGCAGCAGGAGCATCGGGTTCCTGAACAGCCAAGCGAACCAGATGGCGTTCGGGCGGATGAGGAGCATGTACCGGGGGAGAAGCACGCCGCTGACTTGCAAGAGCACGAGCTCCCTCGCGGCGGTCATGGCGCAGATGCTGTCCCACCGTGCCACGCACGTGTGGGTGACGGACGCGGAGTCGGAGGAGGACGGCGTCCTCGTCGGCGTGGTGGGGTACACCTACATCTTCAACGCCGTCACCAAGAGCGCATGCCCGACGACATCTTGATGCATAGCAACATGCATGCTCCGTTTGGTGATCTGCCCCAGTGCGTGCCGTGGAATGTACACTGTACATTTGGTTGCTTTGCTGGGTTTTTTTTTTGTCGTTTGAACTGCATGGGACTGAACTGGAAACTGGATGTTATATTGTGCATTCGTTGTGTATGGTTCTAATAAGGCAGATTCCGGCTTTTGCTTGGGAATCTATTGATAATATATGTATGCTCCTTGCTCCCTTCGTTTTTAGCGGTGTTCTTAGTTTCTTAGTTTGTTTGTTTTCTGTTGGAGGAGGCTGTGTTCTTATGCTTGCGTTCATCAGTTCATGTGCTTTACTTACATCCGAGTTAGTCAAGGGAGTTGCTTGGGCCGTTATTCTGGTTGGGCTGCACACGTGATAACGAATTAAAGAGCTGCGAAGGTGGCTTTGCTTGGCCCATGAGCCTTAGGCCGTCGGTGGAGCTCTCGACCTTTAGCCCTACTTTGGATGTATCTTCAACTGCGAGCCTTTATTCTGAATTTCTGATCGAAATTATCGTATGGTTCCTAACCGACTGGGAGACATGTCTAGGTAATACACCGGGTTAATTTCTTATTTTCCATTAGAAGTTGGCCGGTTTCCTGAAATGCCATCGTAAAATTATTCTTTCCACCATTGCCACTCAATCCCAAGTTATATCCCTCTTTTGCCACTCCTGTTAGCAGGGCAACGTTGTGCGAACGTGCAAAGCCCATACGGAATATTCCTAAATGCCCATCTTATCCACACAAGTTGTCTTCATGGGAGCCGCCCACTACAGTCGAGCCATTTCCCATTCTCATCTCTCCTCAACCGAAAACCCTAGAATCTGGCCCACCCCAAATCCCACCCGATTCGAAGCTTAAGGCCACCCAAATGGAGCCCTAGGAGGGGAATTCAAAGCTTGGGGCCACCCAAATGCAGCCCTAGGAAGGGAATTCGAAGTTTGAGGGAGGAGGCTAACGGCGGAAGCACAAGGAAGGAAGAAGACGGCAATGGCGGAAGCACAAGGAAGGGAGAGCACGACAACAACGGAACTGGCACCATCCTCCACGAAATCTTGGGTTCTATGGGGTATGTGCTGAAGAATCTAGACCTACCATTATGTGTTAATGGAGTATTTTGGTAATTAATGACAATCGACATGTGGACTAATATTTGCATGAGATGGTGAAATAGGTTATGTCACATTATGATGATAAGCAATTGATGGCTAAATGTGGTACATATCATCAAATCAAGACTCAGGAAAAAGTATTTTATCATATGTTGATAAGCATCAAGACAAGATTCCATAGTAAAGAAAATCATCATATGTTGATGATTATCAAAGTCAAGAACCCAATTTTGAAGTATAAAGGTTCGTCATCAAGTAGTCACTTCAAGTTAAATGCTCAAGGCAAAGGTATAACTAGCATAGACTTAGGATCTGTTTGTAGTCTTTTACCGGTCTCAGTGCTTGGTTGAGAGACCAGATTACTTGTATAGGTTGCCGTACTACTAAAAGTGGTCTTGACCAGTAGCTTGAGTATGTCATGTGTTGATAGCTCTTAGTGTTTGCTCCAGCTCTTCTTCGCATGAGATTAAAGTTTGCAAATATGTTTTGTAAATTGTTAAAATCCATGCATCTAATATTTATAACATGGGACTATAGTTTGTAAATGTATTTTGCAAATGGTTAATGTCCATGTACCTATCTCCTTGTGGCATGATTTCATATGTTGGCAAATGTGTTTTGCAACTTGTTGAGAATCTTGCTTTCATACCTTGTTTGCATCTCGTATCTTTTGCAAATATGTTTTACAAAATTGAGTTGAAACAATCAGCAAAAATCAGCTTTTGTTTCCTGGACTGGACTCACCACAGTAGGAACCCCAGACTGACTAGAACCCCGGTTTGGGTCGGGTAGTCAGGTTTTTCCAGAGAGCCTATTTTCTCTGATTTGTTATGCGGACTGACCGTAGTTGGAGGGCCGGACTAACCGGACCTCTGGGTCATGTGACCCGGTCAGCTTTTACTAAGGTTGTTTTTGGAGACTTGCTACAAATTTCCTTGTCTAGACTAATCGCAGTTTAAGTGCCGAACTGATCGGACCTTCGGGTTACTTATGCGGTTAGCTTTTTCTAGTAGCATGTTTTTCTTGTTTCGGAATTCTTTGAACCCAGTCTGACCGGACCTTGTGTGGGCAGACTGACCGAACCTGGCATAACGGGCATATTTTGTAGCAATGGTTATTACAGAAGTTATTGTTATACATTTGCCTACTCTGACCGGTCCGTTGTGCGGTCTGACCGGCCATGCTGATTCTTGCACAGATTCTCTTTCAAATGGCTAGTTTTCTTATGTGAGTATATGTATACCCCGTCGAACCTCAATTCCCAAATGGCGGTTGGGCCTAATCCTCTGGGCTATATGCACAACAGAGAATCAAGCAAAAGCTTTGAAAATATATTAAACGTGATTGTAAATAAACAAGATTATCATAGGTAATGTATATTTGATAAACTTGAAACATGTTGTCTACACCAACATCACCAATCAAATTGAATTTATATGTGTGTATGTAGCTATTTACTAGTGATCTTAAATGTGAAATTTCAAGAACCTTCTTAATCACACTAGATACATGTTTAGGACTATCGAATATGATATAACACAAAGAATTATTAATGTGTATTCTACTAAGAACTTCTTTTTGAGTAATCAATTTCACATTATGCAAATTAAGCATATCAAATTTAGAACTTGGAATCATGAAAGGAATAATGGAGTTCTCAGTTTTACGCACCTTGTCTTGATGATCTATCAATTTAGTACCAATAGTGTTACCTTGATCGTCCTTCTCGCTGATGTAGGTGCCATGTATCGTAGTGTCATCATGTAACCACGGGGTATCATGTATTCCGTCTCCAACCATGGTTATATCTTCATCTTTCTCTTCCAATGGTGAGGGCTCTTGAATGTCCAACTCCTTATTTGCTTGGTCCACCTGCAGAATGTGGGATACAACACTAGAAATAGAGGGTAAGTTGTTAGGTTCAAAAATAATCTTACTTGTCCTATCATCTATCTCTCTTTTCGCTTGGTGTATCTCTCACACTCTCGCTTGAGATGCTCTCAATCTCGCATATGGTGGAATCACACACCACTCTTTTATCACTCTCACCAATTTGGCTATGTGGCTCTCATTCGACATGGGTTTTGATACATCTCGCCCTTGTAAGACTGTGGGTCAAGAATGGCACAACTACCACCAACCACGACCTCCTCACGTGTTGCGGTTGTGACGGGCAAGACTACTCATCACCTCGGTAGAAGAAAAATTCTCATGCTCGATCTTCTTCTCAAGTGACACACCAAGGATGAATTAGAACTAAAGAGCCAGCAGATTTAATTGATGTGCTTGAATGTGTTTAAGTCTCTTTTCGCCTTCATAGCAATTTAACAAGATCTTGCAGACTACTAAAATATTCATCTTGAAGTGCAAAGAACGATCCGATAATTCAAGCCCGCTTTGAAATATGCCTTTCTTGATATGGACTAGTGATATTGGCACGGCGCATTGCATGATTCAACTCAATATAATAATCTTGGACAACTTTGCATCCTTGTGTAATGCTCTCCACATGTCGTAGTAGTTCCCGCCATAATAGGATGGAACAAATTCTCTTCTCATGACGCTTTTTAAACAAAGACCAAGATGTAATGAATCGCTTTCCACCTAGTTGTTGCCACCAACTAGAGGCATAGTCCAGAAAAACAAAGTGGCCACTCACTTCCTTGGCTTCGATTCGAACTTATGGGATTCAAGCTCGAACTCCATGTCTTGTACCCACTCAAGATACTCCTCCGGATCATTACTACCATAGAAGGAAGATACGATAGGTTCAAAGTATTCACAAAATATTGAAAGGTTCACAAAGGATAAATTGATGTCTCACTTCTTTTTGTTTTTTATAGACACAACGAAAAAAATCAAACTAGGCTCAAATAAAAGCAACGCAAAAGAATTCAAGATCAACAAACTAAACTTGATTCCAATGGACAAAAACTTAACAAAACTCACTAGAATAACAAATTAAATACTACTACCGAAAGAATTTTTTTGTATGGCTTTTTCGTATAGGGAAAAATTTAGATAATCGGATAAAGATCCTACCGAGTCAACTGAGCTCGATACCACCTGATGCGGGTGCCCGATCTTCTCGACGAGAACCTCTTGATAACTTGTGTACCTCGACGAACCACCACCGATCCCCGCGCCAATGCACGGACTTGCAACTCTATGGAAAATTCGCCAAACACACACTTGATTGGATCCTCACGACCACAAGCAAAGATCGTCGAACCTCAATTCCTCAAATGAAAGCAAGAACGACCCCTTGTTCTCAATGCCTAATCCTCCTGCTTTGGCTATATGCACAACAGAGAATCAAGCAAAAGCTTTGAAAATATATTAAACGTGGTCTCGTGTTACAATGGGGTCTACCTCTATATATAGTGCCCTTCTCCTCCTCATGGCTGGCCAAGAGGCCCTACTCCTATGCTAATTCGGATTTGAGTCCTACTCCAATTCCGACACATTCCAAAACAGAAAAGGAAACTCTGATTTTACAACCGTCACATTGATTTGATCATATCTTTTGATACGGGACGAATTTCGGAGTGAGGGAGGATACGTTGGATCGGGCTTGAAGTTAGCTTTCCAACAAGCCCAAGAACACTCGAATCGGACTCCATTTGTGAAAGTTATGGCCGTTTTAATCCGGACTGTCCTGCTGATTCCGAATCCGAATTTGAGGCTGATTCCGAATCCGAATTGAATTATGAGTTGATTCCGAATTTGAATTTGGTTGGGCTTGTGGAAGTTTCGAATTTAACTTGGATTATTGGGCTTCTCTTCCCTTGCTTGTCTCCCACGAGCTTCTCCTCCATTGTGATGGCCTTTCTTCAAGAACAACCTCATATCCTTCATCCCGTTCATTATTGAATCTTCCAATCTGAGCATAAGCAAAACACTAGTTTTAGGTAGTATGAAATTCTCATCTAATTTAAAAGGAAATTCAAGTGAATGATTCACCGTTGGATAAGCTTCTCTTGTTTTTCAACTCTCTTAGTAAGCTCATGTTGTTCTGAGGTATTTAATGAATTGAAAATATTATATGAAACAACATAGCTAAGGATGTCCGCATCAGTGCTGGTGCCATATTATTTTCCCTTGAGCATAGAGCAAACCCTCTCTGTAATACCCCGGCCTGCTCGTAGCGTGGCCCATGTGGCCCATGAGGAGTTGTGTGGTGGGATTAGTCCCACATTGCTTGTCTCAAGTGAGTTGTAGTGGTATATAATGCCTGTTGATCCAAACGTAGCACCTCCGGTTAACCTTTTACACGGCGAGGACGAAAGTGTAAGTGGGGTGCTATGTGTGGCGGGTCCGCCCACACGGTGGGCGGGCATTGAGCCGATTTTGGGTCGTGGTGTTACAGATGGTATCGAGCATCAACCTTCACGACGAGCGCTGCGGGATAGGGCGCGGCATATGACGATGGCGCATGTGGGCCCGAGTGGACACATGGCATGGCATATGTGCCAAGAAGACTGACGCACGGACGTACCGAGGGGTGGTTCTGGCATTTGCCACAGATGCGGTATGTCGCCATTTGTGGCCCATGAGGAGTTGTGTGGTGGGATTAGTCCTTGAGCTCATGAGTTGTAGCATCCAAACGTAGCACCTCTTAACCCTTTACACGGCGAGGACGAAGTGTAAGTGGGTCTCCGCCCCACGTTATTGAGCATGTGTTGCACCTCTCTTATGTGCATGTGTTGCACCTACTAAGCTTGGAGAGCAAAATCCTAGTGCATGTGTTACATCATGTATTGGATTGTGTATCCATTGAGCTTTGACACTTGATTAGTTCAAGTGAGTGTCTCCGACTTATTACTCTTGGTGTTTGCCGACACCTAGACGGCTTAGTGGAGTTGTGTCGGTAATCTTCTAAAAAAAGGTTGTGAGAAGGCCCGATTGTTTGTGAGTGGCTTGGTGCTCGTCATCTCGGAAGTGGAGGAAGAGTAATCCCGAGTGGATTCGATGTGTTGGCTTATTTTGTGGAGCCGATCCAATTCGTTTGGACTTACCTCAATGTGGACTAGGGGAACCGGCAAGTTTTCAATCACCATGGGAAAAAGTTCAAGTGCTCTTGTGGTTTGCTTTCTTGAGCTTTACTTTACTGCAATTTACATTTATTGAATTAAATTGTTTGCTTGTCTCCTTAGCATTGCTTTCTTTGTCTTAGTTATATCTTGTTGGCACACTTAGCCAATACTAGTTGTTTTAGGTTTTAATTGAGTAAAACCGATTTATTCTACAATTTTGCTTAAAACTTGGATTTAGCGAAAAATAATTATTAAAACTGTTTATTCACCTCCCCTCTAGTCGGCCCCTCGATCCTACATGTGCACTAAAATATCTGAATGTGCCTTTTTTGTGGTTGGATTTCTATCTTTTTGTTGAGCTTTGTCGTAAGGATGAGCTTATATTGTAGATCTGTTTATTACTTTGTTGGTGTTAGGATGGACCCCCTAACAACATATCTGCTGAAAATTAGATATGCTACTACACATGGGAAAAAGTCTAGATAGGAGTTTAGTTGCTTTAACTTCAACAAAGTAGTGGATTCATTCACAGTCGACTTCAATAAATTAATTGTTGAACTGGGGAAAAATACCCATGGGGTCGAAACCAAACTATACAAATGCACTACTTTGATGCCGCGCCAAAAAAAATTCATGTGAGTTCAAACCGATACGTGGAGTTAATGTTTGACAAGTTCATAGTTAGCTTGACTATTGAGGTGTCAATCAGAATATGTGATCCAAATGATTTTTTGCTGGTATATTCGTCTGTTACAAAGTGAGGTAGATGACACTCTTTGCACTAATGATGTACCATGCACTCCTGCCCTTCCAATCCCATGTCAAGCCGGTCCTAGCCAACCAAGCAGTAGTACAGATAATACTTAGAAAAATGCAAACCCTGATTCTCATAATGATACAAAGTTAGCTAACCCATTACCAGCTAATGAACATATTGGTGTGGATGAAGATGGTATGTACACAAATAGTAGTGACATAGAGGAGGGCAATGGTGCTACTGCTGCAGCTGCTAATGACCTTGATTATTTGCCAAAGGTTGGTGAGGAGGAGGATGATCATGAATCTGAGAAGGATAACTGGGTTGAAAAGGATCATGTGCCTGAAGCAATTCATAGAGTAGATTACGATAGAGATGACCCTCCAATATCAATAGGCAGTATATACCCAAACATTCAATAGTTTAGGCTAGCTTTAGTTCATCATGCAATTAAACACAAGTTTGAATAAAACACTCAGAAGAGTGGTCCAGGGAGAGTGAGAGATGTCTATGCTATTGAAGGGTGCACCTAGAGAATTCATGCTTCTGCAATGGAGGACAAAGTAACAATTCAGGTAATTAATCCTAATTGCTTTGTACAATTCATGCATCCTTTCATTTTGATTTGACTTGTTGATACATTATTGTTGTCCATGTCCTGGAAGGTCAAGAAGAACCCTTTTAGCCATACTTGCTCAAGTACCAGAAGGAGTGAGAAAGTGAGGCCAGCAAGCAGGAAGTGGATATTTGATAAGGTGATAGAATGGTTGAGGGAGGACTGCAAAGAAGGATCCATCACAAGTACAAAGTCCTTGTGGACTACAAGAGAGTGTTTGCTGGTATAGAACTTGCACTTACAATTATGTATGGTAGTTTGAAGACAGTTTTGATCAGTTGTTCAGTTTCATGGCATAAATTGAGATATCAAGCCCTGGTAGTTTTGTAGTAATAGATCATCAGACAATCAATGGTAAAGTTAGGTTTAGGAGACTATTCTTTGCCCTCAAACCATGTATTGGTGGTTTTTTGGCAGGGTGCGGGCCCTATCTGGCTGTTGATAGTACTTTCCTCACATGCAAGTTCAAGGGTCAGCTGGCAACTGCATGTGTTGTGGATGGCCACAATTGGATGTCTCTAATTGCCTTTGGGGTGATGGACTCAGTGACAAATGATAACTGATTCTGGTTCATGGAGAGGCTCAGAGATGCTATTGGAACTCCTGAAGGGTTAGCTATATGCACTGATGCAGGAAAGGGATAGATACTGTTGTCCAACAATCTTTAGCTATGCAAAGCACATGGAGTGTATGCTGCATTTGGTCACCAACTTCAAGAAGAGGTTTCATAGAAAGGTATTTAATGATTACCTCTAGCCAGCTACATATGCATGGACAATTGACAAACTTGAGGCACACATTGCAACAATGGAGGCAGATAAACCATATGTTATTTATTATCTAAGGAAGCACAATGTGAGGATATGGTCTAGGAGCCATTTCTCAATAGTAACAAAGGTGGATTATGTACCTAACAATCTGGCAGAGAGCTTCAACCATTGGATCAAGGACTTCAAGGCCATGCACTGTCGGGACCAAAAAATGCAATTCTGGACCTTCTGTGTATAATGCAGTAGTCCAGGATCACGCTAGTGTACACAGTGTCAATATATATAGATGGATATCGATCCACACAAGACGAATAATATCATAAACAAGTAATTTGAATAACAAATAATTGTTTTGACCTTATGGTCGAGTTTATATTTATTAAGCCTCACAGGGCTGGCAATAAATAAAATAGCAGTAGCAGAACAAATAAACTCCACCGGAATCCCATCAATTCACCACAGGCAACTGACTGAGCTCAAGACTCTAACGATCAATACCTTCATAGAACTCTGCCTCAAAGGCAGACGATGACTCCTCCATTTTTTCGCCTAAATCAAATTCAACACGAACTTTACTCCTTTAGCTATGAAAGCTAAGAAGATCGATAGCGCCTGATGGAAGCCTTGTCTTTGAATTCGATAACCCCGATAACCACACGTCACAAAAATTGAGACTTAATCTCAAAAGGCAGATCTGGGCACAGGCGGTCTGACCGGCTACCAGGGGCGGTCTGACCGACGGCCAACCAGCGGTCGGACCGGCTACTAACTGGCGGTCGGACCGGTGGACATCGGTTCGACCCGGCGAGATAAATGATCTGAAACACGCAGCGGTCGGACCGCCGTTGTAACACCGGTCGACCGGTTCATCGAATCAAAAACCAATCCCAAAACCAAAACGAAATTTGATCCAACTTTTGATTCAACCAATGAAACTTGACCAAATTTCGAACACACCTCCCTAAAGATATTAGAGACCTATTTCTAGCGACGATCCGTCAGATCCACTTCGCAGAAACGATCTCTCGAGATTTTACCAAAGAAGTGCACAAAACCTAGAAATATGAAAATCTTGATTCAAGACTTGCTTGTGGGAGTTGATGATCTAGATGACTCTAGGAGTATTCCCACACATCAAAGCAAGATAAAGTAGGCCAAGAGACCAAGTATAAACCATTGAATCAAGGAAGCACCAAAATCATCCAAAAGAGAGAAGAACACAAAGGGAACAATTGATCTTTCAATTAAGCATCACAAGATTGTTTCATCACACTAGATGCTTACAAAGCCTCTCCACAAGGGAGGACAAGAGCTCACACAAGGAGCACACTCTCAATCTCTTCAAACCCTAGTTCTCCTCTCCTCTCCTCCAAACCCTAGAAAAAGGAAGAAGGGGCCAAATGAATGCTTGAAAGGGTTTTCCATCTCCCCCCTTTCTATTTATACTAGAGAGCTAGGGTTTCACTTTTGGGACCACTTACACATGGGACCCACACACATAACTATTGAAGCAATCGCCTGCTTCACCACGTGTAGGTTGATCAGCGGTTCTCATCACGTCGCCAAGCCTCTCTTGTCCGAATCCCATCGGAACCTCCCAGAGACTCGCACCGATATCCGCACCACCTGATCCAACCAGCTGCACCGAACTACCCGTTCGATCCATCTTGCCCATTCTGCACCATGCTTGTGTCACACGACTTCACCCGGTATCCATGATCGTTCTGGACCTCAGCTCTCCAAGCGTAGTCCCGATCCACTCACCGTTGACGTCGTTGACCTGCAAGCCACCTGCACATCAATAGACAAACAAACCGTTTCCGGGAACAAGTTCTTCACAACTTGACCCACGTTAGCTCCGCAATGCAATATACAACAATAAAGCATTGAAGTTCATACATAAAACCCATTCAAATCAACTCAATGCAAACTTGGCTAACCTCCAAGTCATTGGCGGTCTGACCGCCCCACAAGGCCGGTCCGACCGATTTCAGGCCGGTCCGACCGATCCCATAACGACGGTCGAACCGCCCGAAAGGACTTAGCCAAATTTCCAGCGTGAAAATACGAAACCTTCTGGAATTTTCAACTCAATAGAACTTTTGACTGGGAGCTCCAAAAATGATGGGACCACATCCAGGAGACTCCCCTCACTTGCCTACACAACATATTTTTGGCTCAGCTCCAAAAACCAATTTTTAATATGGCGGTCGGACCGGCCACCATGGCCGGTCGGACTCCTCCACGGGCGGTCTGACCGCCCGACACAACCGGTCAGACCGCCTGTGGTCTGACAGCCTTGGAGCAAACCCGAAAACGCGAGATTTTGCGAACCAACAACGCCATTGCCAATTGACTCATCATCCTGAGATCGTGCACATATCCTCACGATATCCACACCTCCACTTCTATTGAATGTTTGCAACAAGCATGAGTACACAACCGTACTCGCAAGTCATACCATAGAATGTAATTTATAGATCACGACTTATTCCAAAGGAATGATTTCTGTGGTTATTTTGCATAAAGTAATATTTGCAATTGAATACAAATAATAGATTGAAAAAATATTCAAAACAAATAAACAATAATAATTTGACATTTGTTTACACAAACGACACACAATCTAAACAAGTTATTCACACAACCATATGACTTGGATCACACAGCTCCCTTCCCAAATATTTTATAAAAATCTAACCCTTGTGTGAAATCCTCGAGCATGTCCATGACCGCGGACGCGGCTATTCGAATATATTGATTAACACTCTGCAGAGGATGTACATTTTACCTGCACGATATAATCAGTGTAGCTAGCACTAATCATAACAAAACTTTTCAGAAACTTCATCTCAAGCATTGACACTCCCGATGTACTTACTGTCGTCCAATTTATACACATAGCTCTTGGTACGACACACACCGGTAGACAGGGAAGCGGTGATCCATCCCGCGATGTGAGAATCACACCTCCACCTTGGCACACAGCCTAACCTACAACCTGAGTTGTTAATATGAAGACTCCATAACCTACTAAGTTAGGCCCATCCCATTAGGCATGTAGTTGTACAAAAGGTCTAGTTCAATAGTGCACAAAGTTAAGTCTTTAATTGACCAATGCAAGACTTTCAATTTCTAACTAATCTCACACAGAGCAATATTCTCATGCACACAGCTTCCACCATATCACACAATATCCACCACTTTCCTCAGTCGAAATCTTTTTCCACCCTATTGGTTAAATGCAACACATGCCATCAATGAGCAACATCACACAACGCACACAGTTTTATCACACAGATCTATAATTACTTAGTCAAGTTTATATTTTCAACTCATATGAAATGATGACTCGTAGCATGACCAAGCAATCTACTCACATCTTACCAACCCACGTTGGTGCTATGATAATACAACTAGTAATGAACCAATCTGGGGTGACAAAAATTGTGACATAACAATAGACAAGGTGAATGTAACAAATTGGATTAATAACTAAACCCAAAAGTATTTAAATAAATACTTAAAATAGAATACAATAATTTGAATCAAATTATTTTAAAAATTGAGTGCAATATGATCAAAGGTATAACTTGCCTTGGAATAGGTCTAGATACTGGTCTTGATCTTGGTGCACTTCTTCTTCTTCAAAAGTCCACGATATATTAACGTCTACTCGTAAACGAAATAAATAAATAATAGAGATAAAACAAACTCTAAAATTAAATAAAAATCTCATATAAATAGATCTCGAATTTAGATGAATTTAGAAATTTGAATGAGCTCAATCGGAGTTTGGATGTAGAAGATATGACCTTTGGAAAAATCAAAACCTAAAGAAAATACCCTAAAAAGGAATTTTTGTATTTCCAGATTATTTTTCTAAAGAAAATTCCAGATTATGACGTCATCCCTGATTTTTTAATTTAAAATAAATATGGGAAAATGGCTGCTGATGCTGACATGTGGGTCCCACAGTCCATGAACCGAGTCCACGAAATTGATCTATTGGTCCACGAGCTCACTGGTCTATGGAACAGTGCACCTAACAATGGGGCCAACTGTCATAGGAACGGCTCACGATGGACTGGGTTTATACCGGATGGATCTAGGGTTTTGTGGACTGTGCCACGCATGCGCACACGTGGCGACTAACGCGATGACACGTGGGCTCTAGGGTCGACATGGCTCTGAGGTGTCGACACAGTGGCATGCCACAGTGGCTGAACGCTGGCAAGTCTCCGGTGACCACGGTTCTGGCGAGCGACGGCAAAAGTGTGCATCTGGACGAGCGCGACTCGGGGATCTCAGTGACGCGATCTAATCTCATCGGCGATGACCAGAGCAACGGTGACGACAAGTTTGGCGACGGAACGGCTCGGCTTGAGGCGACGACGGTGACCCGAGGCTTCTCCGACGAAAAGAGTGCACACATCGAGTAGAACGCGGCACAGCAAACTCGAGGATGGGCTCAACGGCGACAGGAACTCACCACTGGCGGCGCAATCGGATGGAGAAAGCTTCGGCAGTGCTAGGGTTCCAACTTTGATTCCGGTGGCTAGGTTTGAATCTAGGGTTTCTGGCCTCGGGGAAAAGGCGGTGAAGGCTGAGGCGATCCTCGTGATGCAGGTGCAGGCTTTAAATAGGGTCAGAGAGGCGGAGTCCAAATCGAGGACGGCAGCGGAGCGCGCACGGGAAAATCGGAACCAAGTTCGGGTTGAAGACGATGAACAGGGATTTGGTGGGACCCGCGCATCAGCGAACGTGGCTTGGACGAAGACGTGTAGCAAACTAAGCTGGCGCGGCTGACTGGTGGGACCGAGCGTGTGCGCACAAAGAGAAGGGAGAGGAGACTGATAGGTGGGGACAACCTGTTAGCGGAGGCTGGTGCTCGCGGGGCTGACCGGGCCGCACAGTGATGGGCCGACGGGAAATAGGGTTGGGTTTTGGCCCATTTACTATTATGAGATTTTAAATAAGTTTTCTATTTTAGAAAATACAGAAAATGCAAATGGCAATTAGAAAATAGCAAATGAACTCGAAAAATTCTAGAAAAATATATCCAAGCACATAGAATCCAAATAAAATAGTTTTGACAACTGTTGATGTTGGAATTAATCATATTAAATTATTTTAATATTGAAAGTACATATTAAGCTTTAATTAAAATTCAAATAAAATAACTCCTAACTAATAAAGGATTTTTAAAAGCTTAGAAAATTGGGATGTCACATGCACCTAGTAGATTTCATGGACAAGATCAGATGCCAATAATGATCAAGTATGCTAAGAGGAAGAGGATATCAAGGAGACTAGAAGGGGAAGTTTTACCTCATATTATCAAGGAATTGAAGGAAAAGAGCAGGGGTTTGGAACTTGGGGTCGTAAGGTCTGATGACTTGATTGCAGAGGTGGATGGAAGGGGTGATGGCAAGAGGTATGTGGTTAACCTTGAAGATAGGATATGCACATGTAGGGAATGGTATGTTACTGGGAAGCCATGCATACATACCTTAGGTTTCATCACTTTACTTAGAGGCCCAGCTATTGACCGGTATGTGGATTCATACTACCCAGTCAACAAATTCAGGGTTGTTTATGCCTCACATATCCCTGCATTACCTGATAAGTCTGAATGGCCTAAGTATGATAAAGGCTTCTTCATGCATCCACCACTTTCCAATTAAGGCAGCTGGCAGTCCAAGGAAGAAAAGGTACCAAGGATATACTGACAATTACATGACTCAAGCAAAGAAAGGTCATATGTGCCCAATATGCAAAGGATATGACCATCACTGGCATAATTGCAGGCTGGGTGATCCGGAAGACATAGTAGCTTATATGACAACTAGTTAAAACTCCCACTCTTGTCTAGCTCTTATGTATGATATTAACTCAACTTGTTGTTAACTCTTCTCCAACTATGTGGATGTAGGCCAAAACTAGTGAAGAAACTAAGGACAAAAAGGCCTCAAAGGAAATGGTTATAAGCACAACAAGCATAGAGCCTGAACAAACTACCTTTTCAGCTCCCACCATGACATATCCACCAAGGTCAGCATTTATCAGTTGGTCTAAACATTGTCTCAATCTGTTTTTTGTTCTTACTATGTAATGTTGCTTTGTGATTTCCATGCAGCGAACACACTAAATCTAAATATGTGGCTGTTGTCTGTAAGAACAGAGCCAATAGCTCAAGTTCTGGTAGGTTAGTGAAGTCCAAGTCTGTGACTAGATCAAACCAACCAAGGGCTATATCAATGGTAATTCCACTGCCAGCTCCAGGGGAACATACACCACCACTTGCAAGCGACAAGTGCAAAGGAAAACACAAGGCTAGCAAGAACTCCAACAAGGTTGCACCTGATAGTCCAATAATGGGGACTAGAAGCAAAAGGAAACTTCTTGATTAGTGATGTAATTGTCAGTGAACTGTTCAGTTGATTTGTGGACTGTAATGTACTAAACTGAACTTGTCAGTGGACTGTAATGTACTGAACTAACTTGTTAGTGGACTGTAATGTACTAAATTGAACTTGTCATTTGTACTGTTTTGTTGGTTTGTGATGTGGTGGTGTAATGTCATGTGGTCATCATCTTACTATGTCATGGGCTTTGTACTATCATGTGGTATGTAATTTAAACTGAAATGAACTTGTAATGTGGATTGAATCAGGTTTCTTAAGCTAGATTGATAGACATCTTTCTTAAGCATCACAATTGACAAAGTCTATTTTCCATACACCTACATGAAACTAGCTACTTCATAAATATATCATAAATTACAACAATGATACACACACACAACCTTCTCCAACCACTTGATTGAAGGGACACGGGTAGGCTACACTAGCTAGTAATTCAAAAATTATACTATGTAAACCAGGAAGCTATGCAAGCAAGAGATCATAGATCGTTACGACTAGACGCGCAGTGCAGAAGAAGAAGAGTTAGAGCAGTCTGATCCAATGTTGAGCGCATCAATGCAGTGGTCGCAGTCGATCGCCCAGCGTCCTCGATGATGATCATCTCCTTCAGCAACCTGTCATGTTTCTTGTGAAGATCGTGTATCGCCCTCGAGCTCAACAGTAACCGAGTAGTGCCTCTACGTATCCACACATATAGGGGTGGAACTACGCTGGTGTGCTAGCACCAACTCGCACGACAAGATCTTCGAGAATATGGTGGCTAGGATTTCGGTGGTGCAACTCACGTCGTCTCTCTCTCTCTCCTAACAACCTCATGTATCTCCTTATATAGAGCCCACGACGGATCCTATCAGAACTCGTTTGTTCTAACCCGTTAAGTGTGTGACCCGATAGGTTCATGTGTAATCGGTTGTGACTCGGAAACACCTTTCTGACCACGAGTCGTTAGCGATTCCTAGGAGGACATAACAATTCTCTAATACACATAAATTATATCGGACGAACCTTAATGCGACCAGCTCGTATCTCTATACAACCAGTTCATATTTAGTCAAGACCAGTTCGTTACTCCTTGTGACCAATTTACGACCAGACATTGATTATGTTCGACAAGTCTACAACCAACTTGTATGTCCATATGACCAGTCCATATTTGGTTGAACTGAATGACCTACTTGTGTATTCTCTCTTTGCCTCACGATATTTGGTTGAACTCTAGGTGAGATATTTTATCATCCTTGGGCTGTTCAACACTTTCTCTATCAAGTGACAGATAACTTCATGTGGTCGACTCTTCGACCACTAGTGGTATAGCCATGCACTTTCTTTATCCGACCACATCGAGGGGCCTAGAGATATCTCTTATGTTATGTTAGGAGGGGCAAATCTCATATCCGACCAGTCACATCCCTCCGCATATTTCATAGCATACCAGAAAGGTACATTTATAACTCCCCAGTTATGGAGCAGCGTTTGACAACCCCTAAGTGTACTATTACACATATAGAAAATTATGATGATTTTAGGTCTATGGATTATACATCATCATTGTTTGAGACTAACTGATGACACATAAAATCATAACAATCTCAATAGTATCTCAAAGTGGGTCAATCCAACATCATGTTATCTAATATGTGTTCACATTATTGATTCTATATCCCTATATCCATGACTGGTGAAACATGATCATTAATCAATACAGGTGTTGGTCGATAAGTCACTAGTGTTTCGATCAGTGACATCCGACCAGGGATACATTTAGAATGATATCATATAAGTTAAAGAGTTTCAACAACAAGTCACATACTTATTAATCTTTATAACTGATGATTCATTCAAGGAACATAATAACATTTATTCTATAACTCATAAATATAGACGTGATATAATCATCTCTATGATTGCCTCTAGGGCATATCACCAACATTGATATGGTCCAGAATGCGTTTCAACGAGAGGAGAGGAGATGGGATGAGGTGAGGTGAGACCAGAAGGAGAGGAGAGGAGAAAGAGCTCAGTAAGAGAAACACCTCTAGAAGAGGATGAGAAAGAGCTCAAGAATGGCCCTACTTATGCAAGCCGAATTTTTTTTGTAGGCCAAAATGGCACCAACATTGCACCCTTTGCGTTCAAGGTAGTTGGGAAGTTGGAAACAAACTTAACTTAGGGGCAAAGTTGACTTTTCATGCACAAGTTCACGACCAAGTCACGGCCAACTGACGGGAGTGGAAAAAGGGGAATAGAACTTGAGATCGAGTGGCAACGGAAGGAAGAGCAATTTGGTGATGGCATTTCAGGGAGCCGGCCAACTTCTAATGTCAAATAAGAAATTAACCCTAATATATCAGGTGCGATCCATCTTTACGGTGTAATCTAGATTTTCTTTTAGCGTCAAATCAACATAAAAAAATATATGTTGTGTGTAGCACCCCTTGAAATTCCAACTTCAAACTCAAAGTTTGTAAGAAGAAACAAGGAAAAAAAGATAATTTATTGTGGATAGAAACATTTGTCCTTTTATTTTCCCTTTTCTTTTTGATATAACATTTCTCAGGATTTCTTCCTCGTTTTTGTTACTCTTAAGTCTTAACACACAAAAATTTGAGCTTGAAATTTCATTATACATAGATATATTATGATGAACCTCGGAGGTCCTGATTTGACCCGATCTTTCGATGAGAAGATAAATTCGGTAGAAGTCGCTCAACTCTCACGATCCTGGCTACGAACTCGCAAGGCCCGAAACCACGCAATAGCTGAACTGCTCGACAAGTCGTTATCAACCGTGCATGAATACCCGGATGACCTGAGTACGAAGATCAATTCCTGCATACAGCGAAGAAGCACGCAAGAACAAGGTAAAACACAATCTGAATTGCAAATATAGAACGAGAGTTTTTACAGTTGGTCTAGTCGACACAAGCGAAGAACAAGAGTTTTCACAATGGAGAAACTAATCAAATGAAATACGAGAAAACTAGAGGGGTGCGACCTCTTTATATAGGGAAGGGGAAGCCGCACATAGCTAACAAAATAGGGGGTGAGACTATTCATACACTATTTATAGACATGGTACTGTTCACATGAACAGTATGGGCTTTATTAGGTGGCCCGCTAGCGTATGGTGTAATTACGGTACGATTACAATGCCCAAATTGGCCCAAATATGTGATGTAGCATCTTCTTTTGATGATTTCAAAGTTCACAGAAAGAATTTGGAGGTGAGGCTAGATCCATTGGAAAGCTCTCAGAATATGCTTTCCAACAAGACCAAGAACACCCGAATTAGACTCCATTTGCAAAAGTTATAGCCTTTTTACTACGGGTCTATTGGGTTGTCACAGTGCCAGATTGTTTATGAGATTCCAACCTGCACAAAATGAATTTGGATGTGGGGCTGAATCCGTTGGAAAGATGACGAGATAATCTTTCCATTAAGTACTCATGGACCTCCAACAAACTCCGTATGTGAAAGTTATGCATGTTTGAAGTCGGTGTTATTTCTGGAGGCCGAATTGGATTCCAAAATAGGTCCAGCTCGAACTCTTGCAAATCAACCACTCTCTGTCTTTTATTACTGAAAATAACAACATATTTATAAGGCAATATCATATAGTTCATGTAATATAAAGGTACTCCTAAAAACGAGCCACCTGATAATCTAAGTGAAGTATACAAGCTCTTGTAATTGGAACAACGCACATAGAAAATATGGTTGTATCCATAGGGGTCATGTTCTCATCATATTGAGTATATTGAGTAGTACCTTGTAACGCCCCCATTTCTGAGACCGTTAAACCTTTCACAACCGCCAAGATGTACAGTTGTGAAGTGAGAAATAGCATCACAAGCAAGCTTTCGATTATAATAAGAGTCAACCTTTATTATATAAGATTAACCTAGGCTTAACAGCCAGATTTAATACTGACACGAGCATTCAAGCCCAAAGTTAATATATTACATGATAAAAGAACTTTAAAACCACATGCACACTTGAGCGCGGTTGAGACCTAATAACAGTAATCGCTGCCCTCTGGGGGTCCACCAAAATCTTTCTCATTAATATCCTTAGTATTTTCTCAGGTTTCCTCTGTAATTGATTTTGCAAGAATGAGTACACAACCATACTCAACAAGCTACATAGAAAAGCTATTTAACTACATACCAGGAGTTCAATGGATTGTTTAGGGTTTACCATACAAGGCATATGTGGGTGCATTTTGAGTTTAAAGCAGTTTATCTCAAAAATAGTAAAACAATAATAAATATAATATCGGGGGTTTCCTCAATAATTTCCATTTCCAACTTAATATCTCAAAATCTCTACTTATGCCTTGTGTATTGGAATCATCTATGAACACAACTTCATTAACCGAAGCATGACGTATTCGAATACCATTAATTATACTGTGCAGAGTTGCCCAACTTTACCCATAAGATATCTCAAACTCGTACTATCAAGCTATATACACACAATACGTTAACGTGCAACTGAGTTGAGATAACAAAGCCTTTTCACTTCTCAACCTTTCTAGCCTCTACCCGGTAGGTGATGGACCGTACAACGTTGTGCAGACCAGCGAGTGTCCCTTCAGGCCCACTGCTATCCCATCCCAATTCATGTAGATATTCAATCGGAAGAGCAGTGTACTAAACCAGGTTGGAATGACCAAACATGTGGTCGAGCGATTTCTGTGTCTATTACTTAACATAAGGTTTTTTTCTCCTTACTTGTTATATAGTGAGAAAGGTGAACTAACAACCAACTTGTGGCCTTTCACCTTCTTGGCCTCACCTTCAACTTGCTTTTACAAGTCTATTGGGTTCTCCAACATCCTAATATCAACCCTCAACTCTCCACCAAAACCACTGGTGAATAGCCAATACCCTTTTCAGAATTTATAAACACATTTATGTGATAATGCTAAATATATGGCTATCATTTTATGTGACCTAAACTTGTCAAGGTGAATATGCCCTACAAAGAATAGGTGGGCTTGTATGTAGGGTAACAAGATATATCTAATTATCATGACATTCAAAAGTATTATTTTAATATTAAAGTAATCATCATAAGTATGATAATGAAAGCAATAAATATAAATACATGAAATATAGACTCAAAATGATCAAAGCAATGTGACTTGCATTCTTGCACAAAGTCTTCTAAGTCGTGACCTAACGCATAATAAAATAAAATCTGGCTCGACAAGGAACGAGTTGGGAACAACATGCAAGTAAAATAAATTCAAAAATAAACATAAGGAAAGGTGGTGTAGAATGGTGGGAATTTATTTGGTGTATACTTTGGCAAAACGGAGTTGAAAATTGGATTCACGGGCTCGAAACGGTCAAAAAGGATATATAATGTCAAAACGGGTTCTGATAAACAGTATATGGGCTTGATGAACAGTGTTTGGGCTGGTAGTGTTCATGTCGGGTTAGGGCTCATGAACAGTATTGGGTAGGCCTGAATAGTGTATGGACTGAACAGTGGTGGGTCGAACTATGAATAGTAATTTACAGTAATGGGTTTGGATTGAATAGTGTTTGGGGTGGAAATGAGTTAACAGTAAATAGGCTGGCCCATTTGCTTGCCCGGCCAAAGGACAAAGCGGCCTAATCTGTGGCTTAAAGGAACGAGTGCTAGCACTCGGTTGCTACAGTGCCTGAGCAGAAAAATGGACGGCAGTGGCGATTTCGCTAGCGGTGAAGGCCGGCGGCGAGAGTGAGTGGTGCAGTCGACATCAGGGAGGCGTAAGCAACCCATTTTGGGGTTTTAAGCGGGCCATGGAGGTTCAGGAAGAGCTGGGTGGCGGTAATGGCGCATGGCCGAGCAGAGGACGAAGGCAGCGGGGTGGAGCTCCTGCCAAATTGGCCGAGACCTGAGAATCAGTGGGTGGAGGGGAATTCTGGGGTGTCGGTGATGGGGTTGGGGAGGCACCGAGACGTTCTGGTGATGGTGACCAAGAGAGGGGCGACAGTGGAGCATGGTGTCGGTGAAGCTCCGGCGAGGATTGGGGTGGGGATGGTGGGGGAACGGAGCGGGGTGGCGAGAGGGTGATAGTGCGGGAGTGGGAAGGCAAGAGGAGGAAAGGGGGCGGCGAATTTCACCTCTTTCTCGTCGAGGAAGAAGAACAGTGCAACAACAATTCTTGCAATTGCCCGGCTTCGGAGGGGAACGGGTGATGGTGGGGGTGCTGGAGGTTGAGGATGAAGGTGGAGGAGCGTTCGGGGTGGCTTTTATAGTCCTAGGGAGGCAGTGGGAGCAGTGGGGGTTTGAGCTCCGAGCGGCGCGTGGCGCCGAGCTGGACGAGCGGCTGTGAACGGCGCTGGGTGCAAACAAGGTGGTGGTGGGGGTGTGTGCTAGCATTGATGGTGAGGCAAGGTGGCGCGGGAGGTGGCAGGGAGCTGACGGGAGCGAGGAAGGAGGCAGTGCGAGGGAGATGACGCTCGGGAGGATAATGCACGGGGAAGAAGCACAGAGGAGAAAGCACACGGCCGAATGGAAAACGCCTTCGGGTATGGAAAGCGCAAAACAGAAAGGGAAAGCGGAATTGAGCTGGGAATTTCCGAATTGGGAAAGAAAATCGAATTCACACCAAAATGCAAAAAAAATTAAAAATAAATTGAAATTCTGAATTTTCGGGACGTTTCGTACCGGTACCTATCAAAGCACAAGAGCTTGAGTTGAGTGGCTTGCGGTGGCAGTGGCACACCAGCCCGTGCATTCACACTTTCACAGACGAGACGAGAGAATCATACGAGACGGGGAGCGCACACTTGGCAGCCGGAGCGGGAGCACCGTGCCCTGCATGCGCGAACACATGCACTGCACCCGCAAAACGCACACATGCACGCTGCCGGTACCAACCAACCGGGCCGGGAAGGGAGGAATCGAATCATCCTCGCCTCGTCCCCGTGCGTCACCCATCGCCGCGCCTCGGTATCATCGACCACCCCCGACTAGCTTTCGCAGCCCCGCTCCGGCCGCGTAAAACCAAGGATTCTCACGGCGAAAGCATGTTCTGTTGTGCCTTTCCCCTGTGCTTCCGCGGCTACGTATATCCCGCAGGCCAGGCGCCAGCGTGACAGGGCTACGTGCGTACGCGAGGAGGTTTGCGGCGGCCGTACACTTGTCGCCCGCGACGGTGCGTCGGGCGCCTCGCACGGCCCGCCGTTCCTCACAGCCTCGGGCCGCGCCGTCGCCAACTGTCGTCTGGACGCGCGCGACAGCGTACGTGCACCGCCCCGTGACTGTTCTGAACAGGTATAGCATCGCACTTGCCTGTCTGAAATCTGGAGAGAGAAAAAAGGCACCGTGTCTAAAACATCTCACCCACTTCGTCTTCACACAATTTTGTGATCTACCAATCTCTGCATATCTTCTCCTGGTAACCCACCACTCAATTAATGCATTATTATACTAGCTAGAACAATGACGCGGAGTAGTACGATCTGGACTACATGGAAAATACAAATAACTCTTTTGAACAAACAAAGATGCCTTTTCTTTGACTTCGTAGAAAAGGAGATTAGACTCGTCGCCAGGAAAAGAACAATTTGACTATACCAACCTAGTAGGCGAGTACCGATCTACACAAAGCGTGCGAGGGAGAGAAAAAAAAAATCAGAGAGGCGAATCAGTAAAAGCGAGACATAAATAAAGGGCCCGGGGGCATCCAGCACTCTGCACTCGTGGCTCTGGTAAGCGAGCAGCACTCGTGCCTGGCAGTCTTGATTTAAGACGGGTCTCTCGTCTAGAATATATAACGGAAGATGATACTAATATTGTTCTATAGTTTTTAAAAGAGCAGTAAAAAAAAAGTTAAAAGTTTTTTCATATCTCTATGTTTAATTTATTAATTTATTATTGTATCGTTCTTACGATTCTGAGTTTCTCTACGAGAAATCACTCGAATTAGACTCGCTAGTGACGGTTCCTCAACACGTTATCAGCACGATAGACTCTCCTCGGATCGAAAGGTAACTGTCATAGCACGACACTATTAGATTGATCATTTTTTAGATTGCTTTCAATTATGCAAATTTGGCTTTCTAGATTAGTATTTTGTACGGTACAAATCCACTCTAATCAACCGCGAGCCGACTTGAAGTCACCGGCACAATGTCAATCGGTAGATTGCATTGAAAAGAGGATGACGATTGTACCGTAGATTGAAAATTACAAATCCGTTCTAATCTACCGCGAGCTGACTTGAAGTCTCTGGCCAAACCGATCAGTGGATGCATGAATACTGGGATGAACAGTGCTCGTATGTACAACGCATTCTCGTATGAACAGTAACTCAAAAAAATTCGACCGATGCACGTCCTGGAGCTGTGCACCGTCGCCGTTTTGCCGTCGGCCGGCGTCACCCCGCACACCCCCTCCTCAGCTAGCAGCCGCCGCCACCGCCAATCGGCGCCCCCTACAAGTGGGCATCACAGAAAGAAAGAAAAAAAAAAGAGGGGAGAAGATGATGCCAGCGCCGTCGCCCCGAAGCCGCCGCCCCGCCTCCCGTAGAGATGGTGCCGCAGCACCGCACACCTTCCCCTCTCTGGCCGCCCCGCATGGTCGCCTCCGCGCACGCCCCGCATGGTGCCGCCTCGGTCGATTGCTTGCACACTCAAAGCGTCGCCGCCGCTTGGAGCACCGCGCTTGAAGCGCCACCACCGGTCTCCACAAGGCCGACCACCTCCGCCCATAGCGCTCTGCTGCTCGTCGCCGTCGCGCCGCTCCTCTCGCCCCGCAGCATATCTGCGACGGCGCGTCCCGAGCAACGCCGCCAAGCATGCCCGCTTGTCGTCACCGCCTGCGTGTGCCCACACCTCCCGTCGGCCACACCACCGGCCCTTCACCGCGCCAAATGCGCTACCGCCAGAGCCCTCACGCCGCCACACCACCGCCGCTTAGCGCCGCCAAGGCCTTCGCACGCTACTGGCCGCAATGAGCGCTGAGCCGCCGCCACAAACGTGTAGAGTGGGGAGAACCCTAATCCCCCCAGGCGTTATTTTCACAAGGCTGAAGAGGAAAACAGGCCGGCCTAAGATCATCCGGAAAAAGAAAAATGGGGGACAAAAAAAGAGAATGAAAATTCTAAAAATTGCAAAAAGGCCCTAAAAAATTATGAAAATTATGAGGTTCCTTCGTGAATACGGAAATTTTGAGAAAAACCCCTCGGAAATTCTGAAAATGAATTTTTTCTCAAAATATAAAATTAGCGGTTTAACCCCTGAAAATTGTAGAATTCACCGAAAATCCATATTATAGTAGGAAAAGGCACCGGGAATTCAAATTTTGAATCGATTTTTTGCATTTGAAGCATATTTAACTTTGTTATTATTATTTCTATGCAATTTATGTATTGTATTTACTATTTTTGATTATTTGTGATTGTTTATATTGCTTTTAATCACTAAAAATAGCAATAAATCATGACAAATGCATAGAAAAATACGAGAATATTATGAGAATTTTTGCAACTATTTTTTTACAAATTACCAGCAGTAATGTTATAGAATCTTTGATGAATATGCAGATAACTGACATTATGAACCAGGAGTTCGAAGAACTAGCCCAGCGTTGTCACAATTACCTGACTTGAGCATCAGATGTCGAAATCATACTTGGAGCCAAAAAGCTATGTACTGCTATTGGACTTGGCACCTTGAAGGACGTCACTCCAACTGCTAAGGAGAATGATCAAGCACTTCATTTTCTCAGATGCTATTTCTACCTAACGCTCAAAAATGAGTATATGGTGGAAAAAACGCACTAGCTTTATAGACCTCACTGAAGAAGCGGTTCGTGAAGCTGAAATACATCATTCTTCCTCGGACAGTGCAAGAATGGAACCGACTACGTTTTGCTAACTACAAGACCGTATGAGAGTACAATTCTGTATTGCACAGAATTTATACAAGTCTTCAACTCTGTGGTAAGGTAACCACGGATGAGCAGAAGATCGAGAAAACTCTCGATACCTTTCACCCAAATGCGGTGCAATCCGCACGGAACTATCGTCAGGATGGCTACAAGCAGTATGCTGAACTGATTGACATCATGCAAGTTGCAGAAGCTCAAGATGACGTTCTCATAAAGAACTACATCTCACAGTCGCCTAGTAGCAATGTTGGCCATAAAGTCAATGCAAGCAGCTACAAAGTGAGGAAGCTTCATTCAAAGGAAAGAGGTAAGAAAGGTAAGGTCATGGGTCGCAAAACCAAGTAGAATACTCAAGCCAAGAAGCGTGTGATAAGCCCTATGGTCAGCATGACTAAAGTTTCTATAAATGTGGCACTTGTGGACATTGGTGTCGTGTTTGTCGTGAGTCGTAGCATGTGGTTGATGCTTTTAAGTCTAAGAAGAAAGGCAAATGACAACATGAGGCACACCTCGCCATTGCAGGCACAGAGGATCCACAGTCATGGGTTGCACCCATGGATGTAGACGGCCCAGCAGTAGCCCCCATCACACCTTCTTTGGACATCGCAACAGCAACAGCTGTAGTAGACGAAGAAAAGAGGTTGGACATGAAGCGGATTCAAGCAGAAGTTTCTTCATACTTCGCTTATTCGATCTAGTGCATGCATTGAACTTAAATTTTATAGTCATTTGTAGTTTATGATTGTGATAGAATATTGAATTTTTTGAATAATAGTTGTAAGCTCTAGGAGAGCAAAACAATAAATTTTTATGATGAGTCCTGCAAGACTTTTTCTCATATTAATAATAGCAAGTTATGTTCTGTTTTTTAGTATTTTATTTATGTGTGTGGATTGCTTCCTACCCTATATTAATAAATACGTTATATATCAGAACGTGTGTGGTGCCCTATGGAGGAAGTGTGCTTAGCAGATAACGACACAATGAATACCATATTAAGAGAGACAAAAAAATCAGTTAATCAGCAAGAATGCTGGTAGCCTTACGATAATCGCAGGCAGTGATACTTGTATAATAGGCTCAGAAAGAGCCGCAATTATATTCCCGATGGGCACAACATTGGTCATTAAAGAAGCCTAGTTGTACCCAGAATCGACTAGGACTCTCCTAAGTTTTAAAGATATTCACACTAAAGGTCTCCACGTAGAGAGTGAAAAAGAGTATGGTAAGAAATACCTGCTCATTACAAAGCACAAAGAAAATAGAAAAGAGGTATTAGAAATACTTCCTTCATATGAATCTGGACTATATTACACTCACATTAAGGCACCTGCAGCCTATATTGTCCTGAAAATAACTTTTAGAAGCTCTGAACTTTTCTATCTCTGGCATGATAGATTAGGCCACCCCGGTCTTAGAATGATGAGAAATATAATTTCTAATTCACAGGGACATAATATCAATGTAAAGAATTTTCCGAATGAGGAAGATTTTGTGTGCCCTGCATGTGCCACTGGAAAACTGATTACTAGACCCTCTACTCTGAAAGTAAATAATGAAATCTCTACATTCCTGGACCGTATCTAGTCAGACATTTGCTGTCCTATACAGCTCCTATCAGGATCATTTAGGTAATTTATGGTGCTCATTGATGCTTCCTCGAAATTATCGCATATATGCTTATTGTCTATGAGAAACCATGGTTTTACAAAGCTGATCTCGTAGATAATTAAAATTAAAAATAATTTTCCTGATCATCATGTGAAGTCCATCAGAATGGACAACGCCGAAGAATTTACTTCAAAGGCATTTGATGATTATAGTATGGCAATGTGAATTACCATTAAACATCCCGTACAACATGTACACACCCAGAATAGACTAGCAGAGGTGTTGATTAAAATAATTAAATTTATTGCCCGACCGCTCTTGCAGAATTATAATTTACCAACTACATGTTGGGGACATGCAATCCTACACGCAGCAACTCTCATCAATTTTCGACCGTCGGCATATAACATCCATTCACCTATGCAACTAGCACAAGGGTCAGCACCGAAAATCTCTCATCTACGAAGGTTTGGTTGCAAGGTTTATATACTTATACCACAACTACAGTGAACTGCAATGGGCCCTCTCTGAAAGTCTGGGATATATGTTGGTTATGAGACAATATCCATAATCAGGTATCTGGACCCCATAATTGAATTACAAGCATTAGCGAATCAACTGCCAAACTACTTTAGTGATTTGAAGAGTGTGATCAAGTCGCATGTGCTTGGACGTAATGCGTCGGAGAGGGTTGAAATAGCAAAGAAAATTAAAGGTATCCCTAATCTTGTCCAGAGGCCTCAGAATAAAAGGACGAGAACTCTGGGCCCTTGAATCCCAAGTAACCGAGAATGTCTAGCGAAAAAGGATAAGAAAAATTTAACATAGCCGATCACTGAAGTTCCCCATAACCAGAAAGTGAGCCAGTTGAGACATAGCACTAGTATGGAACCTTCAGTAAAAGGCATACCAGATTTGAATATTCCCACGGAGGAAGATGTCCGCACGGATGTGCGCACACACATCGGATCTAAAAAACTAAATGGACTTGCCTCCGCAATTGAAAGCAGCGGTGAGCAAGTATAAACATTAGAAGTATCGCCCTATGAAGAAATAGCTATAGATTATATCACCACGGGAGAATCTATGAATAAAACAACAACTAGAGTTTAAAAAAAACCCGGCCGGTAACCGGCGGTTACCGGTCGGAGCCGGGAAAATAAATACCGGTCATTTTTTTTTAAATTCAAATTTGAATTTTTGACTCCATAATGTCCTTCCCTAGTTGGGTTAGGCATTGTTATGCTAGATTATGTATTGAAATATTAGTTTTTAGTATATTTAGCACTATTTAATTTACCCCTACCACCCCACGGCAAACCGCCGCACGCATGGAAAAAGAACTGTCACCTCGCTTGTCTTTCCCTCCCCTTCCACCCCACGTCAAATCGCCGCCCGCATGGAAAAAGAACCATCGGTTGGTGGTGACGGGGGGTGGGTCTTGGTTCTGAATTATGAATTATGAGGTGTTTGACATGATTTTCTTTGCTATGTGTTATTTGGACTTCTTTTTTGAGGTTTCGTTGCAACACACGGGCACCCTACTAGTTAAACATAAAGGATGCCTTTTTATGTACAACTTGAAACACTTTCTCATTAATATTTGCATTATTCCAAATTTAAATTTGCTAATTACCATTTTCACCATTTTCTGATTTTTCCCAGTTTTTTAGCCGGTTTTTCCGGTTACCGTCCGGTAACCGGTCCGGAGAAAATTCAGATTTAAAATTTGAAATTTAAATTCGACCCGGTTTTTTTTGAATTTCCAGAATCGATTCTTGTTCTATCGTATCGTCGTCACGATCTTCCCCGGTATCGAGATTTTGATCCCTGACAACAACCAATGTCGATATTTATTTTGCAAAGAAAATTGACACCATCATCGATCTTGATCCAAAACCCGCATCGCTTGTTGAATGTAAGAAAAGATCAGATTAGAAAGATTGAAAGAATGCAATAAAAATAAAGTTATTATCTCTGAATAAAAGAGATATTTTTTGGTCTATAAGCCGCACGCCTCGCCATGTGCACCCCGTAGAGTATAAGTGTGTATTTGTTCGAAAGAAAAATGAAAACAAAGAAGTTGTGAGACACAAAGTAGGGCTCGTTGCACAATGTTTCACTCAATGATCAGGAGTCGATTATGAATAAACTTATTCCTCGGTCATGGGATGAACTGCCTTTAGGTATTTAATCTCAATGACAGTAAACTTGAATTTAGAAATTAAATTGATAGATGTGGTAACTGCATACCTTTATGGGAACTTCGATTCAGATATTTATATGAATGTACCTGAAGGTATCCCTGACTCGAACCAAGATAGAGCAAATAAAAATCTGTATAGTGTGCAACTCAGAAAGTCACTATATGGACTGAAACAATCAGGCGGAATGTTGTATAGTCGCTTGAGCGACTTCAAGCGACTTTCTCTGCAAGAAAGGCTACGCGAACAATGAGGATTGTCTATATGTTTTTATACGACGATCCTAGGATGGATTATATATAATATCAGTATATGTAGATGATCTGAATATCATCAAGACCTTGGAAGATATTAAGAAAACAAGCTCTTACCTGGAGTCGGAGTTCGAAATAAAAAGATTTGAGTAAAATCAAATATTGCATAGGCTTACAGCTTGAGCATACCCCTGAAGGGATTTTAGTACATCATCCAACCTACACTCAGAAAGTGTTAGAACAGTTCAGCTTTGAAAAGACATATCTTTCGAAAGTGCCAATGGTTGGCAGATCCTTATAGCAAGACAAGGACCCGTACAGACCTAAAGAAGAAGGGGGAGTCCTGAGACTGGATTTCCTGTACTTGAAGACAATAGGAGCACTCATGTATTTAGCAAATTGTACTAGACCGGACATTACATTTGACAGGGGATAAAAGACATCTTCCGATACCTCCAAGGAAGCAAATATCTTGGACGGTTCGACAGATAGAACCAAGACCTAACTATGACTAGCTATGCAGATGCTGGGTACCTGTCAGACCTGTATACAACTAAGTCACAAACATGCTAGGTATTCCTATGTGGTGGAACTGCAATTTCATAGAAATCGTCTAAGCAAAGTCTGGTATCTACTTCGACGAACCACTCAAAAATCATAGCACTGTACAGGGTCTCACGTGAATGTTCTTGGCTTCGACGGATGATTCACCACATCCAGCAGTCATGTGGATCGATGCCACGCAAACCCCAACTATTATCTATGAAGATAATGCAGTTTGTGCTGCACTAGTGCAGATGGATTATGTGAAGAGTCCTCTCAATAAGCATATGAACCACAAGTTCTTCTACACTCATGAATTGCAAAAGATGGACAAAATTAAAGTACTGCATACTAAGTCATGTGAAAATCTTGCAGATTTATTCACTAAGTCACTTCTAGCGTCCAGTTTTGAAAGATGCATATGTGGAATTGGAATGATGAGATTTAGAGAAGTGCAGAATTTAGAGAGAAAATCTTTACAAACTATTTATTAAAGCTTGATCACAAAGATTGAGTACCCAAAGAATAAATCCTAGAGATTAAATGAAATTGGGTAGATTGTACTTTTTTTCTTTGACGAGTTTTCCTGAAGTTTCTCAACTAAGGTTTTTAATAAGGCAATTTGTGCAACACAGCAGAACGTGTATCATGTACTATTTCACCAAAAAAAATTCACTAAATTTTTTATAGAGTTTTAATGAGATATGAACATGGCGGATGAGTGCCTAAGGGGAAAAGTTAAGAAAACTAGGCCCATGCTGGGAGTCCTGGTCTAAAATGAGCTCTTCATCCAATCAATAGCCTATATAAAGGAGGGAGACCCCAACATTATACTACAGTTTTCAAAAGAACAATAAAGAGAAGTCAGAAGTCCTGTATTCAATCTATTATTCTGTATTCATATTTTTATATCATTCTTACATTTTTAAATTTATCAACAGAGTAATCAGTCCAACTAGCCTCGCAGCCATCGCTCGCTCCCAACTCCACCGAATCAGAAAACCTGAGGTGGAGATCGCGCAAGGCAACCCCGTCTCTCTCTCTCTTCCTCGTCACCACCCACATCTCAATCTCTCTCCTCACCTCACGAGCAGTCCACCGCCCGCCACCGCCACCGCCGCCGCCGCCGCCACCTCCACTCCCGTAAAACCGACTCCTTGGCGGCGGCGCAGCTCCCTCGACGATGGCCTCCAGGATGGCGCTCCGTCCCCACGACGTCACCCTCTGCCTCTCCCCTACCCTCGCCACCGGCGGCCGCCGCCACCGCCGCGGCAGCGTCAGGGTCTACGCCGTTGCCTCCACCCCGTCCACCGTATCCACCAAGTAAGCCGGGAGCAATCGCTCCACTCGCTTTTTCTTGAGTTCTCCTGTTAAAGATTGGTTTCTTGGATTGGATGGATGGATTGCTCTGGCCGCCTAGCCGCCGTGCGCCGTGTCAGGATTTGAGTGCATTTGTTCTGGATTGGTGTGGTGATTCGGGCTGGGTTTGCGTCGCGACACGAACACGTCTTGTTGCTCGAAATGTTGGATCAAGATTTGATCCCCCCTCCTTCCTTTTCTCCGCTCTTGTTGGCGCTTGTGTGGGGGTTGTCAGATTCGTCCCTGTTTGCTGCGAGCTCCCCGTCTGGGTGGCGCTAACATCTGCACATGGGCGCTGCATCTCGCTGTCTCCTCAGATCAGGCGCAAAGCCTACTACTTTGCCATTTAATTCTGCATGGGTAGGTCGGTTTCCCTGTGCGGATTGGCCTGGCGCCATCGGCTCCCTTGGTTTCTTGGTTTCTTTGCCTTCCACTGCAAGCGAAGCGAGCTCGTCCTTTTCACATTTATTTTGATGCCTTATTTCCTCGACATTAAATTTGCTGGGACCTTCAAGTTGCATCCTGCGGGCGTGTCTCTTACTCAGTTTGCATTCTAGAATTGCTCCGGACGTACCATGCCCGCCTTTAATTGGGGCACTGTAGTTTGTTGTACTGGCCGGCTATGGAAAATCGGTGATACAGATCGGTTTCAAGAACCTGTAATCATGAGGGGTGGCTCGTCTCCGTAGCATTTAGCTTCCTTACATCGGAGGCGAAGGCGTTCCCATCGTTGTCGGCTCGATTCGGTAGCCTGTGGTCCATGCCATGTTCTCAGTACGGTGGAAGTTAATTTGATTTGCTCACCAGTACCATGGGTCTCTTATGCTGTTTTATGACAGCTATGTGTTGTTGATCTGCTTGGTTGACGGGTTTGCGGAGTCATTAAATACAGTATGACATTGGAATGAAACTGATTGTGTCAAAGTCCTAGGTATATTAATTCTAAAATGGAAGCCCATCCATGCATGGTTCCATGCTGTCCTGAATTTCTTGTTTCTAACAAATTCCGTTTGTTTATCTAGGTAGATTTTCTACTCTAAAGTGCTATCTCGATGAACCTGCTTTGAGCCCACATGTAGATTTTGAGTTAGATCTGGCAGGAAGGTTAGAGTAGCAGGTTTGACAGGTTTTTCTCCTAGTAGAACCTGGTTGGTTTTATTTCTACTTCTGCGGAGTACTTTTTTAGTTTCTTTTCCATCCAGGACATTTGCTTAGTGACAGTGATATGAAGTACTTTGAGACTTGAACATCAAGGAAATAACTAATAATGGAGATGCAACCCTTGCATTATTATGTTCAGTATGGGGATCACATCAGGATTTGTATGGGACACAGCATGTGACTGTAATGCGGAGAAGGTCAATGACATTAGCTACCAACCTAACTGCATTTATGTACGTATACCTGATAAGCTTGAGGCTAGAAGCCTAATGTACAATCTGGTTGTTTATGCATATTCTACTTCTTTGTCAATAGAAAAACTGTACAAGCATAATTGATTTTGTTTTTAAACCTGAAGGAAAAAAGGCTGACCAGGTGGATTATCTTTCAACGTATATAAAATATTACATGTTAGCTTATGCTTACAGCTATATGTTGAAAAGTATTAGACCATGCTACATTGGAAAATGTTACTGCATAGGTAAAGAGTGGCAGCTCAATCCCTTCTGGATTTGAATTTTGATGTTATGACTTTTTTTATACCCTTGCATCTGCTCCAGCAATTCTTTATTCCAGATTTTGTACATGGCCTGCCTTGCTTTTGTGGTATTTTTATATTTCAAAACAAACAAGAACAAGTATGACTGTTGTTAATTTCCTGGTGCAGTTAGATAGGGATGATACTATATAAGTTCTGTGGGTACATGTATCCAAGGTTCTAAAAATTGGTAACAGGTACTCGACAATTCACCCCCCCAGTAGTGATTATATGGCATAACCAGTCCGATTATGCGGTATAACTGGCTAACAGGTAGGGCACCCGTTACTTGTATATGGCCGATAATAGCATACTGCATAGATATGTATCATAAATGAATAAGCGGTTTGAATCTGTGAATGCATATATATTTATGTATGCTCGTTAGCAACACAAATTGGAGAGTAATGATGATGATCACATACGTGCTGGGGGCCTGGGGCTGATGATGTGCTTCATTTGTAACATGTTCATCAGTGATTTGAACCGAGTCTACCCCCTTATAGTTTATAAGCACCATCTCACTATTACCAGAAATCTTATTATCTTTGACAAGCTGAGTAGAATGTTATCAGCATTAACCATATCCACATGTCTTCTCCCAAAGTGTAAATTTGTTGCATGAAATGCCTAAAGCAGGTGATGGAGTCATCATGTATCTGGAAATTGCTCAAACTCTGTTTCTTTTTGTTTCAGGGTTGAGAGTAAGAAGTCATTTGCTCCTCCAAAGGAGGTACATGTCCAGGTTACACATTCAATGCCGCCTCAGAAGATCGAAATATTCAAGTCTCTTGATGATTGGGCTAGAGATAATCTCTTGGGGCATCTTAAACCAGTCGAGAAGTGTTGGCAACCACAGGATTTCCTACCCGATCCAGCATCTGATGGATTTCACGATGAAGTTAAGGAACTCAGAGAACGTGCCAAGGAAATTCCTGATGATTATTTTGTTTGTTTGGTTGGAGACATGGTTACTGAGGAAGCACTTCCTACATACCAGACTATGCTTAACACCCTTGATGGTGTCCGAGATGAAACAGGTGCAAGCCCCACTGCTTGGGCTGTTTGGACGAGGGCATGGACTGCTGAGGAGAACAGGCATGGTGACCTCCTAAACAAGTATCTGTACCTCACTGGGAGAGTGGACATGAGACAAATTGAGAAGACAATTCAGTATCTTATTGGCTCTGGAATGGTAACAGCTTTCTTCAATTCGGTTGCTAGATATTTTACTGCATGTCTTTTTGAACCTTGATTTATTTGTTCAGCCGTTCATGCTTCTTTTACCTTACCCATTCTCTTTTAGCTTGTTGGCATGTATCAACATATGATGCTCTCATGAAATTCTTTCGAGTGCACTAATATCACACTAAAACATACTCTCTTTTTTTGTGGAGAAAATTCGACCTGAGACATTTTTAAATTGGTATTTTATTTTTAGTTTTGCATCATTGGTTCGCCACCTTTGTTTACTTTGAACTGTTTTACTTTTTGTACATGTTGGCTACTGCATTGAGAAGTATGTAAAACTTACATGTTTTTTTTTGCTGTGTTGTTTTCAGGATCCTAGGACAGAAAACAATCCTTATCTTGGCTTCATCTACACCTCCTTCCAAGAGCGGGCGACCTTCATCTCACATGGGAACACTGCTCGCCATGCCAAGGACCACGGTGACCTAAAACTTGCACAGATTTGTGGCATCATTGCGTCAGATGAGAAGCGGCACGAGACTGCATACACCAAGATTGTTGAGAAGCTGTTTGAGATTGACCCGGATGGTACAGTTCTTGCTCTAGCTGACATGATGAAGAAGAAGATCTCAATGCCTGCCCACCTGATGTTTGATGGGCAGGATGATAAGCTGTTTGAGCACTTCTCTATGGTGGCACAGAGGCTTGGTGTTTACACCGCCAGAGACTACGCCGACATCCTTGAGTTCCTTGTTAGCAGGTGGAAGGTTGCCGACCTGATTGGCCTTTCTGGTGAGGGAAATAAGGCCCAGGACTACCTTTGCACCCTTGCTGCAAGGATCAGGAGATTGGATGAGAGGGCTCAATCGAGAGCCAAGCAAGCTGGTACAATGCCTTTTAGCTGGGTATACGGTAGGGAAGTTCAAATGTGAGCATCAAACGCCATTGTGACTGCTTGAGTTCCAGCGTGCTGTCTGTCATGCATGTCGAGACGCATCTTGAAAATCGGTCTGCCTCGTTACACAGTTCTTCAAGTTGACCAGATGGGCTGGGAGCATCTGTCCGTCAGTATCGATTCTTAAGAGTGATAGAGAGGTGTGCGTCTGTGTTTTAGCTTTCTTTTCTGCTTTCATGTACAACTTCTGGCCGTGTGGATTAGACATGAACTGAACATGCATTTTGTCGTTGGCCGTGTCTGTCTGCTCGTGTGTTTCAATGTGCTGCTTATGTTGTTAAGATCCGTTAAAATTTTGCGACCTGTGAAGTAACTAGAACTTGTGATCCTGAAATATTTTGAAATCTGCCATGTCAAAAATAATGCAGAGCTTCAAATGAAGATCTCTGGAAATGGTAGAGCTGCAGTGAATTAAAGCTTACAAATAATGAACTCCAACTTTGTAATGTAACTATCTGTCTGCAAATGGGCAGCATATGATTCACCTATCAGTTCATTCAGTGATATTTTAGTATCTGCATAAATCAGCTGTTGCTATCAAGATGCACTGCTGCACTCGCTGCGTCGAGAATTCGAGATGTGGCTAAACGCTTGCCATTGTTAGTGCATTTCATAGAGCCACAGGGCTGTGGAGAGGCTAATATCCGATTAAAATTTGTCGTGCAAGTTCTCTCGCTCATGTGCCTGTACAGAATGGTTAATATACGACATGCTCTACCAAGATATAATATGCTCAACAGTTGAGATTCCCTTTTCTTCTAGCAGCCATATGTACTGTACAAGTTGAGGGGGGAATGCCTAATCTGCTTCTGACCATTCAATCTTCCCATTTGCAGCATTTGAACTCAACTCACTCTCCTTGCTTGCCACTCATTCGGCATTCTGTTTTCAGCTCAAGAATGGCCGTCTCTGCCTTTGTTCCAAACAAACGGCCGCGAAAGTTTCTCCAAATAAATGCTACTTCTGAAAATGCTGATAAATCAATATTTCTGTCCAATGCAATTGCAAGCAAATCTGAATTTATATTCTATATTCCTTTAACACGAGATTCTGAATTATTGTATTTGACAAACTTTTCAGTAGTTACCACTGACCAGGGATTGAAAAACCGGAACCGGCCGGAATCCCGGCCGGCGGCCGGTAACGGTAACCGGCCGGTTACCGGTTTTCTCGGAGAAAACTCGGTCGAATTTCGTTTAAATTTGCTTAAAAATCAACCAAAATTCAAAATTCAAAATTTGAATTTGTAAACTCGGGAAAACCCGGCCGGGATTTCAAATCCCGGCCGCCACCGGTAAACCGGTTACCGGCCGGTAACCGGCGGTTACCGGCCGGGATTTCTATCCTTGCCACTGACAAATGGGCCCGCGATGAAGCCGTTCCAAGACCCGCCTGTCAGATATCACAAGGAACAATTCCTTTGTGTTATCATGCTCTGAAAACAAATGAGAGGAGAGATGCCATTGCCACCAACACTGAGTGAGCCAACCTGTGTTCAGGACGAATGCTGAATTGCTGACACATAGCATACGGGAAATATGCCGGCTTCACTTCAAGCTTCTAATTGGCACAATCCATTATCCACCTGACGCAAAGATTCTTTCGGCCACCTGAAAGGGAGGTACGTATATGGCCAAGTTGTAGGGAGTAAAGCAACTGCAGTCGCAACTGCATTCAGGGAAGCAGATTAAACTAGTAATCTCTTCATGAAACAGCAGCTGATCGACAAGACGTTGAGATGATTCGAATTTGGAACAATTTCATGCATGCCCAGCTTGATCAGATGTTGCAACTTACCCATCAATGCGGCTGCTTTACGTGCGGTAGCAATTGGTTCGACGAGCAAATAGATGGATCGTGATCATGCATGAATGAATGTGGGGATTAATTCCCTGATCCTCTCTGAAGATAAGCTGGCGAGTGGGAATATGTGGACATCGCTAGCTAGCTCTTTACTTTGCTAAATTATTCTAGTTGCAGAAAGAAAAAAGGCGGAATGTTGCAATGGTTTCTGGATTAGGTCAGACGAATCGTCCATCTTAGATAACTAACATTATGGATTCAGATAAAAAAAGAAGGCTGGGGCTTCCTTTCTCTGATCTTTACATGTACCTGCAGATGCTATTATGCTAATCTGCTTATGCTTTGGGTGTAATCTGTGTTCTGAATGCATGTGGACACTTAGTTAAGGTGCTATGTTGTTAATGTTGTTGTACTAATAGAGTAATTAAATTGCCTGACTATAATTAGTAAGTGTCGTTGACATTGGCATGGTTACTGAAATGCGACTTCCGTCACAGGTTTGTAATGTAATATGTTTGTAAAAGCCAATAATATTGATATCATTTTCATAGGATTATAACATATTAGAAACACGTTAATTTAAATATGCACAGATCACAAATACATTGATGGGCAATTTTCAAATGGTTTGACAACATTAACACACTTATCAGATGACACTTGTGACATAGGATGTGTAGTACTTAAATTTACGGTTTTGCAAATTATTAGTCGTCTGAAGTATTGTCAGGTATAAGTCAACTTTTCATACCATTACCCTCATGAAAAAAAAAACAGACAATTAGATGTGCTTGGAGATATGTCTTTTTGATGTTGATCGATCTGATGGACGGGAATTAACTAATCTCAAAATATCAAACGTCTAATGTATAGAAAACCCCTAATTTTATTTTGTCGTATGCGCATGTAACTTTACCGATCGACAATTTGTGTGTGATAAATAGGGAACGAAAGCTAAAATACGCAAGCTAGGTATTATGACAAGGTGTAGATTCCAAATCACTCTCCAAGCCAACCTATGACACCAATTCCCTAAATCTTGTTCCTTTTTGTTTCAAGATCAAAGATGCAGAGGAAACAATAATTCGGACAACATGCATGGGGCTGGAATAACCACTGCACCGTATTCCTTGTGTTGATATATGCTCCGGTACACCAAACGTCTCCCTCTTTCTTTCTGCTCAGGTACAGACGTGTGAGAATACTATTAGCTTGCTGCATTGCTTTGGCTACCTGCAGGAGATGCTAGTAGCTAGCGCACCTTTTGCAGCAATACTGACCTGACCAACTGATGTTGAAACATGCATGAGTAGTAGCATTATGCTAGCATTTCCCCGTTCATTCTCTTTAGGCTTTGTATGTAAATAAATTATATACCGTTATCTAGTTGCGCAAGTGCTTGATCTGGAATCTTATTGCCAGCTATTGCGTTGGACTCATGTAACAGGGGAAATTGTAGTGGTAACCGGTAAGTTAAATCAGTGATTTAAAGCGCGATTATCGTGGGCAAAGAGCTATCGCGAAAGCTATGCTACATCGCGGTTACATATAAAATGTTGTTTTTTTATCATTTTTCATATTGTGAAAATACCACAAAAGCCACAAGAAACATCTTTACCATTTAATAGCAGTCCATAGGTGCCCAAACGACACCACGTTATACATGCAACCATGACAAACTAGCTCATAATTTGTACCTCCAATCACAATTCACAAGTAATTTGTGCAGCCGCCGCCGGCGAGAATCCTTGACGAGGGGAGCAGCTCAGCTCGAGCTAGGGTTGTGCTACTGTTTGGGAGTTGGACTTTGGATTTCAGGGTTCAACTACATATCAATAGAACTGACAAAATATGGCCATACATGTGTAAATCAGCAGTCTTGAACCATAGCGGTCTCTATTGCAGCTAAACGCTAACAGCTATAGCGGTCAACGAAATCCCGCTATAGAGGTCGTAGCTATGTTAGCGTGCTTCCCTTGCTTATCTTATTAGTGTTTGGGTGGCCGAAAACGCTAGCGTTGCTATAGCCCGCTTTTTTAACTGTTAAATAAATGAAAAGCTAAACCTGGCAAATGAAATTACTGGTAGATTAATGTGATGGTAATCACAATACGTACGAAGTGCAAGGCAATGCGAAGATAAACCATAGACGTACACCGGCCGGTGGCCACTACTCGGAGCGACCGACCGAAAGTGAGAGCCCACACACGGACTTGGCTTTCGGCCACTGTTGCACACACCTGAATGTCCATTTCAGTCTCTCTCTCTCTCCCCCGAAAGCGAAGCCACAGTCGGTCCTCCTATTCCAGATCCGATTGCTTACCGTAGTCTTGAGCGTGCTCTTCAGTATCTCAATGTTCAGCAAATTTGCTTGCACATGAATGATCCTCGGACAGTCATCACCTGCTCCTGGTTAAGCGTGTCCTTCAATATCTCAAAGGAACCTTGCACTACGGTCTCCGACTCAACCGACCCGCTTCTAACTCGCTCATGCCTATTTTCGTTTCTTGAGCAGTATTTTCAGTTTTCAATTTGATTTCAAAGCTCAACTAAATAACTCAAGTTTCAAATCCTTGAATTCAAAAGCTCTCAAAAAGATTTCAATTCTCTTGGGCTTGGCCCAGCCCATCCCGGCCCCTTCCTTTTTCCCACGGCCCAACTCCCCCTGTTCCCCTTTCTTCCCGTTCTCCCGGCCGCACCAGAGAGCCTGCGCTGTGCACGCCCCGATGTGCCCGTCACATCCCGGCTTCCCGCGTCAACGCCTCGCCTCAGCGCGTGCCCGGAGTCGTCCCGTCTCGGCTCCTCCGCAAGCGTCGTGCCCGGACCAACGTTGAAGGATCTAGAGCCGTCATTATGAGTTAATAGAGTGTTTTGGTGATTAATGATAAATCTAATTGTGAGACTAACATTTCTATTGCTATATCTAGTGTCTAGTCTCATTTGGATATAATGTGAAATTCAACGAGGTATGCATTCGACTTATACTCTTATATATTGTTGCATTCCTCAGATCCAAAATATAGAAAGAACTCAACCATAAGTTTAACTTGAATATGTGCATATGTCTTCATTACACATTTGTGTATGCACACATTTAGGGGGAGTTCATGCTATATTTTGTGGTTTCATTAGTAGTGATTCATATTCCATTTTTCACATATATTTGGGATCTTTACTTTGAAACACATCCGTTTGAGTATACAAAACGTGTGTAGTTCTCGTATACTCATGTTTGAGTGTATAGAACTTGTGTAATTCTCGTATACTCATGTTTTGAGTATGTAGAACTTGTGTAGTTCTCGCATACTCATGTTTGAGTATATATAACTTGTGTAGTTCATATATACTCATGTTGTGTTACATTATCAACATTAAATTTATGTGCAATTGAAGTGGTTATCATCGATTACCAAAGAGGGAAAGATTGAAGTATCTTGTCCCGCCATTATGAGTTAATGGTATGGTGTGATAATTAATGATAATCATATTGTGGAACTAGCATTTTTCATGAGTTGGATGAATAGGTTATGTTCCAGGGTGATGAGGACTTGGGATGATCATGAGTTGATCATCAAGTCAAGATTCAAGTAAAGAATACATCATGTGTTGATGCATATGAAGAGCTTAAAGAAATGGGAATCATCGTGTGTCGATGATGTTCAAAGAGAAGACCCATCATGTGTTGATGGAGGTCTAATGAAGGATGCATCATGTGTTGATGCATTTGATGCACATCAAGTCAAGAGAAGACCCATCATGTGTTGATGGAGCTCAAGTGAAAGAATGCATCATGTGTTGATACATGTTAAGACTCGGGATGAAGAAATCATCATGTGTTGATGATGTTCAAGACAAGATTCCGAAGTGAAGAAGATCATCATGTGTTGATGATTGTCAAAGTAAAAAGACCCGGACTTGAAGTGTTGATGTGCGTCATCAAGCTTCGAGAAGATGCAAGGCAAATATATGACTAGATAGGGCTAAGGATGTGTTTCTAGTCTTTTACCGGTCTTGGTGTTTGGTTGGAAGACCAGATTGCTAGTATAGGTTGCCGTACTATTAAGAGGGGTCTTGACTAGTAGCATGAGTTAGTCATGTGTTGATAGCTCATTGTGTTTGCTCTAGCTCATCTATGCATTGAGCTATTATTTGCGAATGTGTTTTGCAAATGATTGATGCTCATGCATTTAATCCTTGTAGCATGGGACTATAATTTGTAAATGTGTTTTACAAATAGTTGAAGTCCATGCACCCTAGCCTTGTGGCATGATGCTATTATTTGCGAATGTATTTTGCAAATAGTTGATGCTCATGTTTGATTTCTTGTAGCATGTGACTTAAGTTTGCAAATGTGTTTTGCAAATGGTGAAAGTCCATGTACCTTATTCCTTGTGGTGAGTATTCTAAAGGTTGGCAAATGTGTTTTGCAACTTGTTGAGAATATCACATATATTCCTTGTGGGAATTGCACTCAAATGGGCGAATGTGTTTTTCCATTTGAGCGAAGCCAATGTGTTTGGCCTCTGTGGTCTGGCGGTCTGATCGCCAGTGGTCACCGGTCTGACCGGTGGCATATCGGTCAGACCGCTGTGCAGTGGCGGTCCGACCGATTTCATCTTGAGTTGATTCTCTGTGCGGAAGTACCGCTGTTGAGAAAATGGTACTACCAGAGTGCGGAAGTACCGGAGTTCTCACGGTACGTTTTCTCCAGAGAAGCACCATTTTCGAAGTGTGCTGATTTTCCTCGGGCAGTCTGAATGGCCAACCTTGGCTGTCTGACCGATATGGCGGCGGTCAGACCGGCCATTAGTTGGCGGTCCGACCGGCCGTAAGTCCAACGGCTAGTTTTATAGCCGTTGGCGCATGGTTGGTCCGACCGGCCATTAGTTGGCGGTCAGACCGGCCCTGCACTGATTCGAGGGAATCTTCCCCTAACGGCTAGTTTTCGAGTGTGGGCTATAAATACCCACCTTGGCTGGTTGGAGGAGGTTGCTGGTTGTTGCTGGTGTGATTGTGAGTGCCATACTCATTCCTTGAGCTAAGAGCAAGCCTCTCATCTCTTATGTGCATGTGTTGCACTTAGTGAGCTTGGAGAGCAAACCCTAAGTGCATGTGTTGCATTAGGCAGTGGATTGTGTATCCACTTGAGCGTTGACACTTGATTAGTTCAGGTGAAAGTTGAGTCTTGTTACTCTTGGTGTTTGCCGACACCTAGACGGTATGGAAGCGTCGTGACCGGTGATCTTCTCTAGAAGCTTGTGAGAAGGCCCGGCGTGGTTGTGAGTTGTTTGGTGCTTGCCATCTCCGGAGTGGAGGAAGAGCAACCCTAGTGGAACGAGGTGTTGGTTCGTGTTGGAACCGGTCCAAGTGGTTGGACTTACCTCGGAGGTGTTGGCTTAATTAGTGGAGCCGGTCCAACTTGGTTGAGCTTACCTCAACGTGGATTAGGGGAGACCGGCAAGTCTCCGAACACCACGGTAAAACATAATTGTGTCATCTTGGTTTGTGCTTGTGCTTTACTTGGGCAATTTACATTCTTACTTTAATTGCCTATATATCTCTGTATGATTGCTCACATTCAATTGTATTCATATTGTTGGTGCACTTAGTGGAGACAAGTTGATTTAGATTTTAATTGTGCAAAACCAATTTGTTATTAGCTTCTGCATTATTAATTGGTTTTAGCCGAAAGAATTTTTAAAACCGCCTATTCACCCCTCTTTAGTCGGCCTCCTCGATCTTACAAACGCCTCTGGCTCCCTCTCTCCGTCGCGCGTCCCATCTTGGCATGCCGCGTGCAGCGCGTCCTGTCCCGGCTTTGCCGCTCCCGCCGGCGCACCGCCCACGTCAGCCCGCATCATCGCGTCAACCCCGCCTAGCGCCCACACGCTTCACATCCCTTCCTCTTTTCCGCAAGCCTGCCTGCCTCCGGCTGCTCATTGCCAGCCGCCACTCGGCCCTTGCGCCGCCATCGAGCTCCAACAGCCATCTCCACCCTCCCCTTCGGCTATATAAAGCTCTGGCCGTCCCCTTATACTTCCCGCTTTGCTTCCCCTCTCTGTTGGTAAGTCCCCCGAAGAATGCCGCCACCTTCGTCTCCGTTTCATCCCTTACGGTCACCAATCGAGCCTCGGAGCACCACACTCCAATTGCTGATGCCTGGAGCACCGAGTGAGTACCCCGAGGCCATCCCGAACCGCATCGACCCTCTTCTCCACTCCGGCAAGTTCCCCGTGCAAGTCTCCTCGCTGTCGCCTTAGTCAACACCGACAACCTCCCTTCGACCACCTCCGGCCTCATTCCTTGCACCGGTGAGATCCTTGTAACCTCGTAATGCTTTTGCGCTCACATGTTTACTGGAAGCGCCGTTGGGACCCCTTGGCCGCCGAGACCCGTTGCGCCACCGGCCGCACCACCACCCCCATCGAGACCTCCTTGCTCTAGGCGTCCCATTTTGCCTCTCCCTACGCTGCCGCAATTCTCTCCGCCGTCGGCGAGCCCAAGGCTGCACGCGCCCGGGGCCTCCTCCCCTGTCCGAAGCCCATACAGGTTGCTCGACATTTAACTCCCGTAATCCTGGTCTTAAGGGTAATCATTTACTTAGCTACATTAATCCTAGGCTTAAATGTGTTTTGTCCATTTAACGTGTGGGTCTAAGGCTTATTTAATAGGCTAATTAAAAAGAAACTCATGGTTACCCTATTAGCTCAATGACCAGTGGGCCCAACTCAATTAATGGAAGTCAATCATCAGTGGACCAGAGGACCGTACGCCTATGGACTTTGTCCATGAGTTGTGCCATGAGCCCAGTCACTGCGCACTGGACCCCACCTATCAAAGTTTCTCTCCCCCTTTTTGTTTTCCTTGTTTTAATTCAAAAGCGAACTTCAGATGATCCTTTCTCCCTCTTTTTTTAACTCCAAAATTGTGAAACTTGTTTCTAAAAATTTGTAAATTTATGATCTACTTGTTGGCACTGGTTTTGTGCAGTTTGGAGTTTATCTATTATCTATTGTTATTTATTTGCTTTCCTTGATTATTTGTTCTTTTTCGGCATGTTCGTCCGAATAGAGTTCGAAGAAGCGGAGACCTTCAATTTGATCAAGCACAAGATTATCAGGACCCTCTTACCCTAGACCCAGGTGAGTCAATACTTTGATAATATTGAACCTATATTTTATACAAATTATATTTTTTAAATATCAAATTGCATGCTTTAATTCCTTAAGCAAATGTATGTCAAATGTGTTGGACCGAAAAGGCGACTAGAGGGGGGTGAATAGGAGAACGCTCACTTTTTCATAAATAATTGATTCAATAATATTTTACTCCAGTAGCTATGGAAGCTATGAAGATCAGTATATCAGTACAGCGGAGACTAATATTGAATCCAATTTAAACCCCTAAACAATACGACAAAATCAACAAAGTCTAATGCAATTCAATGCATCAAGGGTCGGACATTGGTCAATAGCGATCCGAACGATTGCTCACGGTCGATCGGTGACTCGGCCGGTCCGACCGCCGCCAAGAACAGAGCGCAAAAACTGATGACGGTTGCAAATAGATGAAACTTTTGATCTACAACTCCAAACTTGATGAAACTTGGAACACACCTTCTCTATGATGTCAGGAACCTATTCCAATCAAAGATTATGATAATTCTTGGAAGAATAACTATCCTTTCCGTTTGATTGAGAAGGGTTCAAAACCGGGTCAAAACAAAAATTAGATCCAAAATCTTGCTCGTGGGTGATTGATGATCAAGATGATCCTAGATATGTTTCCACATGTCACAGCAAGCTAGATCATGTGAAGAATTCAATCAAAAACTCGTGAATCAAAGAAAATTCAAAATCATCAAATATAGAGAAAGAACACAAAGAGACAAGACATGATCAAACTTTCTCTAGATTGATTTGATATGATATGGGCTTACAGCCACTCCATCAATGGAGGACAATGCTCAATCCAAGAGCACAAAAATCAAATCAAAATCTCTAGAACCCTAGCCACCACAAAAGCTCTCCCTAAGAAAATTAGGGTTTCAAATAGCAAAAGAGACGAAGAGGGGGTGCAGCCACCTCCCCTCCTATTTATAGTGGAGGCTTATACCTTCTAGAAGTTTGACTCAATTGGGCTCCCGTTAAGGCTCAAAACAAACAGGACATATGTGCACTCATTTTAATGCGTCGTCTTTAACGCCTCTTGACCTAATTAGCTACACCTTGCGCCATCTTGTGCCTCGGATTAGCCAATAGGTCACCCTTGTCCATCTTGCACCACGCTTGAGTACATTGACTCACCCAAGATCGCCGATCGCTTCGACCTCGCTCTCCAAGCCTAGTCCCGATCATCCTCGCCGTTGACCGTCGTTGACCACCAAGCAACATGCACAACAATAGACAAGTAAACCGAATTTAGGAACAAGTTCTTCACAACTTGACCCATGTTAGTCAAAACATGCATCATGCAACATATATGCCCTGAAACTCATGACTTTGACCTAACAATCGAACATCGTCACCACAACGGGCGACGATCAAAGTGAAAACCGGTCAGATCGCCCCCAGGGCCGGTCTGACCGCCAGTGGGGACTTGGCCGAATTTCCTCTCTGGAAAACTGAAATCTACTGGAATTTTCAAACCAATAGAACTTTTGACAGAAACTTCAAAAATTATGGGACCAAGTGCAATAGAATCTCCTCTCTTGCCTACACCCTCTATTTTTGGCCCAGCTCAATCCACACTTTCTGAAGTTGGCCGGTCCGATCGCCGCTATGGCCGGTCGGATCGCCCTTGGACCGGATAGACCGCCGCCCTAGCTGGTTAGACCGGTTATGGCCTGACAGCACTGTTTCTTTGTCAAAAACACGCAAAACGACAAATCATTAACGCCATTGCCAATTATCACATCATCCTAAGATCTGGAGCATATCCCCATGATATACACAAAATGATATTAAGATAGTTAAATACCAACTTGACGATTAAATAATTATTATACCATCTCTTGACAACTGAATTCTCTAATCCTTGTCACCCTAGTAATTATATGGTAACCTACTAGTTATAGTTTGTACTTAAACGATATGCTAGTCTTGCTTAAGTACCAGGGTACTAACTACTCAAATCATCATCTTTTAATCATGAAAGTGGTTTTGGGCAGTCATTGAGTGTAAATGACCGAGATGTTGAAATAATGTAATTTATGTTCCCCAAAAACCCAAATAACTTGCTATTGCCATATCTGGGCGTATGGTACAATGGATGGTATGATGATGGGTGCTAATGCAGCCCAAGGAATGCTGGTTTGTGGTTGGTATGTGGAATGAACTGCCCAGATGGTCCCTAAGGACTTAATCATGTGATGACCTCCTAATGTAAAACAGTACAACCACAAGTCTATAATAGTGTCAACCTGACCAACTAATCTGTATCCACCAATGCGAGTTGTATCACTGGAGTGACCCATGAGTTGTGTAGCTGGCATAAGCCGTCGTGGACACGGGTCGGGATGCTGGCATAAGCCGTCGTGTGGCGCAAGATGGGGTTTGGGGGCATGGTTGATGCAGGTGTGTGCGCGTAACCACTCTCAGATGAAATCTTAGCGGGTGCAACTAACACCGAGGGATGCATTGTAAAGGTCTTGCGGTGATCTCCCCTTGATTCACATGTCTAAGGAAACATGTGTATATATCCAAACGATCATCTCTTGTGGATAAAGATGTACAACCTCTGCAGAGTGTAATAAACTATTGGAACAGTCGTGCTCATAGTCAAGGGTACGCATGAGAAATTACATGAGTTAGTTCTATTTATAAAACTTTGTGGGTGGGATAAAAATCTGTCGGGCTGATGTAACCCTGAATTTGGTTTTGTCTGGGTGGAAGTACCCTAGAGATGTTAATAGGTGGATGTAACATTTGCCATTATTAATATTGCATAATTATTCTCTTTATTAAAATGTGATTTAGTTAAAATGCCAAGTGATATAAATTTCTAATATTGGTAATTAAATGTTGCTTTGAGCAAATAAAAGAACCCAAGTCATGCTTGTTAAACCTTGCATGTATATTATTGTATCTGTTGTGTTGGCTCGTGAGCACATAAGTTGTGCTCATCCTCACTCTTTCCCCCAAACCCTTAGAACCCGCGGATCATGGAGATTACGCCTACTACGAGGATCTAGATGTCGATGGGCAAAGGAATGATGAAGAGTAATTTAGTTCCTTAGTCTGGTTCTCACCTAAGTCTAGCTGGTTCCGCCGGTGCTTGCGTACAACCTATATTATCCAAATCATTAGTTAATATCGGTCATACACAAGCTACCTCAGTCGCTTGCATGTGGAAAGATATGCCCTACCCCTTTTGTTTCCGCTACCGTTTCTGTAATTTATGTAATGTACTCATTTGGCCTAGTCGACCCTTATTGTAAACTCGACCCGATGCGGTCTAATTGAACTCTGATGATTATAATATTATGAATATTTCGGTCTACGATATGTATGAGTTGATTCAATAATGTATCCTGTTAGTGCTATCTACTGATCCAGAAAGTAGCGTAGTATTTTCACAGAGAATTCTGGATTATGATATCCGAGTCCGACAGAGCTGGTATCAGAGCGTACGACTGTAGGATCCTTAGTTAGACTGGTCGTTGTCTTAGGACTTGTGTCATATTTCCAAAAAAACCTAAGAAAAACTTTGGCAAAATATAGCGTACTTATTGCTTTCTACTCATCACTCTTAGTTCTGCACTTAACTGTACTTTCGTAATGTTTTTCTGACTATCCCTTTTTGTTTCAAAATTTTAGGTGGCCGCATCGTCGTTCGAGGGCCCGTGGGATTCTTCTCTCACGGGAAGATGTCTTACAGTTCGTGGGCATTCTCCGCTAGCTGATGCAGTACCTGGGGTATTACTGCTCACCTATCTTCAGGGGTCAGATGACTCAGATCTTGGACTGAGAGTCCTGTAGCATGGAGATTTTTCTCTATGCCAGGAAGGGTGAGTTTGTCGCTCACACCTTCAAGGCCCCGGCACCCCGGAGCAGTTGTCCTGATGCAGTTCAGGATGCTGCATGCTTCGTGTCCACCCGCTTGTGCTGGATGTACGGGGATATCCTACTGAGTTTGCCTTTTCGCCATCACCTGTACCTCCCCGATGGAGAGCGCTACCCAGAAGTCTTCGACAACAGAGATGATGATCCCTGCTGGACGCACCATGTGCAGTTGACACATGCATTGACAGCTACCGTCAACACCGCCATGGACAAGATTGCCCAACTTCGGATGCTCCTCACTTCCAGCTATGAGTACCCCGACACCCTCCGCAACAACATGTTCAGGTATGGTGAAGCCCACCGTGAGATGAGGCGAGAGAGGGATGTCGCCATTGCCGAGTTGGCACGGATCATAGTAGCTGCAGCGATCTCTACCCCAGTGCCTCCCCCACTGCTAGCTGCCGCCTCCAGCAATCGTGACGCTGGATCGACCACTCCGCCCCAGAGGAGCCCGCACCAGGATGACTGCGCGCAAGAGTGTGCGCCACCCCAGTCCACCGCCCGCCATCGATCTTGGAGAGTCCAGCCGTGGGCGCAGTCTCAGCCTCTCCCGCTCCTGCTCCTGTTCGCCCAGCCTTGGCAGTGATCGTTCCCGTTCTAACTCGCCGGCTTTCAGTCAGAGTCTTTCCCGTTCCCGCTCCCCAGGCAACTGCACCGCTTGTGGTAGCCAGTTTTCGATGGAGGAGTAGTCGGGCTAGTCTAGGTTAGCTAGCAGTGCTTGCTAGGCAGTCTTTTGGTTACAAGCACCTTTTTGTTTTCATCTTTTGTAGGCGTTGTGTTTGTACCCTGTATCATGGCTTAGCATAGCCTATATACTATGTTCTAGAAGTCATGTAAACATTTAACCCCCTTATTATTAATATGATGTAGCCATTCTAGGCTTTGTGTGGTATTTGATTATTTTCCTGGTTTGATTTAAGATTTTATGTGTGCCTTAGAGGACTAGTGAACCCTCATATATATCCTCTAGTTCTAACCTAGGTTGTTCTCTCAGATAGCACCTAGGAGAGCTGTCACCCTAAGCCGTGGTGCTTTTGCGACAGGCCGAGGAAGAGGTCGTGGCTGTGGTCGTGGTCAAGAGCTACCTCTCCCACCGCCAGCCAACCCGACAATGGCGCAGGTCATGTTCCAACAGATGCAGATCCTCCAAGCTTTGCTCGCTAGTCAGCAGACCAGAGCAATCGATCGCAACTCCAAGTTGGCAGATTTTCTCAGAACAAGACCTCTCACCGTCACCTCCGCCAATGAACCACTGGAGGCTGAAGATTGGCTCAAAGATACTGAGAATAATCTTCATCTCGTCCGATGCTTAGAAGAAGATAAAGTGGACTTTGCCACCCACTAGCTGAAAGGAGCCGCCGTTGCTTGGTGGGAAAACCACCTCGCTGCCAGTGGTGAAAGTCCAGTGGCTGACGAAGGATCAGCAAGAGGAGGAGAAACAGCAGCACCTGAGACCGAGGGTCAACAAAACCCCATCACAGAAGAGATTGCTGAAGCACAGCTAGCAGTAGAAGATGAATAAGCATGGCATACAATTCCTTAGAGAGAATTCAAGCTCGCCTTTAGAACCAACTTTGTTCCAGCCAGCACAATGAGATTGAAGAAAAATGAGTTTAGAGCTCTCAAGCAAGGTCAAATGTCTATCAATGAGTACTTAAACAAGTTTAACCAGCTCGCCCGCTACGCCCCAAGTGACGTCGCTGACGAAGAAGAGAAGATTGATCGCTTCGTCAAAGGAATGCGTGAGGATATGAGAGTCCAGCTTATCCTAAACGACTTTCCCAGCTTCCACCATTTGATCAACAAACCTCTCGTATTGGAAAACGAGAAGAAGACCGTGGAAATCAGCCGCAAGAGAAAGATGATATTTCAGAAGCCATAGAGTAACTTTCCTCAGAAGTCAACCTTCCATGGTAGCTCATCTTTCATACCTTCTGTAGCTTTGCCGCCAAGAGCTCAAACTCCAGCTCCGCATCCTAATGGGAATGGTTTTCGCACCCTTCGCCCCGCCGGACAACCCATAGCAAACTATCCGACAACTCATCTCCATTGCTTCCACTGTAGAAAGAAATGACATTTCGCTAACCGGTGCCCTCAACGCCAAAACACTCCCACGAAGTTCAAGCCAGGAGCCACATCAGCTCAAGGCCAGTCATCAACTCCAATCATCAACTCCAAACAAGGGTCATCAGACTCCACAAGCACCCAGGTCTACCTCAACACCAAACTGTGGCCGTGTGAACCATGTCACAACAGAGGCGGCACATGAAGCTACCGGAGTCCTAATGGGTACGTTCTCTGTTAAATCAGTACCAGCACAAGTTTTGTTTGATTCTGGAGCTTCACATTCTTTTATATCAAGGAAGTTTGTTGAAAGGCTTAAACTGCCAACCTTTAAGTTAAAGAAACTCGTGGTACTTAGCTCACCCGAGGGACACTTATATGCTACCTAGTAAGTCCCCAAGTAGAGATTACTATAGAAAATTTTGGATTCCTAGCAAACCTCTTAGTGCTTCAAGCCCAAACTCCGGACATCATCCTAGGGATGAATTGGTTGGCCAGATACCAAGGAATGATAGACTGCGCCAACAGAAAGGTGGTACTTACCAAGGGCCCCGGAACCACGATAAAAGTTTATGTGGACCGCTCCACTGGTTTGGATCACGTGATCCATAACCTCGAGGAGATTTCACTGGAGACAACGCCTGTAGTTCAAGATTACCCAGAAGTTTTTCCAGAAGAATTGTCTGGCATGCCACCAGGCCGAGACATCAAATTTGTGATCAACATAAAGCCAGGGATCGACCCGATTGCCAATAGACCATATAGAATGGCCGTCGACGAGCTTGAAGAGCGAAAGGCACATATGGAAGAGTTGCAAGACAAATGTTTCATCAGACCTAGCTCATCCCCCTGGGGTTCGCCAGTAATTTTCATAAAGAAAAAGGACGGCACTGCCAGACTGTGTGTGGATTATAGAGCCCTCAATGATGTGGCCATCAAGAACAAGTACCTTTTGCCCTGCATTGATGATCTGTTCGATCAGCTAACAGGAGCAGCAGTGTTCTCCAAGATAGACCTAAGGTTAGGATACCATCAGCTTAAGATCAGGACTGAGGATATCCCTAAAACGGCTTTCACCACTCGGTATGGCCTGTATGAGTTCACAGTTATGTCGTTTGGCTTGACCAATGCCAGCCTACTTCATGAACCTCATGAATAAAGTATTCATGGAATACCTAGATAGGTTTGTGGTCGTGTTCATAGATGACCTTTTAATCTACTCCAAGACCAATGAAGAACATGCAGAACATCTGCATTTGGTTTTAGAGAAACTTAAAGAACACCAGCTTTATTCCAAATACAACAAGTGTGAGTTTTGGCTCCAAGAGATCAGTTTCCTCGGACATATTGTATCCGCTGGAGGAGTCACAGTTGATTTATCGAAAGTAGAAGCTGTTTTGGAATGTAAACAACCAACTCCAGTGACCGAAGTGTGTAGTTTTCTTGGATTGGCCGGGTACTACCAACGCTTCATAGAAGGGTTCTCCAAGTTGTACAAACCAATGACCCACCTGCTAAAGAAAGAAAAGAAGTATGAATGGATAGAAGCCTGTGAAAAGAGTTTTCAGGAGATAAAGAATAAGTTAACCACTGCACTAGTGTTAGTCTTGCCAGACATACACAAAGACTTTGAAGTTTATGGCTGTGTGCTCATGTAAGGAGGAAAAGTCGTGGCATATGCATCCAGACAACTCCGTCCCCATGAAGACAACTATCCAACTCATAATTTGGAGTTAGCAGCAGTAGTGCATGCCCTAAAGATTTAATGGCATTACCTGATTGTAAATCATTGTAACATCTTTACATACCACAAGAGTCTCAAGTATATTTTCACCCAAACGTATCTCAATCTCCAACAAAGAAGATGGCTAGAGCTGATTAAAGATCATAATTTGGATGTTCACTATCATCCTGGAAAGGCTAATGTAGTAGCCGATCCATTAAGCCGTAAGTCCTATTGCAATAGTGTCATGATTCAAAAACCGTAACCTAAGCTCTATAAGGAATTAGAGGTACTTAACCTCGAGATAGTAGAACAAGGCACCATAGCAGCTATGGAAGTTCAACCGACCTTATAAGAGCAGATCAAGACCGCTTAAGAAGGACATCCTGGAGTTCAGAAATTCAAACAACTCATGGCCAAAGGAAAAGCCTCTAAAATGATCAAAGACCAATAAGGAATCCTATGGTATGGGAAACATCTCTTTGTTCCCCACCAGAAGGAGCTCAAGGATTTGATTCTGAAAGAAGCTCATAACTCAGCATACACCCTGCATCCAGGCAGCACCAAGATGTATCAAGACATGAAGATTCTATATTGGTGGCCACGAATGAAAAGATACATTGCTGAATTTGTAGCTTGTTGTGATGTCTGCCACGGATCAAAGCCGAACACCAAAGACCTGCAGGATTGCTTCAACCACTACAAATCCCTTAGTGTAAATGGGAATAAATTAGAATAGATTTTATTACTAGTCTGCCGTGAACCAAGTCCGAATACGATTCAATATGGGTCATAGTCGACAAGTTGACAAAAGTAGCCCATTTCATCCCTGTGAAGACCACATACAAGGGAGACAAATTAGCTGAGTTGTATATGGCTCGTATCGTGTGTCTACATGGAGTACCCAAGAGAATAGTCTCATATCAAGGTTCTCAATTCACCTTACATTTCTGGGCTAATCTTCATGATGCACTAGGGACTCACCTAAACTTTAGCATAGTGTATCATCCCCAGACTGATGGACAGACTGAAAGAGTAAATAAGATTCTAGAAGACATGATTCGGGCCTATGCTTTAAAATTTACCGTAGACTGGGAAAGATGTCTACCGTACGTAAAATTCTCCTACAACAATAGTTACCAGTCTAGTCTGAAATATCCCCGTTTGAAGCACTCTATGGGAGAAAATGCAGAACTCCTCTTCATTGGTCAGAATCAGGAGAAGATTATATCTTTGGACCGGATATCCTCAAGCGCATGTAGAGAAAAGTCCGATCGATCGAGATCGCCTCTACGCCGCCTACCCGCATGTAAGAGTTATGCCGACAATCATCGCAGGGAATTAACATTCGAGGTCGGAGACCATGTGTATCTTAAAGTATCACCTCTTCGAGGAAAGCGGAGATTTAAAGTGAAAGAAAAGTTTGCACCAAGGTACATAGGCCCGTTTCCAATCACCGCCAAGCGTGGAGAAATAGCCTACTAGCTGGAGTTACCAGCAAGTTTGTTAGAAGTCCACAACATGTTCCACATCTCTCAACTCAAGAAATGACTCAAAGTGCCTGAAGAGCAAGCTCCAGTTGAAGCTATCGTGCTCCAGAAAGACCTGTCGTATCCAGAACATCCGATCAAGATCCTTGATGTCGTGGAGAAGCAAACAAGACGCCGAATCATCCGTCTCTACAAAGTTCAGTGGAACAACCACTAGGAAAGAGAAGCTACTTGGGAGCGCGAAGACCATTTGAAGTTAGACTGCCCTTATATGTTTTTTAGAGTAGATCGAATCTCGGGGTCAAGATTCTTTTTATGGTGGGTAGGTTTTGTAACAGCTTATTTTCGTTTCGTGAGTAGTATTTTAAGTTTTCAATTTGATTTCAAAGCTCAACTAAATTACCCAAGTTTCAAATCCTCAAATTCAAAAGCTCTCAAAAATATTTCAATTCTCTTCGGCTTGGCCCAGCCCATCCTGGCCCCTTCCTTTTTCCCCCAACCCAACTCCCCCTGTTCCCCTTTCTTCCCGTTCTCCCGACCAACCTCCCCCTTCGGCTATATAAAGCTCTGGCGGCCCATTTATCCTTCCTGCTTTGCTTCCCCTCTCTGCTGGTAAGTCCCCCGAAGAAAGCCACCACCTTCGTCTCCGGCCGTTTCGTCCCCTACGGTTGCCTAATCGAGCCTCAGAGCACCGCACTCCAATTGCTCATGCCTGGAGCACCGAGTGAGTACCCCGAGGTCGTCCCGAACTGCGTCGACCCTCTTCTCCCTCCCCGGCAAGTTCCCTGTGCAAGTCTCCTCGCTACCGCCTCAGTCAACGCCAACAACCTCCCTCCGACCACCTTCGGCCTCATTCCTTGCACCGGTGAGATCCTTGTAACCTCGTAATGATTTTGCGCTCATAGGTTTACTGGAAGCACCACTGGGACCCCTTGGCCGCCGAGCCCCATGGCGCCACCGTCGCTCGTCTCCAGTGCGCCACCGGCCGCACCACCACCCCCATCGAGACCTCCTTGCTTTGGGCGTCCCATTTTTTCCTCTCTCCCACGCAGCTGCACTTACCTCCGCTGGCGGTGAGCCCAAGGCTGCACGCGCCCGTGGCCTCCTCCCCTGTCTGAAGCCCAGACCAAGCGCCCGTGCACTGTAGCTCGACATTTAACTCCTGTGATCCTGGTCTTAAGGGTAATCATTTACTTAGCTACATTAATCCTTGGATTAAATGTGCTCTGTCCATTTAACCTGTGGGCCCAAGGCTTATTTATTGAGGCTAATTAAAAAGAAACTCATGGTTACCCTATTAGCTCAATGACCAGTGGGCCCAACTCAATTAATGGCAGTCAATCATCACTGGACTGGAGGACCGTACACCTATGGACTTTGTCCATGAGTTGTGCCATGAGCCCAGTCACTGTGCACTGGACCCCACCTGTCAGAGTTTTTCTCTCCCTTTTTGTTTTCCTTGTTTTAATTCAAAAGCGAACTTCGGATGATCCTTTCTTTCTCTTTTTTTAACTCCAAAAATTGTGAAACTTGTTTCTAAATATTTGTAAATTTAAGATCTACTTGTTGGTATTAGTTTTGTGCAGTTTGGAGTTTATATATTATCTATTTTTATTTGTTTACTTTCCTTGCTTATTTGTTATTTTTCGGCACGTTCGTCCGAATAGAGTTCGAAGAAGCAGGAGATATTCAATTTGATTAAGCACAAGATTATCAGGACCCTCTTACTCTAGACCCAGGCGAGTCAATACTTTGATCATATTGAACCTACATTTTTTGCAAATTATATTCTTTTAAAATATCAAATTGCATGCTTTAATTCCTTATGCAAATGTATATCAAATGATCCTAAAGTAGTTAAATACCAACTTGATGATTAAATAATTATCATACCATCCCTTGACAATTGAATTCCCTAATCCTTATCACCATAGTAATTATATGGTAACCTACTAGTTATAGTTTGTACTTAAGCGACATGCTAGTCTTGCTTAAGTATCGGGGTACTAACTACCCAAATCATCATCTTTTAATCATGAAAGTGGTTTTGGGCAGTCATTGGGTGTAAATGAATGAGATGTTGAGATAACGTAATTTATGTTCCCCAAAACCCAAATAACTTGCTATTGCCATATCTGGGCGGATGGTACGATGGATGGTATGATGATGGGTGCTAATGCAGCCCAAAGAATGCTGGTTTGTGGCTGGTATGTAGAATGAACTGCCCAGATAGTCCCTAAGGACTTAATCCTATGATGACCTCCTAATGTAAAACAGTACAATCACAAATCTATAATGGTATCGACCTGACCAACTAATCTGAATCCACCAATGCGAGTTGTACCACTGGAGTGACCCACGAGTCATGTGGCTGGCGTAAGCTGTCGTGGACACGGGTCAGGATGCTGGCATAAGTCGCTGTGTGGCGCAAGAGAGGGTTTGGGGGCATGGTTGATGCAGGTGTGTGCGCATAACTACTCTGAGATGAAACCTTAGTAGGTGCAACTAACACTGCGCGATGCATTGTAAAGGTCTTGTGGTGATCTCCCCTTGATTCACATGTCTAAGGAAACGTGTGTATATGTCAAGACGATTATCTCTTGTGGGTAAAATGTACAATCTCTACAGAGTGTAATAAACTATTTGAATAACCGTGCTCACGGTCAAGGGTAGGCATGGGAACTTACATGAGTTAGTTCTATTTATAAAACTTTATGGGTGGGATAAAAATCTGTCGAGCTGATGTAACCCTGAATTTGGTTTTGCGTGGGTGGAAGTACCCCAGAGATGTTAATAGGTGGATGTAACCACCATAAAAAATAACCATAAGGTGGAGGTAACATTTGCCATTATTAATATTGCACAATTATTCTCTTTATTAAAATATGATTTAGTTAAAATGCTAAGTGATAGGACTTTCTAATATTAGTAATTAAATGTTGCTTTGAGCAAATAAAAGAACCCGATCCATTCTTGTTAAACCTTGCATGTATATTATTGTATCTGTTGTATTAGCTCACGAGCACAGAAGTTGTGCTCATACTCGCTCTTTCCCCAAACCCTCAGAATCCGTGGATTATGGAGATTATGCCTACTACGAGGATCCAGATGTCGATGGGTAAGTGAATGATGAAGAGTAGTTTAGTTCCTTAGTCTGGTTCTCGCCTCAGTCTAGCTAGCTCCGCCGGTGCTTGCGTATAACCTATATTATCCGAGTCCTTGGTTAATATCGGTCGTACACGGGCTACCTTGGTCGCTTGCCTGTGGAGAGATGTGCCCTACCCTTTTGCTTTCGTTACCATTTCTGCAATTTATGTAATGTACTTATTTGGCCTAGTCAGCTCGTATTGTAAACTCGACCCGATGCGGTCTAATTGAACTATGATGATTGTAATATTATGAATATTTCGGTCTACGATATGTATGAGTTGATTCAGTAATGTATCCTATGAGTGCTATCTACTGATACAGTTAGTAGCGTAGTGTTTTCACAGAGTATTCTGGATTATGAAATCTGGGTCCGACAATTGCCTACATAGATGTGGATTGGGCTAGTTGTCCATTGTCGCTGCGTTCCACCTTAATTAGGCTACTACTTGTTCCTTGGTGAGAACTTGGTGTCTTTGTCGTCAAAATGCCAAAACACCATTTCTCGATCCAGCACAAAGGCCAAATATCGAGCAGTGGCTAATGTTGCAGCCAAGGCTACATGGCTTCGGCAACTTCTTCAGGAGTTACATCGCCCCCTTCGGAAGGCCACCATCGTGTTCTATGACAATGTTGGCGTCGTTTACATGTCCAGTAACCCGATCCAACATCAACATACAAATCACATCGAGATTGATCCCCACTTCGTTCACGATCACGTTGCCATGGGGCAGATTCACACGCTACATGTCCCTCGTCATCACAGTTTGCCGATAGCTTCACCAAGGGACTATAGTTATCGTTCTTCCTCGACTTTGAGGCCAGTCTTAACGCCCGTCAAGCTGTCGATGCGATTTCGGGAGTGTTAGCATGTATAGTATGTGTGCCATGTATGGAAATGTATGATTGATTTGATATTCTTTGACATCGTTTTCCATCTTGTATAGTTGGAAACCTATCTGTACTTCGGCATGGTCATCAAAATGCAACTTTAACCACTAATTACTATTGTGAAATATTTGTAAACCCCAATAAAATTATAATATTATGAAAGTACTTTTTGAGATAAATTCACATATATGATTTTCATATATATAATCTAAATATTTAAAAATATATAAATAACCAAAGTTTTTAAATTTAACTGCACATATTCTAAAATGACTTTTTTTTGTGAACTTAGAGAGTAATATATTGAACCAATGGAATGCCATCTCCGTTTGGCTCATTCCCCGAACTTACACAAACTATGCAAAGTTCTCTTTGTATGTCTCTCTCTCTCTCTCTCTCTCGCAGACACACTGCACGCACGCGCGCGCGCATGCGTACCATGCAAGCATTCCCATTCCCATTTCCATTCCAAGCGAAAAGCGAACAAGATCCCCTTAACCTAACCGTCCGCTTCGTGAACCTCCCACTACTTGGTCGATCTGCATGCTGTACGTCATACGAATCTATCAAAGTTGAAACCAAAGCCAAGCCTCGGCTCCTCGCCTCTCTCCCATCACATCGATCACAACCCTTTTCCTTACCACTAATTCCCCGGCCCGTTCAATTCGATTCAACGGCCACGATCCACCGACCCCTGCCAAAGATATTGCATGCCCATGCCCATGCCATGCATGCATGACGTGGCCGCACAGCCACAGCGCCCCCTGTCGCTTGCGTCGCGCGCTATAAAAGTCACCAACTCGATCGACCGTGGCTAGAATTAAGCTCACTAGCTAGTGATCGCATTACACGCACCTTGTTCTTGCACAAGATTTTTCGTATAGATATAGCTAGTACGTTCTCCATTTGCTAGCTAGTTCTTCAACAAGGAGATCGGGAGGAGAGTCGGCGCCGGAGAGGAAGAAGATGATCGGGTGGGGCGACGTGTACAAGGTGGTGGCGGCGACGGTGCCGCTCTACTTCGCGCTGTTCCTGGGATACGGGTCGGTGAGGTGGTGGCGCATCTTCACGCGGGAGCAGTGCGAGGCCGTCAACCGCCTCGTCGCCTTCTTCGCGCTGCCCTTCTTCACCTTCGAGTTCACGCTGCACACCGACCCCTTCCAGGTCAACTACCGAGCCGTCGCCGCCGACGTCATATCCAAGGTCGTCATCGTCGCCGTCATCGGCGCCTGGGCCAGGTTCCTCGGCAAGGGCGGCTGCGCCGTTAGCTGGTCCATCACCAGCTTCTCGCTCTCCACGCTCACCAACTCGCTCGTCGTCGGTGTGCCCACGGCGCGGGCCATGTACGGCGAGTGGGCGCAGCAGCTCGTCGTCCAGCTCTCCGTCTTCCAGGCAATCGTATGGCTCACGCTCCTGCTCTTCGTGCTCGAGGTCAGGAAGGCCGCCATCGGCATGTACGTCGACGGCGCAACCGACTGTGACGGCGCTCTTCCCGAGTCGCCGGTCAAGGACGTCGAATCAAACGGCAACGGCGGCGGCGTGGCTGTGGTCGCCGAGGAAGGCGTCGTTGCGGTGAGCGGCGGCAAACCGTCGCTGTGGGTGCTGGTGAAGGTGGTGGCGCAGAAGCTGGCGCGCAACCCCAACACCTACGCCAGCTTCGTCGGTATCACCTGGGCCTGCGTTGCCAACAGGTACGTAAACCCGTATACGTACGTATGTATATATACATGTATGCTTGTATATAAGCATTTGTACAGTATTTTATTATTATTAAGGCAAGATTGACTACAAAACCTCACAATTTCATGTCATTGGTGGTAGAATACCTAAATTTTATATTTTTACCGAAAAACACTACAATAATGTGTATCTTTATCGTAAGACACTGTAACCATTATAATAACAATGTTCATTGTTTTGAAGAGATAAATAATTCAAAATGAACTTCATGCCCTTCTCCTCTTCTTCCTCCGTATTTATTCCTCTGCTTCTCTCCTCCCAACTCCTCATTTTCTTCCCAATTTTCTTCTCTCTCTCTCAACATGAAGCCCTTCTTCCCCGCCGCACATTAAGGCACTAGTAGCGGGCGTCGCGTTGCACGATCGGGCATGACGATGGTACGGTAGACCTGCGTGACGCCGTTGCGGATGAAGAGGACAATGGGGGCGACGACATCGGCAAGAACTACGATGACAGACGATGATGCACAACAGAGGAGCTCACTGGTGTAGTCGATCGGGGAGGCGGGGCAACGGCGGTAGCGGAAGGAGGTGCTACGATGGCGGGGTTCCACATACGCGATGGACCGTAGATGATTGATGGGAAAGACCGACGGGGGCGCGAGGAAGATAAGGTTGCACTCAGTTTTAGATGGAGCTCATCGGAGGGGAGGACTTTATCGCGGTGGCGGGGCTGACCGAAGACGATAGCATCGGTGATTTAGTGCATAAAAGAGGAATTTTCTTGATGGCTTTTGATGAGCGAGGTATATGGTGCATTTTGACATGAGCCAAATCCCCAAGAGATCACCGGATTGAAGAGATAGCACAGCAGTGTGCCCGCCGGCGTCGAAGAAGACAACGACGTTCTAGGCGACGATGCTCTCTAGCAGAGTAATGGTGGTGCGGATGGGAGCATGCAATGTTCCCGAGGGATGTGAACCCGTTTGTGTTGGCGCCCGAGGACGAGGAGGACCACGACGGCCGGAACGGGCGGGCGAGAGCGATGGCCGTGGAAGAGAGGAACTCACTAGTGGCGAACTCCGGCGCTTTCCTAGCCATGCCAGTGGATGCAAGATCACGGTGTGATCATGGTTACCTCCTTGGTGCAGACGGCTTGATCGGAGGTGGTGGTGATGATACAGCTGGCGAAGCATGGGGAGGTCAGAGGCGGTGTGATGCCAGGCGCGATGGCGGAGCCAGCAGCGCGGCCCAGCGCCAGCGTGGTTCCGTCGATGATGCGAATGGGGTAAGGAGTCAACGAGATTGTAATGGAGCGGTTGGGGCTAGCAGGGAGGTCGTTGAGGGAGGCCAAGCGACTAGGCTCGCCAACACACTCTCCTCATCCGACCAGAAATTATATTTTAATGGCTTTAGTGTACTACAATGAAGATTCATAATTTTTTTGTATCTTTCAGCAAAGATATAAAATTTAAAGACACAAAAATTTAGGTATCTTATAGCTAATGACATAAAAATTGTAATATCATGTAACCAATTTTGCATATTATTAATTGTAGTGTGTATATATATGTATGCTCTACTATGTAATATGTAATCGTAGTTGCACCAAGGAAATACCTAACCTTAGTAATACTAGCTCCTATGTATATACGTACAAATATACATACGGAGTTTATCTGTATCAAGATGCACGATGCGTGCATATATGGTTGGAGATGGGTTTGCCGGTTTGGATAGTGATATACCATATGTGTGTGACTTTTGTAATCGTAGTGCGCAGAACGTAGCTAGACGCATCGACGTGTGCTCTGACGTGTAGCTCACCTGCATCTGCATACATGTTGCTCGATCTAATGCTAGCTCCACAGGCTTTGCCTGGCTATAATTTATTTCTCATTTCTTTTCTGCTCCCCGAATGTATGCATGATATGGTATTGCGATGTAATTCACTGGCCATTATTATCGAATTAACGAGTTTTGCAATGTGCGATCTGACGAAATATTTCTGCTTCTGAAATTAACAGGCTGCACATCGCGTTGCCGAGCGCTTTCGAGGGTTCGGTACTCATCATGTCCAAGTCAGGCACAGGAATGGCCATGTTCAGCATGGGTGAGTGACTTCTCAGTAATACTACATTAGTTTTTTTTTTTTTTGGTGGTAAACTACACTTGAAATGAATGTTCGGTTCAGGAGGCTAGCTCCCAGAATCATTTACTGAAACAGGACACGTACCGTTGAGCTATCGCCCAGTGATCTTCCTTTTTATGAATGACTTATCCCCCACTGCATGTTTCTGTTGGTATCTAATACTCCAGCTAGTAATACATATACATATTCCATTGGATAACTACCCAAAAGAAATACAAAGAACCCTATGAAAAAACATAGCAGAAGCTTTTCAGAGGAATCGAACAAAAGGCATAAGTTATACATATCTGTACGTTGCATGCTATGATAGACAGAACTGAAAAAACAGTGAAAGTATATATATATATATATATATATATATATATATATATACGACAGACAGAAAAAAAAAAGAGAAGAAATTCTGGAGTCACGTAATTAATTAACTTTTGGAGCGTACGTCGTTTTCGGATGCAGGATTGTTCATGGCGCAGCAAGAAAAGATCATCGCGTGCGGGCTGAGCTCTGCGGCGCTGGGCCTCGCCCTGAAGTTCGTCCTCGGCCCCGCCGCCATGGCCATCGGCTCCATCGCCGTCGGCCTCCGCGGCGACGTCCTCCGCGTCGCCATCATACAGGCATGTACCAGCTTTCTTATATACATCCATGCATCTCGCTCTCGTCATTAACTTGCTACACGTGTTCATGTACTTTTCTTTAAGCTTGGAGCGGCAAATCCTAAAAAAATTGTTCTTTGTAGTGGCAACTGGCAAACATCTAATTACCCCTAAGTTAGTTGTATATCCAGGCTCTGTAACCACTTAGTCCCGTTTGGAAAACAGAAATTTTACATGATCCCTAAATATCTGGGCAGGAAATCCCCGAATAGAAAAGAAATTCATGCGCTCCAAACAGGTGCAGAGTTACTAGTATATATATGTAGTACTATTAAGTTTATTAGTAAGACAGCATTTCCGTTCAAATAGCAAGGTAGTGGCATATACAGAGGAGCAATAAGATGTTGTATGACCATTGAGATGTGATGGTTGATACTTCATAGTGGTTAGACTTAGACCTAGGCTATGACTCCCCAACTTAGCTGCTTAGCTAGTCATTAACCTCATGCTTTTGCTATGCTGCATATAGTACATGCACCTTCTGTTGTTGGTTGCTACGTAGAGTTGATGGTATGCTGATGTCAATCTACCTTTCGTAGGCATGCAACTTAACTATAAATATTTTATCATTTTACAACAAAGTCTCGAAAGTTTACTTTTGACAAAAATGTCTCCAGCTCGATGATTCCAACTGAACGTTGCGTTACACGACTGATTGATACACGCACACAACTTTTCAGTCCTTACTGCGCGCCCTTATTTTGGACATATATATTAATCTAACTTTAATTAAATAAACAAAAGATTTCACGAAGTCATCTACCATGATTGCATTTCACCGACATTAGATCGCATCCACGGCAAAATATTATCACAGGAGCCGCCCCAAGGTTTTGTTTAGGCGTGTCACACGCCTAGTGCAACACTGGAGAATAAAGGTGCGAAATAAAAACATAGCTAGCTTAGGTACACGGCTAGCTAGCAATGTCTCAAGACAAAGAGAAAAGAAAGAGATACTTGAACAAATGGAGGATAAACTACACATTCCACTGCAATTCCTACGAGAGATTCGAGTACTAGTTTGTCAGCACCGCACATCACCACTAACCTGACCCACTTGGGGCTTTAAGGCCAATGCTGCTTGCAGAGCCACAAACATGAACCCTATTGCTTAAAAACTAAGCATGACCAAAGGCGCAATAGTAGATTAATTAATCGCAACGTTACATGGTCGGTGTGCAAGAGCGCATTCCAAACAAGAGTTGTGAATTTGCTATCAGCATTAGCATGATCATCTTGGTCATCTTGATCTTGTTTACGAGCATTCAAATCATGCACAAACAGACGTCAAACACTAAAACATGCATGCATGAACTGATGAACCCTATCCAAGAACATGGAACACGAACCGGTATTGTTGTTGTTGTTGTCCGGAAATATTCAACATCTCTTTAGGGTAGTGTCTTATCCATGGAGTGGATTGGCCTTCAATGGGGCGGTGCAGCTTCTCAGTTCACACCAAGAAGAGTGCATGTCCCTATTGCTTAGCTACATTTTGACCCCAGCCAAAGATATGAGAGATCAATGAAATCGGTCTGGAATTAAAAGTGTGCTTAAAGTAAAGAAAATTTTGTTCAAATAAAGTGTAGCATGGGCATAGCACCTATGTGGCGGATCTGTTTTGGCATGTTCTAGAGCCTGTCCCCACATGATTCTTGCCATCCGCTAAACAAAAGGGCATGTCAAAAACAGTTAAGTCATTAGCGACCACTCATTGGATGCTTATCGCACATGACGAATCAAACTAAATCGTTAGTTAAACACCAGCACCCATATAGTAATATCATAAGTTCGACAACATAATCATGTTCAAGGTTTTAAAAACCAGTAGTTGCTATCAAGGATAGAAATCGGTAACCGTAGTTTGAAATCCCGCCGGTTTTCACAAATTCAAATTTTGAATTTTGAATTTTGTTGATTTTAAGTAAATTTAAACGAAATTCAACCGAGTTTTCCGAGAAAACCGTAACCGCAGTTCCAATCCTGGTTGCTATTGTGGAGTTGGCACTTAGAAGATGCACCAGGGCAGTCCTACCCATCATGTCAGCCAATGCGCATTTCACTGGAGATGCATTATCCTCATCTGAAACGCCGGGTTTGCTTTCTGGGGGGAAGCAAACTAATTTGATGTATATCACAGTTAAATAATAAAAAAGAATAATTTGGCCTCTTTGTTGCCTGTCTGATATCCCTGTCATCCCTTCATAATACCCACATGTAGCCACTTCCATCCCTGTATATAACATATCTAAAGATGGGAAAGTGGTAACAGTTTTGCTTTGGGGCAACATGCGCTTCTGAATGTTAAGGTAAACACTGTTTCAACTTACCAAACTGGAGGTAACGAGGGGAATGTTAAATTGAAAGTGATCCTCGGAACAAGTGTGAACTCAATTCTAGTCTCCAAGAATTGGTGGTCTAAAAGGAGGGGGAAATTGGTCTCCACCCAGATAGTGGGGGTTCAAGATGATGGGAAGGTTATCTAATGGGAAGGTTATCTATCATCTGGTAGGTGATGCTCGGGTTGGATAGATCTGATCTCAGAAATCAAACATATGTTTTTCTCTATATTGCAACGCTTAATAAGCTCTTGAGATTAACATGAGTGTGTAAAAAGTTATTGTTTCCTTTTCTTTTTAAAAACAAGATTTCCATGTATACATTATTATTCTGTTGACATTTTGTATCTTCCTTAAATGAGGAAACTGTGGCCTGGCTAACCTTTGTTTGAACATTCTGCAGGCCGCGCTACCACAATCCATCACATCATTCATATTTGCAAAAGAATATGGGTTGCATGCCGATGTTCTTAGTACCGCGTAAGTATTTTGAACTGACTACAAACTAAAAGTAGTTGAAGGAAAATATTTCTGCAGACAGCAAATTCTTAGTCTTACACCATTTTGCTGCTCAATTTTGCAGGGTGATTTTTGGGATGCTTGTCTCCTTGCCATTGCTAGTTGGATTTTACATAGTCTTAGAGCTAATTAGGTAGACGCTGAGCCTTCGATAAATCAGGAAAATATAGTTTTCCCTTGAGGCTGCCCAAAGATACATGCTGACAACAAATGTTGTGATATATCTCTTACCTACATTCCTCAATGCATAAAACTACAATGGGTGTTATCGAGTGCTATGGAATACTTTTAACACATATTATGTAACAAGAATGCTTACTTATTCTGTTATTCAAAAGAATGTGTTACAGGAATACTTGGTTCTGAGTCTGATCTCCCTGAGCCAGTCACTTCAGCAGTAAGCAGTTAAAATTCGATATTTATCAAGGATAGTATCAAAGAAGTCATTTGCTCCTTTGAAAATGTATGAGGCGTAAAAATGTGAAACGAAATAAGAAAGAAAAGTTTCAACAGTATTACCTCAGTATACGTTTGATTATATTGCCAAGCTCTTCACCACGATCCTCCTGCACATGGTGTCCTGCATGCATGATAAGTCATGATACCTGATAATCGAAATTAATAACATGCAAAGTGAAGAAAATGGAAGGGAAAATAGATATAGCATTAGTTGCACATGTGTGCATATATCCACACTACTCAAACCAACCTATCCCCAATACAAGCAAGCATGAAAATAATTTGAACTTGCAGTAAGTCTATTCTGTGTCATTTACATTATCATTTCCACTCTTTTTAAGCCGACTAGTTTTCAATATTCAGAGGAGAGTACAGAAACAAACCATTGGCAGCTCTACAAAATTGTGGTTCAGGCCCCCACAAAAATCCTCCACCCCGTCATAGTTGAGCCAACGATCTCTCAAGCTCCAACATATTGTTGTCTGTGACTACTCTATGTATTCCATGAATCACTTGCTAATATGCTCCTCATGGATTCAATGTAAACCTGTACTAAAACATCCAATTTAGAACATATAAATTCAACAAAACAACAGCAAGGAGATAAATGAGCAAACTAACTTAAGGTCCTTTCCCATAGCTCTCCTTATTACGCTCAGTGCAAAACCAGAAAGACAGGAGACAAGGTATGGTCTTCTATATAGCATAGCATCTTCCTCCTTCATCATGTATGGGCCACTACTAGTCAAGGCCTTATCACTAGCTCTGAGAGGATCCTGAAACAGTTCAAACTTCAAACAAAGGAATTTGCATTTCAAATCACAAACCAAAGCAGTTATGTAGGGTCTAAGTTCAGTTGACATAATGTCTGCTAACCTGGGAAAATATCTTGTTGGAATATCTCGCTCAACAAGTAGTTGCTGAAACATGTAAGGGTTCGCATGTTTATCAGTTATCTAAAATATGAGATATTGTGTGATCAGTCTGTGACTCTAAAATATAATGAAGCTTTAAAATGCAGAAATATGTGTCTCATCAAAATGTCTCTGCAAAATCTATATGCTAATGAAAAAAAAAAAAACTCACCAGTGGATTAACTAGTATAAGATGGTTCAACTTGTCTTGATGTTCGTTAGCATATTTGACTACAATTGGAGCGAAGTAGCCCTGCAAGTTTTACATTCTCGTATAAAAAAGATCCACAGAGATACATAAATATTGTCGTAGAGGCGGCCCCATAGGCCCCAACGACCCGGCGAAGACCACAAGGCCTCCCCAAAAACATGAGCCAGAGGCGTGGCCTGGGGTCCCCGAGGGGTACCAAGTACGCCTTCGGGAGGACCCCGGAGCCCACATGAAGGCCATTAGGAGGCCCGTGTGGGCCAATGACCGGGGATGCGACCCAAAGCCCCCAAGGGGTACCAAGTATGCCTTTGAGAGCGCCCCGAAGCCCATGGGGCTAGCAGCCGGAGGCGCGACAGGGTGCCTCCCACGGTGCGAGTGCCTCCGAAGGGCCGCCGAACATTGCGGGCCAAGAGTCAGGAGCTCTCCAGGCTACGTCCGGGACGCCGATGGGTGTCCGGGGTCCCTCGGCCCGAGGACACCCCGCACGGGGCGAAGGGCGGAGAGCACCGGTGGACCAAGCGCACTAGCCAGATGAACCAAGACCAGAGAGGTCCACCATAAGCCGAAGGCTACGCATAGAGGATGGAAAAGCCCCTGCGGCCCTTATAGGAGTAGGGTCTTTTTAGGGGTATATCTGTAATCTTATGTATCCGGTCGAAAGACTCCTCCCCCATGTAATAAATAAGACCATTTTTTGGGACAATTAATACACATTTATTTCTCCTGACAATCGGTTCCCTCTCCGATGATCCCCTGGTCCCCTCGCAGATACCAGGGGTCTCCTTTTTTACTGTCTAGCCCTCCTTGCTACGACAAATATACACCTACATGATGAGAAGCACTTGAACAACAAGGGGGAGTTTATCAGGAACAACAACATTGATCAGTGATTCCAGGGACAAAGTATATTCTGGAACATAGGAGTTCACATTACTATGTAGTTTAATACACATATTTGGAAGAAAAGGAATACTATGTAGATCATTTCACCATCAAGAGTATAGTCAAAACCATATTTGGGTTGAGGCTTGTCAGAGAATCCAAATCCTGCAGATACAAAAAATTTGTTTTCGAGTTAGATGAATATAACTCACCAAGCAGCATTAAACAGAAAAGGCCCAGTTGTTTAGGAGACTATAAACCTGTTGCAAGATTATTATTTTTTTAAAAAAAAGGTAGAATATTTGGGTGGCAAGCTAAATCAAATTCTGGTTCTTATGTTCGTGAGTTTTGATGTCAAAAGAAGATGATAATTGGTACTAGTGATGGCTTTCTACATTGGTCTGTATACTCTTCGAGGATGTATTTTTTGCCAATATATGCGTGACTTTTCTTTTATCTGCCAACTCATTTGATTATTTTGCATTTATCAAGCACCAAAAGATGTGTATAACTCACCAAGCCAATCAAAAGCAATGGCATGATATTTGTCTGATAGTACAGGTAGCACATTTCGGTAAGTGTATTCCTGTAACCAAGAAAGTCTCAGTTCAGTCATTGTCTGTGTTAGAGTTCTTCTATTACAGTACAAGAAAAATGGAAGCAAACAACCAGCTAAAGCCCGACCTGAGATGGAAATCCACGAATTAAAAGAACAGAAGGATTAGAAGAGCTCCCCGCCTCCACACAGAACTACCTGAGTCACAATGAAAAGGTACACACAAGAGCTATGATCTTCTTTGTTGTAGTTAACATACTTCTCCTAAAGGAGACCCATGGCTTAAAAGTGTAAGACCAATGCTGTACACTTTTGTACCTTACACCCTGCTAACCACTTATATAGCACTGTTCACCTGAAAACATCTTTTGAAGGTTGCGATCCCGATCGCATTGTGAGCCGAAGATGGGATCTTTTGCCTTCCGGTCTTCCCTTTGTTCCCGTATACTGGATGAGCTTTTACCTGCAATGAGTATCATCAAATTTTCAACTAGCATGTAATGCAGCTAATTTGCAGCGCACCACAAAAATCACATATCAGCATAATCCTACACTGGTTGTCATCGCCAGCTCAGATTACAATAGCCAGATAATTGATAAAGTCAAAAGTTCACGGCACATTGGCATGGTGCTAAATTACCGAGCGAAAGGCACAAACATCTAACAAGTTGCTCAATCTCTGACTAATGAAATGACAAATCAAATGGCGTGCATTGGTCGGCGCAAAACAACACATCAAAACAGAGAGTGAATGGGTGATCGCATCATACCATTATCTCCTGAGCAAACCACTCGTCCGACTTACTCGGGCCGTCCGCAAACTTCCCTGAACCAAGCCAAAACAACAACAAGAAGAAGTTATCAAAACATCAGAAGTTCAGAACCGATAGGGACCCATTTAGTAAAGCCCAAAATTCCGCACCCTCCAATCCCCAAAGGCCCAAACAAACCCTAACTCACCCCCACTGAACGAGAAACCGTCTCCGATGGACTCGAGCGCGTCCATCAAGTAGTAATCCTACAAAAAACACCAAATCACACCCAAATCCAAGTCACAAATCGCAAATGTGGGCGTGGGTGCGGGCGTGCGATACCTCATCGTCGGGGCGCGCGGGGCGGCGCTAAGAGGGGAGGAGTTTCTGGGGGCGGACGCGGCGGGGGAGGGCAGCGTGGAAGCGCGGGACGGCGAGCGGCGGCGCCATGGGAGGTGGCAGATTGCCATGGGGAATCAGATTCTACAGGGGTTTTGGAGGGAGGAGGGGTCCTGGGGATAGGGTTTGGTTGGCTGGTGCTCCTCCCGCCACAGTTCTAACCGCCGTGATCCGGATACTACGATACGAAATTATGTGGGTCCACTTGTCAGCTACTCCCATCGACTATAAACTACTTCTTTTCCCGTGCAATTCTCAGGTTCAAAACTCCATTGATAAATCTACCGACTTTTAGCTCGAAAAAATGGTTTTAAAGAAAATAAAAAAGTGATCCATTTGAAGATGTGACGAAAGTTATATATATCTGTTCAATTTTCACGAGTTATATAGACCTTTTTTTAATCTATTTTTAAAAAATATTTTAAAGATAACTTATCATTAACTTTATTTCTCATTCTAATTCTTTTGGTCACGTTATGATACGATCAAACTGTGTTGTCACGTCACCAACTGCGGCATAGCCAAACCTCCCACGGTAGCCCTCCGAGCCAACACACATCCGTTTTTGGGTTAAGTCCTGTCACGCCAAGATGAGTGCCGTGACAACACTCATTTGCCACCAAGGGTGAAAACGGATCGGATACGGACGGATATTAGATCTGCCATATTTGTTTTCATATTTTTTTTTCGGATCCGGATACGAATACGAATACTCCGGATACGAATACGGATAAGAATAATATCTAATACGAATACGGAGCGAATACGAATTGAAACGAATACGGTCGCGGATATTTTCCGAAATATGAAAACCCCTTAAATTGTATACTAGAAATTAACAAAAATATATAACTAGTTTATTTGATGCAAACATTCATGAATTGTTCATATTTTCAGCAACCACATATAACAATGGCACTAGCAAGTTGCATTAACTAGTTCATCACAAATATAACACTTAGTTTACCATATTTAGTTAATAAGTTATAACTCGCAAAGTCACGAGTCATCACACATTCACACTTAGTTCATCACATACATAAACTTAGTTCACACTAACATTGATCGGGCTAGATGATTAATCTATACACAAATGACTGTAACATCCCAAAGTATGTTACCAAAAAAAAATATTAATAAAGTTATTATTTTATTGGATTTTCTGAGATTTAAAATAGTTTTCTTGGTTAAAAAGGAAAAATAAAATAAAATCAATTATTTAATTTCCTAGTTTTCAATGTCAAAAATAAAATTTATTAAGATTTTTGGGATTTTATTAGAGTTAAAGTGAAAATGAAAAAATAATTAATTTCTTGAATTTTTTGGATTTTAAAAAGGTTTTCCTATTTTTCAAGAATTTTAAAATAATTTATGTGCAAAAATAAAAACCAACTTTAAATTGGAATTAATTTTATTATGTTCAAAATAATTCAATGAATTTTTATGATTTTTTCTAGAATTTTTTTTAACTCTATTTGCTATTTTCTAAAAGGCTATTTGATTTGTTGTATTTTCTGAAATTCGAAAATCAATTAAAATCTCATTTTCTCTTTTGAAATCCTCTTCTTTTGGCCAACCGATATCGAATTTGGTCTTATCCGGATAATCAGTATCCAGATCCACGGATAGCATGGCTACCGATTCGCTTCGCTTCCGATAAAAAATCGAATCCGCTTCGATCCGAAAATTATCCGAGAAAAATCCGATCCGAGACAATCCGAATCCGTTTCCGTCCGGATCGGTCGGAAATTATCCGATCCGTTTTCATCCCTATTTGCCACGCCGAGGTCCGTGATAACGCGCTTTTGCCATGCCACGCGTTGTGGTGTGGACAAATGAGTTAGAATTGAAAATAAAGTTAGAGAAAAGTTATTTTAAAATATTTTTTTAAAAATGATTAAATAAAAAATCAATTATATATGTGCTACCTAAGGATATAGATTTTTTGAGAAATACTAACGAACGATGTACCGTTCAGAGCCAAATCAACGGGATAGCTTTTGGTCGTTCAATCCGAATCCAACAACTAGAACCATCCCACCACGACTCCCTCGCACGCTTCTAACTTCCAGCCATAAGTCACTTTCCCCATCTGACCTCTCTCTATTTCTCTTTCTCTACAACAATGTCTCCCCGATTCATCGTCGGAAGAGACGAATCTTGCCGCTAGTGGCCACAATCTGCTCCCTAAGCTCACCTCCTTACGCTTCCCATTAGTTTCCTCACCTAATTTTGCCTCTCCTGTCTACGGCAAGTGGCGATTGGGTGCAACGGCAGGCAAAGTTTGTAGAGCATGGCGGTAGACGAGCACGCGTACAACAAACGCGCTAGGGTCATCCCGCGCTACTCCTATTTCTCCTCCGGTCTGGGGAGACGCAGCCCGCGGCAGCGCTCCGCCGCTCCAGTGCATTACGCCATGGAGCGTCGCCACAGTGCTCGCAAAAGCAACGGCTCGAAGTTGGATCGCTCATACGGTCGCCGACACGAACGAAGGAATGAGCCACCGCCGCTAGCCCTCATGCAAGCGGTGCTCCCGCCGTGCGCTCTACATGAACTTCATGAGTGCGATGGCCAACTGCCGCTGTGCAGACGGACATGGGCGAGCCATCGTGAGCAGGCAGCATGAGCAGGTGTGCCGAGGCAGCGCGCCACCGTCATCTTGCTGCAAACAGCGGCCTTCACGTTGTGCTCCGAAAGGTCAGATCCCATGACATAGGTGTGTTTGGAACTTGAAATTTTGCAAATTTTTTAATGAGTTTCATATAGTTTTATTAAGTTTCATCCCAAGTTTAATTGTGTTTTATCAAATTTCATATAGTTTTATTAAGTTTAATAAAGTTTCATCTCAAGTCTCATGAAGTTTCATAGTATTTCGTCAAGTTTCATATAGTTTCATGAAGTTTCATCCTAAGTTTCACCGCGTTTCATCAAGTTTCATATAGTTTCACTAAGATTCATCTCAAGTCTCACAAAGTTTTACTAAGTTTCATCGTGTTTCATTAAGTTTTAATCCCAAATAACTAGATGAAACTATTTCATATGTGTTTCATGAAGTTTTATTTCAAGTCTCATGGTGTTTCATCTTTTTTTATAAGATAAGTTTTCTTTTGAAATTCATTGGAATACACTAAAACACTCTCATAATGCACTGAAAGTTTCTAAAAAATGTTTGAAACTTCCTAAACACCTAGTGAAACTTCATGAAACAAAGATGTACCTTTTGCTTTTTTTAACTTCATCGAAGATTTTTAGAATTTCTTCAAATTTTTACAGAACTCGATGAAATCTACTTGAAACTTTTATTGAAACCTTAAAACTTCGACCGTTTAAAACCGAAACTGCCATGAAACTTTTGTATCGTTGAAACTCATAAAAACTTAGAAAGATAATTGAGGATCAAAGCTGCAGCCAAATCTCTGCCATGTACAAGTTAAAGCGACATGTCAAAACTTAATTGATCGACCTCTTTACCTGAAAATATAATAATGACATCATCTTTGATTCTAGCTTTGCTTATTCCCTGCAGATCAGAAGAAGAAACAAATCTGTACATCATATATGAAGCACTGAGCTCTCTAGACCTGTAAATGTGTTCTTGTATATATCATCTAAGCAAGGTCAATGCAGCAGCTACTGACTACTGTATTTCATCCATCCGCCCGCCATTGCCGGCGACAAGTCGGTCGGTCAGCCGGTGGTCGCCGGCTGCGGGTAAGGATCGGTCCAGCACTCGTCCTCAGCCACCGCCTCCTTCCACCTCCTGTTTAATATCTGCATCTCGGTGTAGGACCGCCGCCTCACCGCGTACCGGTCGGCCGCCGACGATCCCGACGACGACGACACCTTGTTGCCGTCGCCGAGCGTGGGGATGCCCCGGTGGAGGACGTACTCGTTGTCTACGATGCCGACGTTGAGCCTCCGGTCGCCCTGCGCGCAGTAGCCGAGTTTGAAGTCGAGCCCCCACGCGTAGATGAGGTCGTTCTGGATCATGTGCCACGAGCAGCGCCACGCCGCGCGGGAGAACACCGGAACCATCATCTCCACCCACCTGCACAAACAACTACAAGTTTCAGAAACTTGGCAGTTCAGAATCACGAAGCAAGTGACCAACACCGTGGAAATGCCATGGCTATGCATCTTTGTATTGTGATTACCCTGTGCAGGGAGGCCCCGTGCTGTTCCCGTAGCACCTTCCTTTTCCATTCGTCTTATAGAATCGCCTGTTCAGAGACACGGTCAGTTTCAGTCTCAGTGCATTTATAATGAAATGACAACGTCTGTTCTGAAGAAAGAAATTGATAGTTTTTAGTTACCTGTGAACTGCTCCTCTTCGCGCACGGGCCGTGAGGCGATGGTGAATCTGAGACCTATGATCAAGCGCGGGCTGTGATATCTCGAGCCCTTCCTTTTTCACGATCTGGAGGTACCTGAGGGGATCGAAGCTGTCCACCTCAATGTCCTCGTCCCAGAGGAAGATGTAGTCGTACTCCGCGACCAGGTCGGGGTGCAAGAACCTCTTGCCGAACCACCATTTCGTCTGATCAATCGCAGAGACGTGTATCGCCCGGTCAGACCACCTCAGGTCTCTCCACTGGTCGACCACGCCGTCGTAGTGGAACAGCATCACAGTGAAGTTGGCGGCGGGGAACTGTCGTGTCGTGCAGTCAGACAAAAACAGTCTGTCAGATCATCAAAAATGAAACACAAAAGTACAGTGTTATTACCTGAAGAAGCAGCATGAACAGTTGAGAGAGGATGAAGCAGGGAACAGTCTGATCATGGTACCTTGGAGACAAGTTTGTCGACGACCGCCTTCTGCTTTATTCCGACAGGGATTGCGAGGAGGCTTTTCGACGGCCTGTCCTCTTCCTTCCGTTCAGGACTGCCCCACAATGACTCCATTTCGTAGTTGGATTTCTGCTGCACGATGCCTCTCGGCAACGGTTCGCTGCCTGGAGGCCTGCATTGATTCTGCAGAGTTTGCACCACAGCAACTGTTCAGTAACTGCTCTTGTGAGACTAGTCCTAAACAGTCAATTTCTTACGAACAATAGCAATAATGTTTTGCAGGTGTCTAACCGCGCAGATGTTGCTAGGTTCTTCCTTTGGTGTTGGCTCGACGTCGCGCAGATCACTCGTCGGAGGCCTGGTCTCCTCAGTTGCAAACACTTCTCTTGGATGCAACTGTAGAATTGACAAATTCTGCAAAAAAAACAACAGTTGAATAGGTGTGTCAGAATTCACTCTATCTACACACTTGATATAAACATCAAGATAGCTATTAGTGCACACCTCCTTATGATCAAGCGTGACGATTGCACCGGCAACGAATATTAGCACGAAAAAGATGAGCGCCGCCGGTGGTGCGATGCTGAAGAACCGCTTCTGCGACGAATCATTGGATGCCGGACCCTGCGGTGAGCCGTCAGAAAGAGCAACGAGTGAGCACATCATACATGTCTTGCTGCATTGCGTCAACATTCAGAGAGGCCACGGCCAGAAAGCAACATCTAAATAGATTGCATTGCTCAAATTTGCCTTGATCGGGAAGCAAGAGCTACACAGAGAGGAAATTAAGAATGGGAGAGGAAGGCAAAGGCATATTCCCTGAAAACCCAAGCGAGGAAGGTAAAGCTATGCTAAAACTCACTCTGAAATCTAATGCAAGTGTGACCTAAAAGCAAAGAAGCGTTCACTAAATGTTAAAAACTCAGCAACTCAAACCTGCAGCTCAAGCTCACCAAAAAAAATTGTAAACGGATGCGCACGTACGTGCAGAAATCAATGTTAAGAGAGAATTATGCTGTTCCAATCAGATTTACACAAGCTCCGCCTGCCGAATACTAACAGATATTCATGCAAAATATCAGGTTTAATCAAATGGTCGCTTAATTATTGAATTAAAACAGGACAGTTATTTCTGATTCACTAGGCTATAATCCCACAAGCAGTACCTATCGAAACTAAATCAACGGATAAAACAAATAGACAATTGCAGGAATTCAGGAGAGGAAAGTGAAATTCTGTCTAAGAAGAGTGATAAAACTCCAATATTTTCTTCTGATAATTACAAAAATCCTATTTTGAACGCAATTCAGTGAGTTCCATGGCCAAATCAATAGTACAATATAAGCAGAATAAACCTATCGTATAAGAACAAACAAAGCGATTTTACAAAGCTTCTAATAACGAAAAACAAATTCATTAATGGATTATTACAAGAAAACTAACATCAGAAACAATCACGTACTTATCAAGCTTGGAGAAATCCAATTTCTGAACTACTGTGAACTAAAGAAAACGAACAACTAGCCGCGCAAACAGCAGAGCAGCGTAAATTCAGGGGAAGAACGTTACGTATTTCTTCTAAAAATAATACCAAAATATTAACGAAAGTTAAAAAAATTCTATGAAAGTCGTCTCCAGTCACCGAAAAGGATAACCTAAATTTCTGAAGAAATCAGGAGAAAAATGATGGCGAAAAAAAAAACAGAGGAGATCAAGAAAGCGCCTTACCATGGCGAAGCGATCACGAGTTCTTCGAGAAGTTAAGACTGTTGTTGATAATCATTGATAGGGGCTGGGTATGCAATCCGAAGCGAGGAGCAATCGGAATTTGTGATGCGAAGAGGAATTCGGAGTTGTAAACGAAGAGGAGTTGGGATATGAGTAATGGAGGGATGGATATTTTAATGCTTTAGCCCCTCGTGGCGTTTGGTTTCGTTTCATACTAGTATTGACTTTTCCCGAATACAGCCCTGCTGATTTCACTGATTTGAAGGAACAACGCTAATGGATGCCTTTCATGCTAGTATCGCCTTGGAGGTTTTAATTGTAAAAATTAGGGATGCATTTATCAGGTTATCTAACCAAAATTCGAGTATAAAAGCGATTCATCGAATAATTAGTCGTGATATTTTAGTGCTTGCCTTTCTATACAGTGCATTCTTTCGCTTAAATAAAATGTGAAAATTTTGAAAACTGCACAATAGCATCCACAAATTTTGGTTAAAGTCAAGGATCGTCGTGAAAGATGCTGGAATATTATTCGTGGAAGTCAAAGAAGATGACTACATTCTACGGGAGGAGTCCCCCACCAGCTAAGCACAAACTGCTCAATGCTCGTCAATCCTCTCTTAACGGTAGCAAATAAAAACGCTTAAATAAAGCAAATAAAAACGAAACGAAACAATAACGGAAATCAGGGGCTGGCCGTTGATTTTCTTCACGGGTTTTCTCAGAAAAAAGGTATTTTTTTATCTTCGCCTTATTCTTTCCATCATTAAATTCAGATTTGGTTTCATTAATTTCGAAAGCATAAGATATGAAAATCAAAGGATATTTGGCCAAAAGAAAAAAAAGAAGAAGAAGAAGAGATCCATGAGTGACTTTATGAAGAGGGGAATGACCAGAATCTGGTGTGTCAGTGGGAGGGTGGGCCCGCAGTCTGACAGGTCGAGAGGATTATCTGAGGAAGGAGGAGTTTGAGTGAACCCCACGAGGGTTTTCCAATGTGTGGGCCCAAACTGTAACCTACCATGCTCAGGATCTTCTGCGGCCTAAGCTCTTTGCTAAACAGACACGTGCAGCGTCGAGAGAAACGCCTAGCCAGAAATTGAAATTCAACGTTTCTGGACTGGACTGGACTGGAGTCGAGTTCAGTCATACACTCCTGGCAAGATATATTCTGAATATTACACATAACAAAAAAAGAAAAGAAAATGTATCCTCTCTGATGCGTTCGCATTGAAAAACAGGCATTAGTCTCACCAGTGAATGTAATTTAATCAGACCTATTTGTTGACGAAAGCCCGTAATAGTTTGTAAAAAGATCACAATAGTTTATTCATGCACAGGGTCATTCCTTATTGCAAGCAATAGTGCCTTCTCACAGCAATAGACAATAAGAATGCTCCAAAGCTATTAAAAAAGGTATCCATCCCTCAAGCATAAAGTTGATCTTTTCGAGTTGTAGCCAGAATAAATAAAAATAAAAGAAATGTATAGCCTACTGGATAGAAAGCTATCTCCACCACTGAGATGGAGTCAGAGATACACCCTAAGAAACAAGAAACGAGCCATTGCATCCGCCATCCAAACCGTATTCACATCGTCATCAAACACCAGAAAACAGCCGCAGGGTTCCACATCTCTCAGCCATCATCTTCCTTTCATTTGTTTTTTTTTTTGTTTGTTTTCATAAATCTAGTATAGCCTGCAATATTGTTATTATGTCTTCGTCACTTCTAGAGAAATTAAGCCAATGTCTCCATCAAGAAACTCAATCATGCACCCTAACCAAATTCTGGGAGGAGACAGAAGTTTGAAATTTTTCAGAGAAGAAAAAAACACTTGTTCTGGCCCCACAATTGTTTCGATGGTGTCATACATTGACTATGCTAAGAAAAATAAAAGGTTTCCGGCAAATATGTCATTGAAATCCTTATAGATCAATTATTTGAATTGACAAAAAAAACTCTAACTGAGCACTCATTTTGTGAGAGATGATGTCAAGATATCCCATTTGGGTAACCTTGAAACAGCTCCATTGGAAATTAGAAGAAAAAAATTATATGCCACCGCAAATATTCTGAATTCATGATCTGCTATTGCAAAGTCGAAACCATATCATTCTATGCCGCTGTTGACTAGTCAAGACGTGAAGTGACTGTGCAAATACTATTTTTCCCTTGTGGTCTTCTTCCTCCTCCTCTCACTCCCTCTTCTCACTCTCCCTCAACCTCCTCCGGCTGTGAGCGGGCTGTCGCGGCCGAAGGAGGCAATCGTCGCTCGGACATCGAGGCATCGACGGGGCTGCGTGAGGATCGACAACAAAGATGGTGCCGGGATGAGGTGGCGGCAGGCTCGCGTGATGTAACATCCCAGAAAGGGATTTGTGTTTCAAATGTAAGAAAATACGAAGAAATTAAAACTTTTCTTGCATCTTGAAGCCCTTGATCATTTTTGTAATTCTTTTGAAGAGAATTATGGAAAATCAAATTCAAATCCTCATTTGACTCTAATCCAAAACCTCCTTGGCATTAATCTTGTGCCTAACCCTTAGAGATATTTCTCCTGAGTTTTAGGGAGGCTTGGTAACACCTCTGAATTATCTCATGATTTTTAGAAATTATTTGAAAAATTTTGGAGGCAAGTCAAATTCGGTCAAACTCTAGCTTTCACCTTCTGGAATTTCTGGAGGAAAATTCAGTACATTAAAGTCTCTGGAAATTTTATGTGAGGTCCCTTTCACACAAGAATCTCCGCTAAAATTTTGTAATTTTAGAGCTTGCTTCTCGCCTTAAATAGATCCTCAAAATCGCTTATTCAAGTTCAAACCCTAATCTGGTTTACACTATCCCGTAGGTTCGAATCGGACTCGCTCGAGCCACTTGACTCGGTCCATCCACTCATTGCGCTAACTCGATCGTTCGGGCGCTAGGGTCGTGGCCGTTGGATCGGTATCGCACGGTCTTTGACCACCGAACGAATGGAGTCGTGGTAAACCACCCGATCTAACTCGGTAGTTGAGTCGGCGATCGAGCGGTCTTCGACCACCGATCGCCGGATCGTTTCAATCCGCGCGATCCACCAAATTGCTCGATTTCAATCCGACGACCAAAGAGTCGCCTCTTTCCTCTCGTCTCACAGAGAGCCACCGCCATGGCGTCAGCAGAGAGAAAAGCGATGGCGTGCGATCCACTCTATGTCCACTTTAAACGGCTAGCTCGAGCGCATTAAATGCCTGTCGCGCTCATCCTCGAAGGCCATGACTCAACTCGCTCCCATCGCCTCAAGCGCCTCATGGCGATGTTGACTGATGAAAAACCTGTTGCTCTCTCGCCATTGCTCTATTTAAACTCCATTGCTTCACCCTTGGCTTCTTTTAGCACTTCCGAACTCCACTAGCACTCACCACCTTGCTTGAGCTGCATCCCTCAATCTCTTCGACCGCCATTGTTGAGTGTGGAGCTTGGTGGAGGCGGTGCAATGGGGTTTTCTTCTTGAGTCCTTGCCCTCTCGCTCCCTTTTACTCTTTGGAGCTTAACTCGCTCGGTTTGGTTCTCTCTGCCTGTGTCGTGTCTAGCGAGAACCTTACCACCGCTGCTCGGTCACTGTCACGGAGCCACTCCGTGGGTCTCTCGCCATTTCTTCATCTCGTATTTTCACCTTGCCCTATAGGAGCTTAGTTATGTTTTCGTTGTTCTTTTGGTATGGTCCATTCGGAGAGTTCCCCCGAGCCATATCTACTCGGCCGCACTCTGTAGTCGTACCACCGTAGCAGCCATCCTCCGACCAGACCGCCACGGCCGAACTGCTAAATTTTAGGCACTCATCCTCGCCTTGGTCGGCCGCCGTGGTCTGAGAAGCCACCGAGCCTCGGCAAAGCGTGCGGAGCGCCGCCTCGTGGTCGAGTTCACCATCACCGTAGCTTGGCCATTTCGACCAGATGCAGTATTATGTTGGGTAAATATGACGTCCCGTAGTCGCCAGAAGTACCCCCTTATGTTATAAGGGAGAGGCCTACCCAGCGATTGTAAGTTCTCCTACAATCACCCCCCATAGTCGTAAGTCTTACTACGACTATGGCGTGGTCGCAAGGCTTTCGCGACCATTACCCGATCGTAAGTTCTGTCGCGTACCGCATCTAGTCGTAAGTCTTTCTACGACTATGTCGAGTCATAAGTTCTCCCACGACTTGGATCTAGTCGTAGGTCCGTCTATGACTAGAACCCAGTCGTGAGTTCTTCTACGACCACTACCTGGTCGTAAATCCTTCTACGACTTTTGTGCAATCGTCCGTTCACGACCGCACTGTCGTAAGATTTTCTTTGGTCGTATTGTTGGCATTAAGAATCCAAATCAATTGGTTCTTGTTGCTAAATTCTTTATAAATCATGCTCTTGCTACTGTGCAATTTTCAGAGTTTTTGGAGAAAGTTTGCTGTTATTTTCTTCGTTCTTATTGGCTTTTTTTCGCTTTCTCGTTAGGATCCGAAGGGCACATTGATAATATTGTCGATCCTCCGCAACATCCTGACCCTCAGCAAGCAGGCAAGCAGTTTGATCATGTTAATCCTATTACTTTTCAAGTCTAATATCTTGTTTACAAATCATATGTATGCATGCTTTTGTGTCAAATTAATTTTTCCGATTAGAGGTAGTTATTCCTATTGCGGTGTTTCCCCAAATTGTTATCTCCGCCACAACCATAAGTTATTAACATCACCGTGGATTAGAGCCCGTGATTTAAGTATACTCTTTATTGTCTTTTCGATGTCATGCTTAGAAATACTTAGATGTCGGTAGTATTGGCGCCATCGACTTAGTCGATGATGTTGATCACACAAATCTTATTACTACTCCATTATGTCCAAAGACTCGTGCTTTGTTACTTTGTAAAGTCAAAACCAAAATAAAACTGCTTTCGACTTGGGCACAATGGTATGTTGGTGTGATCTGTTGGTGTGAATGGAATGGTGCCTAGGTCATCAAGGACCGAGTTACTTGTGTCACTAAGCTAAGCGCTTATGCGTATAACCACGCGAGAGGATATGGGACCTCTCTTGACTTAGTACTTTGGCGTGGGTTATCTCCGAGTCGCAGAGGGGTTGTGTGTGTTGTGTGAAACATGATATGTGTTCGTGTTCTTGTGTTGGGTGTGCGGTGGTGGAGATTCCGGTAGGCTCTCCACCTCGAGGAGCATTGTAGTTGTCCAAGGCTTTACCTGAGATGGGTAGTTGACCGAGGCTTTACAATGACTCCGACACAACGTATGGGTTTCTATCCATACGGGCGGCTCGTGAATAATTCACAAGATTGGAAACGTCTCGTAGGACTTAGCCGTGCCGGCATACCTTCGGAAGTGTGCTTAATCGCTTGGCAAAAGGCGATCTCAGCGTGTAGGTACATTGGTACACCCCTGCAGGGATAAAACTATTCGAATAGCCTCGTCCTAGGTTATGGACATGCTTGGTGAGGTCGTGCAAGAACTAGACTACAACCTTTTGAAATTAAAACTTGATATGGGTGGTATGAATGGGTAATTCATGCTATTGTCGTGGTGACTGATGGGCTAGCCACTTCCAGGACTGTTGTTGTCATCTATCTACTGTTATATTGTTATCATTTACGATTATTTGAACATTAAAGACTGATTTGTTAAACTTGCTTTCAAACGTATTATCTTATTGCAAATAAAATTTGCTTTATGTTTGAAAATGAAACACACAACCTCCACTAAAAGCTTGCATATAGTTATGTAAAGGTCATTTACATTTACACGTAAGTCTTGCGAGTACATTCAAAGTACTCACCAAGCTTTGCTGGGCTCTTTGTTGCAGGAGAGGAAGGTGAGCCCCAAGGGCCTCACTTTTGTGAAATGTCTTTGTGGATTCGACGACTAGCTTGGCGGTCCTGGTCGGTTGCCTTGTGGGGTAAAGGCACACCGATTGGCTCTTTGTTTATGGCCATTTTATGGCACTTTTGCTTCCGCTGTTTACTTCTTTTGTCTATGTATGTATTTGGCCGGTCGGCCTCTCTTTTGTAACATCCATCTTTTATTTATGATATCTTCTGGTTTGTTGTTTTGATTCGGTTCTATGTGAATGGATGGAATTGATGCATGAACTTTGTAAAGAGGTGTATCGCATTTCGGAAGTATACATGTCTCGAGTCTCGGATTATCTGATTTGTGATGCTAGGACCGAATGGATGGTTAAGCATTACAAGCCGGATAAACCGGGGTCTCACACGTGAGCTCGCCCATGGCAGTAGAGTAGCTTAGGTGAGCTGTAGGCCGCGCGGGAGGCGACGTCGCCGATGATGACGTGGCCGCCGAAGTGTTGGACGACGTCCATGGCGCGGTCGTGCACGTCGAAGGGGAGGAGGTGGTCGGTCTCCACAGCACCCTCACAGCGGACCGCCACGACGACGGGGGCTAGCTGTGGGCAACGCAGAGGTGTGGGGAGGCGGAGGGCGAGGACAGGAAGGGGAGACAAGGAAGGTGGCATGGCGAGGGGCCTACAGTAGGGAGGGGGCTCGCCCGCCGGCCAGGGCGACAGCGGTCGTGCAGGTAGAGAGAGGCGGCAACGTCTTGTGAACGGGAGGAGAGAGAGAAGCGGGAAGGGAAGGAAAATAAATGGAGGAAGGAGAAGAAAGAAATAAGGGTATTTTGGAAAAAGTTGACGGAAAAAATTTAACGGAGGTGACGGCAGTGGCATAAAAGAGTATAATTTTGACTTTGTCGTGGTATAGAAAGAAGATGTTACTTTGTAATGATAAATCAAGAATCTAGAACATTTGTAGCAGCATATAAAAAATTTACCCTTTGTAATTTGGTACAACACACTGCTGGTAGGAAGCATGCAAAAGGGAAGAGCAGAGCAGCAAAGCTGCAGTACCAGAATCAGACAATTTTCTCAGTTAGGTGGCCTGTGTTGTATGGGAACCTTTGTTGGGAGGTTAAACGGAAGTACACATTTGGAATTTGGGCTACCGAAACTCATGTCATGTTGCATTGTCGTATCTTGAACTGCCTTCGTATTCCAAGGCATCAGATCAGAGCAGCACACGGTGACAGTCCAACCAACAAAGGATATGAAGGAAACTTCGCTGCTAAAATTTTGGGGATTTCTTATCATACAAAAATATGAATTGAGCCCAGGTCCATATGCCATTAGATGTACGTGAGATATATACCCATGAATTAATCATTCCGGAAGCATTCTTTTTGACAAGATCTAATGGTCAGGTACAGGAGCTACATGGGATTTTGCCTAGCCATTTTTTTCTCTCCAGAAAATAAGATCAGAGACATAAACACGTAACCAACCCAAATACCCAATCCGACGTGCCAGCACTACTGGGAGACGCCGTATTTTGACTCGAGGCGCAGCCAAATAAGACTTGCAACCCGGGCGTTGCCGTGCTCATGTCATGTTATGGCTCATGCCATTTTACCCTGTGTTTCCTTGTGTGACGCACGTCCTGTCGCGTCTGGTGTTGAGGTGGACAAAATGATACCATTATCTCGACCATTTCTCAAAGCGCTACCCTATCCTCCATCTATCTTCCTTATTGCCCTACTAATAAAAGCTTCGTATATAATTTGTATTTAATCAACAAGCCGTATATAGTCTTATCGTAAATCATAAACATAATTTAATTATTCACGATAAGATCATTCGAGAAACCACAAGCACAAACATTCTTCTTGCTGTATGACCAAGAAAACAAGTGGCTTTTAATCCGAAAAGCAACTGGAGAGAGCAGCACTCAGGAAAAAAGAAAAAGAAGTGCTCCTCTTGATGCCATTGGCGCCCTACTTGGATTGATTAACAAGGAGAGGAGAGGAGAGGATAAATCTCAAGTCTGAATTCTTAAAAGGTAGCTAAGGCGCTAAGCTATACGAGGGAGACGTTACCTAATGCCGCACGCATATACATGTGGGTGGAGGTGGAGAGGATATGTGCCCGCGTCCACATCCGTAAGCCCACCACCTCTCCTTCCCTTCCCTTCCCTTCCCTTCGATTCTACTATTATATCGCGGTCGGCGTCAATGGGTGGATGGATTCGTTGCGTGCGCCACAGCCACAGCAGCAGCGCCCCTTGCTTTGGGCTAACTGGATGGCAACTGACAAGTACCCGTCGATTAAGACCCAGCACTCTTTTTTGTATTAATCAGGTTCACAAGCTCAATGATCGTTTTGATCGATGGGCATGCCATTACTAGCCAATCGGTTTGAGGATTGGGAGTCAAAAGCCAGTAGCTCAACTGGCATGGTATTTGGACTTGCTCTCATGAACACCGAAGTTGCGATACTATGTATTGCTGAATGATTTGTTAGGTCAACCTCCTTAATCGAAAAAAGATTTGGTAGGGTTTAATCTTAGTCCTCGGTGGCTACATCCAGGACATGATCTCTTCTTCCTCTTATTCTTCTTCTTCTTCTTTGAGAGAGAGAGAGAGAGAGAGAGACGCCTGATGCTCCTTGGTGTTGATGGGCTTGAGGCCCTCTTCACCAAGCCCGTTTTTCCATCCCAATAGAACTCTAGTTGACAATTCAAGCCCAGAAAACTTTAACTCGTGCCTCCCAAGCCTAGAAAAGTCATAATCTAGAGAAGAGGCAAGCAACAACATCTGGACATCTTTACATTGCATCACATACAGATTAGATATTTCTTCGCACATGAAGTGCACAAAAGCATGAAGTCAAGCACCAATTTCCACAGAAAATACTACGGTATTCTTTGCTAATAAGGATGCAGCCTGGTACGACGTCTCGAGTGCCAAAGGCAACATCACTTGTAAAATTGTTTGAAAAACTGTTTGCCAATAATAACCCTGTGAATAATTCAGATACAATCACCACAATGCCAATGCGGAAAGGGTACGGATCAGTTTATTCCGTCGTCGGGAGGTACACCCGGTGGAACTTGCTCATGGTCAGCTTCCTCCGGCAGGTAGGACACTTCTTCTGAAGCTTAATGGAGGCCTTGATGCACTGCAGGCAGAAAATGTGGCCACAGATGGTCGATGACGCATTGACCAGCTCATTCATGCAGACTGGGCACGTGAACTTGGGCTCCTTTGGGACCTCCTTCACAGGTACAGGGGGTGCCTGCATCACCGTGGGCAGCAGTATTTAAGCTAGCACTACAGAGCTGATAGCAACTATATTATGGTATTGGACTATTGGTGAAGCGCATGGTAGAGTTCTTACCACTATGGTGTTGGTTTCAGGTGTGTCCAATAAATTTATTACAGGGCTGTGGTTCGATGCTCTCGAATGATCATGCCTAGGGTTCATCCCCAGAGACAGTAGCGTGTTCACGTGCTCATCAAGAGCTTCCCCTAGACAGAAAGCAATACACACCAAGTTAATAAATGGGAAGAAAATATGCACCGGTCTACAGCATAAAGCTGGTAAAGCTTTGAGACTGAAAAGTGTCTATGGCTTAATTTGGAAAACGTCATACATGAATATTGGCAAATGTTGTCAGACTGAACATTGTCATATCCCATTTCTAATTGACAAGACATATCACACAAAAATAAAAATAAGTACAAGTCTCCGAGGAAGATACTTAATGCTAATTTTCTGATGATGGATCTTTAAAGCTAACATTCCCAGGCGCCGGTCTGTGCAGTCCGCGGTCGAAAGCCGGCAGTGAAGAAAAAGAAAAGAGAAAGAACTTGGCCAGCCTGGTCCAGTCCAGCCCAACTGAGAGTCCAACCCAACCAAGTGACTCGAAGTTGACCGCAACACGCAACAGAGCAAGTCGCAACACTGGTCCAGTCCGCTGCCCTTATCCTCTGGCTCCCTATGCCTGCCCTCGCTAGCGCTCTCCCCTCTCCCATCCCACCGCCGCCTCATCCCCCTCCCATCAGCACAACAATCCGGTGGCAGGGAGACAAAATCCAGCGACGGAGAAGAGGAATCGACGGCGGGGAAGCGATAGTGACGTCGATCCGGCCGGGGAGGAGGCGCGCGAAGGGAAGCTGGGGAGGAGGCGGAGTGCGACAGGGAGTCGGGGAGGAGGCGGCGCAACAGTGAGCTAGGGAGGAGGCAGAGGGGAAGAAATCGTGGAGCTAGGGTTTGGGACCACGGGTGAGTCCCTCTTCGCTTACCTCTTTTTCTCCCTCATGCACGCCCAGCTCCGCCTGACCCCGCCCACCACCGCCGCGCCTTGTCCGCCTTGGACCGGCGTTGACCGTCTAGGTAGGCCGAGCGCCTAGAGGGCTGATTGAGCCCGAGTCGCGGTGGCTGGCTTGCGCCCAGTTGCAACACTGACTGAAGCCAGAAAAATTGCTTTGCGACACTCAGTCCTTACCATGATGATTAATAGAATATGTCAATATCCAGTACCGCAGAAGGCAATCTAGAGTGATCGTGTGAACACTCTCATACTATTTATTTTCTAGTGTCAATGGGTAATTTCAAACAGATTGTGTCTGTTGAGTCTTACACCCAGATAGAGCCCATGGGCAAGACTTGAATTATAATTGGAATTGTGGAGTTGTGTTATACTTATAATTGGAATTGTGGAGTTGTGTTATACTGCTAAGTGAAGCATATATGGAAGATATATTTGTGACAGCTACAATAAAAAATAGAACCTTATAAAATGCACCGTGCTGCAGTACTAGATATTCAGAATCGGCAAGGAATAAGGAGTATATATTGTAAAAAAGCCGTGACAGCACAAACAATTGATACTTGATACATGTAGCATAGTATCTCTTGATGCTCAGAAAGTTAAATTGTCCAACAACTAAGTCGTCTTAATAAGACGTAAAATCTCAGGCCTTACAAATTAGATGTTTGCAAGTTACAATAGAAATTTAGTCTGTTAACTGCCCTGAATTTTACAAACTAGAAGCTGCCATAATTGCGGATGTAAAACTACTCTAGATGTATTCCAAATACCTCTGTTATCTGATATTCCAAATAGCCTTCCCATATCAACAGACGACATGACACATCATACTATCATAGCAAGAAGCACAAGATTTCATTTTATTTTCCTAATAGAGATGGCAAACATTACTTTGCATGCACAACACTGAACGGTCACAATTATGGTTACTTACAAATTTATCATGCTAATCGGATGGGAGATAAACCAAAGCTGCATTATGATGTTGTCTACTTAAGGAAAAAATGTTCAATATTAGAGAATGGAACGAGAAGTACGAATTCATTTCATACAAAAAAATACATGTTTGCATTCAAATGTCACAGTATGGGTCAAACAATTCAAGCTGGGGATACCTGCCGGTCCAGCAATAGTCTCAGAATCATCATCTATTATCACAGTGATAGGTCCTGTCCTGGTCGACTGTTGCCTGGCCTGAAACATAAAGTAAACAACAATATCATCAATGTCCCTTCTTCTCAAACAATCATAAAATAATTGAAATCAGCAAAAAAAAACATGCACGTGTACTAAGAGAGATTAGAACCAAGGATAAGGAACATACTCGAGGGAGCGACCTTCTTGAAGAATAGATCACAGCATCATCATCAATGGCTTCCACATCGATGGGGAAACTATTCATACCAATGTGCGACTCTGCAGCAGCCGTTGGTACCAAAAGCGGTGGGGTCTCAGTAACAACAGTGCCAGAGGCCTGGCTGTGTGAGACAGGCTCACTGCTGGAAGGTGAACCCTCATCACCAGCTCCTTCAACTGGAAGCGAGTTCAGGTCCAGAAGCTGCGACGCCTTGGAAGTCCGCCGCCTCTTCGGAATTCTCCTCAGGAAACCATGGGAGTTCATACTGATGCAATGAAAGCTACAGCCTTGAACAAAGCCAATAGAACCCCTGTAAGTTTAAAAACTTCAACATCATATACAGCCACAATTCCAACTGTTTTGGAATGAATAAGTAAAGAAATACAATATTGTTCTTAAGACGGCATAGTTCGACAAATCTATCATGATATAAGCTAATCCAAAGCGGCAAAAGAGTTGGATTCTAAAAAAAAGACCAACTTTACCCCCCCCCCCCCCCCTTTTCATCAGAAATCGGCATAAAAGGCACATACATACACAATTGAATAAAAATACAGTCGACGGAGATGTAGAGCCTCTAAAAATATAATCTTTTCATGTTCTCCCCCATCGAATCGACTCCAATCAAACCCTAAAAACTAGATCAAACCTTTTCAAAATGCGTCTTTAAGCCCAAACGCCCCTTTCTAAAGGCCCGGACATCGCATCCAACAAAAGGCGACCAAAAATTTGCACCTTTCCGCCGCTTTCCCCAAATCCGGGACCGACCCAGAAAAATCCCCAAAATTCCCTCCCAAAACCCCGTATTTCGACCAAAAAACATCCTAAATCCCCCCAAATCCGAGCACGATTTCAGCATTTCCTCGCCCCCGACCCGGGTCCGACCCAGAAAAATCCCCAAAAAATCAGAAAAAAAGAGAAAATTGCCCGATGTAAAGGATGATACAGGGATCACTAGGTTGGAAACGAAAATTACCAGCAAGAATTCGGGTGAATCGCTTGGGTCGCGAGGAGCGACTAGGGTTTGAGGGTTGGTGGGGAAGACTCGTTGGGTTTCTCCCTTCGCCCGCTGACCAGCTCGCCATTTAAATAAGGACGCGGGCTCGTGCGCCGGGTGCACCATAGAACTCATCTCGACCGTACGACCTCATGGAGATTCGCGCGGAGGCTATCCGGTGCGTGAGCTTGGTGTACGGAGGCAGGCACTCGGGTTAATTCCCCCTCGCGGCGAGGGGAGATGGGAAGAGTGGAAGACGAGGTGGGGACGTGACGTGGCGACGAGAGGATTTTTTTTTTTTGAAACCGAGCTCCGTGCTTGCAACTGATCGTAAATAAATTAGAAACAATACTATGCATATGTGCAAGCCGAATAAAGAAATAGGACGCACCTAGCCACTTGTTCTTCCCAGTAGCTCAGCTAAGTATTTCTCATCTCATCTCATCTCTTTCTTCTCAGGAAAAAAAACCCCTTATGGAAAAACCAATCCCCTCATCTCTCCTGGTCTCCGGTGGGCTGCGGCCTCCCCCAAAGCATCATTATAATCAGATGTCCTCTTCTCTACTCCTTCTTACACCTTCATCTCCATAGATCCACCTCTTCCCTACTCCTAAGTCCCACACCTCCAATCAACTCCTCCATTTCTGTTGACCTAAGTTCGTTTGGATTGGAGCATCCGCTTGATGGCAGCGGGAGGAGTAAACGCGATACCAGATGATAGCTACATCGCAAGGCCGTAGGAGGTTGAGGACGGAGCAGGGAGAGGCCCGCTGGCTCCATGTGCCAAGGACGACAACGAAGAGGACTTTGCCTTCCTCCTGGTGCCGCCCGATGCCGACGCCGGGGCCAACGCCCCCGAATGGCTCGTTCTCTTTTTTTCCCCCTTCCTTTTCTTTTGATTTTTGTTGCAAACTGGTGAATTAATCTGATATTGCGACCCATTGGAAAAAAATATCGTGATCCGTTGAAAAAAAATATTGCATACTATTTTTTGAGATGTCACGTTCCGTTAAAAAAAATATTGCATCTGTAGAAAAAAAAACTTGCATACTGTTCACGGTGTTGTTATAAGATTTTTATGTTTTGATTTCCTGCTAGTTGCTTGTCGCTGGTGCTAGTTAGTTATCATTTCTCTCGGATTGAAGCAATGGAGAAGGAGAGGAAGCAGGGGTTTTCTTCGGCGCTCAAGGGGAAGGTGGTCAGGGGCCTGTCGCCATCGAGGTCATGGGGGAAGTCGCTAGCGCCGAGTGGACCGTCGCCGGCCCGATCACGCTTCTCGCAACAAAGATGGCACCAGAGCAGCTCGGATAGTACCTGTCGGACCGATCGTCTCCCGATCTGGAAGTCTTTGCCCGCTCTAGAATCTTTGTGTGCAACTTGACCTGATTTTCCCTTCATTTTCTTCTGATTTTTTGTTGCAAAATGGTGAATTGTTGTGATGTTGTGGTTTGTTGAAAAAAATATTACGACCCATTGAAAAGAATGTTTCATACTGTTCTTTGAGATACCGCACCCTGTTAAAAAAAATATTGCATATGTAGAAAAAACATTGCATATTGTTCACAGTAACGTTGCAAGATTTTTTCAGCGCGTTTTTTTCCCACATGCTTTGTTTTGATTTTGAGCTTTTTTGAGATGATGTTCACGATGATGTTTCTTTTGGGATGATGTTAACGCGTCTGTTCACGGTGATGTTCTTTGAAATAATGCATATGGATTTTTGATATATTGCGCACATTTTGAATTTTGTTGCGTTTAGCACACAATGATGTTGCGCTCAGGCGTACAGCGCTAGCGCTCGGACCTTACGTCCGAGCGCTAATCGCACCCAAATTACTATACTACATGTTTTTAAAACCACTAAGAACGAACCGAAGTGATTTATATAAAGAATATAGAACTGATCAAATCAAATTAACCATATATAACAGATTTTTCAACCATTCCAGTTAGCAAAGAACTAAAATAACTATTATTGCAACCAGAGTTCACATAGTTATTACCACTAGAGTTCAGATAAACTAAAAAAGGTAATTGTAAATGGAAAGAACCAAGCTAACCACAATCTATATCAATCTATTTAGACAAAAGACTTCCCTTTATCTTTATTGTAAAGTAGAATAAGTACAATACACCAGTGTTACTTGTTTCACAAATCAAGATCAATATCACAGAAAATACTGACAAAAAACAATCTCCTAACTGAACTAAGAGAACCCCATGAACCTGCTAAACTAAAACCTACCAACGCCTACTTGAAACAGGATCACAAATGTTTTTGACATAAATTACGCTTAAAACCGGAAAACTCTCCAGCTAGTCACGAAGCATACTATCAGAGGATAGACCAACGCAAAACTCAACAAACTCCATTGACATTTCGGCAACAAAGCACAACCATATTCACTTTGTGATCAAGAAAACACCATAAAGATTTTTCTTGAACCTGGGTTAAAGGAACGCCTTGCTCCATGCAATTTCTGCAAATCTCTTGACCTCATTGACCATGCTTTCTAATTCATATGTCTCCTCGCCCAACAATTTCCCCAGACCTGAATAAATGATAAGACCAATCTCATAGAAGATAGACCCTCAATACCCTATCGCTTTATTTTCAAATACATAATGAATGTGAGTACGACAAAGAGCCCAACAAACACATCCAAAACAGAAAAGAGTTACCTTATTGCGCTTAGTTCCTCCCCGAAACATCCACTGTTCAGTGAATTCCTACAAACCGCACAATGTTCTATCCGAGTCAACATCCAAAATCACACACCACACTAATTTGCAACATGGCACTTACAAAATATGTGGTCTGCCGATTCTGTCTCTCCGCGCAGCTTACAAAGTACATCACCTCCACTGCTTCAAAAATTGATAGCTCTATAATGAGATCAACAAGTGTATTTCTTAGTTGCATTCTGTCGACGATCGAGCCGCCGATCTTACGAAATAAATTAAAGAAAATAGCAAAGAGTTCTTGAAAGAGAATGAGATTGCTCTTTATTGAAACAAACTAGATCTTTACAGGGATGCCCTTGACAAGGCAGTGGACTAGCCCTAATTATAATTGTTGTATTTATTGCTATGCTATTGCTTTAATTGAAAATCCAATTGCTAACTCCTAGATTGAGTTGAATCTGAATATGTCGTTTGTAGTCTCCTTTAAATAGTTGATGAAGTGGTGATAGTTACTTCTTGATTAGACACCTGTTAAAAGCGCTATGATCGGCTCGGAGGAAGACGTCGATTGGTGAAGGATCAACCGCTCGACGGTTGATATCGAAGGAGACAATAATCGTATGTTAGTTATCACAATGTCATAGGGCTATAAATGTTGGGTAACGCAAGGCGCTAAACAAAGACAAAAATTTACCTCACAACCAAGGAACCACCGCAGTAATAGATCACGAGATTACCGCTGACGCGCCAACTCGTGAGCGTAGAGTCGTTGTAGTGAGTTAATGCGATCGTAGTCGTACTCGCGATCGCCTCCTCCTTCGAGTAGTCGTACTCGACGCTGCTCGCTTTCTTCAAGTGGTTGTACCCACCACACGACTTCTTCTCCAACTCCGGTGATCAACACAAGTCGCGGATCTTCCTAGTGTTGATGCTTCGCAACAACACCTCCGAGGTATCCATACGTACGTGGCAGGATCACCACGCACTGGAGTGCTAGCACCGACAGCGTGATTGAGAAGGCGTGGCTATTAGGGTTTCAGGATTTCTTTCAAAGATCATCCTCAATCCTTACCCCAGGCCACCGCCCCTCTTTATATAGACATCCATGATGGGTCTCGAACCTGAGGCCCATTAGGAACTCGTGGCCTATACGAATTCGGATCACCATCCAAAACAGATCCTTGCCCTTTAAGTGTGCGACCCCACAGGTTCATGTGTAATCAGTTATGACTCGGAAACTCTTTTTCGATCACTAGTCGTTAGCGGTACCTAGCAGCACATAACGATTCCCAAAGACACATTGAATATATCGAACGAACCTTGATGTAATATGATCTATGATCAGGTCCTCATCACTTACGACCGCCAGATTCTCTATCGACAGATTGTATTTGGTCACGACGATTCATAACTCCTTACGACTAGGTACTTACCATTCTGTGATTACGTTCGACCAGTCTACGACCAACATGTATCTCCATACGACTGGTCCGTAACTGATCAAACTATGCGACCTACTCATGCATTCCCTTTTCCTCACGATGTCTGGTTGAATTCGAGGTGAGATGAAATATCATCCATGGACTGTTCAATACTTTCTCGATCGAGTGTCGGATAACATCATGTGGTCAACACTTCGACCACTAGTGGCATGGCCATGCACTTTCTTTATCCGATCACCACGAGGGGCCCAGAGATATCTCTCCTGTTATGTTAAGAGGGGCAAATCCCATCTTGATCAATCATATTCCTCCGCATGTTTCATAGCATACCCGAAAGCTACCTTTATAACTACCCAGTTACGGAGTAGCGTTTGGCAACCCCTAAGAGTACTATTACACATGTAGGAAACCATACTGATATCAGGTCTAAGGATTATACATCATCATTACTTGAGACCAACTAATGACACAAAGATTCATAACAATCTCAATAGTGTCTCAATGATGGGTCTATCCAACACTGTGTTCTCTAACATGTGTTCACATTATTGATTTGATATCTCCATATCTATGACCGGTGAAACCAGGTCATCAATCAATACATGTGCTAGTCACAGAGTCACTGGTGTTCCGACCAGTGACCTCCGACCATGGATACATTTAGAGTGATATCATATAAGTTAAAGAGTTCCACCAATAAGTCACATACTTATTGATCTATAACAAATGATTCATTCAAGGAACATGATAACATATTATCAAAATCATGAACATATTGAAATATCATCATCTCTATGATTGCCTCTAGGGCATATTTCCAACATAAACATCATGTGACTTTAGAGTAAATAATACATATGCTCTATTCATCGCACATGAGAAATATACTTAGAATCAGATCTAAGTACTAGTTCATTGCTTTTACGAGCAGTCATCTGGTCGGGGATTTGGTACATAACCTCATCAGACCAGGGTACCCACGATGTAACCTCTAAAATCCTTACAACCAGGTGGTCGTTAGCCTTAGGGGTTACGACCACGAAAGACGTACGATCTTTAATTAAATAAAGTATTATTTAGAGATTTTGATCCTGGTCAGCTAGCCCCCGAACTTTAAATGAATATGTTGTGTGAACCCTGCCCCGATGAAAATCATATCAGGCAGGCCTCCATTTAATGTCATTAATAACGAGGTGTTCTGTATTAATTTTAAAGTTGAGAAACCGTTTGGGGAACCGAAAAGTTTTTCTGTCCGTTGGACATTGGAAACTGTTTGTCCGTCGGACTCAAATAACTTCTTTTTGCAGTTAAGAAACTACGTCTATAAAATCCCCTCAGTGCATAGCCTTTAGGATTTTTACGCTCTTAGTTTTTCCTTGAATCCCCTTTTATTCTCTTGCCGAAGAGTCTCCTCTGACTTCTTTTTGTCCTCTTGTCCAAGACCTTTTCCGACCTCTGCTCATTCACCTAAAGAATCCAACAATGTCAAACTCAATCACCAAGTGGTTGGTTTTCAATTTGAGCGAGAAGAAGCTTAAAGCTTTGGAGAAAACTGGGTTGCTCCCTGATAGGAATTTGGTTTCTTGAAGATCAGCGGTTGGGGAGCACTTTCTGAGCAGTGAAGAAGAAGAAATCCATGTCTTTCTTGCCTACATTGAGTGCGGATTTTGGTTTCCAACACACAAATTCCTTTCTAAGGTTTTGGAGTACTACGAAATTGAATTGGTGAACCTGACCCCCAACTCAATCACCAACCTTAGCATCTTCGTCCACCTCTACGAGGCGTACCTGAGGATCTGACCAAATATGAAGGTCTTCAGGTATTTTTATAGGATGGCGAGGCCAGGAAAGTCAACCACTGGTCCTGGGGAGTGCTCGCTATGAATCCACGAAGGGAAGGCTGATGAGTACATCTGATTGTATTCAAAATCCTCATGGTCATCATGGAAGAAAAGTTAGTTTTACATGACGATCACGAAGGAGGATAGCCTTTATTTCACCGGCAAGCGGCGGCGAGAACCTTAGTGGCGGTCCCCCGTGAAGAAGGAAGGAAGGATCGAAAGATGGATTGAAGCCATCAAAGACCTCAGCGCCAAGGGATTGACTTCTTGGCACGTGGTGAGGGACTTTTCCATGCACCGGATTAGTCCTTTGAGGCTTCGATCGCATTCCCTTCTCTGGCATATTGGCCGTGATAAGGCGACCAAGGACGATAGGGAAGGTAAGTTCTGAAAGAAATCCCGACCAGTTAGGTTTATTTAGTTGATTATTTTGTAACTTTGGAATCTTTTTATTCTTCTGAAGCCTTTTCTTCTCACGAAGTCAAAGAGCGGATCAAAATTATCTGCGCTGGGGAGCCTGATATGAAGGTTGCTTTTCCCCTTATCTTGGCTATTGTTTCTAAAGAAGAGATAATTGTGAGACTCAAGGTAAATAATAACTTTGTTCTTCATCTTTTGTATATTCTCCAATCAATGTATAATTTTGCTATGATATGTAGGCGGTCGGGTTGAGGATGAAAGAGTCCAATGAGGGCTCTACTCCGGTAGTGACTCCGACCGACTCCTGCTCGGCGACCACGCAAGATGATGGTCTCCCGGAGGTAAAATAGAGCATTTGAAAGGGAGCATACACTTTAGATGGAAATTTTTATCACCTAATCAAATTTTGCTTATGACTTAGGTGGGAAAGAAAGAAAATCTACAGCATGAAGTTGCAGAGGTCGTAGGCCCCAGAGTGGTCATTCACGATCTGACAGTTGCTCCTGAAGCAACTGTTTTAGAGGTCGATGAGACAACAACCTCCGACCAGTCGAGGATATTTCTTCCGACATCCGGTCGATGGATGTTGGGGGTTTAACCAGCCCTACCGGTTCGAGAATGGTGAAATTGGTTGAGAAGAAGAGGAAGGTGGGCGCTCTGGATTTTGCTCCAAAGTGTTTCAAGATCAAGACCAGAAAGGCAACCAGGTACGTATATATGAAAGGAAACTATAAAAATACATACCTTTAATGTTTCTGGTATTCAAATATCTTGATTTTCCTTTCTATTATCTTTGTAGATTCTCTGGTGTTTCGGTCGCCTCCGACCAGAGCACCCCTCAAGAAGAAATTCTTGAGGTAAGGGAGGTCGAGTGTAAGATCGAGGTGGCCGACTAGAGGGGGGTGAATAGGCGGTTTTAAAAACTTTATCGGGCTAAACCAATAAATAAATGTGGAAGCTAATAGCGAATTGGTTTTGCACAATTAAAACCTAAATCAACTAGGCTCAACTAAGTGCACCGACAATACAAGAGAGCAATCATATAATGATATATAAGCAATTAAAGCATGTAATGTAAATTGCTCAAAGTAAAGCACAAGTAAAGACAAGATGACACGATTATGTTTTACCGTGGTGTTCGGAGACTTGCCGGTCTCCCCTAATCCACGTTGAGGTAAGCCCAACCCGCGTTGGACCGGCTCCTCAAATGAGCACACACCTCCGAGGTAAGTCCAACACTTGGACCGGTTCCAAACCGAACCAACACCTCGCTCCACTATGGTTGCTCTTCCTCCACTCCGGAGATGGCGAGCACCAAACCACTCACAACCGTAGGGCCTTCTCACAAGCTTCTTGAGAAGGTCACCGAGCACGACGCCTCCACGCCGCCTAGGTGTCGGCAAACACCAAGAGTAACAAATCCGAACTTTCACTTGAACTAATCAAGTGTCAACGCCACGTGGATACACAATCCACTACCTAAGGCAACACATGCACTTAGGGTTTGCTCTCTAATCTCACCAAGTGCAACACATGCACAAAAGAGAATAGAGACTTGCTCTTAGCTCAAAGAATGAGTGTATCACTTAACAATAGCACAAAGAACCTCTCCCAACCGGCCAAGGTGTCTATATATAGTCCACACACAAAAACTAGCCGTTGGAGAGAAGATTCCATCAAAACGACCAGGCGGCCTCGACCGCCAACCAATGTCCGGTCGGACGCCCTATGCGCCAACGGCTAGAAAAGTAGCCGTTGGGCCTTGGTCCGACCGCCATGCATCGCCGGTCGGACCGCGATATATCGGTCCGACCGCCGTCTTTGGCGGTCCGACCGCCCGTCGCGAATTGGCTAAGTCCCAAAAGGAGCTCTCGAAAAACCGTTCGCTCGAACTCGGAACTTCCTCACCGGAAGTTCGATTTTTAACAATGAACTTCCGCACAAGGAAATCGGTTCAAGTATAATCGGTCAGACCGCCCGTAGCACACCGGTCGGACCGATTTGCCACCGGTCCGACCGGTGACCACTGCCGGTCCGACCGGCAGTTCACAGAGCCAAAGCCAATTGCACCACTTCAAATGGCAAAACACATTCGCTCATTTGAATGCAATTTTCGACAAGGTTTCAAAGATGATATTCTCAGTAGGTTACAAAACACATTTGCTAACCCTTAGAATACTCATCACAAGGAATAAGGTACATGGACTTACACCATTTGCAAAACGCATTTGCAAACTTAAGTCACATGCTACAAGGGTTATGCATGAGCCTCGATTATTTGCAAAACACATTCGCAAATAAATAGCATCATGCCTAGATGAGCTAGAGCAAATATAATGAGCTATCAACACATGACTAACTCAAACTACTAGTTAAGACCCCTCTTAATAGTACGGCAACCTATACTAGCAATCCGGTCTTCCAACCAAACACCAAGATCGGTAAAAGACTAGGAACACATCCTTAGCCCTAGCTAGTCATACCTTTGCCTTGCATCTTCTTGAAGCTTGATGACGCACATCAACACTTCAGGTCCGGGTCTTTAACTTTGACAATCATCAACACATGATGATTTCTTCACTTCGGGATCTTGTCTTGAACATCATCAACACATGATGATTTCTCCATCCCGAGTCTTCACATGCATCAACACATGATGCATTCCTTCACTTGACCTCTATCAACACATGATGATTGGTCTTCTCTTGTCTTGATGGTCAACTTATGATCATTTCTTCTTGATAAGCATCAACTCATGATGCATCATATACATCAAGCTCTTGACTTGATGGTCAACTCATGATCATCCCAAGTCTTCATCATCCTGGAACATAACCTATATATCCAACTCATGGAAAAAGTTAGTTCCACAATGTGATCATCATTAATTACCACACTATACCATTAACTCATAATGGTGGGACAAGATACCTCAATCTTTCCCTCTTTGGTAATTGATGATAACCACTTAAATTCTCATAAATTTAATGAAGATAAATGAGAGAACAATTGAGTGTATATAAACTACACAAGTTATACATACTCTAACAAGAGTATACAAGAACTACACAAGTTCTATATACTTATGACATGAGTATATACGAACTACACAAGTGTTGTATACTCAAAGGTTTGGTTTCAACGTAAAGATCCCAATATATGTGGAAAATGGAATATGTATCAATACTAATGAAACCACAAAGTATAGGATAAAACTCCCCCTAAATGTGTGCATACACAAATGTGTAATAAGGTCATATGCACATATTCAAGTTTAACTTAAGGTTGAGTTCAATCCTATATTTTGGATCTGAGACATGCAACAATATATAAGATTGAGATGTCGTTTGCATACCTCGTTGTGTTTCACCTTTATATCCAAATGAGACTACACAAAGATAATACTTGATAAAAGAGTTAGTCTCATATTTGGATTTGTCATTAATCACCAAAACAATCCATTAACTCATAATGGCGGGTCTAGATCTTTCAATCTCCCCCTTTTTGGTGATTGATGACAAATCCATTATCAATAACAACATTTGGATATTCATAGACATAAGATAAGAATTTAAACTAATGAACTATGTCTATGCATCATATGAGGTGAAACATAAAGTATTAAACAAAATGCATATGAAAATATTTTCCCCCTTACAGAGCTAATGCATATATTTTCCCTCTTTTGGCATGTCTAAACAAATCAATCATCCAAATGAATATTGATAAACATTCTCCCCCTTTTGGCATAAATCACCCAAAAACACAATATAAATCGAAGCCAAAAGGAGCCTTTGCAAATGGATACCACTTGCAAGAAAAAAAAAGGTTGGTCACAAAAAGTATAAATTGAACTTATATGACCAAGGTGGAATTTTGTTCTCAAGATATGAGAGGAGAAACAAAGATAGGTTACAAACCTATTGATCATAACATTCTCCCAATGTAAATCAAAACATTGAGAACCACTTGAAATGATAGTTGAAACATATTCAACTAACCTCCCCATTTTTTGAAAAGAAATAAAGATAATCTCTCATTTTAACAATTTTCACAAACTATGTTGAGAGAACACAAAGAACAATGCTTGAGAGAGATTTTTATGAAAATTTGACAGAATTTCTCTTGTAAAGAGGACATCCACGACAGGAGACAAGAAGATATAATGAATCCACAAATATATTCATTCATAATCACATCTCATCCACATCTCATGCAAACATAAATCATGACATACAAACATGTTCTCACACAGAGTAGCAAAAGATAGCATAGCCAAAATGAGAGTCATACAACCAAGTAGTCATAAAAGATATTACAATTTTTGTGCATACAAGGTCTAATGACCTAAATAAAACAAACGGCTACTGCTCAGCAGGAGGGTCTTGAGAGGATGAAGGCTGATCTCCTCGCCAAAAGAAGGAGGGTCGGTGAGGTCCACGTCCAGATCGTTGATAATAAAGAGGCGCTCACTCTTTGAAAGCGATGAAATCGCCGCAGATCTGTCATCTGAGCGAGATAGTGCATCAAACACGGATGTGGTAGCACCTCAAACTCATCCAATCGAGAAAATGCAACGCTGAAAAGCCTCTGAGATGAGCGAATCGATCCACACTCACCAAGATTAAGCATCGCTGCTAGGGCAGGTCTTGAGCACAGGGATCCCGAGAGGAGGAGCCTGTCCCACGAGCATCGAGGAGGTGGAGGAGGAGCCACTAGAGCAGGAGGAGCAGGAGGAGCAGCTGGAGCAGGAGGAGGAGGAGCGTCCCTGGGTCTGTATTCTTTATGCTCTATGTCACAGGAGTATTGAATTCAATTATGCTCTTGATAAGCCTCATTATGTAGGGAGCATAATAAATACTCTTAGTCTTGTCTCCCTTGGAGGTGTCAATCTCTCTGAAAATAAGATCTATGACATCGAAGCGAGTGCCCTCCATTATGTACTGAATCGCATTCCATACCCTCCCATGGATTTCATCATTGTTCCCACTCCTAGGGAAGAATGATGATCTCATGATCCTGTTAATAATACTAGGGAGGGGAAGGAGTCCTGTCACCTTACCGCAAGAATGAGGATTATTCTGATCATAGAACTCATCTATTTGAGCAAGGTTTAGGGGTTCCTGCAAATGAATCCTTACACCCCTTGACTCCTTCAAACCTAAGGCATCCATGAACTGCTTTCTTGTAGCCTTTAATTTTCTATGCCCAGTCATCCAAACTAGCTTGTCGTAATAAGGAGACACGAAAACTGTAGCATAAAACTGTCTGATGACTTTTGAATGAAAGCTGCAGTTCAGAGAAACCAAGGTATCCAAACCTACATATCTGAAAAGTCTGTAAAGTCCATTGTAGGTTGGATTCTGTGCCAGGTAGTTCCATTTGACATATCTGTGATTAGCAAATTTTTTCTTCGCATAGATAATCTTGAATACATCTTGCTGAAACTTGGTGTGGAACATACCCATCGTTGCAGATTCTGAGAACTGATACTGATCAACATGTCTCAATATTGTATATTCTTCACTTCTTAACCTTGAGACATCAAGACCAAAGAATTGAGACTCATCTGGAGCGTCCTCATTATCATCTTCATCCTCCTCAACATCATTTCCAGCGTTCTCATCAAAGTCATTGTCGCTGCCGTTGTTATCCGAACTTGATTCCTCTACTTCTTCCATAGAAGCGTCCTCAATGTCGTTCTCAACTGGAGCTTTCCCTCTGGATGAAGAAGGAGAAGGAGAAGGAGAAGGAGGGGGTCCACCCGAACGACTGGCCACGCGCTTGTTCGGCATAGCTCCTGGGAAGACAATCAAAGGATCAATCAAGGAATAATGGATAATAAACTTATGAATATACAATGGTGCCATCATGCTCTCTGGACACAGAGGTCCGATCTATTGCCCACGGCCGGCCGGATCGCCAGAGGCCGGTCCGACCGCCATTGTGGCGCCAGTCGGATCGCCATCGAGGCCGGTCCGATCGCCATGTGGCACCGGCGGACCGCCGCTACGAGAACGATGAAATGAACTTTGTGATTTTCACAAGTTTTCATCATTCAAGCAATGGCATCAAGTGCATTCATTTGTCTATTCAAAAACTACTTGCAGGACAAAACTTTGCCACAAAATCTAGTGAACAAGATAGGATTTTTGACAAACCCTAGAATTTGGGGTAAATCACAAAATGAGAGTAATGCAAGTAGATCGAGGATGCTTACTGGCTCTAATGAAGAGGAGTAACACAGGATGCCTCCTTGAAGAGAAGGAGAGCCGAAATCCGAAAGTTTGCAAGTTCTTCCTCACCTAGGGTTCCAAAATGTGGGAGAGATAGCCCATCAATCCACAAAGTAATTGGAGGGAATGGAAGAGGAGATGAGGAGAGCAAGTAGATACCTTGAATCCCCAAATGGGCGGCCGGAGGAGGAGATCCAAGGGAGAAGGTCTTCTACTGAGAGAGAGAGAAAGAAAGTGGTTCGGTTTGGGAAGAAGGGTGGAGAGAGAGGAGCTCTCGGGTGAAGGGTTTTATGCCCTTCACGCAAAACGGCCGGACCGCCGACCAACGCCGATCGGACCGGTGGGATATCCTACGGATCGCTTATAGAGGCTTGGTCGGACCGGTGTCATCTGGCCCGACACACAGTTTGATGAGAGGAGAGGAAAAGAGAGAATTGTTGTATTTTACTCCAAATTTTTGCACAATCAATCAAATAAACATCTTTGGAGTATTTCCAACTTATATAGCCCATAAGAATAGAATTTGAAATAGTTTTTGTAAATTAAGTTTTGGTTTTCGGAAATGAAACATATTTCTATGAACTTTCAATCAAAACATGCAAAAAGAGCAAATGAAGAATTTTAAAGCATCCAATTGCATGTATGAGTCATAAATACCATTATGAACATATTCATATGAAGAATTTTGGTTCATATGGAAAAACTCACTTAAGTGCTAGAAGGTGACCACTTAGGTCATAGTAGTATTTTGGATGAGTTTGAAAATCAAATATCTTTTTTCTAGGTTGGTCTGTTGAAAATCTTTTGAATACCAAAAATGTTTAGATTAACCAACTCTAGGATTTTCCTTTTGGCAAGATTTTCAAATTCCTTTTAGAATAGATTTTACACAAAAATCTAGTTTATGTCAAAAACAAGATACTATAATGTAGGATTTTGGCTAGAAATGCATTTTTACTTAAAATAGATTTTTCTAAAGCCAAAACCTTTGATAAACCTTTCAAAAGCATTTGTATACATTTTGCAATTAATTTTTCAAAGAATTACTAATAGTTATCAAATTTTTTGACTTTTGGCTAAAAGGCTTATTTTTGAAAAGCAATACTAGCACTTAATTTATTTGGGCACACTTAGGGATGTGAAATACATGACTATGATTTAGCACTCCCCCTTAATGTGCCACAACAACTTGCTCAAGATATTAATAATGAACATTATGAACATAGAGCAAGAGTACCCCTCTTAAAATGATTTTCATGAAATGCAACCTACACTAGGCATAAGGGGCTAGATATTTCAATGTAAGTACTTGTTACCGAAATGGCATTGGCTTATGATACGACATGATTATCCTAGGCTTGGCTCCAATTTCGCATATGGTGATCCGTCCACCTCTTCATATGAGCCAAACATCCAATGCCTTTCCAAGTACCTATTCATCATTTAAGCACTTTGGTACCCAAAGCTTGGTTGGGTCCACGAATGTTAGTCACAATAGATTTGGGCACCCAAATGGCCCTAGCATTAGTTTTATGTGTACTAACTATTCTAGCAAACACATTGCCATTAATATCCTTCCTAAGCAAATATTGATCATTATAAATAATGGGCTTAGGAGTGATACCTTTGGGACAATCCTTACTTATATGTCCCTTTTTCCGGCAATTGTAGCAAGTTCGAAGTTTGTATTCATCTTTTACCTTCTTTACTTGCTCCTTGCCGGTTTGCCTCTTCTTTGATGACAATTTCTTGTCATTCACTTTGTTTGGGCACACCTGAGGCTAAGTGGCCCTTTCCATTGCATCCATGGCACTTGACATTCTTCGTGTGTCTTGCATTGTGCCTTGTCTTGCTATTTTCCTTTTTCTTAGGAGTGAAGCCGATTCCACTCTTATCTTGCAAGCGTCTTTGCTTGCTCAATATATCGTCCAGAGCGGCCTTCCCTTTTAGGCCTCTTTCCAAGTCATTCTTTAATTTGTTCACTTGGGCCTTGAGCTCTTTGTTTTCCTCTACAATGTTAGTCTTGCAAGATATCGAGGAAATAGGAGTATCCATTTTAGAGCAACAAGGCATATCAATTAAATCATCACAAGAGGTGGATATGCTAACTTTAGATGAAATGCAAGATGTAGGAACTATGCATGGCATATCATCTAATAACTTGCATGTAATGCCTATATCCACCTTGGACTTATTAAGATCCTTGAGAAGGAGAGTCTCATGAGATTCTTTTAGCTCTTCATAAGAATCCTTGAGAGAAAGAAATTCTTTCTTCAAGACTTTGAATTTTGACTTCTCCTTGCCAAGATATTCATTTAAGTCTTCTAACATTTCCATCAACTCATCATAGGTGGGTTCTTCATTTCGTTTACCTCATCATTACCTTTAGCCATGAAGCATTGAGTTGATGTGGAGGAGTTGTGGACTCATCATTATCTGAGCTAGAAGTTGAACATTCTTCTTCCGATGTCCACTCCTGTGTGCAATCATCACTAGTAGGTGTGGACATTTCATATTTATCTTGAAAATGTGTCCACATAGCATGAGCGCTCTCAAGATTGCACACTTCATCAAACATCTCTACACTCAAAGCACTAAATAAACCGTTAATTGCTTGAGCGTCGAGATGTAAGCTTTTCTCTTCCTCAAATGTTGGAGCAAGATGATCCAATGGAGGAGAAAAGCCAACATCTACAATCCGCCATATTTTTGGACTCATGGCCCTAAAATAACAAGACATGCGGATTTTCCAATGAGCATAATTTGTGCCATCAAATAGAGGTGCTTCACCTAGGTGCACTAAATCTCTAGTTGCCATCCTTTACTCTCTAGACGGTTAAGTCTAATAAATGAGAGACCAAGCTCTGATACCACTTGTAAGATCGAGGTGGCCGACTAGAGGGGGTGAATAGGCGGTTTAAAAACTTTATCGGGCTAAACCAATAAATAAATGCGAAGCTAATAGCGAATTGGTTTTGCACAATTAAAACCTAAATCAACTAGGCTCAACTAAGTGCACCGACAATACAAGAGAGCAATCATATAATGATATATAAGCAATTAAAGCATGTAATGTAAATTGCTCAAAGTAAAGCACAAGTAAAGACAAGATGACACGATTATGTTTTACCGTGGTGTTCGGAGACTTGCCGTCTCCCTAATCCACGTTGAGGTAAGCCCAACCCGCGTTGGACCGGCTCCTCAAATGAGCACACACCTCCGAGGTAAGTCCAACACTTGGACCGGTTCCAAACCGAACCAACACCTCGCTCCACTATGGTTGCTCTTCCTCCACTCCGAGATGGCGAGCACCAAACCACTCACAACCGTAGGGCCTTCTCACAAGCTTCTTGAGAAGGTCACCGAGCACGACGCCTCCACGCCGCCTAGGTGTCGGCAAACACCAAGAGTAACAAATCCAACTTTACTTGAACTAATCAAGTGTCAACGCCACGTGGATACACAATCCACTACCTAAGGCAACACATGCACTTAGGGTTTGCTCTCTAATCTCACCAAGTGCAACACATGCACAAAAGAGAATAGAGACTTGCTCTTAGCTCAAAGAATGAGTGTATCACTTAACAATAGCACCAACAACCTCTCCCAACCGCCAAGGTGTCTATATATAGCCCACACACAAAAACTAGCCGTTGGAGAGAAGATTCCATCAAAAGCACCGGGGCGGTCGACCGCCAACCAATGTCGTCGGACGCCCCATGCGCCAACGGCTAGAAAAGTAGCCGTTGGGCCTTGGCGATCGATCGCCATGCACCGCCGGTCGGACCACGCATATATCGGTCCGACCGCCGCGTCTTGGCGGTCCGACCGCCATCGCGAATTGGCTAAGTCCCAAAAGGGAGCTCTCGGAAAAACCGTTCGCTCGAACTCGGAACTTCCTCACCGCGGAAGTTCCGATTTTTAACAATGAACTTCCGCACAAGGAAATCGGTTCAAGTATAATCGGTCGGACCGCCAGTAGCACACGGTCGGACCGATTTGCACCGATCCGACCGGTGACCACCGCCGTCCGATTGGCGATTCACAGAGCCAAAGCCAATTGCACCACTTCAAATGGCAAAACATATTCGCTCATTTGAATGCAATTTTCGACAAGGTTTCAAAGATGATATTCTCAGTAGGTTACAAAACACATTTGCTAACCCTTAGAATACTCATCACAAGGAATAAGGTACATGGACTTACACCATTTGCAAAACGCATTTGCAAACTTAAGTCACATGCTACAAGGGTTATGCATGAGCCTCGATTATTTGCAAAACACATTCGCAAATAAATAGCATCATACCTAGATGAGCTAGAGCAAATATAATGAGCTATCAACACATGACTAACTCAAACTACTAGTTAAGACCCCTCTTAATAGTACGGCAACCTATACTAGCAATCCGGTCTTCCAACCAAACACCAAGACCGGTAAAAGACTAGGAACACATCCTTAGCCCTAGCTAGTCATACCTTTGCCTTGCATCTTCTTGAAGTTTGATGACGCACATCAACACTTCAGGTCCGGTCTTTAACTTTGACAATCATCAACACATGATGATTTCTTCACTTCGGGATCTTGTCTTGAACATCATCAACACATGATGATTTCTCCATCCCGAGTCTTCACATGCATCAACACATGATGCATTCCTTCACTTGACCTCTATCAACACATGATGATTGGTCTTCTCTTGTCTTGATGGTCAACTTATGATCATTTCTTCTTGATAAGCATCAACTCATGATGCATCATATACATCAAGCTCTTGACTTGATGGTCAACTCATGATCATCCCAAGTCTTCATCATCCCGAACATAACCTATATATCCAACTCATGGAAAAGTTAGTTCCACAATGTGATCATCATTAATTACCACACTATACCATTAACTCATAATGGTGGGACAAGATACCTCAATCTTTCCCTCTTTGGTAATTGATGATAACCACTAAATTCTCATAAATTTAATGAAGATAAATGAGAGAACAATTGAGTGTATATAAACTACACAAGTTATACATACTCTAACAAGAGTATACAAGAACTACACAAGTTCTATATACTTATGACATGAGTATATACGAACTACACAAGTGTTGTATACTCAAAGGTTTTGTTTCAACGTAAAGATCCCAATATATGTGGAAAATGGAATATGGATCAATACTAATGAAACCACAAAGTATAGGATAAAACTCCCCCTAAATGTGTGCATACACAAATGTGTAATAAGGTCATATGCACATATTCAAGTTTAACTTAAGGTTGAGTTCAATCCTATATTTTGGATCTGAGACATGCAACAATATATAAGATTGAGATGTCGTTTGCATACCTCGTTGTGTTTCACCTTTATATCCAAATGAGACTACACAAAGATAATACTTGATAAAAGAGTTAGTCTCATATTTGGATTTGTCATTAATCACCAAAACAATCCATTAACTCATAATGGCGGGTCTAGATCTTTCATCGAGCCAGCCCTCGAGCAGGTGGTGGTGCCAGCGCCTGCTCTGGAACCCGTGGTAGCTCCAACTCCGTCTATGGAGATGGAGGTTCCATAAAGATCCCAGCAAGCTCCGACCACTGCTAGGTCCGTACAAGGAGTGGAGATTTCTTTGTTGTTGAAGAATTCTCCTTATCCTAGGAAATTGTCTATGATAGTATGACTTCACAGACGGTTTTTTTGTTGAAACTGTTTGTGAAGTTATACTATCACAGACAGTTTCCTATAAAAAAAAATTATATGTGTTGTGACTTTTCATAGACGAATCACAAACCGTCTGTAATAACCGTCATTATCACGGACACATAAATTCGAGCGGTTCACAAGCCGTCTATGATGACCCTCTCTATAGTAATGGTTATCGGGTCCGAAGAATTCATTTTTGTCGGCATGAGGTGGCGAGGATGATGAACTCAACCGAACAGGCGTGACGAGTCTGGGACTCGAAGGGCGAATCAGCCGAGATCGCGTCCGAGCGAACTTCGCTTCAATGCAAGTTCAAGGAGTAAATGGTGCAACCTCGTAAGTTCAAAGGGCTGAGAAAGTAAAACACAGGTTCAGAAAGCTAAGTAGCAAACCTCGCAAGTTCAGGAGCCTATAATGCAATTTTCTCTATATCTTTTTATTGTGCACAAATGTGTCGAAGTGCCGCCATCGCCGGTTCCTCCGATGCCACATATTATGGTGTGTATGTTCTCCCTGTGGTGTTGGAGACACCGTCACCACCGCTGACCCTGCCGTGGAAGCATTTGGACCTACTTGCTCGAGCGCATAATAATATCCTACCCCAAGCTCAGTGATGAAGGACCGTTAGGGACTGCCTGGAATGGTGGCAGCGGAGGGGAGCAGTAGATGCACACTCATGAAGGTCATGGCCGGTGGCGGCGGCATGGTCCAATAGTGTGTAGCGCTTGTTTATCTATAGTTTGAACTGGTCTTACTTTAGTTTTATTTCTTAATTTCACTTCTTAGGAGTGAGAGTTTTACTTTAGTGTTGTCTTAATTTTATACTTTAGTGTTGTCTTAATTTTACAGCTTAAGAGTGAGAGTTGCAGCCTTTTCTTGATTGTACCCCTATTGTTGTAGTTGCACTCCTGCAAGTTTGAAGGTAGGGAGTGTTTCATGCGTGTAACCAATGCAATGGGATCAGTCATGCATGTCTTTGAGAGATTTGAAGTCCACTAGTAGATTTCATTTGACCGAGGAGATGCTATGAAACTTCTTTTGAGTCCTAGAGTGAGGTAAACAGTCCAATTGTACGTTCTTTGTCTATTTATTTTTTAAGAGAGAGTACATGGAGGACGTAGTACACCTCGTTCACACCATGTACACACAAGCCTATGCTTGTCCTTAACATATTCTTCGTCTATTTATTTTTTAAAAGAGAGCACATGGAGGAGGTACACCTCGTCCATGCCATGTACACACGAGCCAGTGCTTGTCCTTGACATATTCTTCGTTTGCAAATATGTATGGTTAAACATGTGGTTCATATCCTTCAAACTACCGAGTGTATGTATCTGCTAGCTAGTTTTTCAAAATTTCTTCATCAGTCAATGGGCAGAGCTAGCTAGTGATCACCATGCATCAATTACATTTTTGGGATAGGCTGATGATGCACCTGTCACTCCAAAACACGCATTGAATCGTACTTAATTACATGCAAGGGCGTCAATGGTCCCACTGTAGTTGGCCGTTGCTTCCCATGTGTATATACTTGTACTTGCTGCTGAGAAAAATCGCAATGAAAGATCTAGGTGGGGATTAATAAGCTCACCTCCGCTGGTTTTTTTTTTTTTTTTAAAAAAAAACCAGAACTATAACCGATGGCTTCTGACGATGCTGCAGGTTCAAGCCGCAGCTCCTCGCTACCGTGCGCTCTTGACAAGCACGACGTTGACGGTTGCATATGCAAATTTTTTTAATCATAAATATGTTAAAGTTCTAACTAAAAGTGTGTCCCAAATGTCACAGACATTTAGTGCGTCATAAAATGTCTGATGCCCCCACTTTGCCGTATTCTTTTTTCGTAATGTGTGGCTAGCTTCCGAGTTCCGACCATCCAATCATGTAATCATGCAAAGTGCGGCCATCACCTATCAATTAAACAATACTTACTTGCTCTCTTTGTGTTCCCACAACGCGTATTAGCTTATGCTCCATTTAAAACACAGAAATTACGCAACAGTTTCACATAAAACAATTCAATTCCCGCGTCCTAGATTGAGCCTTAGGGTATTTTCTCTTCATTTCAGAATTAAGGTGGATTGTATATTATTATTTTTTATGTTTTTAGGAATATATATATATATATATATTTGACTTTAAGCGGCAATGGAAACATCAAAAGACGTGTCCTAGCTGGACGCAGCTTACTATGTTATTATCATCGAATTTCTCCGGTGATCATGTCATCGACACCTTGTTTGTACTAGCTAATTAGCTTCATGCAGCACCATTAGCTTCATATGTTAACTTGGACCATAAGATACGATGGAAGCACACCAAACGTAACTCAGTTTTTCACACTGCGGTCGTAGAGGCTTTCAGCCTTTCGCACTAGCTGTCGTACCATATATACGTTGACGATACTGCACGCCCTCGACGGGTTTGACCAAAACACATGCCTCGACGGGTTTATTGTAATAAAGTGGAAGGATGTTCACTTCCTCGAACCGATAAGAGAAAGTCTCGGTAAATTCTGGCCCGAAAGTGGTAGGCTCGTCTAAGCTTTGGTCCGAGATTTACTATGGTCCGGTTCACGCAGCAAGTCTTCCACCAACGTGCTGTGTACCTCTTTTTCTTCTTCCAAAATAAAATTACCCTCCCAATTTTTAACAGCTACAACAAATTGACGAGATGCGTTGCGTGTACAGCATAGAAAGAAAGCCGCTTGCACAATCCTGATCCTCCGAAGCATGCATATCAAACTGGCTATTACAAATGGGTGCCTTTGATTATCGAGTTGTCGATCTTATGAAATAAAAAAAAATAGCAAAGAGTTATTCGGAAAGAATAATGAGGCTGCACTTTATTACAATAAACTGGCTATTACAAAGGGGTGCCTTTGACTAGGCGATGGACTAGCTCTAATTACACCGAGAGTATCACTATTGCTCTACATATCTTCAGAGTGTAGGGTCTTTGATTGCCCAAACTTGATGTTGAATCGGATTGTCCTCTTGTTGTCCATCATCTACTCTTAAGTAATCGCTGAAGAGGTGACAGTTATTCCAAAAGGAGACACCTTTTGAAAGTGACGTTCTGCGATCAGTCGACAAATTACAGGACCTCGTCTGACCAGGGTACCCATAATGTAACATCTGAAATCCTTACGAACAGAATTCGTTAGCCTTAGTGGTTACGACCATGAAGAACGTGTGGTCATTTATTAAATATTAAATTAATACTAAGAGATTTAATCCTCATCAGATTTGTTGCACAATAGTACGTAAACCTTTTGTTGGAGTAGGAATGTCTCTTTTGTTGCACCGAGGATCAAGTTGAGAATTTGTTATATTTTTATTGCATCGGATGAGATTTTTGTTACAAGTTTACTAGATAATTATTGTGTGTAGCTGATTTTTGTAATGTCAAATCAAATGGCTAAGATTAACCATTTTAAATCGATGGTGGAGAGCAAGGATAGAAATCCTGGCCGGTAACCGGTTTACCGGTGGCGGCGGGGATTTGAAATCCCGGCCGGGTTTTTCCGAGTTTACAAATTCAAATTTTGAATTTTGAATTTTAGTTGATTTTTAAGCAAATTTAAACAAAATTCGACCGAGTTTTCTCCGAGAAAACCGGTAACCGGCCGGTTACCGTTACCGGCCGCCGGCCGGGATTCCGGTCGGTTCTGGTTTTTCAATCCCTGGTGGAGAGAGGAGAGAGGTGTACGAATCCGGACGCTAGTGCTGTCTAATCGAATGTGCTGTATCCAGCATTCACCTGGATGCAGAAAATGCTCCTTAATCAATTGCTAGGTGTTGTTTGACCATGGCTTGCAGCTACATTTAGAATCCCGCGCGCCCTTATATGTTTCGAAAATCTTGGTTCCGGGAGATTTCCACGACAATACTGAGTAATGCCGTTTGTATTGTACACTTGTATGCATTGGAATGCAGATACAAACTGTATGCAATGACACAGCCTATATTTGTATGCGCGCATTGCAATTTAGTTGAACAGAACTAGAGATGCGCAACCGCCTCGATCGAGTTCAGTTTGGGTCATCTCTCTCTCTCTCCAAAAGAAAAAAAAGTTCAGTTTGGGTCAAGTGTAAGTTTGAGTTTGAGACTATCAGAAAACATAAGCTATGCATGCATACAACCAGCTATGATCAATGCCTTGCTAGCTGCTCATGACCCTGTCCACGCCACTAGCAAGCAAATTAATGGCAGCAACGTATAACAGCTAGCAAGCAAATTAATGCAATGAGACGAATCTTGCATATCAGTTATATTTCCGGAATAGGCTGATTATACAATTGTCACTCCAAACTTGCACTCGATCGTACAGATTTACATGCAAATTATTTGCATGACAATATTGAACAATTCCGTTTGTATTGTACACTCGTACGCATTCAAAAGCAGATACAAGCATACAACGGTACAACCTACGCGTGCGTTGCAGTGTGGTTGAACCAGCCGTGAGCAAAGTCAGTCAGGAAACAACCGCATACAGACTGTGAGCAAATGCCTAGCCAGCTGCTCATGACCCGACCCACGCCAGTATCCAGCAAATCTATCTGGCCAGGCAACACACAGCCACACCACACCACACCAGCTTTGCGGAGGCAAATTAACAAATCGGGTGAGCCTTGTCGACCGGGCCATATATGACATTCATCCCGAAGTAATGGGCCTGCAAATGGTCCCCCTCAATAAAGTCGGCCCAAAGGTTATCAGCCGGGACGCACCATTTTCGCCCCCTGAATAACTCTTCCTTTCTCAAAAAATAATAAAAAAAAAACTTTCATGCTGACCACTTTTTCAAAAACAAAAAGAAGAAACAAAAGAAAAGGACGAGAAAAAAAATGAGATTGAACGGTTGAAAAAAAAGTATACTTCTATTGCAAAAATTATATGTAGAGTGTATAAAATGCAAACTTCAATGTCGTAATTTCTCCCGACACCTGTGATACACCCACTTTCAAGCTAAAAAATGCCGCAAATGTCATAAACACTATACGCGCCATAAAATGTCTTGCATACGTCCCCCCACTTTACCGAATTTTATTTTCGGCCGAAGTGTATTTTCTAACCAAACAATATGTGATGTGGCTATATATTAATTAGCTTAGTATATTTCCTCCTCGTTTTAGATCAGGATTGTAAGATTTGTTCATTTTGGAATACAGCAACGTGCTATGCGAGAATATATAGCATGGGATGCTCTTCTAGCTAGCCATTCGTCCTTTCTTCCCGCGTTTCACCGTACAAGCGACAGAACGATCGAGTTACTCCAATTTGGCACGGGGAGTACCTACCATATCTTTTTTAGCTCAGGGTACCTACCATATCTTTTTTTAACCCAAGGCAGAACCTCTACCATTCATTTTAAGGAAAAGAGAAATACACTATCCCGAATGAGAAAACACTAAGACACCAATACTAGCGCCCTCAAGAGATGGGAACCAACACCAAGAAAGAAGTCTCAAACTAGAACTCTTATCAAACACCTATTGCATCCAGAAGGTAAACACTTTGTGGAGCAGCAGCAATGATCCCCCCAATAAAAGGGAGAGGGGTGACTCCCCCACTCACATTGCTGGCAACCGCCACCGCACCAAGCACCACAATGCGCCGCCCGACGTCACTGATGCGTCACGTCACGAGTCATCATCGCTGCCCGATCACGTCGGCGACGCAACCACTCCAACTCCATCGTGACCCGCCTTGTCGATGAAAGGCCCCCAGTCGCTGAAGTCGTCGCCATCTGCGTGCCTCGACACTCGCCATGTGTCATCGTTGCACACCCACGACATGACAACTTAGACTTCGTCGTGAGAAGCATCGTCGAAGCGTCCAAAGCGACACCTAAAGCGAGGCCTCAACTGAGCCGATGACAATGCCTAAACTTGTAGCCGAGCCTGAGCCCGCCCGATACCAACGAAGCCACCGCCACCTGCGCGCCCGATGCCACACTAGGATGCTCATCGCGTGTCATCGTCGTCGCGTTGCACAACCATGACGTGGTAGCTCCGACTTTGTTGCAACGAGTATCGTTGAAGCGTCCAAAGAAACACTTGAAACGATGCCTCAGCTGAGCCATCACCGACGCACAAGCACGGGATGAGCCTAAGCTTGCCGAAGACCACCGAACCATCGAGTCGTTCGCTACCTACGTGCCTCGACACCCCACCGTGACGTTTGTCGTGCGTCGCCGCCACCACAGCCCGTCACATACCCGCGGCACGGCAACTCTAACTTCGCTGCTACACGCATCGCTGAAGGGACCAAAGTGACGTCTGCAGCCCAGCCACTCATCCCCCGTGCGACCACGACTAGGTGAAAGTATCTAGGCCCTCATAGTTGGTTTTAGTCATTAATGACAACATTATGTTAAAATATTAACATATGTGCCAAGTTGTGTTATAGATTAAGGTTTGATGAATATTTGATGATAAGGTTATTGGCAAGACGAATATGGTGGAAGATCAGCATGGATCAAGACAAAATATATTATATAGCTTAAGGACCCTTTTGTATCTTTTACCGATCTTGTGTTTGGAGAAAAGATAGGATTTATTGGATAAATACCATACTATAAAGAGAGATAATGGCTAGTAGCTTGAGGAACTATTTTTGTGCCATTATGATCAACTAGGGTTCATACATTGTCTTGATTTGAGCTTTTGGAAAAATATTTTCAAAATCGGTATGATAGTTGTTGATAAGTGGTACTATATTTATATGGCGGTACGCATTAAGTGGTACTATATTTATATGGCGGTACGCATTTTTCAGAAAGCGTATTTTCGAGTGGTTTGATACTCTCTGAAACTCAAAACGACCATATTTCAATTGCGGTACTACCGCAGGTCGGTAATACTGAAATATACATGGTGGTACGTATTTTTCAAAGAGCGTGTTTTTGAGTGGTTTGCTACTCTCTGAAAAAATTGAAACAGGCATATTTCAATTGTGGTACTACCGCAGATCGGTAGTACCGAAATATACATGGCGGTACGTATATTACCGAGAGTGTGTTTTTGAGAGTTTTGACCTCCCTTAGATCGATATGACCGCAAATCCCTGAGCGGTACTACCGGAGCACGGTAGTACCGAAGTTTACTTGGTGGTACGAGTTTTCCAGAGAATGTGTTTTTGAGAATTCTTGAGCTCTGAAAAACGGTAGCTCTGTTCTAGCCGAGCAGTACGATCGCGATGCAGTAGCACCGATTTCTAGTTGGCGGTAGTACCATAACTTTATGCGTAACGACTAGTTCAGAGCATTAAATGCTACTGTTCCGACTGTTGAGAGCTAGTCAAGTGCATAACATTCATTAGTTGATCTTTTAGCACTTAATAGTTGTCGACGATCAAATCGCCGATCTTATGAATATATAAATGAAAAGAGGAAAAATGTGCGTGACTTCTGGGAGTGGATCTAACTTGCTCTTTATTGCTATGAACTCATAATTACAAACACTGGGAGTATCTAAAAACACAACACTTTGCTATATCTTGCTTGATGTCTTACGCTTGTCTTTGTCTCTGCTATACCACGTGTCCTCTCTCTTCTTAGTCCTTCCATGACCCTCCTTAAATAGTTGATGAAGCGGTGGCGATTATCCCATGAAGAGACATCCGTTGGGGAGCGGCGCGCTGGTCGGGAAGAGGCGGCGGTTTAGCGGTTCCACTAGCGTAAAGGCGGTTGGTGAAAGCGTCAAGCGTTACGCGGTTAATGATTTAGGAGGCGTTAAATCATTAGCCGTAATAGTGTTGTATTATGTGGAATATGAAACACGTGGTTCATTCATCACATAGTGAGTGGCGTGGTCGAGACTTGACCAAAACGCTTTGTTCATAGCTTCGAGCACTCAGCGGTCGTGGACTAGGCTTGGAACTTTGTCAGGCCGAGGTATTCATTATATAACCACGTAATACCTACGACCCGATTAGCTCGGTGGTCTTAGAAGTTCACGACCACGAGCGTATGGTCTTTATCATATATTAAGATAATATATGAATATTTTAATCCTCAACGGCTAGCCCCGAACTTTTAAATGAATGTTGGTCGTGCGGACACATTCTCCGATGCAATCATATCGAGCAGACCTCTCATTAAATGCCGTGAGACTCGAGGCGATCGTATTCATTTTAAAGTTGAGCTTGCTTTGGAAAAAGGAAAAAGTCTTTACATCGCTTGACGAAAAGGTATTTGCCGTTGGACTTCTCGAAGAGTCGATTCTGATGAAAATGTCTATAAAGCGACCCGGTGAGTGCTTTAAACCTTTACGCCTTTATCTCTAAGAAAATCTTCCTTGAGTTCTTCACCCAAAAAGGAAAGCATCATGTCGGACCTCGCCATAAGCGGGTCGATCTCCGTCTGGCGAGAGAAGATTGGAGAGTTTGGAGAGGTTGGATTGCTACAGACGGGAGTTTGATTTCTTGGAGATCGGCTTTTGGAAACCTTGCGCCAGCGGCGAGGAGGAGAAATCCGGTGTTCTTCGCGTATGTTGAGTGCGGGCTCAAGCTTCGGCACATCCTTTTCTTTCTCAAGTCTTTGGAGTTTTATGAGGTTGAGTTGATCAACCTTGCTCCCAACGCCATTGCAAACCTAAGCATCTTCGTCTACCTCTGCGAAGCATACTTGGGGATTCACGTCGATGGAACTCTTCAAGTACTACTATCGGATGGCGAACACGAAGAAAGCGACCGGCACCCACGGGAATGTACCCTAAGGCTTCATGGCGGCAAAGGTGGCAGTACATTCGTATGTACTCGAAGTCTTCTTGGTCGTCATGGAAGAAAAGGCTGGTTTTACATGAAGGTTACGAGAAGGCGGCTGTATTACGGTAAGAAGAAGGCGGTCGAGAACTCGCGTTGGCGTTCCTCCTCAAAGAAGGAGGAAGTTGGGAGATGGGTTGAGGCTATCCATCTCTTGAGTGTCGGAGGTTTAACCTCTGGCGCGTTGTGAGGACTTTTCCATTAGGAGGATTAGTCCTTTAAAGACCGAGGCACGTTCGATGCTCGGTTCATTGGTGGCGACGACGCTACCAAGGATTACGATCGAGTAATTTTCGAAAATCCAGGCTAGATTATTTTGCGATTTGATCATTTTCGCAAAACTAAGATCTTTCATTTGTAATCGTAGTCTTGTCTTACGAGGGCGTCGAAACAAGATCAAAATGATCTGTGTTTGGCGAACGATGACAAGGCCGACTTTCCCTTAATCCTAGCACTTGCTAGTGCTTGAGAGGACTAAAAGACTTAGAGTAAGCGTATTAACTTCTTTTCATCTTTCGATTATTTTGATCGGTTCTAATCCTCTTTATGTGTAGTTGGTGGGACTTAAGATCAGCGAGGCTACGGAGACATGTGAGCCTATTGATTATCAGGCCGGTCTTGTGATCGGCGAGGCGTGATCCGGCGGCGAATAACAACTAAAAGAAATAACCTCGCAAGATGAAGTATATTCTTCACTGATTAACTTTGTTTGTTAATACAGCGGCAATCAACGAGTCTCGTCTAGTTGTCTATGAGGCAATTTGTTCACGAGACCGGTGAAACTACACTACGATCCGAGTCGGGGACCTTGTTCTTGACGGATGGTGAGAACATTGCTTGATCTTACGATCGGGAGTGTAGAGAATACAATTGAACCTACGATTGGGCTGGTGGGAACAATTGAAAAGAAGAGAAAAATAGCAGCATAGCAGATTTTAAGCGGTAGCTATAAGATCAAGACTAAGAAAACCACGGTATGTACAATTTTATATGAAAAGCATACCTCGTATATTCCAAGTAGAATTGAACTTTCTGTTTCTCTCTTGCAGATCTGCTGAATCACGGTAAGCTTCCGGCCGATCGCATTCAACAGGTCAGGTGATCGGAGGTGGTCCTGGCCATTGTCTTCCTCAGGTAGGACATCTTGAGGATGACGTGGTCGGAGGAGCCCCCGAGCCAACCTCGGCTTTGGAAACTAAGCTAGATCCCGTAGTAGTCACTATACCGGCAACGGAGGTAGAGACCACTGCTGATCTTCCACAGGTTCTAGTACCTGAAGGTCATCCCTCAAGAACTAACAAGTTTCCTTTCTCAACTCGATTTGCCGCGAGTAAGGAACTTGATGATTATTGGGGAAGAATATCGGATCGCTTTGATGCGGTGGCCCGATAAAATTTGTACCGATTACAATGATGTCGTAATTCGGGTAAGTGTCTTCAATCCTCTCCATAACCTTTCTCGAAGTTCACAAGAAGGTTTATGGAAGAAATGCTACTTATGCAGCATATGATCGAAAACCTCGCTACGGTCGGAGGACTAACCGAGCGAGTTAGGATATTAGAGGAAAAACACTCTGAGATAGAGAGTAAGAGTTCCTCTTCTTTTCTCATTAAGACTTTCCTTTTATTTATTCTCCCTTATCAAGAATTCTTTTGATAGACTTAGAAAATAAAAGAAGATGCTTTGGTGAAAATGCGGAAGAATAAAGCTTGAAGAAGAACTTGGGCTAAGAACCGGTCGATCGAAGACTTGACGACCAAACAATAAAAAGCTTCGGATGATTCCAAGAAGAGAGGAAGGTAACTAGTCGTAGTCATGACTTAGTATGTCTTCCAATCTTTTACTTAATACTTGCTTTGTCTATGCGGAACAAAAACAAGCATTGACGAGGCAAAGAAAGCTCGGAATTTGAGCAAGACAAAGGCGACCCTCGTGCTTAGTTTAGATGAGAAAATCACCTCGCTAAACAAAATGCTCTTTGACATGGGCGCGGGATCAAGCTTGCCCTCCTTGAGTGACCCAATAGAAAGGTCAACTTCCTAGGCTCTTTCTTTGGAAGAGCTCAGGTTTTGCTCAAGACCACTAGGAGAACTATGCCCACTCCGTTAAGGAGTCTATTGCTGTGGAGTCGGTCTTGCTTTGGCAAAGCGAAAGCTTCCGACCCATCAACTAACCTTCAAGCCATCGAAGAGGATTTCAGCTGCTTACATGAGAGGCAAATCGGATCCTCGCGAGAGATGAAACCTCTAGGCGAAAGGTCGCGAGAAGAGATGGAAGTCGGATCTCCATCTAGCGATGAGTTAGTTTAGGCATTCTCTAGTAGTTTAGTTGAGAAAAAAAACAATGCATACAATGTAAAGACTTACCTTTCTCTTATCAAAATGGAAAAATTCTTTTATTCATCCGATTAGACTTGTGAATTTATGTCTTATCTAGCCCCATTTGTTATATAGTAGAAGATCTTTACTATATAATAGTACCACTGAGACCAAGAATATAAATCCAAATCTCAACCATTACTTGTAAGCATGTCTTGATCGGTAAAAAGCGATCGTGGTAATACTAAGAAACCTTTATGGTCGGGCAGTGTAGGTTTGGCTAGTTATAAATCTGTTTTTAATGATCGAAGTACTTTACTAAAACAACATATGGTCGGAAAAATAAAGAATTCTCCTTGATAAGAGGAAGAAACATGAAAAACATATGTTAAGCGGACAAGTGGTTTTACTTCTATCGATGCTCAATCTTGGTCGGAATGAACCTAGCTAGAAATAAAGGTATAAAATACATTTATAAGACGTGCTCATGCTCTTAGTCCGATGGCGGAGGATCGTAGGAAAAGACCGTCGCTAGGAAGCTCCTTCCGATTAGGCGGAACCACGTCGAAAAGGAGAGACTTCGACTAGGAGGTTTTAGTGTCGACCCGATAGCCAAACAAGAGTAGAAACGAATTTTGAAACATAAACTATACACTTTATAATCCAAAGCATACGAACGCGATCGACGAGGATTAGGCAACGTCATATAAATAACATCACTCGCTACTCCAAATTCAATTATCATGTTTAAAGAATTTAGCGAAAATGGAGCGAAATGAAATGAAAGAAATTAAACAAAGAACTTACGCAATTGGTCAATGTTCCATGAATTTGACAAAACAACTGCCGTCGACATGGCTAATCGTCTTGAGCACAGTCGGGTAACCGACCACGGTGTAAGGACCTTCCCATTTAGGGAGAGCTTATTGCGCCCTTGCAGCTCAAATTTTAGAGAACGGATCACCTCTGACTAGGTTGCGAGGTTGCACCTTACGATTGTAGTACCTTCGCATGGCTTCTTTGGTAGATTGCGAGCGTATCAAAGCTTGGTTTCGTTGTTCTTCAAGGAAATTGATGTCGTCAGTCGATGTTCTTCACGATTGCTCAAGTTAAAACAATCGGTCTTGGCGAGCCAATTTTCAGTGCGGAGGAAGCATAGCCCGCCCCATAAACTAAAAGAAAGGTGTTTCACCGTCGCATACGGTAGTCGTGGTCGGACGACCCATAAAGCGAAGGAAGTTCTTGAACCCAAGCCCACGACCGTTTTATTAAGCGGTCGAATACTCGGCGTTTTATCCTGTATTAGGATACCATTGGCACGCTCATTGCTCCATTGCTCGTGGATGAGCCACGAGCGAAATGGATTTTGATTCCTAGTTCTTGCGAAATTCACGAAATTGCTACTTGAGGCTGGTACCATTGTCCGTGATGATCTGTTGGGTACACCAAATCTTGTAATCACATTTTTGTTATGAACCTCTTAGCGGCTTGGTTGTAACTTTTACAAGCGGCTCGGCTTCAATCCATTTTGTGAGCGTGTCAATCATGACGACAGAATTGAAGCCCGGGTGCTCTTGGGAATGGTCCCGAATGTCTAGTCCCTAGGTTGCAAAAGGCCAAGAAAGAGGAATTGTTTGCAAAGCTTGTGCTTGGTGATGTACTTATCGGCTATAAGCCCGACATTATCGCACTTCATCACGAGCTCTTTTGCATCATGAAGGCGGTTGGCGATAGTATCCTTGCACGAAGGCTTTCTGAGCCAAGGTTACGTAGGAATGATGTGCTCCACAGACTCCTTCATGAATTTGGTTAGCAACCTAATGCCGGCCGATTGAGATATGCATCTCATCAACACCCCATGAGATCCTCGTTTATACAAGGTACGTTCGATTAGAGTGTATGATTTGGCCTTTAGTGCTATCTGATCGGCCTCTACATCATCTTGGGAATTAGGTCATCTTGAAGATAATTGTAGATCGATGTCATCCGATCTCTACCTTGATCGTTACCGATCTGTGGAGCATCTAAGTTATCGAGTCAATAGGATTGACTGATGTAAACTATCGATGTTCTCGGAATGCTCGACTCTGAGGGTGAATCGAGTTGCTCGAGAAAAACTCCGTGGGACGGTTGACCTAGTAGAGGCCATCGTGCCAAGCGATCTGCTAGAAAGTTCTCCTTTCTAGGAATATGTTGAATCTGAAAACCGAAGAAGTGCTTTTGAATTTCCGTACTTAGCGGATAGGAAGACATCTTGGTACTCGAGCATTGGTACTCTTTCCCTACTTGATTCGCTACTAGTTGAGAATCGCCTTTCACTAACAATTTGCGAATCCGGCGAGCAGTGCTTGAAGTCCTGCCGACAAACCGTACTACGCCACATTGTTTGTAGCGGAAAGTTAAAGCTGGGCGGCATACTTGATGTGTTCGCGGTAGGGGATATCAAGGCGACTCCGACCCGATCCCTTAAGCATTAAGGAACCGTCAAGTACATTGTCCACTCGTCGTGGTGCTCGTACTCGAGTCCTTGCTTAGATTCGGGTTTGTCCACTCGGCAATGAATTACGCTATGCACGAGACTTTATGGTGTTCGTGAGATGAAATGGAGGTCGAGCGTCCTAGTTCCACCGCCCATTTGCTATTAGTCTGGCGATTTCCTATTTCAAGGACTTGACCTAAGGGATATCCGATGAGGCACGACCACTTTGTGGGCACGAAAGTAATGCCTTAGTTTCCTTGAAGCCATAAGGAGACTATAAAGCAACCACGTACTGTGGGTATCTTTCCTTTGGCCCATGTAAGACTTAACTTACGTAATACAGCGGTCGTTGGGCGTTTTCCGTTCTCGACGATATCTACCATTGACGACTTGTGGCGTTGCGACCATGTAAATCAACGATGTTTCCCGGTCTTGGAGAAACTAAGGCCAGGGGCACTAAATAGGTACTCTTTGAGCTTTTCAAAGGCATCATTAAACCAGTCGTCCACTCGAAACTTCCATGTTTAGAAGAAGTTTGAAGAAAGGTAGTCCTTTTCCCCCAACACGGCTATGAAACGACTTAGCGTTGCCATACAACCGGTTAACTTCGGACTTCCTTCTTCATGGTCGGGCGTATCGATGGATGGCGATATCTTCGCGGGTTTGCTTGATACCTCTGGCGAAACTAGGAAACCGAGCGACTTTCAGTGAAACCCGAACACACACTTATCGGATTCAACTTGAGGTTATGTCTTCTCAAGTTATTGAAAGTCTCTTTAAGGTCATGCATATGGTCACGGAGTTGACACTCTTCACTACCAAGTCATCAACGTAGGCTTCAAATTCCGACCTATTTGTGGGTGAAGGTTTTACGCATTAATCTTTGAAAAGTTGTACTAGCGTTTTTGAGACCAAAGGGCATTTTTACATAACAGAAAGTGCCAAATGGAGTGATGAAGGAAGTTTTCTCTTGATCTTCTTTACTCATACTAATCTGATGGTACCCTGAGTAAGCATCTAAAAACTTAATAACTTCTTTTGGAGGTAGAGTCTACAAGTTGATCAATGCGAGGAAGGGAAAATCATCCTTCGGACAAGCTTTATTAAGATCTGTGAAGTCTATACACATCCTCCATTTTCCATTACTCTTCCTAACCATTACGAGGATTAGCGAGCCATTGAGGTGATGTACTTCACGAATGAATCCGACCTTTAAGAGCTTGTCAATCTCGGTGGATGGCGTCCTTCGGTTGGTCGAAACGTCTGAGCTTACCTTGGCCGGATTTTGTCGGTGGGCGCTAGCTTTGTGCTCGATCACCTCCACAGGGACTCGGGCATGTCGGACGCTTGCCATGCGAATAAATCCTTGTTTGCTCGGAGGAAGGAGGCGGCGACTCTTCCTATTTAGGATTGAGTCCTACTCCGTCGGCACCTTTGGTGAGGATCCATCGGTATTGCTTGACATGGCGTTTCTGAAGGGCGCCTTTGTCGAGTGGAACCTCTTTAGTGCAGTCGGACGGTTTGGGCGTTATCTTGGAGTGCAGGTGCTTGACACGCACGGATGATGAGTCGAAATTTACGGTGGTAACTCATCGACCGATTCTAAAGACCGATCTCATCGTATGCCATTTTGCGATCTCCACGAACCATGATCACCCCTTTTGATCTGGCATTTTCAAACTTTGATACCGTAGTGCGTGGCTATCAAGAATTTCGCTAATCTTGGGACGACCAAGAATTCCATTATATGCGGTTTGAAATCAACCACGTCAAATGAAATTTTTCCGTTCGGAAGTTATCGGGGCTTCAAGCGTAGCAAGTAAGGACACTTGTCCTATCGGTTTGGCGGTAGAACCGGGAACTATGCTATGAAAGGCGTATTTCACGGTTTTACCTTTGATCTAGGAACACGCATATCTTCTAAAGCTCCAGAAAATAAGATATTTAAGAGCTACCACCGTCTATCAAAACTTCGATTGACTTTGCAATTATTAATAGTAGGCTCTACAATAATAGGGAACCTACGGTCGAGTTGATGAGGCGAGGCAATCTTCTTTCTTTGAAGGAGATCACGGTGTCGACCACCTTGATGGTTTGGTGATGATCGAAGGTTAGATAGGTTGACCTCTCGCTCCATGGCTTTCGGATAGCGGCGTGAGTCGTCGAAGAAGATCCTCAAAGATCATATTTACCGTCTTGTTGAGGCTCACAGTACTCCATCTCTTAAATCGCCATCCTTGTCCTTTTTGGAACTCGTTTCCCCAACTCTGGATTGCGGGAAGTGGGCTTTTACGCATAAAAATCCTCCGGCTTCTTTTGCCAAACCACGGCCAGTGCGCAAGTCATGCCACTGTTGGTGAAGTGGACACCACCTCTTACCTTTATTATGGCTATCGGTGGAACTTTGGCTTTGCCCAGGCCGGTATAATCCTTCTTACCCTTGAGCGGTTTATCCGGAACCGCTAGGACTTCCTTGGTGCCCATTTTGCGGTGCTTCTTCTTCTTGGAAACCTTCTTGGGATTCTTTTACGACTTTTCAATGCGGGTTGCGGGATTTTATCTTTTCGATCAATGGCTTCATTCCATTCAATCGCCTCACTAGCGGCGCATACTTATCGACCATGTCAAAGAGTTGGTAGTTGTTCGTGGAGGATTCATAGCAATGTCCTTCGTAAACCGCCGATTCCTTAAACTTGCCTTGAATGCTGAATCACGAAAGATTACGCAATCTCTGGAATAAATTTGAACTGGTGAACCTTGTAGGACGGAAAGGCGACTAGGGGTGAATAAGCGCTTTCAAAACTTTCTCGCCTAAATCAAAAAACAACCACGAACTTTACTCCTTTAGCTATGAAAGCTAAGAAGATCGATAAGCACACAGCGGAAGCCTTGTGTTGGATTTGATAAACCCCTCAACCACCACGACACAAGCAGAGAAAAGAACTCCTTTGTTCCTTCTTGAGTCTTGGCGGTCATTAGCTACCTGGCGGTCGGACGGCGGTCAACCAATGATGCGGCAACAACTAGCGGCGGTCGGACCGGTGGGCAACGATTCGACCGACAAACCATGTGATGCGAATACGAGCGGTCGGACCGCCGTTGAAAGACGGTCGGACCGGTAGAGTCGATCTTGAAAAACTCCACCCAAATCAAAGCGAAATTTGATCAACTTTTGATTCAACCAATAAAACTTGACCAAATTTGAGCACACCTCACTAATGATATTAGAGACCTATTTCTAGCGACGATCAAATCGAGATCCACTTGAAATCGATCTCTCGAGATTTTACCAAAGAAGTGCACAAACCACAGAAATATGAAAACCTTGATTCAAGACTTGCTTGTGGGGGTTGATGATCTAGATTACTCGAGAGTAATCCCACACATCAAAGCAAGATAAAGTAGGCCAAGAGACCAAGCATGAACCTTTGAATCAAGGAAGCACCAAAATCATCCAAAGGGAGAAGAACACAAAAGGAGCAAGCGATCTTTCAATTGAGCATCACAAGATTGTTCGATTACACAAGATGCTTACAAAGCCTCTCCAACAAGGAGGGCAAGAGCTCAACAAGGAGCACACTCCAAACCCTAGTTCTCCTCTCCTCTCCTCCAAACCCTAGAAAAGAAAGAAGGGGCTAAAATGAATGCTTAGAAGGTTTTCCACCTCCCCCTTTCCTATTTATACTAGAGAGCTAGGGTTTCCTTTTTGGGGTCACTTCCATGGGACCCACACACAAATAACACTTGAAGCAATCGCTGCTTCACCACGTAAGGTTGATCGGCGGTTCTCATCGCGTCGCCAAGCCTCTCTTGTCAGAATCCCATCGGAACCTCGAGAGACTTCATGCGATATCCGCACTTTGATCCAACGGTATAACGAACCACGTTCGATCCATCTTGTCCATCACGCACCATGCTTGTGTCACACGACCTCACCGGTATCACGATCGTTACGGACCTCGGCTCTCCAAGCGTAGTCGATCCACTCACCGTTAGCGTCATTGACACGCAAGCCTCCTGCACGACAATAGACAAACAAACCGTTTAGGAACAAGTTCTTCACAACTTGACCCACGTCGATTCATGATGCAATATACAACAATAAAGTATTGAAGTTCATATAATAACACAATCAAAACCAACTCAATGCAACACTTGGCTAACCTTCAAGCCATTCTTGGTCGCAGCCCCACAGGCCGGTCAGGCCGATTCATCTTGATCGGACCGCTCCCTGGCGGTCGGACGGTCCAAGACAACCAAATTTTCAACTCAAAATTACGAAACCTTACGGAATTTTCAAGCGAATAGAACTTTTGGTGGGAGCTCCAAAATGATGGGACCACGTCCGGAGACTCCCCTCACTTGCCTACACAACCTATTTTGGCTCGGCTCAAAAACCTATTTTCATTTGGCGGTCGGACCCGGCCACCATGGCGGTCGGACTCCTCCACGCGATCGACCGCCCGACCACCTGATCGAGACCGCTGTGGTGCAGCGACCTTGAAACAAACCAGCGCGAGATTTTGCAAACCAATAACGCCATTGCCAATTGACTCATCATCACGAGATCGTGCACATATCCTCACGATATCCACAAACCTCTTGATGTCTTGTGGAGAGTTTCCTTTGGTTCTTGCGAGTCAGATGGAGATCATCCTCCTTTCGGGGCGATCGTGCGTACCCTAGAAATTCACAATCAAAAGATCGCGAGTTGTTCCCAAGTATAAATAGATCCGCCAGGTTGGTTAAGCAACCAAGGCAAGGCGGATCCTTCGAACAGTGGGCAAATAATTAGCCATCACGTTTTGATCACCACCGCCGCTCGATGGCGGTGGTATATATCTGGAGAAACTCTAATGGATTTTGAGATCCATCGAATTTATCCATGTTGGCGGTCGAACCCATTAGGCCAGCGTGCGACTTGGAGCCTGCGAAAAGGCTCTACAACATGGCGATTCATAGCGCCTTCTTGGAAAAGGTGCGGGACTACGATCGATGGGAGATCGGTTTCTTCTATTTGAGCAGCCGAGGCTCAGTCGTCCGTCCGATCGCGAGCGTTATCATGGCGTCCTTGACCATTAGCATGGTTCGGATGATGGCGGAGATCATCGGGCCAAGCATGTGCTCTCCTTGGCTGGGGAAGAGGTGCGTTGTTGAAACAACCTTCTTCCTTCATGACCTCTTGGTCGGAATCGCCGAGGAGGTCTAGGTGCCGGTGGGTGACCATGCGCCTCTCTTGATGGAGGCGGAGGCGAAGTCACCGTTAGACTTTGTGACATCCTTTGCCCCTGCGCTTCAGTGCGCTTGCCGCGGTCGTTGGAGAATTTCCGATACTGCTCCACCAATTGGGTAAAGCCGGAGCTTGACCCGGGGCGGTCGATGTTATTAAGAATATCTTGAATCGACACAAGTTACGAGCTATTCAGAAGGTCTCGGAGGATTCATCGAAGATGTTGGTGTTCGGAGACGAAGTTCCTCTGGACCTTTGGCTAACTCCGTCATGCTGTCATCCTTGGTGAAATTTGCTGCAGCGTATTAGGCGATGGGCGTCTATCGACTCCGTTGCCTCTGGTAGGTGGTGCTTGATTGCCGCGCCATCTCCATTAGCGGTGGTGGCGGCGGGGTGTGCGGGGCGTGAGTGGCATCACGATCGGCATTTCCGATCGTGTTGACCTCATGCTTCGACAACGATCTTACGAGGAGCTTCCACGTGACTAGTGGAGAACTTCTCGATGCTTCTACGAGACTTCCACGATGGAGCCGGTCGGAGATGAGAACCTCTTGAGGTATTCGCGGCGGGCTCGGCTGATTGGCGGATTGCCGTCGGATCTGAGTCTTATCGTCCTCACGGCCCATTACAGTGAGGTCTCATCGACACCGTTACGGATGCGGTTGGTCCTGGAATTTCGAGGCCGTTGGTGAATACACATCGACCATGACTATGTCAAGGGTATATTGACCCTCGGGTTGTGGTGAGTGTTGTCACCTTTATCGCGGTCGGGCCGGGCTTGGAAAATCATTGGGCGTCTGATGCGGTGAACGATCCGATCCTCGAAGCGCCTCTTGGCGCAATGGTATATCTTCATCCATCCGCTCAAGTTGGCGTCGTCGGCGACCTGCGAACTCATCGAGAGGAGGGCGAAGATTCCCCATGTTGCATAACTTGGATCTGAGCTTCCATGTCAAGGTTGGAGTAGTCATCCAAGTCGAACCGTTCTCCTCATCCCATGTTCTGCCATACTTGTGATTACGAATATGAAGAAAGCGGATGAGTTGAGCGAAGAACCTCTTGAAATTTTTGCACTATCTTCCCCTGACGGCGCCCGGTATCGGCGATCAAATCGCCGATCTTATGAATATATAAATGAAAAGAGGAAAAATATCGTGACTTACGGGAGTGGATCTAACTTGCTCTTTATTTCTATGAACTCACAATTACAAACAGGGAGTATCTAAAAATACAACACTTTACTATATCTTGCTTGATGTCTTACGCTTGTCTTTGTCTGTTGTACCCGTGTCCTCTCTTTTCTTAGTCCTTCCATGACCCTCCTTAAATAGTTGATGAAGCGGTGGCGATTATCCCATGAAGAGACATCCGTTGGGGAAGCGGCGCTTTGGTCGGGAAGAGGCGGCGGTTTGGCGGTTCCACTAGCGTAAAGCGGTTGGTGGCGTCAAGCGATACTGCGGTTAATGATTTAGGAGGCGTTAAATCATTAGCGTAATAGTGTTGTATTATGTGGAACATGAAACACGTGGTTCATTCATCACATAGCGAGTGGCGTGGTGGAGACTTGACCTAAGCGCTTTGTTCATAGCTTCGAGCACTCACGGTCGTGGACTAGGCTTGGAACTTTGTCAGGCCGGGTATTCATTATATAACCGTAATACCTACGACCAGTTAGGTCGGTGGTCTTAGAAGTTACGACCACGAAGACGTATGGTCTTTATCATATATTAAGATAATATATGAATATTTTAATCCTCAACAAATGTGGATGACATTCTTTAATGCTTGGCTGATGAGGTTTGCTATATATGCGAAACTCACATTCCGATGCTACCGCTACGACTCACTCAACTCGCAAGTGTGGTCGATCTCCGCCTTGACCGTGAAGATCAATCCAAAGAACTTCGCCTTGTGAGTGCTGACCTTGCTAGGCGTCGGGACAAGATTTTTGAATCCGAACCCTCTGTGTATTTCTGCACCAGTTCCAGATCAGTAGCAAGTGCACATAGTGGAAACATTGTTGATAGCCAGTTCGAATCATGAAATAACATTAATAAATAACTGAATACCGGCCTTATGGCCACTTATTACAAAAGAGGTCAAAAGATCTTAAGTCTTACGTGTGAAACAACAAAAGAGTAAACTTGGTGGTGACCCATCAAATTGCCCGTGACATTATTTGAAAACACGATCTAGTACTCAGGAAGCCTTCGTCAAAGCCACATGCGAAGTAGTCGTAATCATTCTCGACGTCTTCGTAGACTTCTGAGATTGGTTGAGCAAAGCATGTGAGTACATAAAGTACTCCGCGAGTCTTGGGAAATGATGCATATGCATAGCTTTAACAATTGGGCATATAGGATTCATTTGCACAAAGCTCGAATGAACCAACCATACTTCAACATGCGCGTGAATAATACACCGGACTCCAATGTTTGGACCCGTTCGATCATACGAGGATTTGGCAACAATCTAGGTGTTCAACCACAATGAACAAAGCGTCGTGGCGAGAATCCAGTGCTTCAATTGCAATGAGATGGGGCATTATGCTAGCAATTGCCCTCGAAGCGTCGAACTTGACTCGGTTCCATTCAACTTGGGAGCTACACGGCCAAGACCCTACACGGGATCGGGGCGAGGAGCACCTCGAGCTCTAAGTCAAGCCACCCAAATTCAACACCATCCGCAAAGGGACAACTAAATCATGTTGCGACAGCATAAGCTCAATCAACTCGACATCTTTGCACTAGGTAAGTTACAGTCGGTTCGACTTCCATTTCAATTTTGTCTCACTCAGAAGAGAAAGTCGTTGGTTCAGTGAGCAAAGTCCGTGTACCCCGATCTTTTTCCCAGTCCATCCGAATCTCGGGTCGAGATTCCTTCTAAGGGGGGTAGGTTTGTAACATCCCAAAATTCGCTTTCTCTAAAATTTATTTTCAAATTAATTAATTAAAATTTGTCTGGATTTTATTTGGATCTTATTTGTATTTTTATGTGTAATACTTGAAGGAAGTCTCAAATTCCATTCCAAGGATTACATCAATGCCTCTGGAATCCAATAAGATAAGGTTCACTAGGAACCTAACCCTATTTATATCTATAGCCACTCCCGGGCATACCGTATTAGTCCTCACCCTTACCAATGCTGAAGGCATTCGAGTGGAGTTTGTGTCCAATAAATCATCAAAGAAGAGTTGTGTTCTAAATCGCCTGAAGGGCATATCTTTGGAAAGTGTGCCGGTAGTGCGGGAATACCCAGATGTATTTCCCGATGAACTACCTGGAATGCCACTAGACCGAGAGATTGAGTTCATCATTGACTTGGTACCTGGTACAGCTCCCATATCCAAGAGACCTTACTGTCTTTCAGCAAATGAGCTAGCTGAGATGAAGAAGCAGATTGAAGAGTTGCTTGAAAAAGGTTATATTCAACCCAGTTCATCACCTTGGAGAGCACCAGTAATCTTTGTGAAGAAGGATGACAACTTACGGATGTGCGTGGATTTAGGGCCCTGAATGAAGTCACAATCAAGAACAAGTATCTTTTGCCGCGAATTGATGACTTGTTTGATCAGTTAGAGGGAGCAAGTGTCTTTTCCAAGATTGATCTACGCTCTGAATATCATCAGCTGAAGATAAGACCATCGGATATCCCTAAGACAGCGTTCACCACTCGTTATGGTCTTTATGAATGTACTGTGATGTCATTTGGTCTAACAAATGCACCAGCATACTTCATGAACCTGATGAACAAGGTGTTTATGGAATACCTGGATAAGTTTGTAGTGGTATTTATAGATGACATTCTTATTTACTCTAAGAATAAGAATGAGCATGAGGAACATCTGAGGTTAGTTCTGGACAAACTCAGAGAGCATCAATTGTATGCTAAATTCAGTAAGTGTGAGTTTTGGTTAAAGGAAGTTGCTTTCTTGGGGCATGTAATTTCTGCTGGAGGAGTAGCAGTGGATCTAGGAAAAGTTAGGGATATTTTTAACTGGAGACAACTCAAGTCAGTTCCAGAAATTAGAAGTTTTCTTGGCTTAGCCGGTTACTATCGTCGTTTTATTGAAGGCTTTTCGAAGATTGCAAAACCCCTCACCGAGTTGCTCAAGAAAGAAAAGAAGTTTGAATGGACACTTGCTTTTGAGCAGAGTTTTCAAGAGCTGAATAAGAGGTTAACTACTGCACTAGTGCTGATTTTGCCCGACATTCGGAAATACTTTGAGATTTTCTATGATGCGTCAAAACAAGGTCTTGGTTGTGTGTTAATGCAGGAAGGCAAGGTCGTGGCCTATGCTTCAAGACAATTGCGCTCGCATGAGCAGAACTATCCAACCCATGATTTAGAGTTAGCCGCAGTGGTGCATGCTCTAAAGATTTGGAGGCATTACCTTATCGGTAATCGTTGTGAGATATATACCGACTATAAGAGTTGTGGATATCATGGGGATATGCTCCAGATCTTAGGATGATGTGATAATTAGGAATGGCGTTAATGGTTTATCGTTTCACGTGTTTTCGGCAAAGTTGGCATCTTTGTCGAGGCGAATCGGTCTGGCCGGCGGGGTGGTCGATCGACCGATCCATGGCGATCGACCGACCTTAGTGGCACTCGGACCGACGATTCTGAAAGTGAGAATTGGTGGGCCAAAAATAGAGGTGTAGGTAAGAGGGGATTCTATTGCACTTGGTCCCATAATTTTTGGAGTCTCGATCAAAAGTTCTATTAGTTTGAAAATTTGATGGGTTTCGGTTTTGAGAGAGGAAAAATGGCTAAGTCGGTGGCGGTCTGGCCAGGCCCATAGGTGGCGGTCGAGGCCGGCGAGTGAAGCGATCGAGCCGACCACAGGGCGGTCGGCCGGTTTCACTTTGTTAAATGCCGGTGTGGCGGCGATATTAAATGTGTTAGGTCAAAGTCATGAGTTTCGTGGCATATATGATGCATAATGCATGTTTTGACTAACATGGGTCAAGTTGTGAAGAACTTGTTTCTAAATTCGGTTTACTTGTCTATTGTTGTGCAGGTTGCTTGGTGGTCAACGACGGTCAACGGCAAGGATGATCGAGACTAGGCTTGGAGAGCTGAGGTCCACGATGCCGGGTGAGGTCAATGAACTCAAGCGTGACGTAAGATAGACAAGCGTGATCTTTTAGCTAATCCGAGGCGCAAGATGGCGCAAGGGTAGCTAGTTAGGTCAAAGGGAGATAAAGACGGTGCATTAAAATACGTGCGTAAGTGTCCCGTTTGTTTTGGGCCTTAACGGGAGCCCAATAGAGTCAAACTTCTAGAAGGTCTAAGCCTCCACTATAAATAGGAGAGGGTGGTGGCTGCACCACCTCTTCCTCTCTTTTGCAGTTTTTGTAAACCCCAATTTTCTTAAGGAGAGCTTTTGTGGAGGCTAGGGTTCTTGATGTTTGTTGTGATTTTCATGCTCTTGGATTGAGCATTGTCCTCCATTGATGGAGTGGCTGTAAGCCATGTTCATATCAATCAATCAAAGGAAAGTTTGATCAATGTTTTGTCTCATTGCGTTCTTTCTCTCTATTTGATGATTTTAGGTCTTTCTTTGATCTGTGAGTTTTTGCTTGGTTTCTTCATATGATCTAGCTTGCTATGACGTGTGGGAATCTATCTAGCATCATCTTGATCATCAATCACCCACGAGCAAGAGCTTTGACCTAGTTTTCGTTTTGACCCGATTTTGAACCCTTCTTTGATCAAATGGAAAAGGATCTTTATTCCTCTAAGAATTATCATAATCTGTGATTGGAATAGGTCTCTGATATCATAGAGAAGATGTGTTCCAAGTTTCATCAAGTTTGGATTAGTAGATCAAAAGTTTCATCTATTTGCATCTTCGTCATCGGGTTTTCAATGCGTTACGGAGGCGGTGATCGGACCGCCCGTGTACCGGTCGAACCTTGAAAATCGGTCAAGCCGCCCAAGGCCAGTGATCCGAGGCCAGCGATCTGTGATGTGCTTTAACCTTTGTTGTTTTTGTCGTTTTGGTTAAGGGTTTATATTAGATTCAATATTAGTCTTCCGAAGTACTGATATACTGATCTTCATAGCTTCCATAGCTACTGGAGTAAAATATTATAGAATCCATTATTTATGAAAAAGTGAGCGTGCTCCTATTCACCCCCCTCTAGTCGCCTTTTCGGTCCAACAAGTGGTATCAGAGCCCGGTTAGTTCAATCTTAATCTTAACCGGTCACTGAACTTGGCGATGGATAGATACTCCACAAAGCCGCATATCTTCGATGGGCACGACTATACCTATTAGAAGAATCGCATGTGAGTCTTCCTTGAGAGCGAAGGACACGCTATATGGGAGGTTGTTCGAGTCCCGCTCGTGGTGCCCGAAGTTGCTACGTCGTCTTCAGAAGCCCTTTTGGCTAACAACAATAAGGCTAAAAATCTCTTGTATGGCGGGCTTGGGAGACATGAGTATGATCGGATTTGCAATCTTGAGACTGCGCATGAGATTTAGAACACTCTCAAAACTTACCATGAGGGTTCGTCCCAAGTTAAAAAAGTACACCAAACAGTTTATAAGCGTGAATACAACAAATTCGAGATGCGTCCTAGAGAGAGCATCGATGCCATTTCGATCGCTTTAATAAAGTGATAAATCGGATGAAAATTTGTTGGTATTGAATATTCTCAATCTGAAAATGCCACCCATCTCTTGGCTGCAATCAACACCAAGGAGTGGGAGATAAATGCTACAGCTATTGAGGAGAATGTAAACCTTTCTGATCTGACTTTGGAGCTGCTCTATAGCAAGCTCAAGACTCGTGAGATCAAAAGGATTGATCATCCCAAGAAGGAAAACATGGCTTTGGTAGCAGACCCACTCAAGAGAGCATCTGATGGGTCTTTTGAGTCTTCTTCTGGATTTTCGCTTGCAGGTTTATCTACAATTCATGAAGAGGAGTTTGAGAGTCTCCCTGAGGCTGAGTTGGCCCTCATAGTCAAAAAGGTCACACGGGCCTACAACAATATGAGAAATAGAAAGAGAGGAGGTCCCGTGACGTGCTATGAGTGTGGTGAGTTCAATCATATTCGGGCAAATTGCCCCAAGCTGAAAGGTAAGAGTAACCATAAGGAGGGAAAGCCAGCTTGGAAGAAGCCTCAATGGAACAACTCAAGGTTTGATACTGCCAAGCTGACGAAGGCCGCTCACCGGGTGCTTGCCGCTTTTGAGGATCAATCATTAAGCGATGTGGACTCTGGGAGTGAGGAGGACAAGGAGGAGGAGATCCCTCAAAACAAGAAAAAAGGGAAGGCCAAGGACTTCACTGGTTTGTGCTTCATGGCCGACTCTGTTGACAACGACAACAATGAGGTACCTCCTTCTTATGATGTTCTTTCTGATAGATGTGAAACTATGTTTGAGCAACTCATGAGTCAGGATAAGGCTTTAGAGTTTGTCATGGCCAAGAATAAGGACTTAGAGTCACAAGTAGATAATTTGAGTTTAGAACTTGAAAATGCTAAGACTCGTGAATCTGATGAATGTTCATCCTGCCATACTTTGCACTCTGAATTTGCTAAACTGTAATCTGCTCATGATATTGCTTTGCAACAACTTGAAAATGCTAGGACTGAACTTGTTGAGGTTAAATCTGCTCCATGTGAAAAATGCTTAGAGTCTAGCAAGTTAGTTGCTTCTAGTGTGGTTGATCCTAGCCTTTGCACTTTCTGCTTAGAACGCAAACATAAAGTTAAAGATATCTTAGAAGCAGCTAGAGCTAAATATGCCAAGCTTAAGGACAGTATTGAGTCTTCTACATGTGTTTCATGTCCAGCTCTTAAACTTGAAGCTGCTTTATATAAGGAGAAATATGCTAGAGTCATTAAGGGTAAAACCTGTGAATCATGTGTTAATCTTGAAGAAGAGAATGCTTATCTTAAGAATACCTTAGAAAAATTCTCTAAAGGTAAGAAACAATTAAACATAATTCTGGACAAGTCTAATACTCCTTATAAGAAGTAAGGATTAGGATACAATCATGTTCAAAATACTTCTAAGCCAAAAGTCACTCAAGTCTTGGATAATTGGTTAATTGAATTCAAAAACCAACCTGCAAAAACTATCTTTAAATCTGCAGGTGTTGCCCAGCCATCTGTTAAGTCTAAGGGTGCTTCTCCCAATGGTATTAACTATCATTGCACCTGTTGCAAAAAGGATGGACATTTGATTGAGTTCTGTTGGCGTAGGTTAAAAAATGATAAGAATATTTTTGCTAGAGTTTCATCTAATCAACCTAGAGCTTTTATGAGACATGGTAACATAGAAAAAAGAAACTTGGTTTATGATTTGTGTCACATATTCATCATTATGCTCCTAGACAGGATAATTCTCATGTCAATTTAACTATTGCTCATAACAGAACTTCAAATAAAATCAAGGATAGCACTTCTGCTTTGCATACTACTTGCAGACGTGTGTCTTAGTACTGGGTTCCTAAGTCTTGTTTAACTAACCCCAGTATTGTGACACATCGTTCTTCTTTGCCTTGATTTTTAGGATTACCGTGGAAAGAGAAAGGACACGTGGTTTGTCGACTCTGGCTGTTCATGCCACATGACCGGAGACTCAAGATGGTTCACCTCCTTCACGCGGTCGACAGGTGATGATTTCATCACCTTTGGACATGATAAACATGGGCGGATTGAAGGAACGAGATCGATCAGGGTGAACGACAGTTTCATCCTCAAGGACGTCGCCCTTGTGGACAAGCTAAGGTTTAATTTGCTTTCTGTCTCTCAACTTCTTGATGATGGATATGAGACTAGATTTAAGAAAAATGCTTGTCGGGTGCTTGATTCAACTGGTGAGCTTGTTTTTGGAATTACTAGATTTGCTAGGATATTTGGGCCGACTTTTACGAATCTCTTCTTTGGTTCTCTCAAATGCTTGATTTCATCTTCTTCTTCTGAGTTCTGGCTTTGGCACCGTCGTTTGGGGTACATTGGTTTTGATCATCTGACGCGAGTTAGCAACCTTGAGCTCATGAGAGGTTTTCTCAAACTTAAAGCCGTCAAAGATGCTGTTTGTGTTTAGTTACGTACATTAGAAGCACTAACATACACAAATTAACAAACCGAAATACACCTACGATACATGTGCGCCTTTTTGGAATCCGAAAAAAGATTTATCGCAACAAAATCGATTAGTCTTGGCGGCCCATCGGTCCCTTCCCCTTGTCTCTGCACTGCCCGCGGCGGTGACCGGTCTCGAAGTCAGCCAAGTTCTGCAAGACGGGAGAACGATTGAATGATGTTAGGATAGCACAACATAGGGCCAAATTAATAATCAAGATGTAAACTGAACATAACTTACCTTTTTGATCCGAACTGCGCCCGGGTGATGGAAAGCGCTAGGACGACCGTTGGTCTTACTAGTAGGAGCCTTCCGTTGTGCACCTCGCGCTCGGCCCAATCGTACTCAGCTTCCTGTTCGGGGGTCCTCCACCACTACCCTGCTTTCTTGGACTCCTCCGGTGCCTTTTCATTATGGTCGGGTATATAAGGTTTCTAGCGTTTGAAGGTCTTGGCTCGCATCGCATAGTTTAACATGTACTTCTGCTCGATGAACGACTTATCGTACATGTCCGGTCCGTCGATCCATTGGAAAAAGTTGCATTGCATCTCCGGTTGTCATTATGCACAGATGTAGTTAGTAATTTGTGGAATGGAGCGTAAGATATGAAAAATGTATGTGTGTATAAGAATCGCTTACGAGGACGTTCCCGCACGTGTAGTACACCCAGGCGGCCGTCGTCGGGTGTGTGGACTGGATGATCTTAGCTGGTTCTTTCTAAACACATTGCAGGCGTGAGAATTTTGGTGGTACCGGTGCATCCTTCATAGAACAATCCGGATAGGGTTTAGCCATCTCGGCCAGCCACTTGCGCTTCCACAGCATCTTCGCATAGAAGTTCGCCAGCGAGTCCGACATCTCCTTCCTCTTAGTTGTGTGAACCAAACTTTGGTGAAGTGTTAAGTGTGGTGCTGTAGTGTTCTCTTCCAGCTCTCTTCTCCTCTAGTTATCTTCTCTCTCATTTTATAATGGGTCTTTTTGGTCTGAAAAGGTGGCGTGGTGAAGTGATATTTTTTGTCTGCAAAGCTAGCGTTGTTGTGTATTGTCATCTCGGTCTACAAAAATGGCAGTTTGTGGCGTGTTGTGGTGCATTCTTTTTTGTCTGAAAAGGTGGTGTGACAGAGTGTAGCCTTTTCAGTCTGAAAAGGTAGCATTGCCGTGTGTTGTCCACTCGGTCTGCAAAAGTGGCAGCGTGTGATATGACAGGGTGCGATATTTTCGGTCTGAAAAGGGGGCGTGGTGGAGTGTGGTCTTTTCGGTGTGGAAAGACAACGTCGAAGTGTGTTGTCATCTTGGTCTACAAAAGTGGTAGTATTTGGCGTGACCGGGTGTGGTCTTTTTGGTCCGAAAGGGGGCGTGATGGACAGTGGTCTTTTCGGTACGGAAAAGGGGGTGTGATCGGGTGTAGTCTTTTCGGTCAAAAAAGGGGGTGTGGCGGAGTGTGGTCTTTTCGATGCGGAAAGGTAGCATCGAAGTGTGTTATCATCTCGCTCTACAAAAGTGGCAGTGTGTGGCGTGACCCGATGCGATCTTTAAAGTCTGAAAAGGTGGGGTGTCGCGATGCTGACTCCCTCACATCACATGGTTACCTGCAGACACAAGAATAAATAGTATCAAAACACCAGACTAGCATAGTGTAAGTTGTACATAAATTTATATTTGTATGGCACGACTGGTATTTACAAGAACAAATATATATGCATGGGCCCTCTTAGGGGTACCCCATGTGTAGCTCTTGGCCTCGTTCGGGGTAGTTGTAAGCGCTGCTACGAGTAGGTCAAAGGTTGAAGCGGACGGGGCACCATACTGGCATGAGTAGCCTAAGGGGGTGTCGCGAGAGGGTGCCGCATCGGCTGGCTCACCCTGCGTGCACCGTGCAGCTGTAAAGCCCCCACGGAGACCTAATTGCTCTTGTCGTGCGAAGGCCCACCACCACCCTGATCAAAATCAAAGTCCCCAAAGCGTGACTCCTCATGCAACACCAGCTCCTCATCCTAAAGGGTTCTACGAGCTGTAAAACAGTACGTTATGCATGTAAATATGGCGAAAATAATGAAATAGTACGTTGTGCATGCAAACAAGATAGACATACCTCGTCACACGAAGGTAGTGGACCGCTCCGCGTACTCCTGCCCTGTGTACAGGTGGAATTCAGGATCTGTCAAAGGAAATTGCCATTAGTAACTAGTTGAGTTCGAAATAAACAACCACACGTGAGTGTTTCATACTGGCCTGCGAACTGTGCTGGGGTACTCCCAGCACGGTGCCATGAGGACCCGCCCACCACGTCTGGGTGAGAAGCCGTGGGGCGTGATGCACTGTGGCTTACCCCCTGTCCACGCACAGTTGGGTCCACGAACTTCCTCAGCCTACGACAAGAAGTAATCTGGATCACTCGTCTTGTCTTCTCGATGAACTGTTCAAGGTACTCCTGTGCGAGGGGGAGAAAAGGAGGTGAGCGCGGAAACAGAGGAGGTCGAGGCAAAGTAGATGAGCACGCCAAGGTTGAAGCTCACCAGGGGGGTTGGCGAGACTCGGCGAAGACGGACGGTATAGGAAGCCGAGTCGAATATAGGTGAGCTCACGCCATTTTCTTGTGCATTAGCTTCACCTCCCCTTCCTCTTTAAGACCCCTCCGTCGCTTTAGCCCCTTGTAGCTTGAGCCACATTCAATTTTAGTCTGAGGTCATGCCTTCGCCCTTGCCGTCGAGCCCGCACTACATCTGCCACCGCAAGCTCATCGTCGACCATCTCCTACTACGCCGCCACCACCCAAAGATTCCCCGTGGCCCCCTTTATCTCGCGCACCACCTCCCTTCCTCGCTTGCTCTACCGTTCAACGTCGCTGTAGGCACTAATAGCTCTTGCGCTGCGGTGATGATGACACGCCGATGATTAATGTGGATGCGAAAGGGATGTCATTGGCCAGCATGGAAAAACTTCTGTGAGAGTACCCATCCGACGTGGTCAAAACCACTCTAAGTCAGTGCCGCTGTTTTGCCAACCACTCTGAAAACCAGGCTTAAGGTTAAAATTGATATGATACCAAACTAGACTAACTTGAAGGTACATGTACCAAATGTGGACTTTTTTCTTAAAGAAATGAAATTGAGTGTGTTCCTGTACGTATGAACCATAGTTAGCCCAGTTGTGATGTTAGCTATCAATTCTGTGACTTGTGTCAAGGATTTCAGATTGTCCCAGGTGATTGTAGCAAAGAAGTGAGAGATGGCAATCTGGCAGGTCACGATTAGGAAAACCAAAATTTTATCAAAATTTTGGTGATTTCGCCCCCTTCGATATATTTTCAATTCGTTCAAAAAAAAATTGAAAATATTTGAATTGGACAAATTACATCCTAAATTTGATTTTGGACAGAATTCGGTCAAATTTTATCCAAATTTCGTCCAGTTTGAAAACCCACCGATATTTTGAAGTGAAATTCCAAAATTTCGGTAATTTCATTCAATTCGTTCCCCTCCTATTTTGTTTTCAAAACGAAATTGTTTTCCCCGGTCACAACTCACCCGGTTAGAGGTAATATCAGTATATTGCAAATTAAGTTACAGTTTCATATTCTTCAAGTTACATTTTGATACTGCACAATGCATTGTTATCTGAAGGCCAGCCAAGTGACGGATGAATATACATTTTTTTGCCGCCCCCTCCGGTGTTGCGACAGCGATCGCCGCCTTACACCTCGCCATCGTCGGTCAACGTGTACAGCTTGAGTAGCTCGCCGCAGATGGGAAGCGGAGTGTCCTTGAGGAAGCCGATGGGGTTGGCGAGGAGCACGACGCGCGCGCGGTCCCTGCCGCCCGTGACCTCGGTGCAGTCCTCACAGATGGCCTCAACGTGCATGGCTGCCCTTGAGCTCGATCTTGTACGTCCCCGTTTCGTCGGTCACGCCGTCGACGGAGCGCTCGAGGCTGCCGGTGACGAAGTGACTCCAGCCTGACCTTGGCGCCTGCGGCCCATTTCGGCTGCAAACTGATCGAGTGCTTCAGCTTAGCTTCTGAAGTTTTAGACGTACTTATCCCTGAGGTAATCGGTTAGGTTTGTTCGTCCAAACCAAATACGAATACAATGGAGTTTTAACTTGTTTAATTATATATAGGAGGATGTTTAGTAGTAGTTTGTTTGCCATGTTGGAGAGAAATATGAATCCTTTGATAAAAAGTAGATGCTTGCACACAGAGTACTACTACTAGTACTTAACAATTAATACGAGACCATCGATCAATAATACTTATAAGGAGCGTTACATTTGATTTGAGTCTGAAGACACCAAAGTACGTACATTGCTTGGATTGTATACAAACACTCATTAATTATGAATCATGAGCCTTTTTCTTTTGTAACAGAAAGAGCTAAATAAACGATGGGGTTAATAAGTTATATAATGGCTATATATATCATGGGTGCAGTGAGATTATATGACCTTTCTTAATTCTTATACTATTACTCATATCATGAGCACTTGTAGGAGCGAGCTGTCGAGGACTCGTCTCGACGTCTAGGCGGAGGTCTCGGCGTTGCGGCCGGAGTACGGCGGGCCAGGCGGGGGCGCAGGCTTGGGCTTGGGCGGCGACGGCTTGGGCGCGGGCGGCGTGGGCTTGGGCGCGGGTGGTGTGGGCTTGGGCTTGGGCTTGGGCTTGGGCGGCGACGGCGACGGCGAGATGCCGCAGCGCACCATGCAGACGATGCTCTTCTGGTTGCAGCTGATGACGCAGAGCGGCAGGTCGGGGCCCTTGCCCATGCACCCGAAGGCGCACCCCAGCACCTGCGTGAAGCACCCCACCATGCACTCCATCATGCCGTCCAGTTCGGGCGTGCTGGCCTGGGAGGCCATCGTGTTCGTCGTGGATAGTGCTGCGTCGACGGGCCTCGCGGCGTCGGCGAGGCCGGCCAGGGCGAAGAGGAGGAGGAGGAGGAGGACGACGACGACGACGGAGGAGCTGGTGCTAGTGCTAGTAGGGCTGGCCATATTGTTGTTGTTTTGTGGCTTAATCAGTCAGTACGTGAGGTGGTATAGGGATTAATTGGTCGGCTTAATCAATGGCTTATGCTGCTGATTAATGTAGTGTCGTCGTTAACAGGTTATATATATAGGGGGTTTAGCGTGCATGGCGTCTCCTGCTGGACTTGCGTTTTTTGTGTGTGGTGGTGTTGCTTCTCCGCACGCGCGCACACGGTACGGGTGATCGGAGGATTAGCGCATCAGGGATGTGTGATCTGACGAGGTAGCAAAATATTCTTCACTACAAAAAGTAAGGATCCACGGTAGCAAAAACAAAAAGGTTCAATTTTGTTGTACTACAAGGGAAAATGTTATAGGCGAAATTTCGCAAGTAACCGGTTTATCGGTGAAATTTCGCCGGCTACCGCCGGGAACACCGGTTACAAGCGGTAGCCGGTAGAAATCAAAACCTGAGACGAAATTTCGGTTCTGATAAAATTTGTCAAAAAAAAAAATCGAATTTGCATGAATTATGTTCGAATTTGATTTTTTTATTATTTAAAATTGAAAAAAATCAAAAAGAAATTTGAAAAATTTTATTATTACACCCTTGAACCAAAGAAGTATGTGTCCATGCGTATATAGTGCCCTGTCATGACAGTCTGGGTTACAAAAGTTGTTGGCATCAGCGTACTTACTACACAGGCACTTGCTAAGTTGTTATAGCATCTGAACACAAATATAGTGTTAGTGATATGCCCATATAAAAAAGTATGGAGATGGTTGTATCACGTCTATGTTTATGAGTAAATGTTATTATGTTTCTTGGACGAACTATTGTTTATAAAGATTAGTAAGCATGTGACTTGTTGGTGAAACTCTTTATTTATTGTATAATATCATTCTAAAAGGATCCATGTTAGGATGTCGCTGGTTGGGACACTAGTGACTGATAAACCAGCATATGTATTGATTGATGACCACGTTTCACCGGTCATATATGCGGGGCTATCGAATCAATAGTGTGAGTACATGTTAGAGAGCCTGATGTTGGATTCACGGTTCAAAAAATTGGCCAAAAATCGATAAAACCGGTCTTACCGTCCACCCCAGGTAGTAATCCAAATCGGCCAAAAAAATTCGGTTTTGGATAAATTTTACCCATTATAAGAGAAAATTGAAATCATATGTAAGCACATGTGTGCGTGCAGCCCGATAATAAGGTTCTTAGCCTAAATTAAGAAGTTCTTGGTTCAAATCCTCAAAACTACACTACTTTTTAGATTTTTCGTTTGAACTTCAAAAATCCAAATTTTGATTTGAAAATTTTGACCGAATTTTTTTTGAAATTTTGGACCTATCGGCCCCACCCGGTAATAAAACCCAAAACCGGTTTTGTGAACCCTAGATGGATTGACCCACCTTGAGACACTATTGAGATTGTTATGTTTCCATGTGTCCTCAGTTGGTCTCAACCAATGATGATATAGAATCCTTAGACATGAGATCAACATGATTTCCTACATATGTAACAGTATACTTAGGGGTTACCAAACGCTACTCTATAACTGGGTAGTTATAAAGGTAGCTTTCGCGTATGCTATGAAACATGCAGATAAATTTCACTAGCCGGATATGAGATTTGCCCATCCTAGCATAATAGGAGAGATATCTGTGGGCCCCTCAATGTGATCGGATAAAGGGAGTACAAGGCTGTGCCAACAGTGCTCAAAGAGAACACGCAAAGTTATCCATCACTAGATCAAGAAAAATTTATGATCCATAGATAGCATATATCTCACAGAGTTCGACCGGATATTGTGAGGCAAAGGAGAATCGCAAGCAAGTCATTTAGTCAGACTAGATCTGAACTAGTCATAAGGTGTTCTGAATCGGGAGACGGATCTGAATCGGTCATAAGGAGTTACAAACTGGACGTTAGTGACAAGGATTTGGTCACATAACATATTGCATAAGGTTCGTCTGATTTGATTTTTATATGTATTTGAGAATCACCATGTCCTGTTAGGAATCGCTACCGATTACTGGTCGGAAAGGAGTTTCCGGGTCATAGCTGATTACGCATAAACCTACAGTGGCACACATTTAACGAGTTAGAATAAACTAGTTCGGATTGGATCCATTAGGGATTCTTTATAAGGGGATGCGTGGGGCTTTTGGGAAGCATCAGATCAACCACCAAAACCCTAGCAACCACCTCCCCGAATGCCCTGCCGTGCGCGCTTGTGCTAGAACACCAGCGTATGGCGTTCCACTCCTGGACATGTGGATAATGTAGAGGCACTGTTACGATTATTGCTATACTGATCGAGAACGATCTGCGGCCTACATAGGAAACGTGAGAGGCTGCTGCAGGAGACAATCAGCAGTCAAGGAGATTGGACGATCGACTACGACAATTACATCAACGCGCGTAACATTAGACCAGGCTGCTCCAACCCTTCTTCTGTTGCACTGCGCGTCCAATGGTAACGATCTATGATCTTTTACTCGGCTAGCTTCCTGATTTATATTGTATAATTTTGAATTGTGCACTAGTGTAGCATGCCTGTATCCCTTCATATACTGTCGTGCCAGGACCTCTAGGTTACAAAACTCGGTTTGCATCATCATACTACATAGGCACTTGCTAGAGTCAAGGGACAAAGTGCGATGGTGCACGAATCCCAAGGCACTACTGACGGCAAGTAAAAGTGCATGTGGCTTGCATTACGCGAGGTAGAGGAATTTTTCGCACAATTGTGCGACTAGATATTGCAACATATTATATTATAACTCTAAAGTCTTTTGAAGATATAGTTGTATTTGTTATACAATTGTAATAGATACAATATGTATACATGATTAATTTGCACTGTTGTAATCTGGCCCCACCAAAATAAGCGGTGTACATTTTCTCTTTTTATTCTTGATTAATGAGAGAATTTCTTATCTATACATGATTAATTTGTATCGTTATAATCTGGTCGACCGAAATAAGTGGTGTAGATATTATCTCGATTAGTGAGAGAATTTGAAGGGTTTTTTATCTAAGAATTATTATGAGATTTTCTCGACCTCCAAATCGAGAGTGATACATGGTATACATAGACATATTAAAGAAATTTTGGCTGTATTAGCATGTTTTAGCCCGTAGAGTGGCAGTAGTGTTTTGTGTTTTGCAAATTGGAATATGATATTTGTGTATGCAGTGAACAATTGTGTATGCAGTGTAATATTTGTATATGCAGTTGAATCGCCGCGAAGATTGGTATTTAAAAATCAGTGTATTGAAGTTGTGTGTATTGCTTTTGTTTTGTGTATATGTTGTGTATGTTGTGCAGGGTAGTCGTGGAGCAGTAGTTTAGTTTTTGGAAAGATTGTTTTGTGTATTTGAAGTCGTGTGTTGAAAGTTGTTGTATAGCAAATGTGTTTGTATGGCGATTGTGTTTATATGGTTTTGCATTACTCGATCGACTAGTAGTTTATCCATTTTGGCGAAAACGTTTCCAAAGCAATTGTTCTCGATGATTTTGCTACGACTTGCGATGAATCGATTAACCGTTGTTAGTGGTTAACTCGCCGATTGCCAAGTACTAGTAGAACTATCATTTTCGCTTTTAGTTGAGAGTTATCGATTAAGAGCGAAATTTGCACAATCTCGGGAAATCGAGGTTATGCAAATGGCCTTCGTAATCGTCTCTGCAATCGTGCCTATTTTAGTTAAAACATGTTTATTCAAATTTCCGGCGTTGTGTAAAATGCTTTAAAATAAATTGTCATTTTCTCAAAATATTTTGGAAGGCTATTCGGGATTAACTTGATAATCTCGACGGCTTACCTTGAAAACCTATATATTAATCTGGTAATCCTTTCGGTATTAAATCGTCTAAATATTGTTTATCTCCTTTTTATTCCCGTTCAAAAGTCGTCTCTATTCAAATGTGTTACCGTCGTTTTAAAGCCCGATAAATTTATCGTGTATCCTAATCTTGCCCGTTCAGCGGTATCCGAAGTGAAGTATCCCTGCGATAGTTCATTCGACTTTGTTTCCCCTTGTTTTCCTTCGGCAGAGTATCACCGCCTTTGTCTCGTGTACTCAGCTAATCGTTTGACCTTGTCAAATATTTCCGCCTCGCTGAATCTCGTCTCTTCAGCTCGTTCATCGTAAAACTTATTCAAAGTGCTTTGTTTATATGTGGTCTTCTGGAAGTTCTTTGGATTTATTTGTTGTTCTTGCTTGTATTGCGCAATTAGGAGTCTGAGTCCGAAGCGCGACTCAAGCGAGATCAAGATCGGATAAAGCGTCGACCGGAACTCAAAACCCTGGCGAGAAAGGCCACGAGTAAGATCAAGGCATAATAATCGACCCGAGCGAGTCAATACTTTGATCATTCAGAACCTACAATTTTATGCAAACTATGTTTATTTAAAATAGCAAAGTTGCATGCTTTAATTTTGTAAACAATGATATGTTAAAGCTTAAGGTAGTTAATTGCCCATTTGTTGATTAATTACTTATTAAGCCATCCTTTGATAATTGAATCGGTATCCTTTGTCACCCTAGTAAATATATGGTAATACTAGTATAGGTTGTACTTAGCGACATGCTAGTCTTGCTTAAATACCAGGACAATAAGCATCCGATCATCATCCTTTAAACATGAAAAATGGTTTTGGCGGTCATGGGATGTAGATGGTGATGTGTTGCGTTAATTGGTTTTCCTTCCCAAAACCCTAAGCGACTTGCTAGTACCCCATCGGGCGGATGGAAAGAATGGTGGGTGCGAATGTAGCACGAGAATGGTTGGTATGTGGTATGAACCGTCGGGTGAATTAAGGACTTAATCTTGTCATGACCTCCGTGTAAAGCAATTACAACGCAAATGCGCAAAGTGCAACTTGGCTTAGTAAAACTTTCAAACCTTGAATGTCGTCTCGCATGGTGGGAAAGAGGGAATGTGCAAGCGGCGGGACGTCTGGCGGCTTGAATGGGACACCGAACACGGTGAAGTTTGCGATCGGCGAGGGTAGGTTGACTCGCACTCAACTACTCGATCGTTGAGGTGAACATCCCGCTTGCGTATGGGCGTAACCCCATATAGGTGAGATGACGGAAGGGGCAAGATAGTTCGAAGCGTTCTTGTGGCGATCGCTCAACTACATGACTAAGGAATCATGTGGAGAAAGCAGTATGATTATCTCTTGTGGAGTGCAGTGTACAACCTCTGCGAGTCTAAAGCTGTTTAAGCGGCGCGCCGGTCAAAGCGGACATGGGAACTTAACTTTGAGTTAGTTCTATTTCAAAAATCTTTGTGGGTGGAAATGGAAATGTGTTGGGCTCATCCATACTGGTTTTGAATTTTCTGGGTAGCCTTATCGGTGTTGATAATCGGAGGGCGTAACTGTTATCAAAATTAAGCATAAGGTGGAGGTAACCTTATTGTTATTTAATATTGCACTTATTCTCTTTAATGAAAATGCAAATTTGTTAAAATGCCAAGTCATAGGACTTTGTAATTATGATAATTGAAAATATTGCTTTAGCAAATAAAAGAACTGAGCCATCCTTGTTAAGCCTTGCATGTATACTATTGCATTACATGTGTTGGCTCATGAGCACGGTAGTTGTGCTCATTCTCGCTCTTTCCCCAAACCCTCGAAGCGAGAAATGATGGAGAGATTGACTACTACGAGGACCCGATGTGCGAAGACCGGAGTTCTTGAGCGTAGTTTAGTTCTTAGTTGTTCTAGTCTCGCTTGATCTAGGCGACTCATTGGTACCTAGGTCGTCCTATATTATCGAGTTTTGGGTAATATCGGATGTACCTGAGTTTCCCGATCACTTGCTGTGGAGAGATGTGTCCTCGCCCTTTGCTTCCGTTGTCGCTTAGCTACTTTTGATGTAATCATTTGGCACATTCGGCCTTTATTGTAAACTTGACCCGATGCGGTCTATGTAACTCTGTGTGTTAAATTAATGAATGGTATGGTTTCGCCATTGTATGAATGATTGATGATGTATCGTGAGTGCTATCTCTGATCGAGGAATAGCATAGTTATTACTTACAGATTATCCTGTCTCCTTTAGAGCGGGAGATTCGAAGGTTCTGGAGCCCAACATATCATGATGATCTCGCTAGCGGTCTCCACGCTAAAGGCACGGAGAGAACAACTAGGAATCTTCTATTCACCCTACAATACAACTCGTCATCTTCCTCGGATAGCGGCGGCATGTTCACCCCTTATGCATTACGGCGGTCATCAGTCGTATCGTTGGTGACAATCAACCCAATACTGCGATAATCCCGAAGCATCGAGGCAGCGCCAAGAAGCAGGAAGAAACGGGAATGCCTCTAATGAGGCGGGAGGCCCAACAAGCCGAGATCGTGCGCCACACAATCGCACATTTGCATGTTCACAACCATTACTACCGAGATGCCCTGGCTCCTCAGCGTGGCGCCGAGATAGGTGATGCATGTGCCACCACCGTGAGCAGCGATGGTAAGGGATCAAGCGCCTTGCCGACCCTCATGCGGAGGATTCCCTTGCGGGCGCGTTCACTACTTAGTGAGCACCATCGCATGCCCTCTGGAAGGATTAACACTGGAGCATGGAGTGCAACTGATGCGTGTTATCGCACAAGAGCTAGAGGATGTTGCGGAGAATATTTCCACCCGATCGCATACTGTGTTTTCCCAAACAGACTCTCACTTAGAAGCGTCCTCGATTGGACGCCAAAGACAAAGCCGAAATTACGGTGCTTATGGTCGTTACGCTCAAGGCCAAGGTGAGCACGGCACCCATTTTTGGGGACGTGATAGACGTCCCAGATCTCCTGCTGGTCAAAATAATCATCGCGATGTACGACAATGTGTTGGACCATATGCAGGTTGCAAGGCTTTCTCTCTCGAACTAAGAGATGTTACCTGGCCAGAGAACTTCAAGCCAGGAAGTATAGAAAATTTTGACGAAACACAAAACCCATCAGAGTTCCTCCAATTCTACACTACTACCATTCAGTGCTTTGGGCGATGATAAGGTAATGGCTAATTATTTGCCCATGGTTCTAAAGGGTTCCACGGGACCTAGTTCTCCAACCAACGTAAGGGATCCATACATAACTGAGAGATGCTTTGTAATACATTGCAAAGTAACTTCAAAAGTTGTTATGCAAAACCAGGGAAGGAGGATGATTTGCATCGGCTTCACCAAACCCCCGACGAAAATTTACGACAGTTTGTAAAGCATTTCATAGAAGTCTATAATACTATCCCAAATGTTCCTAATGATTCTATGATTCGAGCTTTTAAACAAGCGGTGAGATATCGAAGGTTCACAGAAGACCTCAACATCAACTCGCCTAGATCTATGTCGAAACTCTTGACATGGTGGATTGGTACTCCGATGTCAATGAGGCAGTGGAGTGGAACCAAATGGTGGACAAAGGGACCACCCCTCCTCAGCCAGGCCTCGAGGGTGTCAAAGAAGAGAAATACAAGAGGTCAGAAAGTTCCACGAGCAGCAAAGAAAAATCCAAGAAGAATGAGAGGGGGGTCCAAGTAGTTCACCAGGGAGGTCGCAGCCGTTGACCAGCGACCATCCTACGACAAAAACAACCAAAAGGAGGCAAGGAGGTCGTTCAAATGACCGTACTACCTCTAATCTGCAAATCGTCTAGGAGCAATGGCCCGGTGCCCATTGCATAAAGTTCTGGTCATGATCTCATGATTGTCGTACTTAGCGAAGCAAATGGAGGAATACTACGATATGAAAGGCCCAATGCATGTCACAGAAAGGCAGTACCACGGTGGTCCAAAATAATGACAAAGACATGGAGATGTTTCAAGGGCGGATCACCACATTAATGTCATTTACGGGGTTGGTCGCTTACACCTCAGCGGCGGTACAAAGCGGCATGGAGGGACATCAACAATCTTGAGATCCCACCTTGTTGTTTAGAATACCCCAAATGGTCAGAGACCTCCCTGACCTTTACTAAGGAGGATGTCCCTAATAGCATGTCTACTTCTCATAAATTACCTTTAGTAGTTTCCCCTACCATAAGTAATTGCAAAGTAGGGAGAATATTAATAGATAGTGATAGTTCTTTAGACCTGTTATTTATTAATATCTTAGATGGGATGTAAATTCCTCGTTCTAAAATTAAACCAATGACAAGTCCCTTCTATGGGATATTACTAGGTATGTCTATTACACCAATAGGGCAAGTAGTTTTACTAGTAACCTTCGGTACAGCTACTAATTTTCAAACTGAATTGATCACTTTCGAAGTGGTTGATTTTAAGTCTGCCTATAATGCAATTTTGGGAAGACAATCTCTAACAAAATTCATGGCAGCTACACACCACGCCTACCAAAAGATCAAGATCCTGTGCCAAAGGGCATAATTGTGGTGCAACATGGCCAGGTTGTCATACTTTCATGTGATCGTAAGTCGCTAGAACTTGTCGACCAGGTACCTTTGAAATATCTTACTTTATAGGATAAAATAGGAAAGACCTCGAAAGTCAAGGCTACTCCTCGGCCCAATGAGCAGGTAAAGATAGTATCACATAGCCCCGAAGTCCAATCCAAGACAGCTCGAATTGGCGTGTGATTAAGTGAGAAATAGGAAGACGAGCTCCTCACCTTCCTTTGGACCAACCCAGATGTCTTCATGTGGAAGCCATATGATATGCCTGGAGTCCCAAAGAAGGTGATTGAGCACGAGCTAGCCATTCAGCCTAAAAAAAAATCAGTCAAACAAAGACAGAGATGTTTTGCCCCGAATCGTCAAGAGACCATCAGAGCAGAGCTCGAAAAGCTCCTTGAAGCTGGCTTTATTCGAGAGGTTAATCACCCTGAATGGCTCGCGAATCTGGTCCTGATCAAGAAATCTAACGGTAAGTGGCGCATATGCGTCAATTTTACCAGTTTAAATATTGCTTGCCCAAAGGATGACTTTACTTTGCCTCGCATTGATCAGTTAGTTGATTCTAGTATGGGTTGCGAACTGATGAGTTTTCTTTATGCTTATTTCGGATACCATCAGATCAGTATGGCAAAAGGCGATGAAAAGAAGACTGCCTTTATCACACCCTTCGGCGTCTATTGCTATATCAAGATGTCGTTCGGGTTAAAGAATGTTGGAGCCACGTACCAATGTTTGATGCAGAAAACCTTCCGCGGTCAGTTGTGGCGTAATTTATATGCCTATGTGGATGACCTCGTTGTAAAAATTAGTACCAAATATGACCATTTGAAGGATCTCATAGAGACCTTCAAAAATGTAAATAAACATGGAATAAAGATTAATTCTGAAAAGTGTACTTTTGGAGTTAATTCTGGTAAGTTGCTTGGTTTCCTTGTTTGTTCTCGTGGGATTGAAGTTAATCCAGAGAAAATTCGTGCCATCGAACAACTACAACCACCTTCCACTATGAAGGAAGTCCAAGCTTTAACTGGTCGAATGGTGCCTCTTAGTCGTTTCATTTCTCGATCAGGGGAATATGGTTTACCTTTCTTTAAGGTGATCCGTGAGAGTAATAAAAAATTCTAATGGTCCGAAGAAGCTGACAAAACCGAAAAAGGCTTAAAAGCTTATCTTTCAAATTCTCCAGTATTAATCTCGCCTTCAAAAGGTGAACCTTTATTAGTTTACTTGGCAGCAACGCCAAATGTGGTCCGTGCAATACTTAGTGCAGAAAGAGAATGGTTTCAATGACCCATCTACTATATAAATAAGGTCTTACATGGACCAAAGGAAAGATATCCTGAGGTTCAAAAACTAATTTATGCTCTTCTGATGACTTTCAAAAAACTGTGACTTTATTTTCAATCCCACAAAATCACACTGCTTTCATCTTTTCCCCTTGGAAATATACTTCATAACCAAGAAGTAACAGGTCGCATAACCAAATGGGCAGTAGAATTTAGAGAGTTTGATCTTCATTTCACTGCCCGAACAGCAATAAAAAGCCAAGTCTTGGCAGATTTTCTGGCTGAATGAACGAACACGGAGGATCAACCTCAAGTTAGTCCAGTGACAGACATCCATTGGACATTGTATTTTGATGGTTCTCATGAGCTTAAAGACTCAGGGGCTGGGATTTTGTTGATAACACCATAAGATGATCAACTTTAGTATGTCATACAGTTTTTGTTCATTGGCACTAACAACATGGTAGAGTATGAAGAACTTCTAACTTGGCTTCGAGCAGCCAAATCCCTCAGAGTCTGTCGGCTTTTAGCAAAGGGAGATTCACAATTAGTCGTAAACCAGGTAGCAAAGGAATATCAATGTTCTGATGAGATAATAGCTCAATACCTAGGTGAAGTGAGGAAGTTGAAAAAATACTTCAAAGACTTTGAAGTCCAACATATACCACGTAAGGAAAACTCCATAGCGGACCAGTTATCAAAATTGGATTCCTCACTAACACATGTTCCAACAGGTGTTTTTTCTCGAATACCTTACAAAACCTTCAATAGAAATGGGTTCGACCACCTTAGAGGTCAGGGTCATCGAGCAAGATGCGGAGTGGATAAAACCATCGACCACTTATCTCGCATCAGGGACATTGCCCGATGATCCTCAACAGAAGGATAGGTTGATTCGAAGAGCACGCATGTACAAGCTAGTTGAAGGATCATTGTATAGAAAGGGAGCACATGACATTCTCATGCGTTGCATATCCCAAGACTCTAGGATAAAATTGCTAAAAGAGATCCATGGGGGGCTTGTGTGGAACACATGTATCCTATAGAACCCTGGTTGGCAAAACTTTTAGGTAAGGATATTACTGGTCCACCACTCTACAAGCTGCCATGCACCTTGTTAAAACATGTGAGCAGTGTCAATTCCATGCTAGACAAGTGCACCAGCCATCTTATCAATTACAGACTATTCCCTTGTCATGCCCTTTTTTGACTTGGAGTATTGATATAGTTGGACCACTACCGCAAGCACCCAATAGGTATAAATTCTTGTTCGTGACCATTGATACATTCTGATACGGGGTCGCCCGATCTTCTCGACGTAGCATGGATACTCACGGGAGTCTTGATGATTCGTAATTATCCTCCAATGCCAGTGCAAGGGACGAACACTCTTTAATCCACCAAAACGCACTCGTGTTGATTTCGACGACCACCAAGCGAAGATCTATCGTGCACCCAATTTCCAGCGGAAAATTGAGCGATCTTGATTGAAGAAGACACTCCTAATTCCCTATGGAATTTCGGCAGCAATGCTAAACTCGAAAAACTTTAGTATATTGATTTTTCTCAAACGTGGCCCCCCTCCAAACAAAAGAGATACAAGGGGGTTTTATAGTACTTCCCTGAACTCACGCAAGGAAAGCCTTGGCCGAATCAATCTCTTATTCGGTCAAGGTTTCCTAATCCAATTCTGAAATTTAGCAAGGCCGTCTCCTTTAATTTCGGGCTAAGCCCCTGTAACACCCTGGCTATTTGGAAGCCAAGATGTCACGCAAAACTATCAAACTACTAAGAATAGCATTAAAATTTGGATTATCTGATTCAATCAACAATAATTTCTAAAGAATGACAATAAGCGATCACGATTCATGGAAAAGAATGGATAAGCAGATATAATACCACGAGCAGTCAAGCAATACCAAAGTTGGATTATTACAAATCGAAAATTTATTTAACAAGTTGGCTTGGTGAAAGGTAATAATAATTATTACGATTGGATAAAAGTGAAGTGCGATGTGTCGAACTACCCCACCAAATCACCTTGTCTTCTCCTCAATTACCTAATTAAAACATACAAAGCAAGGGTGAGTCGAAGACTCAGCAAGTACATACAAGAATAATCAAACATAAGTGGACAACACAATCCAGTTGAATTACGAACAAATCTTGGAACACATATATGATTGAATGGAATGAATACATGAATGGATGGAATGAAAGAATGCATTGAAGGAATGGACTAATCACGACTTATCTGGTATAGCGAGTGATACACCGTCGGTGTTCACTTAAGCCCGTACTTCACAAATGCGGGGACCCAATCACCGTATGAAGAGCGTTTCATACGGGTGTCCAAGTGCCACATTAGAATGGTGGTCAACACTACCCACATTGGAATGGTGGGTTTTCAAATGCCCATCTTTGGAATTGATGGGTCTTTCAAATGCCCATCTTTGGAATTGATGGGACTTACCAAAAGAATCCACTTAGTGGTCATAATGAATTTTATGAATGAATATGATGATTTCTCATGGTATGAATGAATAATACACATTAGTGGAAAAGACACATGGCATTCAACAATATGTGTAAACAAGTATGAGTATGCATTCCCACACAACATAATATATCAAGGATGACACACAAGTTAGTTGCATGTAATGGAATGCAACAACTGAAATTAATGCTAATTCTTTAATCACAAGAATCATCTTCTTGAAATGAAATAAACATCAGAATGGATAGAAAAAGGTATTCATAATTTATCCCAACATCAAACAAACAATTGGAAACATCACCAAACAGCATAGGGTACTTGCCTTCCGCGATGTGACATAATAGGAGGACACGAAGATGCCCCTCCACTCACCGCCTACACAAATGTATAATCAAAATAAGAATAACAAGGCATGACATTGCTACAAGATCCCTTCCATCCCCTCTATCTCTCCCACCCAAACAACGGGATCAATTTTACCAAGTTTACCCAATGACCCGATTCACAGCTAAACGGCAGCGATACTAGAAAAATCACCATTAATTATCTATAACTCCAAAAGACCCGAAACCAGTGCTCACTGAATCGTAACAGATCAGGCTACAAAACATTAGTTGGCGGAATCCCCTGATTCGGCCAAAACAGAGGGCTAATTAACAGCTAAACACAACCCATCTACGTCATCGAATACGGATCGGAGATAAAAAAGCGGCGTAACTTTAAACCTATTGATCCAATGAGAATGATTCTTATCATCTTGGAAAGATAATTTTAAGGGATAAAATAACTTAGTTGGGTGAAGGTTCTGATTCGGCCCTAATTTTAACAAAACCGAGGACAAACCTCACGACCTCGGTTTTGAGACAGACCGGACAGTTCGTAATCAAAAATTCATATCTCCCAAACTACAGATCGGATTTTCCTGATCTCAGTGCCAAAAGAAAGATAACGTTCCCAGGAATAAAACTCTAGAAGGGAAAAACCCCAGATTCGGCCTCTCCAGTAGTCTAAACAATAGATGAAAACACTAACAATTATCTGTCCAAAATTCAGAACAGTGGTAAAGAAAATATCATAACTTTCATTATACAGATCCAATGGAGATGATATTTATCATCTTTGAAAGATAATTTAAAGGGCTACAATACCTTATTTGGGTGGAGGTTCTGGAAATGCCTCTAACTAAATCAAAACCTAGGATCAAGCCGACAGATCTTTCTCGTCAGACAGACAGAACAGCGCGCACTAAAAATATCATATCTCCTAAACCGTAAGGCGGAATCACGTGATCTCAGTGGATATGGAAAGCTAAGAACAATAAATACAACTTTCTAAGAGATGGACAGGACAGAAAACGAACGCATCTTACCCAAAATCGACGTACAAGGCGGTGCACAGCAAGGGGGAAGGGGGGCGGCGGCTCCAAAGGGGGGAGGGGAGAGAAATGTGGAGTTTAGGGTTTGGGGGTGGGAACCCCCTCTTATGGCCAGCCACCACATGGGCCCCTCTGGGCCGTGGCCTGAGCCAGTTGCCGTGAAATCACGAAAACCCCGGTGAAAAGATGATTACGTTTTGATTAGTTCCTCTTAGAAACTTTTTCTAATAAGCCGAATCACCTTCGGGGTATTACAGCCCCTATCCTATTATAAGACCGAGATTGAGGTGGATTTGGTCAACTTTCGGCACGCAGGCCACATCTTGTGCACACCATGAGATTTGTGATCACGTGGCCTTCCATTATTTCCTGGGCCCATATATCATAGCTCCTTGCCCGCATGGACTCTCCTTCTCATGACTCGTGGCCTTCTCCACTTGATCTTTTGTTGATTCAAATCTGAGAAGGCACAACATATTTGCATTAGGTAGTATGCTATTATCATCTAGCGTAATATAAGACTCTCTAGGAAACAAAAGCACCTGTTGTTGAAGTAGCTTAGCTCTTGCTCTTGTCATAGGACCATTCGGAGCCTTATCAATAGCTATGTCATGCACACTTGGAGTGGACGATGAATGTATAATAGGGATGTCCTCATCACATTCACTAAGTGTATAGAAGTTGAACCAATTGTTCGTATAACGGCTGCGGCAGCAAAGAAATTCTTCATATGAAGAGTTGTTACAAGATTTGGAGTACCAGTCGTCTTATCACAGACAACGAGAGCCAATTTATTAGTGACGTGCTTCAAGATTATTGTGATGAAATTGGCACCACATCCACAAAGCAATAGAGAGTAGAAAGGGTCAATGGTTAGATTATGCAAGGTATAAAAAAGAGTCTTTAATCGCCTTAAGGCATGCTCAAAGAATTGGATGGAGAAGTTTTTCTCTGTCCTATAGGCATTACGCACTACTACCAGTAGAGCAACTGGTGAAACACTATTCGCTCTAGTCTACGGTACAGAAGCAATGCTACCTAGTGAGATTCAGCTAGATTCAACGCGTATAGATCTCCTAGATCAAATAAATCAGGGAGAAGTACGCGAAGACGATGTCAATATGCTGGAAGAAAGACATGATCAAGCACTATTAAAATTGACTGCCTATCTACAAGGTCTGAGATGCTACTACAATCGAAGAGTTCGTCCAAGCACACTTCATATGGGTGACTTGATCCTGAGACGAATCCAAAATTAAGCCAACTTGAACAAGTTGTCCTCTAGATTGGAGGGTCCATATACTGTAGTCTCTGTCACTAGGCCAGGATAAGTTAGATTAGCCATAGAGGATGGTCGTGTTTTATCTAATACATGGAACATTGAACATCTTCGCAAATTTTATGGATAAGTATCTTTTCTCCCATATCATATAAATATATAATTTAATTGTCTTTTTTTACTATCGGTATCATATTAATTTTTTTGGCATAAATTTTTTGTATCATTTCGCATACACGATCACCATCTTCTGTTATTTACTCGAGTGCTTATGGATGATCAATTTCACCACTGGGTCATAATGTCTTTACTTATTAAATGTCCATCAGTATACATTCGGGAAATGATAATTTTTTGGGACCTCTTCTATAAGCCAATTCTCATTGCATAAGAACCCAACAGTTTAACTTCATCTTCTTGAATACACACTAGTCTGGATCATTGATTTTGTGAAAGATATCCTGGTCCCAACGCATTTGTTCACCCAAAACACTTTTTCCATTGTCGGACAAAGTGTTCCAGGCGGGGGGCTACACATAACAAAATATAAGGAATTCAACTTGCAAAAATAATTATATTTGTAAAAACAAGTCAACTTTCGACAAGTAATTACAATTATCAAACACAAAATCCTTTCATCATTTCATATCTTGAAAATTTATCATTACATTATTATTGTTGAA